>CM017763.1:42976850-44176850 GCA_008009225.1 Acer yangbiense | reverse complement strand
CAAAACATAAAACAAAATTTTAATTTTCAGTAAACCCAATTCTCTATCAAGTGCATCCTTTTTTGCAATCTATTAAGTGCTATGTTCCACAAAACATGTCTAGTAAATTATCAAAAGAATACCTTTCATAAAATGGAATTTTAGCATTGGTAGCATTCTGCTCCAACTGATCAAAAGCACCAAGCTCTGGATGTATTTGCACAGACTAGAGCTGGTTTCCAACACTTGAAGTGTTTCTAGGCTTGAAGAATTTTGCCTAATTTGCATGGTGCCAAGAACCAAATAATTAGAATAAGTCATTTAAACCAATACAGCATCCGTAATTGCTTCATGGAAACAAAAGAAACAGTAAAATGCTGAAATTTTATTGGCAAGGAAACAGTAAACATCTTTTTCTTCTTCTAAGAACAAGCATATACTCTTATAATCCACTAAAAGATGCCAACAAAGGAAAAAGAAAAAAAAAAGTAGACATATCCACACTAAAAACCATAAGCAAACTATAGACTTCGAAGCAAATTAATGAGGATCCAGACTTACAAATTCCCCTGCAAACATTGAGATCCGAATAATTGTCAAGCTCAAAAATGTAGCTTCCACCCTGAAAAAACACAACAATATAGCACAACATCACATAACATTATAAATTTATACCCCATAGAAAACAATAAAAAAATATCTAAAAATGGTTTATGTTAAAAATGCAAAAATAAATAAATAAATAAATAAATAATACACAATTTGAGTGTTATACATTAATCAATGACAGTTTGTTTGATCCCTCCTTTGTGTACTTATGCCCTATAAATAAATTCCATCAGTAGAACAACTAAAAATTAAAAAAGTAATTATCAAACCAATAATCTAAACTATCCAAAGAAAGAGCAAAAGGAGCAGCACTATTAGCTACTTTAATTTGTTACAATGTCCAGAATCAAAACTAATAGCTATATTCCTGACAATAGAACAACAAGCACAATTATGAATTATCTGGCATGAACATCAAATTTTAACAAAAAAAATTACTATGGATATGCTAATAGTCAAAATGTAGGGAATTAAAACCGCAGCCACTCCATAAAATAAATCATTCCTGTCTCCTGACATGCTAATTAGCTATTATCCAGATAACTATGGACTAGTGTCATTGTCTTACATATATAGTATTATTCATGTCCAGGGAACCAAATCAGGGAATAGAGACTACTAGATATTATTATCCACTAAAGAACCAAATCAAAATAATAATAAAATAAAATAAAAAACTAGCATTTGGTGAGTACAAAGCCAAGTCATTATATAACTTCAAATATGGATCAGTTCTGCAATAAATTTGTTAGACATGCAGCGATGGTTTTTTACTAAAGAATTGATAAAGATTTACGATTATAACCATAGAATGGAAAAAAAACATGTAATTATACTTAGATTCAGGGTTCCATTGTTAAGAACCAAGGAAGAGAAAGCTTAGTGGAATTAGGGTTACTTTAAATTTGGGGATTTTTGGGAGCCAAATATATATCAAATCAATTACCACGTCAAAAATCAGCTAATTAAACAAAAAAAATCGCAAATCACAAAATCAAAAGAGAAATACCTGAGGATTTTCAGTTTGAGAAGAATTTAAAGAAGCAGCAGAATTGTTCGGTGAATCAGCGAGGAGATGAGACAACTTCTCCGTTACTTTCTCTCTTATCAAATACATTTCTCTTTCGTTGATAAAAACACAAAACAAAAAAAAATAGTAACCCTAATGAAAACGCAACTCCCGCGACGAGGAAGAAAGAGTCGGGATGGAGAGAGAACTAGAGAGTGTGATGAGGACCGTGAGTTTAGGGTTTGAATTTCAGATCAGCTGATTTAGGGATTTTTGCAGCTGTGAAATATATGTCATCTCAATTACAACGGGCCTTATTTTGCCCGTGTTAATTACGAACATATTCACAACGGGCCCTTATTTTACCCGTGGTAATTAATACTTATTCATAACGGGCATATAAAGGCCCGTGGTGGAAATGTTCAGAAACAAGTATCTACAACGGGCATTTAAAGGCCCGTTGTTGTTATAACTTATCCAACACGGGCCCAACATGCCCGTGGTAGATGCTCTGTTGTAAAAAGCCAATTTTCTTGTAGTGCTGGATCTTGTAGATATATTTTGTATTCTTTTGCACCAAATCCTTGACACATATATAGTGTTTCAAGTGATCCACTTAACCCTGTCTATATAAGACAACAACAGAGAAAATAACATGAATCAACAACGAAAAACTGACTGTTTTCATGATTAATTCTTTGAAAATTTAGAGACATGGTAGATTAGATCGAATTTGAACACATTTTAGACTAAAACTTATGAGATTTCTTCTTGCTAGTAATAATTTTTCTATTTGAAAAAATTAAACTTTTATGAAGCAGAGTTAATTTTTAATTACCTGAATTTACTTACAAATTTCCAATTATAATGATCAAACAAGTCATTTAATTTCTTTTTTTCCGAATAGGCGAATAACAACAACAATGAGAGTGATTGTTCATTTGTGAGTACAAAAAAATAGTAACTTGTATGTAAACCACAAATGATCAAACAGATAAGCAACAACAACAAAAAAAAAAAAAATGCTTATCTATTTAAGAGATAGAAGAAACAGACCATGAAAGCGAAGCCAGTGACGGTGGCCCAAGAATTGGCAAGGGTGGCTCCGGGCTGAAGGTGGCCAAGGTGGCCGGCGAACATGACAGAAACCAAAGGGATTGCATTGTAGAAAGCGTTAGTAAGAATCATGGTTAGCGAAAACAACACTTGATTCTTGGCCTCTTCCACGTCCAAAACCAAAACTTTCCCCCACCAACCACCATCTCCTCCTCCGTTTCTGTCTTTTTCTAACAAGGGTGTGGTTGCAGTTGCATCATCTGAACTTGTATTCACTTGCATTTTTATTTTAATTTGGTTTGATTGTGATGCACAGATGGATACAAAAGAATTTGAAAAAATCAAACCCAAATCAAATACGCAAGAGGGAATCGAGGAAAATGAAGTATGAGACATATAGTATACGATATTTTGACATTTGCTCCAGCCAGTGTTTGAAATCTCACTTTATATATATAAAACACGTACTTGCAAGTTGCAACACAGGATCATATCCTTTTTTTTGTTTTTTTTGTTTTCTTTCGTCTCCTCCCACCACTTGACTTTAAGGATTTTCAATTTTCGAGACTCTTTTTACAATTTTGATATAAATTAGGATTCAAATCAACTGTCAAATTTTGGTGTCTCAATTTGTGTTCAACCAACCAAATTGGGATATGTGTGCACATTTAATGCTTATTTCACATTTAATGTTTATTTTTCAACTTTTTCTATAAATGTGCATTAAATGTGTACACATGTCCCAATTTGATTGGTTTGATACAAATTGGGACACCAAAATTTGATAGCTGATTTGAGTCTTATAAATTAATAAACCCACAAAATAAAATTATTAATGGATAGAGACAGTCGAAGCCGGGAGATTGACGAAAATGAGTGTTTTTAGTAGGGATGACCATTTTTCCCTAGGGTCCCAAATCCTCGCTCCCCTATCCCCATTTCCCCCAAATTGGGAAATATGTGTGTGTGTGTGTGTGTGTGTTTGGGGGGGGGGGGGGGGGGGGGGGGGGGGGGTATGTTAAATATATTTATTTTTATAGATACATTTTTATTATGTAATTTTTGGATGTTATTTTGTATTTGAATATAGAGGAAATGGGAAAATTGGGAAACGAAGGACCTAGGGGAAATAGGGAAAATGAAGAAATGGGAAAATGAGGACGGGGCCCCCGCACTCCCCCAACACATCCTCATTTCCCCCAAATATTATACGGGTTCATTTCTTTCACCCCTTAATTATGGGTTAACCACTATTACATATTTTAGGGTCTGTTCTACCGATTTTACTTTTGTTTCTATATTTTATTTATTTTGGGAAAAGATCGTTTTGCTCCCTGATCTTTGCCCTATTAGAAGGGTGAGAACAGGGTTTGCCTATATTGGCCGGTCTCCCCCCTGAAACTAATGGAAAATATCCCCCTTCTTTTACCTTTTCCATCCAAAAATGGTTTGACCATGGTCAAATGACTTTATTACCCTTAAAAATAATTAGAATATTACCATTTAACCCTCCAGCTATTTATTAAATGAAAAATATATTAAAAATAGAAAATAAAAAATAAAAAACAAAAATAAAAGATGAATCTCCACCATCCATCTCAAAGATGAACATGGGAGATATTTCTTTTTTAAAATAAAATTTTAAATAAAAATTTTGAAAACAAAAACAATTTTTTATTTTATTTTTAAATCTGGTGGTTGCCACCAGATCTGGAACATCTGAAGATCCAGATATGCATTTGAAGATCCACTGCCCTAAACCACTACCGCCGCTCTTCAGCCGCGTCGATGACCTCGTCTTCGGTGGTCACTGCCTCGTCTCTGGTGGTCGCTCATCTCCGGCGGTCAACCACCCATCTCTGGTCACTTCGTCACCAACCACACCAACCCTCATCGGTTTATCACCATCAGCAACCACACAAACTCAAACACCATCACTAGCACCACACACAATACCCAGAATTCAATAAACCCTAAACAACATATTAACATTAGACCCGATAATACCATTATAAACCAAATCGATATTGACTTGATAATATGAAGATACCCATAATTTCAAGAACAAAACTTTAGTCAGATCCTATAGAAAACAAGGATCTTTTTAAGAAACCCATTTCACCAAATTATGTATGAAATGCAAGAAAGATGAAGAATAGAGTCAGAAGGGTACTTGGAGCAGCGAGAGACAATAGAGTTAACGAGAGGAGAGAGCTGAGGAATGGGCCTGGGAGAATTTGAGGGAGAGTCATCTTCATTAGACAAAGATTTCTTTTTCCACCCACCAACTAGATTCTAAACCCTAAATTATTTGCATTTTTTTTTTTTTTTTTTTGTGTAGAAGAAATCACAGTAAAAATCGAAGTAGATTGTTTATTGTTTTTTAAAAGAAAATTTTGGGGTTTTGGTTTCTTAGCATGTCTAGATCTGAAGCTACGATGGCAAGGAATGTGTTCAAGTTTTATAAGGACTTGCGTGGTCTAGGCTCGATCATGATCTTGTTGGTTCTCGGCGTTCGTCGGCATCACCTACTACGCCGTCGTTTTAACCAATTACAGCCCAGCTTTGTACGATGGTGGGTTTGATTCCGTCATTGCAGTTGTTGTCTTGATCTTGTTTCATTTTTTTTTCCAAATTTTTTTTTGTGGGTGTTGGGTTGGAATTGAGTTTTTTTATTTTGTTTTGATAGAATTTCACATAAGTCCTACTTTTTTTAATGATTTGTCATCTTTATAAATGTCTTTCCAATTTCATCACTTTAGTCCTTATTTTTTCCAAAACTCATCACTTTAGTCAATTTGACCAAATATGTGAAAATCAACTATTTTAAAACCTGTGAAAGTACATTTGTACTCATATTACTATTTAATTTAGCTAAAATGATTATCTTAGCTTTAAATTAAAATGAAAAACAATAAAATTCTCAATAATAAAATCTTAAATAAATATATTACAAAAAAAAACTTAAATAAATCATTAAAAAATCCAATGATTTTTTTTCTTATTTTGTATTTTTTTCGTAATGAATTTTTATTTAGCTAAAATGATTATAAAAACAATAAAATTCTCAATAATAAAATCTTAAATAAATAGATTACAAAAAAAATCTTAAATAAATAATACGATTAATTTTGTTTTTTTTGTATTTTTGTCATAATGGATATTAAAGATTAATTTTTTCTTTTTTGTATTTTTGTCATAATGGATATTAATTTAGCTAAAATGATTATCTTAGCTTTAAACAATATTTTTTTTCATATATATATATATATTGTAATCTATTTATTTAAGATTTTATTATTGATAATTTTATTAATTTTCATTTTAATTTAAAGCTAATATAATCATTTTAGCTAAATTAAATAGTATTATGGGCAAAAGTGTACTTTCACTGGTTTTAAAATAGTTGACTTTCACATATTTGGTCAAATAGACTAAAGTGATGAGTTTTGGAAAAAGTAAGGACTAAAGTGATGAATTTGGAAAGACATTTATAAAGGTGACAAATCACCAAAAATGTAGGACTTATGTAAAATTATGTCTTTTGTTTTTAATTTTGATCCTGAGGATAGTTGATGGACTGGGTTTCCAAATCCACAATTTTTTTTTTTTTTTTTGAATTTTTATGGTTCGAATATGGGCTTATGATGATGATGATGGTGGTAGTGTTGAATTTGGTGATGTTGCTAGGTTTGGCTGAATATATGGTGGTGGGTTTCGATCTGTGATGATGATGGGTTTGGTTGAATGGTGGTGGTGGTGGTGGTAATGATGATGTTGTTGCTGGGTTTGGCTGAATGTATTGTTTTTAATTTTTAATTTGTTTTAATTATTTGCTTTTACAATATTGCCCATTTCATTTTAATGGTCAACGTCATTTTGGATGGAAAAATGGATAGAAGGGGTATATTATACATTCTTTCCATTTTAGGGGGGAAGACCGGCCAATATAAGTAAACTCTGTCTTCACCTTTCTAATAGGGCAAAGGTCAGGGGGTAAAATGATCTTTTCCCATTTTCTTAACAATACAAGAATTCCAAAAAAAAAAAAAAAAATGGTGATTAATATATTGATAAATAAAAGAAGGTGTTAATAACTTAATATAGTGGTTTACTCCTCACACGCATACGATCAGATTGTGGGTTTGAGTGGTCTTCCCCTCGCTTAACTCCAAAATTATTGTAATATTTCAAATAAATAAATAAATAAACGAACAAAATGGTGACTGAGATTGAAAGTTACTTGAACGAACTTATTTGAGCATGATTAGCTTGCACTTGCCTGCTATTCAATTTCCAACAACCTAAATTAATGTGTCTTGTGAGTTCGGTTCGATCAGTACCCTACGTACTTGAAATTTTATGTGTTTATGTGTTTATTTTATACTATGTGAACGGATGTGAAGCGTGGAAAAATCAACCGAGTTAGAGCATCTCCAATGATATCGTCAAAAGTATGAGAATCATTAAAATTTATTTATTTATCCAAAAAACACTGTCCAATAAAGTCATTAAAATTTAGCAATAGTAGTTATCAATAATAAATTGCTTCTCTAATAATCAAATTTGAATATTGACTTTCAATTATCAAATACAAACTTGATCCAAAATAACTGCGGTTGTAATTTTATTCTTTTTGTCTCATCTTTGGGTTTTTTTTTTCCTTTGATTACTTATGTATCTCATCATTGTTTCGATCCCAAAAATTTCAATCAGGTTTACGAATGGATCAATACCCATATCATATACCTTCACTTGTCTTTTATAGTTTATATATATATATATATATATATATATATATATATATATATATATTTAGCAACAAAAAAAAATGTACCATTGTGGTACCATTACAAGTGTACCATTGTGGACTATATAATCATCAAATTTAACAATCCCTGAAAACAATCCTCAAATGCCGAGGTGTCAACTTTTGATGATCCAAATTTACGCATACTACTGGAGATGCTCTTATGTTTAGAAATTAAGAAGGACTTGAATCAGCTATCCAATTAAGAACCAGCCGGATATGATACAATAAATTCGGGATTCAAGGGAATGAGACACGACTCGAACCCTCGACCTCATGACAGTGGTGTGAGTATCATAACACAGCACATACCAATCTCAAGAATACATTTTTTAACATGAGCATGCCATGTATATTTCATGATCAGTCCAAAATTCCTAATTAAAAAGAAAAGAAAAAAGATGTGAGTTGATTTTGAGCCCAATTGACCCAAATTTAGTTTGATGAACATGGGCCTGAAGAGATTTCAGTAAAAGATGCCCTAATAATTTACAAATTAATTAGATTTAACTGGGATTCTTTCATTTTCCAATATTAATTCTATACAAACCATTTGCAAACAAATAAACTATTTTTTATTTTTATTTTTACATTATCTATGTATCCACCTATCTATGTTTTAATATCATTATGTTTCGGTTTTTATTTTATTATAACTTATAATTATTAATATGTAATTAAATAATATAAAGTATGAGAATAAGTACCGATAAATGAAAAATTATTAAATAAAAATATTACTAATAAATATTCATTATTAATCTTATTTTACAGATCTAGATGAGACATTTCTAATGGTATAAATTTGATAATAATAAAAGCTATAAATTAAAACTTATTATATATTAATTGAATTTAATTAAAAAGGTAAAAATGATATAAATGTAATATAAAATGTTAAAATGAGTTTAGAGTTTCATATTTGATACTCTAAATTTATGTTGTGCAAGCTATTAATCAAAAGGTTCCCCCCTCTTCGGATTTTGGCGTTGTGGTGAGCGATATTCTTTTATTGGCTGAGAGCTTCCCTGTTGTGTCTTTTCAGTTTGTGCCCAGGGGTTTGAATAAGGTTGCGCATGGGCTTGCTAAATTAGCTTTGAACCATGTGGGTGAGTCTTTGTGGTTTGATGACTGTCCACTCTGTGTGGAGAGTCTGGTTTTGGGGGATGCCCCGGTTTCTTTGTAATTCGTTTTCCTTTATTAAGGATCTTTTCAAAAAAAAAAAAAAAAAGTTATAAAATAAAACTCTTTTTTTTTTTTAAATTTGTCAAAACAGGATATAAAATAAAACTTTTTAAAATTAATAAATTATTTATTTATGGATAAATAAATAACCTTTCTAAAATAATAATTTTTATTGGTCCCAATAATATTATTTTATAGGGTTTTACTTTATAGGAAGGCTTTTGATAATATCCTTTGAAATTATTAAATGTCAAATACATGTCATGTTTTTCTCACATCTTGATTATTTCTTGTTAATTTGATTTGGTTTTGATTTATTTCTCCCATTTGAATCCATTTGACCATCACAACAGCGGTAGAACAAATATATATATATGCAGGAATATTTGGAGAAGACAACTAAAGATAAAGTTAAGATGTCGCAAAACGCAACTGCAACTACACCCTTGTTAGAAGCTGCTGGTGACAGAAACAGAGGAGGAGGAGGATGTAGTCGTTGGTGGAGTAAAGTTTTGGATGTAGAAGAGGCCAAGAATCAAGTGTTGTTTTCGCTGCCCATGATTCTTACTAGCGTTTCCTATTATACAATCCTATTGGTTTCAGTCATGTTTTCCGGCCACCATGGCCACCTTGAGCTCGCCGGAGCCAACCTTGCCAATTCTTGGGCCTTCATCACCGGCTTTTCTCTCATGGTAACCATTCTCATTTATTGCATTTCTCATTTATGTAAGAATTAAGGCTGTGTGATGCAATTTTATATCATTGCAAGAGTATGCAACCTAGCAGTGTTAATTTGTCCTGTAACATAATCTAACAGAGGATTTATTTTAACATGTCTTGAAATTGGTTTTAATCTACCATGTCTTTGAATTACCAAGAATCAATCTGCAACTTCAAGAAACCAATTATGGAAAATGGACAGTCATGATGAGTTACATTCATGCTTTTTTTCTCTGTTGTTGTTGTCTTAGACAGGGTTAAGTGGAGCACTCGAAACACTTTGTGGTCAAGGATTTGGTGCCAAAGAATACAGAATGTTGGGAATATATCTACAAGCATCTTGCATCATAACATTCTTATTCTCAATTGTCGTATCCATCTGCTGGTTCTATACGGAACCTATACTTGTTTTACTCCAACAAGATCCCGATGTTTCGAAAACAGCAGCTCTCTATATGAGATATCTCATTCCTGGCCTATTTGCATACGGTTTTATACAAAACATATTAAGGTTTCTTCAGACACAATCTATAGTCATACCATTGGTCTTCCTCTCAGCATTCCCAACGGCACTTCATTTTGGGATTGCATATGCTTTAGTTCACTGGACATCACTCGGATTCAAGGGTGCTCCATTGGCAGCTTCAGTCTCGTTATGGATTTCAATGCTTTTGCTGGCAATGTATGTCATTTGTTCGAAGAAATTCGAGCCTACATGGCAAGGATTTTATTCTGAATCGTTCAGTTACATCTTCACAAACTTGAAACTAGCCCTACCCTCTGCAGCAATGGTATGGTAAGAGTACTAGTCTCGAACTTTTCATTGTTTTACATCTTCATTATTCCTGCTCCCCTAATTGAAGCAGATTCTCCGTTAACTTGTAATTGTTACTAGCCTTGTATTTATTTTCTCCATCTAGCTTGGAGGAATGTGCTTTTGAGATTCTTGTGTTGTTGGCTGGATTGATGCCAAACTCAGAACTAACTACTTCATTGATCGCGATGTGGTAAGTTTCACTCTTTTTTAAATTTCCTTACTGCATCTCATTTATTGATAACTGATCTTTAATTTAATTCTTTTCCAATGTTAATTAGTGTGAATACACAAGCTATTGCCTTCATGATCACCTATGGTCTTAGTGCTGCTGCAAGGTCAGTCAGTAGACTATCTTGTTCTTTGTTGTAATTTCTCTCGTTTGCTGGTTGTTACATTGTGTTTGAGAAAATTAATGTTTTGAAACAGCACAAGAGTGTCGAATGAGTTTGGAGCTGGAAATATCGATCGAGCAAAAAGTGCCATGGCTGTGACTCTGAAGCTCTCTGTCCTGCTTGCTCTTATTGTGGTTTTGACACTAGCCTTTGGTCATAATATCTGGGCTGGCTTCTTCAGTGACAGCCGTGAAATAATGAAGGAGTTTGCCTCTTTAACACCCTTTCTTGCAATCTCCATAGCATTTGATTCTGTGCAAGGTGTTCTATCAGGTTTGTATACACCAAATTCATGTATATTACATATGTATTTCCGTTGGATTAACTATATGCTATTGATCATTGTGACGCTAGCTCCTCTTGTTGTAAATATTTCGATTGAAGCGAGTAAGTTTATGATGCAGGGGTGGCAAGAGGCGGTGGTTGGCAGCACTTGGCCGTGTATGCTAATTTGGCAACATTCTATTTCATTGGCATGCCAATTGCATTACTTCTTGGATTCAAGTTGAATCTATATGCTAGGGTGAGGCAACATTACTACATTTTTGTCCATCTTACACATGCACATTGTCGGATTTTAGATTTCTCGGTTTGTGATCACCTTGTTTTTCTCCATTCTGTGTATAGGGTTTGTGGATCGGCTTAATCTGCGGCCTCTTCGCCCAAACCAGCACCCTCCTATTGATTACATTTTGCAGAAACTGGACTAAAACGGACATCCCTACACTAAACAGAAAAAAAGAAACACAAGTTGACACACAAAATTGCATATTGTAAATTTCATGATGATGGAATTTCATTTCATTGACTCAAACTTGAGGAGTGTAGCCATTTTCCTTAGGGCTCGTTTTGGCACACTATATTGTATTGAGTTGAATTGTATTTGATTGGATTGTACTATATTATTTTTATAGTATACAGTTATATATTTGATGATATTTTGTATTATGTTGTATTAACTAATACAATATATTTCCTCTATATTAGCTAATACGACATCAATCGTATTAGACCAATTAAAATGTATTAAATAATATAATACAGTGAACAGTCCAAAACAAATCAAACATAGTATTATATTATTCTAATACATTTTAAATCTATAAACATAATACTTATAACATAACTCAAACTCCTGTAATATAAAACATAACAAATAAAAAGTTCCCAAGATAAAAAAATCTTACAAACAAAATCATCCAAAATAAAACATTAAGTTACACAGCACACACTCCTAATTGATTTTTTGTTTCTTCCTTTGAATGCTCAGGTCGATTTTGATCTGGTATCAGGTAATGTATGAAAAAGAACCTTGTTTATGTTTAATACTTTAATAAAGAAAGAAAGAATATGGGCTTTTTTATAATCAAAATTCAAACATACGTTAACTTAATGTGATACGGTCCAACTAATATATAAATATATATATAAATTTTCACATGAGTTATGAGTGCACACTCATGTAAACAGCACTATATATATAATATTAAAAAAAAGAAAATCGAGGTCCTAGACTATTGTCTCAACAAGCTACACCTACAGCCAGCCCTGCCATACTATTGTATTTTATTGATCTTCTAACACAACAATATTGGATTTGGACAACACTTGAGTGCTGATCAGTCGGTACCTTGTACCAACCCAATAGTTAATTGCCACGTAAATCAAAAAAAGCAGAAAAAATGTAAAAAGTGAAATGGTTTTGGCCACATTGTAACACCCTTTGGTTGGTCAATATACTTTAGTACTGACCAGTTAGTACTCAAGTATCATTATCTCTATCTCTATCTCTATCTCTATTTCTATTTATATCTTCAAATAACTTATATTTTCTTTAACATAAATTTTTTTTAGAGAAAATTATAACAAAATAATAAAATGAAGAACAAATGATAAAGTATGGTAAATAAAAAATTATTAATTAATATTCAATATTGGACTCATTTTAAAGATATAGATGAGAAATTTCTAATGGTATAATTTTTATGTTAATAAAATGTATAAATTAAATTTTATTATACATTAATTGAATTTAATGAAAAAGTTAAAATGATATAATTAGAATAAAAAAAAAGCTGAAAATTGGTTTTAGAGGATGAGAAATGGTTCTCTAAATTTAGATAATGGAGTAAAGGTTCTCTAAATTTTTTCTTGGAAACAACAATTTAGAGGGTGGGTGGGAGCAAGGAACGTAATATCGGTATCGGTATCAATATCGGGCTTCTAAATTTACGGATATATCGGGGATATTATCGATATCGATGGATATTCCGTCAAAAATTAAAAAAATGATGGATATTTATATCTAAAGTTAGATTTTTTTTGTGAAATTTTAGAACAAGCTTAAACAAGTAATTATACATCAAATGAATCATATTTCAATGATAAATTATCATAGTTATGAGTTTATTATAAATTATAACATAGATACAGTCTGTATATAATTTTTAAAATTGAGTATTTAATAGAATAATATTTTGTTTCACTTTTACAATATTATATACAATATAAAGAGATTAAATATTTAATAAACAAAATTATCATTAAAATATATATAGTAATAGTTCCACACTTCCAAGATTCTATCATAAATCATAAATCATAATTCATACATAATAATCTGAAATTTAAAACCAAAATGAATTCCTTGCTGGTTCAAATACATAAGATACATTTCTATCTTGATTCGAACAATAATTTTCCCAATAAAACGTGCTTGCATAGTTTTCAATATAGTTATTAATATGCTACACATATGTTGCTTGATCTCTTCCAACTAATCCATGAATTGGGTAGTTTGGATTTACCCAACTTGGTGGATATTGTTGATATGCATGCATAGGTATTGCATATGACATTTGTGGAGAAGGATAATCAAATATATTGCAGCCACCATAACTACCATAATTTGGTACATGAGAACCTGACATTGTCTGCGAATCACCCAAAGAACTGTTTTCTGTGTCTATACTCATTGAGGAGAGAGTCATATTCAAATAATCTTCAACATTTTGACTTGTTCCTCCATGTTGTCTACCACGATTTTGATCAAAATTACATGCATGAGCATCCCAACCCGCCACATTAGCATTTCAACCTGTTGCACCAGCATCCCAACCTCCAGCACGAACATCCCAACTTGTTATACCAGCATTCAAACCTCCACACCAGAATCCCAACCTCTTGCCTCATCCCCATCATCTCCATTATCTCCATCATATTTTCCTCCACTATTTACATCAGAGGTATGTTGATCATCGGAAGAGCTGGTAACAATAACTCTAAGATCTACACCAACTTCTTCTCTAATCACTTGTTCAACATTTATTCCCATGTCTTGAGCATTAGAAGCAATATGTGAATCAGGATTTCCTTCGTCATCATCCAAGGAGGCAAGTCTAACCCAATTAAAAATAGGATTCTCATTATCGTCTCTTGCTTCAGCAGCTACTTGAAGTAAATCCATAAAATCAGTTTCATTTACTTTATCTTTTTCAGCTGCCATATCCCTAAGTTTCAACTTCATATTATAATAACAATAAACAAGTTGTTCAAGCTTAAAATAGGCAAGACGGTTCCTTTATTTTGTGTGGATTAAAGCAAATGTGGACCAATTTCTTTCACATGCAGAAGATGATGATGTTTGTGATAGTATGCGAATTGCTATTGCACTCAATGATGGAGCACAATTTCCATACGTTACCCACCAATCAGCCGTAATAAAAATTATTAAGTATTATAAGTATGAATATTATTTCAATGATATTATTATTTATTATTAATATGTAAATTTTTGTAATAAAAGTTATATACCTGGTTGCATTTTGCTTCTGGTTGCAATGGTTGCTCGTTCACCAAAACTTTTCTTTCCATCCTTAAAGTATGTGAGCTACATTCATGAGATCAATATGTATATAATATGTATTAATATGACACAATACTCACATGCAAAGAATTTATAATATTGGAATTATAAAATTGGTTGTAAATTGTAACTTTTTACCTTATTTCCAAAATTAGCAATTCTTACAGCTTCAGTGTCTAATTGCACATAGACATTATGTACGGCTTTCAGAAGATCCGAATTATCCTCAATATTGTCTCTATATTGGTACTTTGGGTTCAAATAGTAAGTTAGAATGAAAAAAAGAATAATTTTAGTATAAATACTATACTAAATTTTAATTATGAATGACAAACAATCCAAAATAAAATTTACCTGCAGCATGTAGTGGGTGATTGAGCATTTTATCCCATCGGTCTTGTATAATGTTTAGAACCCATTTACTCCCTCTCTGTTGTTTTACTGTATCTTTCATCACACGCATTAACTCATACACGATAGGCATAGTGGGTACAACTTTTGTATCAACCAATCCCAGAACTTGGTACAGTGGCTCATATATTTTAATATTCTTTTATTTGGAATGTCGGCACAAAGTTACAAAAAAATCAATTCTACATATTTATAAATTGATTGGTACATATTTAATACTATTTGGAATTAGTTTTACACATTTGAGTCGCAAACAATTTTTTTTTCAGATTGCTTTTACAAAATTTTACATATTTTACACGTCCACTCTTTGGTTTTTTTATCCAATTTTACTTTAAGTATTCAATAATTTTACTATTTACTATTATGTTGGAAATTTTTATAAATTTGTTAATGCTTCTTCTAAAATAATTTTCAAGCTAAATTATTTTAATAATAATTTAATTGTTTAGGATTAAAAAAATTATTTTAATAATATGCAAAATATCCATGGACTTTCGGGGTGAAATTCATGAAATTTCGGGAATTTCGGGATATTTCGGGAATATCGGTGGATTTTTACGGATATTTCGAAATCGGCCGGATATTCTGCAGGATATTGGATATTTGCCTGTTTCGATATCGGTCCCTCCAAAATACGGATATATCGGTGGATATTTCGGTATATCTATCGATTTTAAGTACCCTGGGTGGGAGCAACTAATCCTCCAAAATCCTCTAAATTGTTTTGGAAACATGAATTTAGAGGATGGGTGGAAGATGCTCCTACACCCGCTCTAACCTCTGGTTTCTAACCTCTTTTGCAAATATTATCCACTATTTTCAATTGCAATTGATAAGTCATCAAAACCTCTTGTTTTTCAAGGCTGTCGTACGCGATACGCCTATAGTTTTTCTCCCATACCAGAGATATAGTGACACAGTAATAGACTTTCTTAGAGCATCTCCAACCCAAACATCAAATATTACACCAAAAACATCAAAAAAGAGCATCTTTTTTACACCAAATTTTTTTCACCTCCAATGTATCACACCAAATTTTACACCAAAAGAGCATCTTTCCAAAATATTCTCCCAATACATATTTATAATTAAATGTATTAATTAATAATTAAATTTAATAAATTAAATATGTATATCAAAGTGGGTATTATTTTAAAGATCTCAACGAAATCTTTCCAACAGTAATTTTTTGGGAATACATATTGTTAAAATTAAGTGTAAAAGGGTTAAATTAATATTTTTTATAAAAAGTAACTGGTGATGTGACACCATAACAGAAAAAAAACAAAAAATAAAATATATTTGGTGGATGAATAGTGCCCACCAAATCTGATGGGTACTGTTCATCCACCAAATATTATTTAGTGTGGATGGTGTATACTTTGGAGATGTTTTTTTTGGGTGTATTTGGTGTATTTGGTGCAGATAGTGTATACGTTGGAGATACTCTTAATACTTATTTTCTTAAATGAAAAATCAAAAAACTGAAATGGGGCCCTCTATATTTGCCCCTTATCCATATATATATATATATATATATATATATATATTTTCTATTATTAGTTCGTCCTGATATAAAATATATCAGGACGAAGAATGTAGACTATTAGATTTATATACTTTAACTCAAAGTGTATGCACTTATCAAAACTTCTCATAATTTTCCTGATATAAAAAGACTATATATATATATATATATATATATACTAGTTATTTTTTTGAAACTTTTTATCATCAGTAAGATTCGAGCCGTTGACTTGAAAGTCATTTACTCAAACCCTAAGCTCATCTATCTACCAGCTGAACTACACCTCTAGAGGCACTTAGGAAGTGATTTTTACTTACTATATCATCTCATAATTTATATGCTAACCACAATTCACTTACCTCATAATTTTGGTTGTTGTTTTGGGATGGTACAGTATTAGTAGGGATGGCAATGGGTCGGGTTCGGGCGGGTTTTGCAAAATCCAAACCCGCACCCGCGAAATTTTTCATCACCCACGCCCGCCTGCGAACCCGCAAAAATAAATGGGTTCCGGTTCCGATTTCACCCACAGGTTTTATACGGTTTCGTGGGTTTGCGGGTCACACCCACCAACCCGCAAAATATATTAATTTATAAATATTTAATATTTAATTATATTTATTTATACAATACAAAACTCACCTTTATTTATAATATATCATGAAGAATTACAAATACAACTGTGTTTCTTAGTTGAGACAAGAGGCAAAGCACATTATATATATATAGCTAATGGTAGAACCTTGCACTCTTGTTTTTTCAATGTGGGACTTTTTAAAAAGTCCCACATTGAAAAAACAAGAGTGCAAGGTTCTACCATTAGCTATATATATATAATGTGCTTTGCCTCTTGTCTCAACTAAGAAACACAGTTGTATTTGTAATTCTTCATGATATATTATAAATAAAGGTGAGTTTTGTATTGTATAAATAAATATAATTAAATATTAAATATTTATAAATTAATATATTTTGCGGGTTGGTGGGTGTGACCCGCAAACCCACGAAACCGTATAAAACCTGTGGGTGAAATCGGAACCGGAACCCATTTATTTTTGCGGGTTCGCAGGCGGGCGTGGGTGATGAAAAATTTCGCGGGTGCGGGTTTGGATTTTGCAAAACCCGCCCGAACCCGACCCATTGCCATCCCTACTAATACTGTACCATCCCAAAACAACAACCAAAATTATGAGGTAAGTGAATTGTGGTTAGCATATAAATTATGAGATGATATAGTAAGTAAAAATCACTTCCTAAGTGCCTCTAGAGGTGTAGTTCAGCTGGTAGATAGATGAGCTTAGGGTTTGAGTAAATGACTTTCAAGTCAACGGCTCGAATCTTACTGATGATAAAAAGTTTCAAAAAAATAACTAGTATATATATATATATATATATATATAGTCTTTTTATATCAGGAAAATTATGAGAAGTTTTGATAAGTGCATACACTTTGAGTTAAAGTATATAAATCTAATAGTCTACATTCTTCGTCCTGATATATTTTATATCAGGACGAACTAATAATAGAAAATATATATATATATATATATATATATATATATATGGATAAGGGGCAAATATAGAGGGCCCCATTTCAGTTTTTTGATTTTTCATTTAAGAAAATAAGTATTAAGAGTATCTCCAACGTATACACTATCTGCACCAAATACACCAAATACACCCAAAAAAAACATCTCCAAAGTATACACCATCCACACTAAATAATATTTGGTGGATGAACAGTACCCATCAGATTTGGTGGGCACTATTCATCCACCAAATATATTTTATTTTTTGTTTTTTTTCTGTTATGGTGTCACATCACCAGTTACTTTTTATAAAAAATATTAATTTAACCCTTTTACACTTAATTTTAACAATATGTATTCCCAAAAAATTACTGTTGGAAAGATTTCGTTGAGATCTTTAAAATAATACCCACTTTGATATACATATTTAATTTATTAAATTTAATTATTAATTAATACATTTAATTATAAATATGTATTGGGAGAATATTTTGGAAAGATGCTCTTTTGGTGTAAAATTTGGTGTGATACATTGGAGGTGAAAAAAATTTGGTGTAAAAAAGATGCTCTTTTTTGATGTTTTTGGTGTAATATTTGATGTTTGGGTTGGAGATGCTCTAAGAAAGTCTATTACTGTGTCACTATATCTCTGGTATGGGAGAAAAACTATAGGCGTATCGCGTACGACAGCCTTGAAAAACAAGAGGTTTTGATGACTTATCAATTGCAATTGAAAATAGTGGATAATATTTGCAAAAGAGGTTAGAAACCAGAGGTTAGAGCGGGTGTAGGAGCATCTTCCACCCATCCTCTAAATTCATGTTTCCAAAACAATTTAGAGGATTTTGGAGGATTAGTTGCTCCCACCCAGGGTACTTAAAATCGATAGATATACCGAAATATCCACCGATATATCCGTATTTTGGAGGGACCGATATCGAAACAGGCAAATATCCAATATCCTGCAGAATATCCGGCCGATTTCGAAATATCCGTAAAAATCCACCGATATTCCCGAAATATCCCGAAATTCCCGAAATTTCATGAATTTCACCCCGAAAGTCCATGGATATTTTGCATATTATTAAAATAATTTTTTTAATCCTAAACAATTAAATTATTATTAAAATAATTTAGCTTGAAAATTATTTTAGAAGAAGCATTAACAAATTTATAAAAATTTCCAACATAATAGTAAATAGTAAAATTATTGAATACTTAAAGTAAAATTGGATAAAAAAACCAAAGAGTGGACGTGTAAAATATGTAAAATTTTGTAAAAGCAATCTGAAAAAAAAATTGTTTGCGACTCAAATGTGTAAAACTAATTCCAAATAGTATTAAATATGTACCAATCAATTTATAAATATGTAGAATTGATTTTTTTGTAACTTTGTGCCGACATTCCAAATAAAAGAATATTAAAATATATGAGCCACTGTACCAAGTTCTGGGATTGGTTGATACAAAAGTTGTACCCACTATGCCTATCGTGTATGAGTTAATGCGTGTGATGAAAGATACAGTAAAACAACAGAGAGGGAGTAAATGGGTTCTAAACATTATACAAGACCGATGGGATAAAATGCTCAATCACCCACTACATGCTGCAGGTAAATTTTATTTTGGATTGTTTGTCATTCATAATTAAAATTTAGTATAGTATTTATACTAAAATTATTCTTTTTTTCATTCTAACTTACTATTTGAACCCAAAGTACCAATATAGAGACAATATTGAGGATAATTCGGATCTTCTGAAAGCCGTACATAATGTCTATGTGCAATTAGACACTGAAGCTGTAAGAATTGCTAATTTTGGAAATAAGGTAAAAAGTTACAATTTACAACCAATTTTATAATTCCAATATTATAAATTCTTTGCATGTGAGTATTGTGTCATATTAATACATATTATATACATATTGATCTCATGAATGTAGCTCACATACTTTAAGGATGGAAAGAAAAGTTTTGGTGAACGAGCAACCATTGCAACCAGAAGCAAAATGCAACCAGGTATATAACTTTTATTACAAAAATTTACATATTAATAATAAATAATAATATCATTGAAATAATATTCATACTTATAATACTTAATAATTTTTATTACGGCTGATTGGTGGGTAACGTATGGAAATTGTGCTCCATCATTGAGTGCAATAGCAATTCGCATACTATCACAAACATCATCATCTTCTGCATGTGAAAGAAATTGGTCCACATTTGCTTTAATCCACACAAAATAAAGGAACCGTCTTGCCTATTTTAAGCTTGAACAACTTGTTTATTGTTATTATAATATGAAGTTGAAACTTAGGGATATGGCAGCTGAAAAAGATAAAGTAAATGAAACTGATTTTATGGATTTACTTCAAGTAGCTGCTGAAGCAAGAGACGATAATGAGAATCCTATTTTTAATTGGGTTAGACTTGCCTCCTTGGATGATGACGAAGGAAATCCTGATTCACATATTGCTTCTAATGCTCAAGACATGGGAATAAATGTTGAACAAGTGATTAGAGAAGAAGTTGGTGTAGATCTTAGAGTTATTGTTACCAGCTCTTCCGATGATCAACATACCTCTGATGTAAATAGTGGAGGAAAATATGATGGAGATAATGGAGATGATGGGGATGAGGCAAGAGGTTGGGATTCTGGTGTGGAGGTTTGAATGCTGGTATAACAAGTTGGGATGTTCGTGCTGGAGGTTGGGATGCTGGTGCAACAGGTTGAAATGCTAATGTGGCGGGTTGGGATGCTCATGCATGTAATTTTGATCAAAATCGTGGTAGACAACATGGAGGAACAAGTCAAAATGTTGAAGATTATTTGAATATGACTCTCTCCTCAATGAGTATAGACACAGAAAACAGTTCTTTGGGTGATTCGCAGACAATGTCAGGTTCTCATGTACCAAATTATGGTAGTTATGGTGGCTGCAATATATTTGATTATCCTTCTCCACAAATGTCATATGCAATACCTATGCATGCATATCAACAATATCCACCAAGTTGGGTAAATCCAAACTACCCAATTCATGGATTAGTTGGAAGAGATCAAGCAACATATGTGTAGCATATTAATAACTATATTGAAAACTATGCAAGCACGTTTTATTGGGAAAATTATTGTTCGAATCAAGATAGAAATGTATCTTATGTATTTGAACCAGCAAGGAATTCATTTTGGTTTTAAATTTCAGATTATTATGTATGAATTATGATTTATGATTTATGATAGAATCTTGGAAGTGTGGAACTATTACTATATATATTTTAATGATAATTTTGTTTATTAAATATTTAATCTCTTTATATTGTATATAATATTGTAAAAGTGAAACAAAATATTATTCTATTAAATACTCAATTTTAAAAATTATATACAGACTGTATCTATGTTATAATTTATAATAAACTCATAACTATGATAATTTATCATTGAAATATGATTCATTTGATGTATAATTACTTGTTTAAGCTTGTTCTAAAATTTCACAAAAAAAATCTAACTTTAGATATAAATATCCATCATTTTTTTAATTTTTGACGGAATATCCATCGATATCGATAATATCCCCGATATATCCGTAAATTTAGAAGCCCGATATTGATACCGATACCGATATTACGTTCCTTGCTCCCACCCACCCTCTAAATTGTTGTTTCCAAGAAAAAATTTAGAGAACCTTTACTCCATTATCTAAATTTAGAGAACCATTTCTCATCCTCTAAAACCAATTTTCAGCTTTTTTTTTATTCTAATTATATCATTTTAACTTTTTCATTAAATTCAATTAATGTATAATAAAATTTAATTTATACATTTTATTAACATAAAAATTATACCATTAGAAATTTCTCATCTATATCTTTAAAATGAGTCCAATATTGAATATTAATTAATAATTTTTTATTTACCATACTTTATCATTTGTTCTTCATTTTATTATTTTGTTATAATTTTCTCTAAAAAAAATTTATGTTAAAGAAAATATAAGTTATTTGAAGATATAAATAGAAATAGAGATAGAGATAGAGATAGAGATAATGATACTTGAGTACTAACTGGTCAGTACTAAAGTATATTGACCAACCAAAGGGTGTTACAATGTGGCCAAAACCATTTCACTTTTTACATTTTTTCTGCTTTTTTTGATTTACGTGGCAATTAACTATTGGGTTGGTACAAGGTACCGACTGATCAGCACTCAAGTGTTGTCCAAATCCAATATTGTTGTGTTAGAAGATCAATAAAATACAATAGTATGGCAGGGCTGGCTGTAGGTGTAGCTTGTTGAGACAATAGTCTAGGACCTCGATTTTCTTTTTTTTAATATTATATATATAGTGCTGTTTACATGAGTGTGCACTCATAACTCATGTGAAAATTTATATATATATTTATATATTAGTTGGACCGTATCACATTAAGTTAACGTATGTTTGAATTTTGATTATAAAAAAGCCCATATTCTTTCTTTCTTTATTAAAGTATTAAACATAAACAAGGTTCTTTTTCATACATTACCTGATACCAGATCAAAATCGACCTGAGCATTCAAAGGAAGAAACAAAAAATCAATTAGGAGTGTGTGCTGTGTAACTTAATGTTTTATTTTGGATGATTTTGTTTGTAAGATTTTTTTATCTTGGGAACTTTTTATTTGTTATGTTTTATATTACAGGAGTTTGAGTTATGTTATAAGTATTATGTTTATAGATTTAAAATGTATTAGAATAATATAATACTATGTTTGATTTGTTTTGGACTGTTCACTGTATTATATTATTTAATACATTTTAATTGGTCTAATACGATTGATGTCGTATTAGCTAATATAGAGGAAATATATTGTATTAGTTAATACAACATAATACAAAATATCATCAAATATATAACTGTATACTATAAAAATAATATAGTACAATCCAATCAAATACAATTCAACTCAATACAATATAGTGTGCCAAAACGAGCCCTAAGGAAAATGGCTACACTCCTCAAGTTTGAGTCAATGAAATGAAATTCCATCATCATGAAATTTACAATATGCAATTTTGTGTGTCAACTTGTGTTTCTTTTTTTCTGTTTAGTGTAGGGATGTCCGTTTTAGTCCAGTTTCTGCAAAATGTAATCAATAGGAGGGTGCTGGTTTGGGCGAAGAGGCCGCAGATTAAGCCGATCCACAAACCCTATACACAGAATGGAGAAAAACAAGGTGATCACAAACCGAGAAATCTAAAATCCGACAATGTGCATGTGTAAGATGGACAAAAATGTAGTAATGTTGCCTCACCCTAGCATATAGATTCAACTTGAATCCAAGAAGTAATGCAATTGGCATGCCAATGAAATAGAATGTTGCCAAATTAGCATACACGGCCAAGTGCTGCCAACCACCGCCTCTTGCCACCCCTGCATCATAAACTTACTCGCTTCAATCGAAATATTTACAACAAGAGGAGCTAGCGTCACAATGATCAATAGCATATAGTTAATCCAACGGAAATACATATGTAATATACATGAATTTGGTGTATACAAACCTGATAGAACACCTTGCACAGAATCAAATGCTATGGAGATTGCAAGAAAGGGTGTTAAAGAGGCAAACTCCTTCATTATTTCACGGCTGTCACTGAAGAAGCCAGCCCAGATATTATGACCAAAGGCTAGTGTCAAAACCACAATAAGAGCAAGCAGGACAGAGAGCTTCAGAGTCACAGCCATGGCACTTTTTGCTCGATCGATATTTCCAGCTCCAAACTCATTCGACACTCTTGTGCTGTTTCAAAACATTAATTTTCTCAAACACAATGTAACAACCAGCAAACGAGAGAAATTACAACAAAGAACAAGATAGTCTACTGACTGACCTTGCAGCAGCACTAAGACCATAGGTGATCATGAAGGCAATAGCTTGTGTATTCACACTAATTAACATTGGAAAAGAATTAAATTAAAGATCAGTTATCAATAAATGAGATGCAGTAAGGAAATTTAAAAAAGAGTGAAACTTACCACATCGCGATCAATGAAGTAGTTAGTTCTGAGTTTGGCATCAATCCAGCCAACAACACAAGAATCTCAAAAGCACATTCCTCCAAGCTAGATGGAGAAAATAAATACAAGGCTAGTAACAATTACAAGTTAACGGAGAATCTGCTTCAATTAGGGGAGCAGGAATAATGAAGATGTAAAACAATGAAAAGTTCGAGACTAGTACTCTTACCATACCATTGCTGCAGAGGGTAGGGCTAGTTTCAAGTTTGTGAAGATGTAACTGAACGATTCAGAATAAAATCCTTGCCATGTAGGCTCGAATTTCTTCGAACAAATGACATACATTGCCAGCAAAAGCATTGAAATCCATAACGAGACTGAAGCTGCCAATGGAGCACCCTTGAATCCGAGTGATGTCCAGTGAACTAAAGCATATGCAATCCCAAAATGAAGTGCCGTTGGGAATGCTGAGAGGAAGACCAATGGTATGACTATAGATTGTGTCTGAAGAAACCTTAATATGTTTTGTATAAAACCGTATGCAAATAGGCCAGGAATGAGATATCTCATATAGAGAGCTGCTGTTTTCGAAACATCGGGATCTTGTTGGAGTAAAACAAGTATAGGTTCCGTATAGAACCAGCAGATGGATACGACAATTGAGAATAAGAATGTTATGATGCAAGATGCTTGTAGATATATTCCCAACATTCTGTATTCTTTGGCACCAAATCCTTGACCACAAAGTGTTTCGAGTGCTCCACTTAACCCTGTCTAAGACAACAACAACAGAGAAAAAAAGCATGAATGTAACTCATCATGACTGTCCATTTTCCATAATTGGTTTCTTGAAGTTGCAGATTGATTCTTGGTAATTCAAAGACATGGTAGATTAAAACCAATTTCAAGACATGTTAAAATAAATCCTCTGTTAGATTATGTTACAGGACAAATTAACACTGCTAGGTTGCATACTCTTGCAATGATATAAAATTGCATCACACAGCCTTAATTCTTACATAAATGAGAAATGCAATAAATGAGAATGGTTACCATGAGAGAAAAGCCGGTGATGAAGGCCCAAGAATTGGCAAGGTTGGCTCCGGCGAGCTCAAGGTGGCCATGGTGGCCGGAAAACATGACTGAAACCAATAGGATTGTATAATAGGAAACGCTAGTAAGAATCATGGGCAGCGAAAACAACACTTGATTCTTGGCCTCTTCTACATCCAAAACTTTACTCCACCAACGACTACATCCTCCTCCTCCTCTGTTTCTGTCACCAGCAGCTTCTAACAAGGGTGTAGTTGCAGTTGCGTTTTGCGACATCTTAACTTTATCTTTAGTTGTCTTCTCCAAATATTCCTGCATATATATATATTTGTTCTACCGCTGTTGTGATGGTCAAATGGATTCAAATGGGAGAAATAAATCAAAACCAAATCAAATTAACAAGAAATAATCAAGATGTGAGAAAAACATGACATGTATTTGACATTTAATAATTTCAAAGGATATTATCAAAAGCCTTCCTATAAAGTAAAACCCTATAAAATAATATTATTGGGACCAATAAAAATTATTATTTTAGAAAGGTTATTTATTTATCCATAAATAAATAATTTATTAATTTTAAAAAGTTTTATTTTATATCCTGTTTTGACAAATTAAAAAAAAAAAAAAGAGTTTTATTTTATAACTTTTTTTTTTTTTTTTTTTTTTGAAAAGATCCTTAATAAAGGAAAACGAATTACAAAGAAACCGGGGCATCCCCCAAAACCAGACTCTCCACACAGAGTGGACAGTCATCAAACCACAAAGACTCACCCACATGGTTCAAAGCTAATTTAGCAAGCCCATGCACAACCTTATTCAAACCCCTGGGCACAAACTGAAAAGACACAACAGGGAAGCTCTCAGCCAATAAAAGAATATCGCTCACCACAACGCCAAAATCCGAAGAGGGGGGAACCTTTTGATTAATAGCTTGCACAACAATCAGCGCATCCGACTCACAAAAGACGTGCGAAAAATTCCTGCTAACAGCCAACCGCAACCCAGCAAGGATGGCCAAAGCCTCCGCAATCTGAGGATTGTAACTTGCGCTCACCTGCCGACACATCGACACCAGAACCCGACCACGACTATCACGCACCACCACACCCAGCCCCGTCACCTTCTGCTGAGAACTCAAAGCAGCATCCGAATTAATCTTCACAAAATCACAAGGAGGGGCCTGCCATCTAGGAAACTGCGAGACCGCCACCCTATTCGACATCTCCACTTTAGCATTAGCACTCCTGAAATCAGCACTAAAATGTTGCACCCACCCAATAATATCTGGGGCAGCCAGCAGCAAATTATTATGGACAGCAACATTTCTGCGGTACCAAACCCTCCACCAGGTAACGCAAAGCAACTCAAAATCACCCACCACCAGCTGACTACTACAAGAGATGACGAACTCAAGAAATGAAGCATAATCAAGGCTAGAGTCCCCCGCAACAAAGGCACACATACTTCTCAAACCTTTAAGGGAGGGGCAGCGCCACAAAGCGTGCAGAGTGGTCTCAGCCTTCTTCGCACAAATAGGACAGGTAACATCTATTTTCATCCCATGAGCCACCAAATTACACCGAAGAGGGATCCAGTTGTGACAGGCTTTCCACAAGAAAAGCTTGATCTTGGACGGTAAGTTCAGACGCCAAAAAAACTGCCACCAAGATTCAAAACCAGACAGACCGGAGCAACTCGGATTAGAAAAAGAAGACGCCGCCAGCCAATAGCCACACCGCACCGAGTAATTCCCCGAACTATTATAATGCCAAATCAACCTATCCACCGAAGCACCATTGCAAGGGGGTAAGCTAAGGATAGCATCCACCTCATCGCCAACAAAACACTCCTTAACCAAAGCCACATTCCACTCTCCCGACTCCACCTTGAGACAATCCACAGAAGCATTCAAATTCAAAACCGCCGGAGACATCACCTTGAAAGTAGATTCCCGCGGAATCCAACGATCATTATAAATACGGATAGAAGAACCATTGCCCACCCTCCATCTTGAGCCTTTCTCCATAAGCTCCCTACCCCACAAGAGGCTTTTCCAAAGAAACGAACCCGTACCAGGCTCGGCCACTAAGAAATTAGAGTCTGGAAAATAGCAACCTTTCAGCACTCTAGCTGTAAGCGACTCAGGAAACTGGATAAGACGCCAACACTGCTTAGCAAACATGGCTTTGTTAAAATCCAAAAGGTTCCGAAACCCAAGGCCCCCCTCCCATTTAGGCCTACATAATTTCTCCCAACTACACCAATGCATTTTTTGCTTCTTACCACTCCCACTCCACCAAAACCTCGCACTCAAACGATGAAGATCATGAACAAGGGAAACCGGGAGCTTGAAAAGATTCATCGAATAAGCCGGAATAGCCTGAATAACAGCTTTTAACAGAACCTCTCTCCCACCTGACGAGAAAAAACGACTACACCAGCTTTGAAGCTTCTTCCAGACCCTATCCTTGATATTATCAAACATGACCCTTTTACTTCTACTAGTCAAACACGGTAAACCCAAATAACGCAAATGCACATCAACCACACTCATACCCAAGACACCAGCTAAATGATTTTTTTCCCTCTCAGGAATCTGCCTACTAAAACACACTGCCGATTTATCAAAATTAATCACCTGGCCAGAGGCAAGAGAATAATCCTTCATAATTTTCCTAATTGTTATACAATCACTCAAAGAAGCTTTTGTAAACAACAGGCTGTCATCAGCAAAAAACAGATGAGTAATTTTTGGCCCTTGACGACTACACTTGAAACCAGAAAAATCACCTCTACCTTCAGCCTGCAAGATCAAACTCGAAAAACCTTCCGCGCAAATAAGAAACAAATACGGAGAAAGAGGATCCCCATGCCGCAAACCCCTCGAAGGCCGGATAAAACCCTTAACTTTACCGTTCAAAATGAAGGAGTAGGTCACCGAAGAAATACATTCCCTTATCAAAGAAATCCACGATTCCGGAAACCCCATAAAACGCATCATACCAATCAGAAAATCCCATTCCACTCTGTCATAGGCCTTTGACATATCCAGCTTAAGGGACATAAACCCTTTCTTCCCTTGAACCTTTCGGCGCAATGCATGCATACACTCGAAACCCACCAAAGCATTATCCGTAATCAATCTCCCAGGAACAAAAGCACTCTGAGTCTCTGAAATGACACCATCTAAAACCGAACGCAGCCTATTAGCAATGGCCTTCAAAATACATTTATACACCACGTTACAAAGGCTTATGGGACGCAAATCTGCCATTCTCTCAACATTTTTAATTTTTGGGATAAGGCACAGTACCGTATGATTAATGGCCTCCATCGGCTTCCCATGATTCAAACAATCCAAGCACAACCTCGTAACATCCTCTCCCACAACATCCCAAAAACGCTGAAAAAAATCCGCCGGAAAACTATCAATACCGGGCGCCTTTGAGGGATTCATTTGGAATAACGCCACCCTAACCTCTTCTGCAGTGAAAACCCTTGACAGAAAATCAACCATATTAGGAGGAACCCTTGCCTTAACCGAACTGCACACCTTCTCAAGCATCTCCCAAGTCGGCTGTGAGGAGGAAAAAATATCAGAAAAATACGAAGAAATAATACATTCCATATGATCCTCGCCATCCATCCAAACACCATTCGAATCAAAAAGACCCCGAATTTTATTGCGAGCTTTCCTTGAGGAGGCTTTAGCATGAAAGAATTTAGTGTTACGATCCCCACCTTTCAACCAAGCCACCCTTGATCTTTGTCTCCAAAAATCTTCCTCAACCTGAAGCATTTCATCCAACTCCCGTTTAACCCGATTGTGCACCGCCCAGTCCACTTGCCTCGAATTGCCCAAAACAGCCAACTCTTTCTTTTTGTCCACGATGCCTTTCTTCAATTTCCTCTTCTCCATACCGTTCTAGCTCTTTAAAGAATTTGAGACAACACTCAACCGTTCCAGCACACGTTGAACACAATCATTCCCATCCGCTGCAGCCCAGCCATTCTTCACCACCTCTAAACATTCTCTCTTCTCTACCCAACAAAGCTCGTAATGGAACTGACTTACCCCCCTATAATCCTCCTTTTTGACAGAAAAATCTAAAAGAATAGGACGGTGGTCCGATTTCCAAAAATCTAAATGTTTAACCCGAAAGCACGGAAACATAGACGTCCAACCCGAATTACCAACATAACGATCCAATCTTTCTTGAACCAACTGATCACTCCCACGGCGGTTAGTCCAAGTAAAACGAGGTCCCTCGAAACCCAAATCTTTTAAACCACAATCATCTATAACAGCCCGAAAGTCAGCCATCAAAAAACCTTGACGAACAGCCCCTCCTTCTTTCTCCGAAAGACTAACAATCTCATTAAAATCTCCTCCCACAAGCCAAGGAAGGGAAGATAGTCCTGCCAACCTTCTCAAAAGAGTCCAACCATGACTCCGTTGAGTCAAAATCGGGTTCCCATAAAAACCAGTAATCCTCCAGCGACAATTAGTTTCAGAAGTAACCATAGCATCAATATGAAAACGAGAATAAGAAAGTAAATCAACCTCTATATCGTCTTTCCAAAGCAAACACAAACCCCCACTATTACCATTCCGTTCAACAACCAACTTTGCGTCAAAACCCAACTTTACCCGTAACCCTTCCATAACTTTCTGATCACAAATAGTCTCCATCAAGAAAACTATCGTAGGGCGATGATCCTGCACTAACGAGTACAGGACCCGGAACGCTCGGTTCCCTCCCAAACCCCGAGCGTTCCAAAACAATGTTTTCATTGAGTTCGGCAAGCCGGGTCCTCCTCCCGACTCACCGATATCTCAATTGATCCATGATCAAAAGCACCATTCACTCTTTGTTTTTTAACGTCCATACTAGAAACTGTT
This sequence comes from Acer yangbiense, assembly GCA_008009225.1. Classification (NCBI taxonomy): domain Eukaryota; kingdom Viridiplantae; phylum Streptophyta; class Magnoliopsida; order Sapindales; family Sapindaceae; genus Acer; species Acer yangbiense. Next base: position 44,146,962 of record CM017763.1, on the reverse strand, counting down.
ACATTGGCCTCAACAGCCCCTCTCTTCTCCACCCCGAAAAACCTCATCAGACCCCCTCCCCCTTACACCCCCTTCACGTGCCCACCGCTTCCACTTCCCTTTCCCTTTTTTAATTAGCCCCACTGATTCCTCCACAGTTCCTGAAGCAATAATATGAGAAGCCCCCACCTCATCACCTAAACCCCTTCCCACGTTAGCTACCTCTGCATGAAGCCCTACAGAATTCTTCACGTTATGGGTACAGTTCAAGGTTTCCACTTGCATGTTATTATCCCCATTAATTATTACCGCCGCAACCGTAGTCCCTTGTAAAGTTCCCACCCCTCCCTTCACAGTTTGATCACTAACAGCCCCCGCTGCACCTGTGTCTTGTGCAGAACCCTCCCTTTCTTCTGTCGGGTATACAGGTGAGTTCACGGAAACCCTCCTTGATCTCCACGATTCCTCTTTTCGACTATGCCCACCATTATGGAATCTAGCACCACCAAAACCAGATTTTGACCCCTCCCCCCGAAGTCTGTATGATCCAGTAACATTATTCCGTCCCGGCGGATCCGAAGCCCTCATCCACGGCCCATACTCAAAATCCTTCGAGCCTCCAATATCCTCCCCCCGTCTCTGGCCACAGTCCTGATACGAATGACCAATAATACCACAATGAAAGCAATACTCGGGCAATTTCTCGTACCTGAGAAGCAAAATCGATTCCTTCCCCTTCTCCAACTCCAGTCGTAAAAATCTCTTCAACGGCTTTGAGACATCCACTGCAACCTTTAGACGCATGTATTTCCCAAAACATTCCCCAGTTATCCCAACATCAATGTCTCGTAACTCCCCTATCAGATGCCCTATAAATTCACCCATTTCTTTCGTCATACACAGTAATGGCGCATTAGGTATCTGTAGCCAGAAAGCAACACGGTTAAACGCTAAACTAATAATATCCCTTACTCCTGACGGTTTCTCCAGAACAAGAAGACAGTTGTCAAAAGTCCACGGACCTCCCGAGAGAATCCAGAAACGGTCACCCTGGTTGCGAAAGTAAAACAAGAAAGTATTATCCTGCACAACCTCCACGTCTAGTGTTGTTTGCCAAATCTTAGGCATCACTGTCCGAAAAGCCTCCCTATTAACATGTTTATTCGTCAGCACTTTCCCAACTAAACACAAATCTAGTTTCCTTCCAGCAGAATCTTTGAGCGTTTCTCGGACACTCCAAAGCGTTTCATCCTTATTTTGTAACGACAGAGAAGCACACAATCTTGCTATTTCCTCCTGATCCATGAAGATGCGTTAACAAACAGAAAACAGAAAAACAAAATCGGCGGCCACCACTATAGAACCCCACTACTTCCACGCTAAGGTTGAAAGAAAACCCTAGGAGAAGAAAAACGTAATACTTATCGTTTTTCTTTATTTTATAACTACTTGTACATGTACTATACATATTTTTGACCACGATACATGCATGACTTATAAATCAAAGTTCATAAAAGGTTCATAAATAGAAGCTCAAAATTTAATTTACATATATATATATATATATATATATATAATCATATAAAAAAAGTGATTTTTAACCCATATGTGTCCTCTTATTTAATGTTTTGTAAAATCATATATAATAGCATCATATACAATAGTTTATTATAATATTATCATATCTCTCCTTTGGTGTCCTCTGAAACCTTTGAGTGAGAGTGGGGAATTTCAGTTTCCAAGACTTAGGGGTCATCTTGTAAGCGTTTTTCAGTTGTTATTTTTCGAAAAGAAAAATCAAAATGAAAACAGTGTTTTTGGTTTTGGTTTCAAAATTCAAAAACGCGTCTGGTAGCATACACTGAAATCCGTATTTTGAAAATAAAAACAGAAAAAACGCGTCTAGTAGGCTAACTGAAAACTATTGAAAATTAAAATATCAAATTTTACATTTTGTTTAATATTATAACAATTACAAACAAATTGATTAAATAATTACCAATAAAAATTTTATAATCTAATTTATAAATTAAACGAAAGTTAACAGCTGAAGAGGAAGAGGAAGAGGAAGAGCAAGAAGAAGAAGAAGAAGAAGAAGAAGACCAGCTGTAGAAGAAGACCAGATGGGTGACTCAACAGAGCAGATCGGCGGCGACGAGAGGTGAACAGAGCAAATTGGCGGTGAGCGGAGGAGGAAGAAGAAGAAGAAGAAGAAGAAGAAGAAGAGGAAGAAGAACACCAGATCAGCGGCGACGTGCGGCGATCGACAGCGAACGGAGGAGGAGGAAGAGTTGTGAAGGAAGAAAGAAGATGAAGATACCTGATGAAGATCTCGTTCAAGACAAAAAAAAAATTTTGTTAATTTTTTTGAAAAACAAAAGCAAAAACAAAGAAAACATCCTTTTTTTTTCTTTTCAAAATTTCCACTTTTAACACTGGTTTTGTTTTTCATTTTGTTTTTGTATTTTGAAAATAAAATGAAAAACGGTTAATGAATGCGAATCAGAAATCATTTTTGGAAAACGAAAACGAAAACAAGCTAAAAAATGCCTGCATGACAGACCCTTATTCTCCTTGTCATTTTGCTTTCCTTAGTGATGGGCCTAGAGAATCAGTGCAGTACTAATAAATTTACATACATCATATAAATATATATATATATATATATATATATATATATATATATATATATATATATATAACCATATAATAAAAGTATTTTTTAACCCCGAGCTGACATGTGTCCTCTTATTTAATGTTTTGTAAAATTGTATATGATTAATATAAAATCATTTTGCATTCTGTTGGAAAATGAAGAACCATTGCAGTACCTACAAGTAGAGCTTAAGGAAGCGGCTGTGAAGAGGTTGTCCTTAAGCCTTGTGGGGAAGGTAGTTACTAATAAATTAGTCAACATGGATGCTTTTGTAAGGGTGCTGAAGAAGATCTGGTGTGTGAAGGGAGGTTTGGAAATTGAAGGTGTCAGTAGTAATGTTTTCTCTTTCCAGTTTAAGAGTGAGGCGAATAGGATTCAGAAATTGGCCGGTGGGCCATGGACATTTGACGGAGACCTGATCGTGCTAGTTACTCTTGTTGGAAAGGTGTTATTGAAAAAATGCTATGAAAGTCCTAGAGGCGTGTTCAATATAAAGCTAGAGGGGGGGTGAATAGATTTTAGCTATTATTACCCAATTTTCGCATACAAGTCAATATTACGAAAATGCCCCTACTAGTTAAATATACAAGCAAGTGTAATATAGTGCGGAATTAAAATAACACTTGATGTATACGTGGAAACCCAACCACTGGGAAAAACCACGGGCTGATTAGTGCGCCACACTCGGACCTCAAAATCCACTAATCGAAATGGAGTTTACAACCTATGTAGACCTCGTCTAACACTCCGGTCAATAACCCCCCACTTCTACCACTCGGGCCTTTAAAAGTGGCTCTAGTCCAATTGCTTGAGGCCTAAGCAACCTTAGCCTCAAGACTTAATTCTCTAAGAAGAGATTATGCAACCTATGTGAATATGTATTAATATTCAAATAACAAACAAGGCTAGGTAACCTTAGATGCTTATCTAGGATGATGATATAATCAATTTAATCAACCTTAGATATCAATTGCTAAATGACATGTCAAATAGCTTAGCTAATCAAGATTAAGCAAAAACCTAATTAGCTATCACAAAAACAACACTAAATTAAATCATCACAATTAATTCTCTATTCTTGTATTTATCATATGATCAACAACATACAAGTAAATAAAAAGAGAGTATGCTTGATAGTAAAAATACTAAAATAAGATGAAACTAATCAAAATCTTACCAAGCATATTGATGATGCCAATCCAATCATAGATGCTTTCTATGTAGACATAGAGGATGCAATATGAAATTTGATGCAAAAAGGATTTGATTTGAGTGTTTAAAGGTGGGTTCTTGAATTGATTTTTTCTCAAAAATCTCTCTTGAAAGATTAGGGTTCTAATTGCTCAAGAAGCTTTTTCAGAGATTGAGAAAACAAGATATTTATAGACATCAAGAATTGGGCATGTGAAAAGACACTTTTGCCCCTGAAACGCACCGTTCGGCGGTTTCAATCGGCGGCCAGGCCGCCGATGACGACCGCCGAATTGAGCTCGTGAAGAACAGAGCATTAACGGCGGTTTCATTCGGCGGTTTCGTGACCGCCGATCCAACCGCCGAATCAAACCCGAGAGATTAAAATCGATCAGGTATGAACGGCGGTTTCGAACGGCGGTCGTGACCGCCGATCTGGACCGCATAATTGCTTCAGACCAATCTGGACTGAAACGGCGGTTTCATTCGGCGGCCAGGTCGCCGATCATAACCGCCGATCACCAAACATTTAGACTACCCTTACATTCAAAACCCCAACATGTGGTTTGACCACGAAATAAGCCAATCAACAAAACGGGAATCCTTACATGCTATTCATAAAGCTGAACTGTGGGTTTAAATTCATCGAGTGTTGCTGTTATATATGACAAGAGAGATAGGACATTTCCTGGGTAGTATGGTAGGTATAGTGAAGGATGTGGATATGGATTCGTCAGGTGATTGCTCTGGGGAATTTTTACGTGTTAAAGTCCTCGTGGATATCACAAAGCCTTTACGATGATGTCTATGCGTCGATGTCTTGGGGGATGGTGAAGTGACTATGATGTTACTTTGTTATGTGAGATTGCCAAACCACAGTTTTTTTTGCGACATGCTAGGTCACCCAACTCAGGAATGTGCAGTGGAACCTGTATTAGGAAAGGATAACGAGAAGGAAGAATTGCCATTCGACGCATGGCTGCGGGCTACTATGCCGAAGAAGAAATAGAGGCGTTCTAGCAAGTTGTGGCAAAATTGATTGACGGACCAGCAAAAAGGATCGTGGAATCAGAGGGTTGAAACTAGTGGTGAAGGGTGGCGATCTTCGGGTCAGCCACTGGAAGCCATTACAACTCGTGTGTTTAAGGGGGGGTAATGATTACGAGGTGATTGGGCAGAGTAACAGAGACATTAATGTAGGAATGAAGATATGAATTATTGCATGAAACGTGATAATGAGGCTAGAGGTTACTTTTTCAGTAGTCAACGTAGCAGTTCAGGAGTGAATGTTGGTGGTGGTTCTAGGCCATTAGAGTTGGCTCCAACTGGGCCTAAAAACAAAGGGAAATGGAAAAGTCACCAAGTGGGCTAGTCTAAAGTCTGTTAAGCAGGCTGAATTGGATATATCTCAAGTTTTTAATGAGTTGACTGATAAGAGTGATCTAGGTAGGGATCCTGGGAGTGTGTTGGAGAGGTCAAATGGGTCAGGTAACTGGACAAACTTAAGGGTTTTGAGTAACCTAGATTTAGGAGAAAAGACAAAAGCCAGTGGTTGTTGGAAAAGAAGGGCGAGAGAGACATGTCTAGTAAACTAGGTACAAATTGAACATGAGCTAACCATGGTTGGAAGCAAAGATGGCGATAAAGATACTGGTAAGGAGGATGCTTCTAGTAGGCTGGGGAAACAAATGACGAAGGGTGGCGATAGGATCGAGCCTTATTTTGAAGAAGGAGGGTTTGAGGGATTCAAAAGGAACAAAACTAACTTAGAATGGGTGGATTCAAACACCACAGGTCTCAATCGGCCGAACGGAAGCAATGAAAACACTAGCTTGGAATGCTCGAGGGCTAGGTAGTCACCGAGCGGTCCGTAACCTGCAGAGTTTGGTGCGGGATGTGGTGCCTGAATTATTATTTGTGATGGAAACTAAGGTTGGTGAAAGTGCAATTGAGCATTTGCGTGTTAGTTTTGGGTTCTTAAGGAAGTTAGTGGTTAACTCTGTGGGTATAAGTGGTGTTTTGGCTTGTTTTGGAGGGACGCGGTTGTTGTGGATTTCCTATCTTTTTCTCCTTATCATATTGATGTGAAAATATGCTCTCATGATGCGAAGATATGTTGGCTGATTGGTTTTTACTGTCACCCGGAGACAGAGCAACGGCATCACTCATAGACCTTACTTCATCGACTTCGTGGTATGTACTCTCTACCGTGGATTTGTTTAGGGGACTTTAATGAAATTTTTTATGATGAGGAGAAGGAATGAGGTCGGTCGCGTCAAAGACAACAAATTGAAGACTTTTGGAGGACACTTGACTGTTGTAATTTGGAAGACATGGGCTTCTGGGGGCCGTTATTCACTTGGAGTAACAAAAGGGATGGGAGTGATTTTATTATGAAACGTTTAGATTGTGGTGTTGGGACCTTTGAATGGCACCAGTTGTTCCCTTTCTCCTTCATTCAACACTTGGATTTCTAGCACTCTAATCACCGTCCGCTTTTAGTGCATGTATTGGATGTGAAGGAGTATGTCCTAATAGATAGAATCCAACGAAAGCAGAGGTTCCACTTTGAGTCTTGATAGGCAGAGCGAGAGGATTGTAGGTTGTTAACGAGGCACTACTAGAGTCACACGGAGTGGAACGGAGCTATGGGTCGTGTGGAGGCCAATATATATAAATGCTCTGAAAAACTATCTGTTTGGAACTCGAAAATAGAGTAGGGTTGATAGAGGATATTAAGAAACTTCAACGAGAACTCAGAGAACTTAATACTTCTATCCAGTCTGGCTCTTGGGTTGCTATCAGGAGGGTTGAGGGTTTATTGGATTGTAAAATGGGTGAAGAATAAGAATATTAGAGGCAGCGATTTGAGAGCCAAATGGCTAAAGATGGGAGATCAAAACACAAGGTTTTTCCATCTAAAAGCCATAACTCGTCGAGTTAGAAACGCTATTGATGGTTTGTTCGATAGTCAAGGTGTCTGGTGTTGTTGTATGCATAATTTCGTCAATCGGACATGTCATCAAAAGAGACAATAAATGCGGAAGAAAGCACTGCCACGTCACTCGTTGACCAAGTCAAAGGGGAAACCTGGACCGGGGAATACATCAAGTCTCAAGTCAATATAAGTCAATGGTGTGGTCGCCAGATCCGAAAATGTACTCGCCAGGGATAAAAGTGTAGTCGCCGAAGGACGATACCCAGGAGTGAAGGTGTTCGCCACATCAGTTTACTACGCATAAACCAACTCGGCCGAAGCACAGAGATAAAGCCTTGACTCACGGAAGACTCCTAACGATGAGGGATTGTAGAAGGAAAAGATAAAGAACAAACCCTAATCTGTAGCAACGTGGGATTCCCAATACAAGTCCAAGAGGAAATCCTACTACCAACACGGCAAAAATCAAGGGAAAACCCTAATTATTATGTATAAATAGAACCGCCTATCCCACGAGGAGGGGGTTTGAAAACCTAAAGAGAGAAAAGCAAGAACTCGAGAGATTTGAGTGTGTAACCGAAACAAGCAAATCATAGTGATATTTTCCTGTCCTCCGGGACGCCGTGGTTTTTTCCCATTCAAGGGTTTTTCCACATAAATCTGTCTCTTGCATGTGCTGATTTTCTTTCTTATTTAACGTTTGTTTTGATTTAATTGTTGGTCACGTGGTAATCCAGATTTCACCGTCAACAGGTGTAATGAGCAGGCCAAGATTAAGGGGGTGCTGGTAGATTATTTTACTGGCCTTTTCAAAGCTACGACTTGGCCAGAGGTGGATGTGGGACATGTTCTGGATAGCCTTCAGTTGTGTCTCTATCGTGAGTCCAGCTATTATCTCGATTCCTCTTTCAATGTTGATGAGGTGTAGAAGGCAGTCTTTGGAATGGACCATATAAAGGCACCAGGCCTGGACGGTCTCCCAGCCTTATTTTACCATAAATTTTGGGATGTTTGTGATAGTGTTATGGAGGCTTGTCTAAGAGTGTTAAGTGGGGGAGAATCAATGGGGCTAATTAATGACACTATTATTTGCCTCATCCCGAACGTTCAAACAACTAGGAGGATATCGAATTTTAGGTTAATTAGTTTGTGCAACGTTGTTTACAAAATTATTCTAAAAGCTTTGTCTAACAGACCCCGTAACGTTATTGGGGAGGTGATCTCAGAAAATCAGAGTGCATTCGTTCCGGGACGTCTTATCTCCAACAATGCGATTATCAAGTTTGAGTGTCTCCATGCACTTTGAAAAAAGAAGCGAAAGGAAGGCTCTTTTGCACGTAAGCTCGATATGTCCAAAGCATACAATCACGTTGAATGGGACTTCCTTGAACGGGTGATGCGGACTGTTGGCTTCTTTGATAGCTGGGTTAGGCGTGGTATGCAATGTGTTACAACAGTAAGATTTTCTTTCCTGATTAACGACTGTGTCTGTAGATCTTTGGTGCCTTTAAAGGGGATTCGTTAGGGCGACCCCATTTCCCCTTTCTTTATCTTTTGGTCTCGGAAGGTCTGTCCGGCCTTATCAACTCGGCAATGGCGCGTAATGAGCTTGTAGGTTTTAAGTGTAATAGGACGTGCCCTATTGTTTCGCATTTAATTTTCGTAGATGGCAATATATTGTTTTTGGAGGCTACTACAATTGATTGTGTGAGGGTTCGTGAGGTCCTGGAAGTTTATTCGAGAGCGTCAAGCCAGATTATTAACTTTGACAAGTCAGGTTTGTGTGTGAGCAAGAATATGTCTCGTGCTAAGAGGGAACGCATGGCTGTTGTGGTTGGTGTTAATTTGTTCCGTTGTCATGAAAAATACCTGGGATTACCAAGCTTCTCAGGTCGTAACAAGTGAAAAATGTTCGAGGGAATTAAAGACCGCATTTGGGAGAAAATAAAGGGATGGTGGGGCAAGTTGCTATCAATGGGCGGGAAAGATGTTCTGGTCAAGTCTGTCCTGCAATCAATCCCTGCATATACCATGAGCCTTTTCCAATTGCCTAATACTCTAATTCACGAAATACATGGGATGTCGGTTTTGGTGGGGTGGATCAGATACGAATAGACGTCTTCATTGGGCAGCTTCGCTAAAATTATATAGAAGTAAAGTGGACATAGGGCTTGGGTTCAGAAACCTACACCTATTTAATAAAGCCTTACTTGCGAAACAGGGGTGGAGGTTGGAGAAATGCCCAGATTCATTAGCTGTTAGAGTGTTGAAAATACCTACAAGGTTATACTAAACAACCTAGAGAGGGGTGAATAGGTTGACACACTAGTTTTAAAAAACTTTTTCGTGACTTATGTCAAAACCTTGGTGAGCATACAAATTAAGTTCGACCTCGCTAGCGCGCGAGTCACAGAGACTAGCATAGCGGCAAGCAAGGATATCCTTCCATAGGGAGGTGGAATCCGCCAACATACACTAGTTTAGCCAAACACGAAAATAGGCATGTGTGTTATTGTGTGCAGTAAATGTAAATAAAGAAATAAAACATAAATTATATACAATATATGTACATGTATAGATATGGAATGTAAATGGTTACATTAAGTAAATGACTCCACCATAGCAATCACACAGTTTCATACAAACATGCATAGTCAATGTTGAATGCCGTGCTCACTTAATCCTCACCAATTGTCCTCACTCCAGCAACAACGGCTATACCGACATGCACCAGCAACCTATCTCTCGATGGTTGCCCGAACTGCACTCGAGTTCCTTAAGAACTATGAGACACACATAACGACAATACATGCAAAACCGCACGCTGACTCTACATGTAGTGGCCAATCTACTAGTGCACGTTGAGTGCTTCACCTCTCGGTCCTTCACACAACAACCTAAGTTCATTCAAATGGTGGCTAACCACTCGAAAGCTTTAAGTACTTCAAAGGACCACTCAACCATCAACAAGCATATGCAACAAAAAAGGCAATAATGCTAGATTTATATCAATTTCCTAGTGAATGAAAGTACACATTGAAGAAGAGAAAAAAAAAATACAAAGAAAGAAATACAAAATGGATAGAAAGGAGACCCCTCATCCGTAACCGGGAATCAAACACCGGGTCTTCTCGGGTGTCAATCCGAGATGTCCTCACCACTAGACGACTACGACGTTCTCCAATCTCATGAATGCATAACCCTCTCAATTAAAGAGAAAACTCTCTCCTTATCTCTCTAAACTCCCTAAGATGGATGGCTTAAAATGGAAATAAGCTTACCAATAATTATATGCATCAATGTTGATTGTTAAACATAAAGAACATTCAATTGAATTAAAGGTTCATTCTCTTGATTAAAGCATTCACCAAAATCAATTCATCACCCAAACCCAAGCCATGGGGTGAGCAATTATGCCTTGAATAAGGCCCATTAAGCACAAGAATAAAGAACCAAAGCCTAACCTAGCATGTGAATGCATAATCAACCAAGCTTCACTCATTCTTTGGAGCTAAAACTCAAACACTCAAATCACTCTAAACATGGTATTTAGGTTCATTCATCAATCAATCAACAATCATGAGATGTTAAATTACACTACTCCTAAATTAAATTACTCTACTCCTAATTCCATTCATGGACACATATCGATTTTGACCATCCACACACATGCATGTCATAATAAGAGAGAAATTATGCTTAAATCAAAGAATAGAACAAAACCCAAAGAATTTAAGAAACATTCATATATATATATTGCACAAGTGTAGGTTTACAAAATTCCCAAATTGGTGATTACATCCAAGAAAACAAGAAATACAAAAAGAAATAAGTTTAAAGGAGACAACCCTTGAAGACAACTCCTCCAAGTTCTCCTTGATTTCCTAGCTCATTTTTGGTCTAAAGACCACTCCATTCTTCTTGTAATCTACTCCTAGATGGGTGGATGTAGTGTAAAAAGGGTGGTGGAGATGTATGGTGAGCTCCCATGGAGGAAAAACCTCTATGGGAGCTTGAAACTCTCTCTTATTTGGTGAAAAAGATGGAATAGGAAGAAGATGGAATAGGAAGAAGATGAAAGAAGGGGGGTTCTGTAGTGTGTGGGGGCTGTAAGAGTTCTGAAAAATGAGACAAAATTGGGTATTTAAAGAATGGAGAGGTTAGGGCACGAATTTGGGGTGAAAGGACAAGATTACCCCTCAATTTCGGCCAAAACGCTTCACTGTCAGTTTTCAGCTTTGCACACCGTTACGAAAATGGCCATAACTTCCTCCACAAACATCGGAATCGTGATCCGTAAAAACCGTTGGAAAGTAGACGGCCGGGGCTTTCTGAAAATAGGTAGCACAAAGCCTAGTTCAATCTAAGGTGGGAGATATGGCTCCTGAAATACAGGTGTACTGCACGAGCTATTACCATTTCAGTCCAAATAACTTCCAAAACTCATCAACTAAGCTCAAATACCTTATTTATGGTGAATAACCTACACAAGGCTCACAAAAATACATTATATACCAAAATATGTTCGAAAACAAGAACAAATGATAGGAAATGGGGACCTCAAATAGATGTAAATATGGTCCGATCAGGCTTGGGTTCAGAAACCTACACCTATTTAATAGAGCCTTACTTGCGAAACAGGGGTGGAGGTTGGAGAAATGCCTAGATTCATTAGCTGCTAGAGTGTTGAAATACATACAAGGTTATACTAAAAAACCTAGAGGGGGGTGAATAGGTTGACACACTAGTTTTAAAAAACTCTTTCATGACTTATGTCAAAACCTTGGTGAGTATACAAATTAACCTTTAACATGATTGTTATGAGAAAACAATTAACACAAGTATGCTTAATTCACCACCCTTAGTCTACAAAACATATACCAAGAAACAATGTATCTCATATACAAGTATATTCAATAAAGAGCAAATTCCACAAGTTGTACTTTGAATATTACAAACCAAGTTCACTAAGTAAAACTTTACAACTTGATATAGAATATCATAAAATACAAAGTTCAAACACTTACAAGATACAAGAAACAAATGTTGATTCAACAAATAATATGTGTATCTCTTTCTTTACAAAAATCTTGTTTACATGGATATGAGGAAATAAAGATCTTAAACAAGATATATTGAACATACATACAAATATAGAGAGATAGAGATAAAGACATTTGACACATTGATTTTTACATGGTAAAACCTTCAAAGAGGAAACATCCACGGGTTGAATCCATAACCACCGGCAAAACAATTCACTATAATGAAAAGGACTTACACACTCAAGGCTCTCAATACATGATATCCACCATAAGCTATCAACTCCTAGTCTACCATCGGGCTAAGTGAATCACCTAGCCTACTTCTTATCAGAGATGTGTCCTACACCTCTAGGAAACAACTTCCTATCCAAAACTCTCACGTCTCAAGGAAGATTTCTTGCTTGACTATCCGGATCACAAAGATCCTAGTTAAGCCTCCCTAGCCTAAGCATCCGAGTCCTCCCGACTCTAGTCAAGACTTCTTGTTTAGCCATCCAGATCACAAAGATCCTAGTTAAGCTTCCCTAGCTCAACCATCCGAAGTATCACACTCCTAGCTAAGACTTAATGCTCAAGATGAAGCTTCACTCACTCCAAGATGAGACTACCACCTTTTGCAAGGCAAATAATCTAAGTGATGCAAATGATATAAACATATGCAACATAGAATATATGATCAATACATCCTATGAAAACTAGAAATAATCAATGAGCACACAATGTACATTTTTCTAGTTTATGATCCAAAACATGACACCACACAAAATGATGCATGAGCATATGAAATGTATGGATAAGGTACACTCTATGAAGATCTAGACATCGGCAAAAAAGTTCACAAAATAAAGTTGTCTAGATCTTAAACATGAACAAAAATCTAGAGCATGCAAAACACCAAAAACATGTCAAATCCTAGATTCTATTCATGTTACTAAAGCTTGAAAACAAAGCATGTTCATTAAGCATATAATCAAGACTTTAGAACACAAACAACAAAAATGCTAGAATCACAAAATGTATTCAATGAATATTCTAGCAAGTATTTAGAGCAAGGATATAGTGAATAATTAATTAAATCCTAGTTAGCTCTAAACACAAAATCAAATATGCTAATCCTAGAATTTATTCAATTAAAGGATCCAAGCACATGTTAAGGTTATTAATCATAAAATGAATCAATCAAATCACAAACAACCCTAGATATCAAACTAATCACAATACAACTCTCAAACATGTGAAAAACTAGAATCATAGAAAACTAGTTCACATTTGTCTCTAATTATACTTGATTAGGTTTGATTATGAAGCTATCTTTCTCAATAGCATTCACCATACATACACATACATATAGAAGAAGAAACCCCAAGCAAATTGAAGGTTATAAAAGAAGAAATCACAAAGATATGACCAATACCTCAAGTTCACGAGCTAGTTCGGTTTTCTGGATAGAACCACTTGAAAACTTGATCAAACAGCTGCAAGACTAATTGGAAAAGGTAGATGACTCGATTACGAACAATCTCCAACTTGAATCAACCAATTCCGACTTCATATGAGAAAGTTATGGTGTTTGGAATGTGAGAAAAGTTGAGAGAATTTATGATGAGATTTTCTAACTTTTTTCTTTTTGAAAATGAATGGGAGGAAATGAAAATATTTAAAAGGAGAAGAGAGAGGGAAGGAACCGGCCAACCAGCATGTGCCACGTCAGTACCACGTGTGGACCGCATGTGGCACACATAGGTAGAGGGCCATGCTGGCTGTATGGCACACGTGGCTCACACGTGGCCACCAAGCTTGGCCAATGGCTATGCTTGCTCCTCTCGTGCACCGCTCGTGTTCTTTGGCTGTATCCGGGCCTTCGAACTCTGATTTCAATTTCATTTTCGGATTACGAATCGTGACTTCCTCACGCACAATGACGACTACAAAACTTTGACATAGTCAACTTGGAAAACGACGACAAAGACAACTCAACAAATGAGAACGCAAAGTAGCAAAGCTTAGCTATATCGTTTGGACTCGAAACCTAATTAATGAGTAACCAAAATGACCGGGACTCAATAAGGAATCATAAGAGATCATGATCAAGTTCAAAATCAATAAAACGGAAACAAATAAACACAAGATCACACATGTATGCAATTTCCTAGACATAGTCTTAAAACATGCATTTCTAAAATGTATGACAATATGAGTTCAATGCATGAGCATACTAAAACATGTGAAAATGTTATATAAAATGGTGCACAACAATGCAGGGACACTCATGAATGATTTGTGTGTGTGTGTGTGTGTGTGTGTGTGTGTGTGTGTGTGTGTGTATGCCTTGTAAGAGGAATGATGTCAATTATACCTTTGATGAACAATGAAGCAAATTCCCCTTACAAGCCACCACATTGCATGAACCGTAGCCGAGTCTTTCCTTGAAACTTTGTATCATCATGTTAACGACCACTAGTCAATACAAGATAAACACGTTTTGATATGGAATATATGTCAAGACAAACCAAAAACCTAACAAGTGTTACGAGGGTGCTATTACCAATCTTCTTTGTTAATAAGAGCAGGTTGCTGCAAGAAAGGCTCTCAGGTGTGGAAGAGTATTTGCTAGGGGCGTGGTTTGTTTGTTACTAGTTCAAGGTGGAGAATCGATACGGGAAGTACAGTCTCTATTTATAAAGACAGATGGTTGCCCTGGCCCACGACTTTCAAGTTTTCTCTCCAAAGGTTCGGGAAGATGTGTGGTTGGTGAGACATCTGAAAAACCCCACTGGTAACTGGAATGCTCTACTCTTAAAGCAACTCTTTGTTAACGACGATGCTAAGGTAATCTTTTCCATCCCTCGTGCTCCTAATAATCGTGACGACACCTTGTGTTGGCATTATTCTGCGAATGGAGTGTATTCTATTAGTAGTGGGTACAAGTTGGGGGTTTCCATGGAGGATGTGAATTCATGTTCTAGGGTTAAAGGTGGCGGTTTCTACTAGAAGAAAATTTGGGGGCTAAGAATTCCTACTAAAATTAAAATTTTTATTTGGAGAGCTTTCCATGAGTGGCTGCCAACATTGGTTAATCTTGCTCGAAGGAATATTAAGGTGGAAGGGGGTGTTTGAGCTGCAGCATGCCTTTTGAGTCGTCAACGCATGCTTTGTGGGGATGTCCAGGTCTGAATAAGGTGCGTGAGTCCGTTGGCTCTTTATTGGGGCTCAAATGGGATGACAAGTGGGGGTTTTTTTGGACTTTTTTAGTTGCTTTATGGCTAGGATGGACACAGATAATTTGGAACGTCTTTGCATAGTTTGGTGGCGCATTTGGTTTTTGAGGAATCACTTGGTTCATAGCATAGAGAAGTTTGTGGTGGAAGATATTGTCCCATGGTGTGTTGAGTTTTTAGATGAGTATAAAGCTGCTAATGATATCTCATGTTTGCAAGTTGGTCCACTAACTCATGATCACATGAAGTGGAAGCCTCCAGATGTGGGATTCTACAAGCTAAATTTTGATGCGGCTTTGGATAGCAGGTCCTAACGGGTGGGACTAGGTCTGGTGGTTCGAGACCCTTCAGGATATGTTAAAGCATCAAGTTCTTAGCAGCTGGTGGCCTCTTATAGCCCTCAAATTGCAGACGCACTTGCGATCTACATGGGTCTCTTGTTTGCTACAGTTTCGGGCTTGGAACTTGTGGAAGTGGAGTCGGATGCTCAAGTGGTGGTCAATCTAATTAATTCAAAATCTCATAACTATGCAGAGGTTGGCATGATTATTTGTGATATCGTGGAGCTTCTTAAGAGTATGCTGGGTAGTAGGGTATCTTATGCGTCAAGGGAAGTTAATGTTGTTGCTCATGAGCTTGCGAAGTTGGGCTTGCCTTTTTATGAAGATCGGATCTAGACGAATTCTTACTCTCCGTGTGTGGAGAGGTTTGTCCGATTTAGTCTTTCTCTTGTGTGTTTCTTTGTTCTATTTTCGTCAAATATATATATATATATATATATATATATATATATATATATATATATATATAATCATCATATCATATCTTATAATAACGTTATCATATCATATATTATATAATAATGTAATAAAAATAGCTAAATTTCATATAGGAGTGATATGTGTCATTATTTTATTTATTATTAAATCATATTATATATCATATATATTATCATATCATATCACGTATAATATAATAAAACTAGTTGATTTTCATGTGAGAGTGACATGTTTCATTATTTAATGTTATTATTACATATTATATATAATCATACATAATATCGTATCATATATAATTATATAAAAATAGCTTCTTCCCACCAAAAGTCGTCACGTGTTATTTATTAATGCTCTTATAATTATCACAATATTATATAATATATAATATATAATAATAAGATATGATATTATATAATCATGTATAATCCATATCATTTATAAAATATTTTTTTAGCAACTTTTCATAAAATAAGACTATATAATAATAAGATATTATATTATGAAATATATAATATATTTAATCATATATGTTATGAATTATAATTTAAATCATATTATTTAATATGGTTAATTTCAATTTAATTTTTGAGATTTAGTTTTAAGTTTGTATGTGACTTTTGCTTTTCCAAATTTAATAATATTATTTCTAATGAAATTTATGTGCTTTTGTTTCAAAATAAAGATTAATTTTAATGTAACAATTTCATTTTATTAAGATTAAATTGCTCATAATTAATAAAATTAAATTCAATATAACCTTTCCATTTTTTAAGATTAAATGAATAAGATTTATTTAATGTCATTTATGTGTTTTGATTAATTGCAATTAATGTAACCTTTCCATTTTTTAAGATGAAATGAATAAGATTAATTTTAATGTAATTTATGTTTTTTGATTCCACCATAACCTTGGCTTTCCTTGCATTCATTCTAGCCCATTTCATATTTCTCTCCATCTCTCTCGGTTATTCATTTCCTATTTATAAGTAAAAATCAAATTAAACCCATGTGTTCTTCATTTATTTATTTATTTTTTCAATATGTTTGCCTTCATATTTATATGTTTCTACATATATCCACTCACATATAACATTTTTCTTCATATATCTTTTTATACTTTTTCTTCTTCATTTAACATTTTTTTTTTTAAATATTCAATTTTACGAGGTTTAAAGTGAAATATTTATTAGATTTGTTTTTCATATCTTATATGTTGAAAGTGAAGTATCTATTAGATTTTTGTCTTTTTATCATTTCTCTCATAATAATATGACTTATACTGTAGGACTTAAGACAAGATTTTACCCGTTTGTAGTACAGGTAATTTCATCATTCATTAAAAATAGTTAAAACTCAAACATAGATGGATGATAATTTAAATGAGATAATTCCATTATATAGCCACTTTGGTTTTCCAATTTTTACATATAGCCACTAGTTTTTAAAAAACCAAATATAACCAATATGATCATGGATCATGGATTGTGTGGTGGAAGTTAGTGGGTTCTTTGACAAGTATACCCCTGGAGAGTTGTCAGTGGTTGTTGATGTAAGAGGTCCAAAATGACCCCGTCTCCTTCTTATATCTCAGACGAAGGCAATCCCCAAACCCAATCCCTAAATTACGGTGCGGCTTCCAACTGATTTTATTATTTGCATCTTATTAAATTGAAATGCAAGTTGGTTAACCCAAACCCTTACATGTAAAAATAGCACCCAATTACCCGCGATATTTCGTATCTCCGATTCTCCGCCATAATCGTATTTCCAGTTGTCGATTGGTTGCCGTGATTGAAGCGGTCCTAATTTGTTTCAGCCATCCCCAATATCAGAGAAGGTATGTATCTCCTTAGAACTCGAACTGTAACTATAAAATGTATCCCCTATAATGGGGGGTTTTCAAATATATCTCCTTTGATTGATGATTTCTTTCATAATTTTCATATAATAACATATGTTGAAAATGATTGAGAAGGGTCATCCTGTTCTTCGTCGCGGCGGCCTGTGTGTGTTGATGCCAGTCTAAAAAATACATATGATTGATTTCTTTCATATTCAGGATATAACATATGTTTATGTCAGTCTAAATACATATGATTGATTTCAATCATAGTCATATAATATATGTTGAAAAGGATTGAGAAGGTCCCCTTTATCTTCGTCGCGGCGGCCTGTGTGTGTTTGTTTATTTCAGATGTCAGATTACGAGTTTTATTGCATTCTGATCGTACCATTACATTCCATGATGGTACCATTACATTCCATGATGGTACCATTACATTACATTCCATGATGGTACCATTACATTACATTCCATGATGGTACCAGTACACGACATTCCATGACATGGAATGACTTTCCTAGATTCTCCATGACATGAAATGAGATTCCATGATCCTCCCAGATTCCAAGATTACATGACATGGAATGACATTTGTAGATTCTCCATGACATGGAATGACTTTCCTAGATTCTCCATGACATGAAATGAGATTCCATGATCCTCCCAGATTCCATGATCCTACCATTACAACACTAAATTACATTCCATGATCCTACCATTACAACACAACATTACATTCCATGATCCTACCATTACAACACTAAATTACATTCCATGATCCTCCTACCACAACACGACATTACATTTCATGATCGTTCTATCATCCGTCTGATGACATTGATGACATGTCCATATTCCCATGATGACATTATTTTAATCCGTCTGATGACATTGATGACATGTATTTTAATTTTAATTCCAATTCCATGATGATAGAACTGATTAAATCTGTTGCATACAGCTTCAGGAATATGGTTTTGTTGATAGTGAACTACGATGGACAGTGGGAAGATGGACAGTTCAACCCTAAAGCTGTTTTCTTTTTGTCAGTGACAATGAAGAAGACTTTGAAAACATTGGCAGAGAAGATATGTAGTCGATTTGGCTTAAATGCTGATGAAGTGGACTTCAAGATAAGTACTAAAATTGATGGCTCCATTGTTGAAATGATTTATGACTTAGATTTACAAATCTTCGTTTCGTATAACAAAGAGAATCCTAAATGTTATGTGTCGGTGTTTGACAAACAGTTACGAAGCCTGGTTGACCAGTTAACTGTGACTCCTGATCTGATATCCAAATCTACCTCCATCACCATCGGTTGTACTGGTGATCAGGCATGTACGCCACCACCCATTGTGAAGTGTAAATCTACAGGCAGCCCTGTTGTGAGTTCATCCGGATACAGATCCACAACTGGTAGCAATGAATTTGTTCCTAGTGGTTTCCTCGTAGATGAATCAAAAACTCCGCCATAAGTCAGGAAGTCTATATTTCCCCAAAGCCCACTCGGCGGTACAGTCAGCAAGAAATCTGCTAACCGTAGCAATCACGGCGATTATGCTAAAGACGAGAAAGTTCATTGTCCAACTGTTGTTACTGTTAAGGATGAAGAAGGCGGCATGGGTTGCTCAGCCAATATCAACTCGCCATTGTGTCCTTGCTCTAATGAAATCAGTCCACAAGATTTACCACTACGCCCTACACATGATGACAATCCACTGCACCTTGTTGATATGGTAAGCCTTTTTGCATCAGGTATAAACAAGAATTTATCAGGTCCCGAGCACGAGCTAAAATTGCGTCGACGGTCTGGAAGACAGAGAAAGTCCATTAAGTACAATCAGGAGACTTGTTCAAATTGCTCTGAAAAGGGACATAACAAATCAGGGTGCCGGAAACCAGCGTTTGACGCATATAGGCCAACCAAGCCTCCACGCACTTGCAGTCTATGTCACAGACCTGGACACAATAGACAAACTTGTCCCTCTGGCTATTAACCATAATCCATCAGGTGATATCATGACCCAGTTTTGAATGCTGCACCAACAAGTTCCTCCGATTTGAGAACCTTTTATCGGCACTCTTAGGTTGATTCATCGACAATGTGTCATTCTATTTTGGTTTTAAGGAAAATGCGTGTAATATGTGATCTATTTAATTTTTCTTTCATTCAGTTGTTTGAGTAGTCCCTGCTTGTAATATCAGCTTACGATAACGGTTCTGAATTGTTTGACGTTAGGTGTAATTGGCCTTTTATTTACAAACCTCAATTGGGTAGGTTCTCCTCCAGTCTGGTCTCTTCTTAAAGAATTTGTAGGCTGCTTATCCCCTTAAAAACATCTCCGAAAAAGCTAACCGATCTACTTATAACGATTTTGAAATCCTAGATGGCTAATATATGCTTATATTTACAAGGGATGTTCACGGATCTCTTCTTGCATAGCAACCACAGGTAGGCACATCTATTTTCATTTATTATTAGGTCTCAAGTCTCAACAATCTAGTGCAAATCTAAGGGGAACAAAAAAACACACAGATTCCTGATCCGTTAACAAGTACGAAATGAGAACTTCATGTACACAATCTTGTACCCCACATCGGACTACGTTGTTTATGCTGTGAATTTGATAAAAACAGCCTTGAAAGTTCTCAAAATACTCGAGGTGTGTTTATCAATATAAAGCTAGAGGGGGGGTGAATAGATTTTATCTAATTATTACCCAATTTTCTCATGCATGTCAATTTTACGAAAATACCCCTAGCAAGTCAACAAAACATACAAGTGTAATAAGATGCGGAAATAGTAAATGACACTTGATGTTTACGTGGAAAACCCAACCACTGGGAAAAACCACGGGCTGTTAAGTGCGCCACACTCGGACCTCGAAATCCACTATATGAAAAGACGGTTACACCCTCAAGTGATTCTCGGACCCTCACCCTAGATAACCTCAGGCTATGGACACTACCAATTGCCACTCTTGGTTCAATCCCTAGTGATATCCCCTGATACACTACTCTTGGCGTGAGCACCCTCTAATCTACCACGCGGGCCTTTTATAGCGGCTCTAGTCCAATTTGCTTGAGGCCTAAGCACACTTAGCCCCAAGACTTCAATCTCTCAAAAGAGATGCACAACCCTATGTGAATATGTATGAATATTCAATTAATGCAATAAGAGCTAGGGTACTCTAAATGCTTACCTAGGATTATAAGATGACAATATAATCAATCCTAGATATCACATATAGCTATATGACATGGCATATAACTTTAGCTAAGTAAAGGATAACCAATCCTAGATACAAAGCTATCATATAAAACCCACAAACATTCAAAGGATTAACTAGTTGATTAAAAAACAATCTATCAACCTAGTTATCAATACATCACACAAGAATGTTCATGGCATAGCTTTTAGGCAATAATGACCTAATCAAATAAGCTATGAAAAATAATCTCAATTAACAAATGAGATCAATTAGCTAGATGGCATATGAACATTAAAGCCTAGCTAACAAATAAAAACCCAATCAACACATAATCTCAATCTTATATGTAGAAATTAATCTAAACACATATAAGTAAAATATGAGATAAAATTGATAAGTAGAAACACTAATTATGTAAGATAAAAGTGTTCAACAAATCATACCATGTGTGTTGAAGAAGTCCCATGCATTAGCATATGCTAGATGATCCTAGATGATGCTTAGATGAAGATTTATGCATGTGGGAATGGGTTTAGAGAGATAAAGATATGATCTTTAAGCTTTCTCTCTCAAGTCTCTCTAAATATCTCTCTAGGGTTCTTATAATCAAAGACTTGTATTCTGAACCAGAGATAAGGATGTATTTATAGAGACCAAAAACAGGGCAGGTGAAAATACAATTTTGCCCTTGAAACGCACCGATCGGCGGTTTCATTCGGCGGCCAGGCCGCCGAAATGAACCGCCGAATGGCTCCCGTGTGGAACAGGGGAACTTCGGCGACTTCATTCGGCGGTTTGGAAACCTCCGATCCCAACCGCCGTTTTGGACCCGAGAGATATATTTCAATCAGGTCTCATTCGGCGGTTTCGAACGGCGGCCAGGCCGCCGAACGTAACCGCCGATTCACCAAAAATGGTGAAACCAAGGAGAAGCCAAAGGCATCTCCACCGGCGATCATCGCGCAAAACAAAGCACATTACCGTGCACGCGCGGACGTTTCCGAACATCCTTAGGGAAACGAATTACTCCACACTAAACGCTAACATACATGAAGTGCAAGTGTGGGTATTGAATGCATCCTAATGCCTAACATGTCATGGCATTATCATATAACAAGATGCAATCAATTCAACATGCAAGAAGAGATATTGAATAAATCAATAAAGCACAATGCACACAAAATATAAACACACCATACAAGAATAAGAGTTATGCATGTTGTGTGTGTGTGTGTGCAACTATATCTCTTCAAGCCAATGTAAGCACTAGATATATACCTTTGGTGCTTGTCTTCTTGAGGTCTTGGAAAGGGTCTTGATCTTCAACAAACACCTAGACTACCCTTACAACCAAACCCCAATATGTGGTTTGACCACGAAATAAGCCAATCAATAATGGGAATCCTTACAATCTCCCCCTTTGGCTATTTCGTGACAAAACCACCACTCACATTGATTCCTCACAACATAATAGAAACTACAGGTCTACTTATGATTTTCTACTTTACAAAGAGATAAGATAAATAGTCTTGAAGTCTTCAATCTCAAGTAGAACAATCAATCCCTGAAAGCACAGTTTCTATACTTTCTAATACAAGAAAAGGTGAGATGAATCAAGTGAGATAAAACAAGCATTTGCATTTAAAAATTTAAGTACAACATCATGCAATGTATGAATGTGCAAATGCTCCCCCTCAAAGGGTTACTCCCCCTCAATTAGTATTCTCCCCAACATGCACAATTGCTACTACAATTTGCAACTCCCCTTACCACAACATACTCCCCCTTTTTGTCATGATATAGACAAGGGAGTAATCCCCAACCGGGTCACTCAAGGCAAAGAGAGTTAGTAGCATTCTAGTATATGCATAATCAATATAAGTCACTTTATGCAATCTCAAATTTATTGGAGAGAAACAAGGAGATTTATTTAAAGAAAATGTGTGAATCAAAAAATTGCTTTGCATACAAGACATGTAGCATTTAAGTCCAAAATACCATGGTATTTGGCAAAGCAAATGACAAAGGTTTTCAATATGAATTCAAACCAATTTCACCAATGTCAAGAGAGAAGCAAGGATATAGGTTTTCATTGATTTCAATTTAAGAACAACTATATCCAACTTTATAAGCTAAACATGTCATGAGCGACTTTGCACCCTACTTGATTTTTTCGGATAAGATATCCGTATGATAGTAGACATGTTCAACCAATAAAGAAAGAGAGACATTTGGATTGTAAAATCCTTGAATGGATACAAGATCCTTTTTCATTTGAGTCTCATAAGCTTTTTCACACATTATTTTGCATTTAAAAAATGCAATCATCAAAACATGCTTTTCAAGATTAGCATTTAGCATGTCATTTTAGCAATCATCATGTCATGGAGATCATTATAGGTCATTCAAATTAAATCCTATGTAAATATCTCCTAGTCCAAAAATGCATGTTTGAACATAAATATGACATGGATTGCAATACAAGCATTGATCACACTTATTGAATAGAAAATATGTATACATAGTGTAACCAAGCTAACTCAAGCAACAAAAAGAGAAGCATAAGATATTTCAAATTTTTTGCAAGTGACTAGATGCAAAATAGCTCTCTTTGCTTAAGTTCCCCATATGGGGTCAATATCCACACCACTTCAATGAAGGGCATGTGGTTTAAAAGACTTACCAAGTCCATAGGACCTAGTTGAACCTATTTGAGACATGTTTGTCTCGTAGCAAGCGGGTTCGTCTTTTATAATCCACTTAGGTGTCTCAATAACATACCTAGTGGTCATAGGTTCTAGAGTTCTAGATGGCAAAGAATCATGCAAATGATTTTCTTCCTTTTTAAGGACATGCATCTTAGCTCTAGCCTTTTTCTTTTCAATCATGCATATAAGATTACATATTTAAATGTAATGCAAGCAACTTGGTCTAACATGACCAACAATACCACACAAAAGACAAGAGGAGATAAGATTAGGAATTATACCATTCCCTTGAGCATGCAAAAGTGCTTTCCCTTGTCGTTGTGGTTGTCTTGGTAGTTGGATAGGATCTCTCCTCCTTTGATGATGACCAAGACAAAGTTGCTTGCTCGGTTGAGCTTGCATGATTGAACACTTCCCTATTAAGATCGTAGGTTGAGGGAAGATAGCCTTCTTGGTTGGTTAGACCAAGATTGAGGAAGGCTTGGGCTTGAAGCTCTTTGGTGATGTGAGCAACGCCCTTTCATCTTCGTCTCCTCTCTCTCCTTAGAGGGACATCTCCTCATCGGAGTCATTTTCTTCTCTCATAAAATCACTCATAGTGTTTGCGTTGAATGAATGCAAATGAGAAGAATGCAAGATGTATGTCAAAAACAATAATCATACAAAATGCACAACACACCAAAAATGAGCTAGGATCACCTAAGTATATCTAGGAACCCGCTCTGATACCAATTGAAAGTTCTCAAAATACTCGAGGTGTGTTTATCAATATAAAGCTAGAGGGGGGGTGAATAGATTTTATCTAATTATTACCCAATTTTCGCATGCATGTCAATTTTACGAAAATACCCCTAGCAAGTCAACAAAACATACAAGTGTAATAAGATGCGGAAATAGTAAATGACACTTGATGTTTACGTGGAAAACCCAACCACTGGGAAAAACCACGGGCTGTTAAGTGCGCCACACTCGGACCTCGAAATCCACTATATGAAAAGACGGTTACACCCTCAAGTGATTCTCGGACCCTCACCCTAGATAACCTCAGGCTATGGACACTACCAATCGCCACTCTTGGTTCAATCCCTAGTGATATCCCCTGATACACTACTCTTGGCGTGAGCACCCTCTAATCTACCACGCGGGCCTTTTATAGCGGCTCTAGTCCAATTTGCTTGAGGCCTAAGCACACTTAGCCCCAAGACTTCAATCTCTCAAAAGAGATGCACAACCCTATGTGAATATGTATGAATATTCAATTAATGCAATAAGAGCTAGGGTACTCTAAATGCTTACCTAGGATTATAAGATGACAATATAATCAATCCTAGATATCACATATAGCTATATGACATGGCATATAACTTTAGCTAAGTAAAGGATAACCAATCCTAGATACAAAGCTATCATATAAAACCCACAAACATTCAAAGGATTAACTAGTTGATTAAAAAACAATCTATCAACCTAGTTATCAATACATCACACAAGAATGTTCATGGCATAGCTTTTAGGCAATAATGACCTAATCAAATAAGCTATGAAAAATAATCTCAATTAACAAATGAGATCAATTAGCTAGATGGCATATGAACATTAAAGCCTAGCTAACAAATAAAAACCCAATCAACACATAATCTCAATCTTATATGTAGAAATTAATCTAAACACATATAAGTAAAATATGAGATAAAATTGATAAGTAGAAACACTAATTATGTAAGATAAAAGTGTTCAACAAATCATACCATGTGTGTTGAAGAAGTCCCATGCATTAGCATATGCTAGATGATCCTAGATGATGCTTAGATGAAGATTTATGCATGTGGGAATGGGTTTAGAGAGATAAAGATATGATCTTTAAGCTTTCTCTCTCAAGTCTCTCTAAATATCTCTCTAGGGTTCTTATAATCAAAGACTTGTATTCTGAACCAGAGATAAGGATGTATTTATAGAGACCAAAAACAGGGCAGGTGAAAATACAATTTTGCCCTTGAAACGCACCGATCGGCGGTTTCATTCGGCGGCCAGGCCGCCGAAATGAACCGCCGAATGGCTCCCGTGTGGAACAGGGGAACTTCGGCGACTTCATTCGGCGGTTTGGAAACCGCCGATCCCAACCGCCGTTTTGGACCCGAGAGATATATTTCAATCAGGTCTCATTCGGCGGTTTCGAACGGCGGCCAGGCCGCCGAACGTAACCGCCGATTCACCAAAAATGGTGAAACCAAGGAGAAGCCAAAGGCATCTCCACCGGCGATCATCGCGCAAAACAAAGCACATTACCGTGCACGCGCGGACGTTTCCGAACATCCTTAGGGAAACGAATTACTCCACACTAAACGCTAACATACATGAAGTGCAAGTGTGGGTATTGAATGCATCCTAATGCCTAACATGTCATGGCATTATCATATAACAAGATGCAATCAATTCAACATGCAAGAAGAGATATTGAATAAATCAATAAAGCACAATGCACACAAAATATAAACACACCATACAAGAATAAGAGTTATGCATGTTGTGTGTGTGTGTGTGCAACTATATCTCTTCAAGCCAATGTAAGCACTAGATATATACCTTTGGTGCTTGTCCTCTTGAGGTCTTGGAAAGGGTCTTGATCTTCAACAAACACCTAGACTACCCTTACAACCAAACCCCAACATGTGGTTTGACCACGAAATAAGCCAATCAATAATGGGAATCCTTACAAGCCTTTTATGAGTTACCAACGCTGTAGTTTTTATTTTTTTTGTCCATCCCCTTTAGCTTGTGGTCGTGTAATTCGTTAGTGCAAAATCCTCCAAGTTTAATCTGCATGCTTCATGTTTGTCTTTTCTTAGCATGTGTATTAGATCGTGTAATCTATTCTTGTTATTTTAATCGTGTAAGGAATTTATTCTGCTACCGTGTTTCGTATAAGTTTTTTGTCTTTTCCTCGCGTAAAGAATGTTGTTGCATGTTTGTCTTTTCTTAGCGTGTGTATTAGATCATGTAATCTATTGTTGTAGATTTTTATCGTGTAAGGAATTTATTTTGCTACAGTGTTTCGTATAAGTTGTTTGTCTTTTCCTCGCGTAAAGAATTTTGTAGTATTAAGGATT
Organism: Acer yangbiense; assembly: GCA_008009225.1. Taxonomy (NCBI): domain Eukaryota; kingdom Viridiplantae; phylum Streptophyta; class Magnoliopsida; order Sapindales; family Sapindaceae; genus Acer; species Acer yangbiense. Next base: position 44,120,283 of record CM017763.1, on the reverse strand, counting down.
ATTTTTACTTTCCACAGACAACATTTGAATCCATTGCGAACCATGCAACTTGGGTGTAGAAAGACTTGTCCAGATATACCCCACCGATGATTTTCTTGTTCGAACAATGCATAAACATTGTCTCCAAATACAGACGATGATATCTTCGATTAGAGGTTCTTATTCTTATTATATATTGATTACTCTATTGGGCTTCCTTTGGTAAAAGACGTTTTCTTTTAGTAAGATGGGCTTTTATCCACCTTCAGGACAACAATCTTATCTAATCCATCCGATTTCTGATATTGCGTTTTTACTTTTATGCAGCAAGAGTTATTTTCGTTATCTTATGCACAGTAGATCTTTTATAGTATATATTTTGACCAATATAGTCGTCGCTCGTTTTGCACACTGTATTTTCATTTATTTAAATTTTTTGGTTCAGCTACTATATACTGAGTAATGCTATTGGACCCAAAAAACCAACCCAAATTCTAACCCAAATGCCATGTGGCAACATCACACGCAACATGGGCCCACGTCGCTCTTTCCAAGATCCCATGTGATGTTGCCACATGGGTTTGGGTTAAAAATTTGGGTTGGTTTTTTGGGTCCAACAGCTTTATTCTTATTGATACTAGTATACTTGCTGGATTAGTTATTGGGCATTAGATTGAAATTGAAGGGTCAATAAAAACAAAAAAATGCTCAGGATTTTACTTCTCTTCTTCCACTCATCCCTGTCAGCAAGGCAAAAGTAAAATTTATCTCAAACAAGCACAAGAAAAGTAAAGGAAAAAAAAAGGGGGGGGGGGACGTACCGACTCTATGTCTCTATCTCTTTGCCACTAATTATATAGTCAGTTTCAATTATAACCCTTATTCAATGGTCGAGCCAACCCCACACAACCTTTATGCCTTTCTATGTCGCAAATGCATCGTCGTTAACCTCGGATTCTTGTTTTTGATTTCCCATGATGTATGACTGAACTTACCATTTGCACACGATAGTTGTATCACACTATCACCATTCACAGGACCAAAATATTTTATGAATTGTGAGATATCCAGTTTGGATGTACTTCAGAGTTCAGATTTGTTATAGAGAACATAAATAAATGGGTAATACACTGAAACCTTTGAATCCGTATCATCCGTTGTTAAAGAACGGTGAAGGTGAACCTCATGTAAGAATAAAAACATGATTGACGAATGATGATGTATTTTGTTGTATTGGAAACACAAAGAAAACAAAAGCAGTACCGAGGGAGATGAAACTGCAAGTACTTAGAAAGGTCTGCACATATCTGGGATTAACCTACACAAAATTCACAACTAACGTAATGAATAAAATGGAAACCACAGCAGTAGAGGTAGCGAATCTACAGTTACCAAGGTTTTAATCGCAAACTAAGCAAATAACCAGCAAATAACCGGCAAAAAACAACAAACAGAAAGGCAAATTTCATAGATTACACAATAACAACGATAATCTAAAAGCTTTAATTGGATTTACAAAAAATTCCTTGAAGTTGATGTCAGATCTTTCAATGAAAAAGGTCGACGTCGCCGGTTGAAACGGTCGCGGAGAGAAACAGCTTTCCGTGGTTTATCTATTCCCTTCAAGGCCTCCACATCTGTCTCCAGTTGATCGACGCGGACCTCTAAAGAAATCCTTCCTGCTATTTTCCTAGAAGCATTTTTTTTCTTTACTTCGTTTAATGCTATGAACTCGTCCAACAGCAGTTTGATAGCCTCGGAGCTTCTACTTACCTGGGAAACCACTTGATCCCACCTGCCTAATTCGTTCTCATCGTCCGACGACTCGGACTCCATATCTCTGGTATAATGCGAATTAGCGAAAGGTAGATGATTGTGACCCACACACACATTTTGAAGGAAAACCAGTACTAAGGTGATTGCGATTGAATCTAAATCAAGTTAGATGACAGAGAATTGTAATAGAAAATTTGAGTCAAATAAGCTCTAACAGAAGGGTTCATGTAATGCTGCTTAACCCCGTTTTAAAGGTTAATTGTAAGCATTACCCCCTCTCAAAAGCGACATGAAACAAATTATAGCACGGTGTGTATAAAACTATCTAGAGGGGGGGGGGGGGGGGGGGGGGGGGGGGGGTGAATAGATTTTAAGCTTTTTACCCAATTTTTCGTGTTAGTCAAAATTACGAAATTACCCATAAATAGATAAAGCAATAAATCAAGTATAAAATACGGAAATTAAATAATACTTGATTTTTACGTGGAAACCCTCACAGGAAAAACCACGGGCTAGTGAGTAAGCCACACTCGAACCTCGAATCCACTAAATGTGTAAAACGATTACAACCTAATCCTGGAAGTAATCACACACCTACCTAATCCCGGTATGAGTGAACCTAGTCCAACTTGCTTGCGATCTAAGCAACCTAATCCCGGAAGCTACACACAAGACTTACTTTCTCAATGAAGAGAATAAAACCCTAAGTGAATATATGAATATTCAAATGCAACATAGAGCAAGGGAAACCCTATATGCTTATCTAAGATGATTAATATGCAATTAGAACAATCCTAGATATTAAAAACTAAATGACATGTTCAATCAAATAGTTTAGCTAATCAAGATTAAGCACAAAACCTAATTAGCTATCACAATACAACTTCTCAAACATACGTCACACTAATCTCAATCTTGTATCAAAAGATATATGAAAATCATACAAGTAATAAATTGAGATTGCTTGTTAAGAAAAACACAAAATATGTAAGATATTAGTGAAAAGCTTACCAAGCAAAGTATGATGAAGAATCCATGCAAAGAGACATCTAGATGATCTAGGATGATGCTAGATGATGATTGATGATCATGAAAAAGTGTTTGAGTGAATAAAATTTGAGTTCTTGGAAATTTTTCTTCTCTTGAAAAAATATCCTAAGTATGAAATCTGAATATGAACTCTCTTAATTGACCTAAAGTCAAAGTGGCATATATATAGGGGGCTAAGTCACGGTGTGGTCGTTTTGATAAGTTGGCCTAATATTTGCCTTGGGCGCTGTACGTAGAGCGCCTCTTGTATAGCGCCTAAACTCTGTTCTCACGGGAAAACAGAGTGGCGTTGTACGAACAGCGCTTCTATACAGCGCTCGTACAGCGCCTACCTAAAAACCATCAGACCTGATGCATTAAAATAAACAATTTCAATCAGGTCTCAGTTGGGCGCTGTACGAACAACGCTTTTGTACAGCGCCTCAACAAAATACATCAGACCTGATGCATTAAAATGACCATTTTTGCATCAGGTCTTGTGGGCGCTGTTCAGAACAGCGCTTTAAACAGCGCCCTTTGCAATGCAAGAATGCCAATGTTATGCAAGACAAGACAATGGGCAATGCAATAAGCAATCAAACTAACATGCAAGAAGAGATGAAAATTAGCATTAATGCACAACACAAATAAACACAACATACATGGATTAAACATATGCATGAGTTGTGAGTGTGTGCAACTATCTCTTCAAGACAAGTAAGCACATAGAAATTTACCTTTGGTGCTTATCAACACGAGGTCTTCAAAAAGGGCTTCGAACAATAAAACCGATACCTAGGCTACCCTTACAAAGAACCCCAACATGTGGTTTGTCCACGAAATGAGCCAATCAATAAATGGGAACCTTACACGACAGAATCTTGCATGCACCCGGTGCATTGCACCCAACCAATGGGTGCATTGCTAGGGTGCATACAAGATTTTCTCAAAGAAGCATGACATGTGTCCATTGGGAGTAAAATTGTCCACCCAAATATAGTGTTTGGACAAATTTACCCCCTAATGGGCACATGTGACACCATTTTTGGACAGTTGATTTCAGTCTGATTACTTAAACGAGCATAAACCCAACCTGATATATTGCATCCTAAATTCCTAATGAATGGGAGCATACCATGTAGCATGGATAACTCATTTGATTGCTTTTCCTTCCCATTTGGCATACACGCATTTGGCCGATGGATTGGTTTTGTTAAATAATGTACTATACATACATATACAGATATATAGAAATGATCAAGCCAATGCGCACCGATGTAAATTTATGGTCCATGATATTGGATGTCAACCACTATTAGCTAACATTCTTTGACTCAAGTGCATATGCACTTTTCAAAACTAGTTGCTCACATTCAATGTCCTCAAGAAGTTATATCAGTGTGCACTAACCAGATAAGGACCGATATATAGAAATGTTCAAGCCATTGCGCACTGATGTAAATATACGATCAAGGATATTGAATATGAGCCACTAGTTTTACATGGTTAGACTCAAGTGTGTATGCACTTGTCAAAACAAGTGGGTCACGTTCAATATCCTCATGAAGTTATATCATTGCGCACTAACCAGATCCTGACTTTATAATTTCTAGATGTCCAACCATAGCCACACATTCACAGCGGGCCCACAACCTCACATTAACAAATACCCACAACCAATACGAATGTGTGGTTGTGGGCGGATGTCCTTAACTTATAAAGTCAAACGGCCCTAATTATATAAGTATTATATATACAGTCTCATTCCCATGCAGACGTCATGATATAACTCATGAGGATATTGAATGTGAGCCACTAGTTTTGATAAGTGCATACACACTTGAGTCAAATCATGTAAAACTAGTGGCTTACATTCAATATCATCGTGAAGTTATTTTAGGACGTCCTCATTTGAAAAAAGTCCTTATCGCAATATGCTAGGTAACCCAGACCCAGTCTCCATTTGTTTGAGTTTTCAAGCAAATAGGTTTTGTGATGCTGTAGTTGTTTACGATGAGAAGAACAAATACAGTACTAATAAGATTAGGGTTTCAATAGAAGACACAATTTGAAATAAGTTATTTATTTATGGGAAATTATTAGTCTCCCCCCTGTAGTTTGCCGTATTCTCTAGTTCCCCCCTCTAGTTTCAAAATTCTCCAATTTCCCGTCTCCCATGCACAAATACAACCATTCTCACCATATAAAAATTAAAAAATAGGCATGGGAGGGGGAAAATTGGAGAATTTTGAAACTAGCGAGGGGAGACTGGAGAATACGGAAAATTACAAGGGGGAGAATTGAAAGTAATTAAATACTCGAGGTGTGTTTATCAATATAAAGCTAGAGGGGGGGGGGGGGGGGGGGTGAATAGATTTTATCTAATTATTACCCAATTTTCGCATGCAAGTCAATTTTACGAAAATACCCCTACTAGTCAAAAATACATACAAGTGTAATATAGTGCGGAATTTAAATAACACTTGATGTATACGTGGAAAACCCAACCACTGGGAAAAACCACGGGCTGTATAGTGCGCCACACTCGGAACTCGAAATCACTAATTGAAATGAAGTTTACAACCTATGTAGACCTCGTCTAACACTCCGGTCTGTAACCCCTCACTTCTACCCAGCGGGCCATTATTAGCAACCCTATTCCAATTTGCTTGATCCTCGAAGTCACTACTTGTAATGATGTTTACAGCCAATCCCGGTCTGTAACCCACCACTACTACCCAGCGGGCCTGTAATAGCAACCCTAGACCAAGACTTCAATCTCTCAAAAGAGATGCACAACCCTATGTGAATATGTATGAATATTCAATTAATGCAATAAGAGCTAGGGTACTCTAAATGCTTATCTAGGATGATGATATATTCAATTTAAATCAACCCTAGATATCAATTGCTAAATGACATGTCAAATAGCATAGATAATCATAGATTATAAAAACCTAGATATCTATCAAAAACAACACTCAATTAATTCATCACAAATAATCTCTTTTCTTGTATTTAACATATGATCTAAAACATACAAGTAATTTAAAAGAGATGGCTTGGTATTTAAAATACTACAATAAGATGAAATTAATCAAAATCTTACCAAGCAAGTTGTGATGATGCAAACCCATACATGGATGCACTCTATATAGACATAGGAGATGCAATATGAAATTTGATGCAAAAGGGGTTTGATTTGAGTAGTTAAAGTTGAGTTCTTGATTTGATTTTCTCTCAAAATCTATCTTTGAAGATTAGGGTTCTTAAGAGTCAAAGAACTTAATCAGATAATGAGAAAGTGTGATATTTATAGACATCAAGAATTGGGCATGTGAAAAGACACTTTTGCCCCTGAAACGCACCGTTCGGCGGTTTCAATCGGCGGCCAGGCCGCCGATGACGACCGCCGAATTGAGCTAGTGAAGAACAGAGCATTAACGGCGGTTTCATTCGGCTGTTTCGCGACCGCCGATACAACCGCCGAATCAAACCCGAGGGATTAAAATCGATCAGGTATGAACGGCGGTTTCGAACGGCGGTCGTGACCGCCGATCTTGACCGCATAACTGCTTCAAACCAATCTGGACTGAAACGGCAGTTTCATTCGGCGGCCAGGCCGCCGATAATAACCGTCGATCACCAACAATGGTGAAAACCAAGGAGAAGCCAAGGGCATTCTCCATAGGCGGTCTTCGCGCGAAACCAAGCACTCATTAGTGCAAGCGCGGACGTTTCCGAACAATGTCGGGAAACGAATTATAAGGCACATATACACACAACAAGATATATCAACCAAAGTGCTAGTGTGTAAAGTGACATGTGAAGAGATGCACATAAAAAATAAGCAAGTATGCAATCATAGCAAGAATGCTAAGTGTGTGTGTGCTACTAAATCTCTTCAAAGAAAAACAAGCACAAGAGATTATACCTTTGGCGTGCTTGTATCTTGAGGTCATGGAAGGGCCTTTGATCTTCAACACTAATCACTTAGACTACCCTTACATTCAAAACCCCAACATGTGTTTTGACCACGAAATAAGCCAATCAACAAAATGGGAATCCTTACAAGAATGATAATTTCCCTTTATTTATTTGTGAGCAACTAGGTTTTTTTTTTTTTTTTTTTTTTTTTTACAATAAATTGAACTTGAAGTAAAAAATTTCTAATACACGGTATTTTAAGTAAAGTAATTCCAACAGGCAACCGTTGGCAAAACGTGTAGGTTTTTTAAAAATAAAAAATATTTTCGTTTCAGTGTAGGTACTATTTTTAGATTCGTCAAAGTTGTACACGTGTATAACCTATATCAAAAATTTAGGTTTGGAGATCGGTTGTCCTCTCATTTTGAATATTTTATCCTCGTTCAATTACAAAACATCATATCGACTCTAGTTGGGACGCCATTTCCGGATGGTCAAATACAACTTCAACTACTCCCCGATACTTAATTGTCAATTCAATCAGTATTATTAGGTTGGGCCACACCCCCATGACCAATTTTCTTCATCCTTACCCATACCCTATTCGTACAGAACTAAATCTGTGACCTGCAAATAGGGTGGGTAGAGTACAGTCACAGGCAATTATAAAGTGGCTTTTTTGGGTGGGCAGGGGTTTGGGTCAATGACCAATATATAGTTGATACGATACTTATAATGGGAGAAAGTGAGACGTCAAAATCCGATGGGTTATCCCACAGATTTACTAAATCGTCCATTGTAATCTACAGCCGTCTCAACGTAACGTATATCAAGGTTTGATTGTACACATCTGGTTCGATGGCAAACGAAATTAACCATAATGTAAAGGGTTGTACAACAGACATTGTAAACCCTCTTCTCCAACCCTAAAACCTAATTTGGTGCAACCGTTGGAACTATAATGGTGCAACTTGCACAGTATTTGAGATGTAAACACATGACATTTGGGTTAGAATTTGGGTTGGTTTTTTTTGGGTCCAATAGCATTACTCTTTTTTTAAACATCTCAAACCCGTTCGATAATCCATTATTTTATTAAATATGGGTCAAACTGTATATAAGTCAAACTTTAGGGATGAAATAATAAACAAAAGTTAATGCCATTCTTCCGGCAACCGAAGACTGTTGCGCCAGGGTTCCCTTTAGACTGTGTATGAAGCTGGAATTAAGCGCATACTATTTACGCTTGGATGGAAACCAATTGTTGGTCTATGTTATGTTTGAAGAATGTTGTATTTTGCCTATGGGTTTGAGAAATCCACCCTGAACAAACCTTCGGACATATTCCCACTTCTACATATGGAGTGAGAATTTTTGGATTTCATCGAGATTTAAACGGCTATAGTCTATAGATAATAATTAACATTATTCTGAAGCAAAATAAAGTTAAGCTACCTTGTTTTATGCGTCTGAATGGGAGCATTTTTATCAACATCGACAGTTCTCGACACCTCCCTCAATTTACAAGTGAAGTTGGGGAATGGTGTTCTTCTACATGTTAAAGTTAACAGGACAATTGGTGTTCAAATTAAGAACGGTGTTGAGTACATCTCAAAATTAACTGTGTCTTAGGGTTGTTCGAATAGTTTGATAACTGTAGTGAAATGTGAAAACGTACAAGTTTTTTTCTGAATTTGAACTCTAAGGTTAGTTTCCGATTATAGCTTAGAAAACCTTCAGAAGGGACATAAGTTGTTAAGATTTTACAACACAAAATCGTCAGATGATTACACACACAAACGAGGTATGTCTGGAAGTTTTTAACATGGTTTATCTAAATCCAATTACAAAAACAACAGGCATTTTTGAAAACATAAAACAAATGGCAACAGCAAACCTAAGTACCTTACGTTAAACGGTATTTGCAAGTCCTGAAATGGATTCTAGGAACAAAACAAACATCACTTGCAAAAACATGTTTGGTGGCGCTATGGCGTTGACTCGGTGCATGTGAACGTATTAATGCCTTGAGCCCGAAGGACGATTCTTAAATAACGTACAGCCCTCTTGACGCCGAAGACGGTCGACGAGAGATGTCGACTTGGTATTCTTTAACCTGTAAACATCCCTCTCCAGTTCCGCAACGCGAGATTCAACAACTGTTGATCTAGAATGGGACCGTGCTTCGTTTCTTTCCACAACTTTCTTGTATTCAATTGTAACATCCAGGAGGTCTTTCAGAGAGTCGAAGCACCTGCTTACGCAGAAAATCAGTCGATCCAATATGGTGGATTCGTTCTCATCATCGGACTCCATCTCTACAGTCATAAGTAAATTTTTTTTCCAAGCTCTACAGACCGAAGTTACCTGTTAACGAAATCTGACTCTGAACATATGTTTTTATAGGGGGGCACACTGCGGCACAGGCGCACAGCCCACTCATCTGCCGAAACATATAACACATCCTTGTCCTTTTTCCCTAAGTTTAAATTCTAGTATAATGGTCAAATAGAAATCATCAATTTATTATGTATATAACAATATCATCGATCAAGTAAACGAAATATATTTATTGGTTGTCCACATGATGTCCATAATTTTAGATGGTATTACATGTCCATAATTGAGTTATTATGTATTTATTGTTTTTCATGTTTTAGTAAAATTATCTCATATTATTTTTTTGAATTATATATATAATATTACATATATTATTATATTAATATATTAATTTATTATATATCAATATATAATATTGCACAAATTTATGTAATTTTTCAGATTTAAGGTTAAAAAGGTCTTTTTGAGACTTGTCCCACGCATGGGGACTCAAATAAGCTGTCAATTTTTTTTTTTGGTGTCCCAATTTGTGTGTAACCAACCAAATTGGGACATTTGTGCACATTTATGACACATTTATGGAAGAAGTTGAAAAAAATTCGTAAATGTGCACACATGTCCCAATTTGGTTTGTTGGACACAAAATGGGACACCAAAATTTGACAGCTGATTTGAGTCCCACGCATGGGACAAGTCTGGCCTTGCGTCTTGGGTGGGACACAATTTGGTGATTTTTTTTCCCACCTTGTCCCATTCTGTCCCATGCTAAAGTCGTACCAAACGTGGGACAAGAATAATCTGGCCAATGTTCGGTGCGACCGTGTCCCGCGTCCCAAATGCACCCTTTCAAAGACCTTTTTACCCTTAAATCTTATTTTAAATCAAAAACTTGTGCAATATTATATAAATTTAATTATAACATATATATGTTATGCAATCTTTATTCTATCGGCATGCCTTTCCAATTGATTACATATGATTTTATGATATTATAGGTATATCAAATAGTCAAAACGTGTCATGGGCCGTATTAACGCAGATAGATGGATGAGCTATTAGCTTCGGAGATTGAATCTCGAGTCAACGTATCGAATCCTACAAATGGGTTGATGTTATTATATAAAACATCTGGTTTATAACGGTGAATACATAGATACCGTCAATAAATATGTGGTGGGAGATTTTGACTAACTCCGAAATTATAGTTTAGCGTTCAGTTTTGGAACCATGAGGGTAATAAGGATTACAGCAACTCAAAAGTTTCACAGCCAAATGATGAGACTTGATACGCAATTTAAATAGCATGTTTTGGAAATATGCACCGACACCAAATGTGAATACATTCTGACGAGATCACTTAAGTCATGTGGTTAACCCCTCACACATGCACCGAAAAGGTTAGGGCTAAACTCCTCCGCTCCCCCAAAAGAACTCGACAGCTTTTTAATAGTGTAAAACAACAAGAAGGTATATTTCAACCACTATTAAAAGTTTGTTGAGTTATATATATTTCTCCAATTTAACAAAATTGGTATACTTAGTTGTAATGCTTTAAAATTTATCAAATTTGATTTATTGGTTTATATTAGAATGTGTAAGGTTCCCATTTGTTGATTGGCTCATTTCGTGGACAAACCACATGTTGGGGTTCTTTGTAAGGGTAGCCTAGGTATCGGGTTTATTGTTCGAAGCCCTTTGAAGATCTCGTATTGATAAGCACCGAAGGTATATTTCTTTGTGCTTACTTGTCTTGAAGAGATAGTTGCACACACTCACAACTCATGCATATGTTTAATACTTGTATGTTGTGTGTCTTATTTTTGTGCATTAATGTTCATTAACATCTCTTCTTGCATGTTAGTTTGATTGCATCTTGCATATCCAATTGCCTTGTTATGCTTAGACTTAGGATTGCATTTTTGCATTGGGCGCTCCCAAAAGCGCTCTACAGAAGCGTTGTACGAACAACGCCCATTGAGCACTGTTCAGACTTGATCGATTTAATTCGGTCGCTGTACAAGCGCTGTACAAAGCGCTCTTCGTACAGCGCCACTCTGTTTTCCCGTGAGAATAGAGTTGGGCCGCTTTACAAGCGCTGTACAAGAGGCGCTCTACGTACAGCGCCCAAGGCAAATATGAGACCAACTTATCAAAATGACCACACCTTGTTTTGGCCCCCTATATATATGCCACTTTGACTTTAGGTCAATCAAGAGAGTTCATATTCAGATTCTATACTTAGGATATTTTTCAAAGAGAAGAAAAATTCCAAAGAACTCATTTTTAGTTTACTCAAACACTTGTTCATGATCATCAATCATCATCTAGCATCATCCTTGATCATCTAGATGTCTCTTTGCATGGATTCTTCATCATACTTTGCTTGGTAAACTTTTCACTAATATCTTACATATTTTGTGTTTTTCTTAACAAGCAATCTTAATTTATTACTTGTATGATTTTCATATATCTTTTGATACAAGATTGAGATTAGTGTGATGTATGTTTGAGAAGTTGTATTGTGATAGCTAATTAGGTTTTGTGCTTAATCTTGATTAGCTAAACTATTTGATTGAACATGTCATTTAGTTTTTAATATCTAGGATTGTGCTAATTGCATATTAATCATCTTAGATAAGCATATAGGGTTTCCCTTGCTCTATGTTGCATTTGGATATTCATATATTCACTTAGGGTTGTATTCTCTTCATAGAGAAAGTAAGTCTTGTGTGTAGCTTCCGGGATTAGGTTGCTTAGATCGCAAGCAAATTGGACTAGGTTCACTCATACCGGGATTAGGTAGGTGTGTGATTACTTCTGGGATTAGGTTGTAATCGTTTTACACATTTAGTGGATTCGAGGTTCGAATGTGGCTTACTTACTAGCCCGTGGTTTTTCCCGTGAGGGTTTCCACGTAAAAATCAAGTGTTATTTAATTTCCGCATTTTATACTTGATTTATTGCTTTATCTATTTAGGGGTAATTTCGTAATTTTGACTATCACGAAAAATTGGGTAAAAAGCTTAAAATCTATTCACCCCCCTCTAGATAGTTTTATACACACCGTGCTATAATTTATTTCAATTGGTATCAGAGCGGGTTCCTAGACATACATAGGTGATCCTTGCTTATTTTGGTGTGTTTTGCATTTTGTGTGATTTTTTATCATTCATACATTTGCATTCATTTCATTCATTCATAAACACTATGAGTGGAAACGGTGGAAATGGTGGTGGCCACGAAGGTGCTTCTAGCACAAGGCCTCCACTTCTTACCGGTTTGAACTATTCCCAATGGAAAGGGAAGATGGAATCCTACATATACCAAATTCATGACCGTGCATGGATGGCGGTGGAAGACGGATATGATCTACCCAAGATGACTCCCGGTGGTGGAGGAGAAGAAGTTTTGAAGCCTAAGGCGCAATGGAACGCGCAAGAGTTTGAGGCTTCAAAGTGGAATAGGAAGGCTATGCATGCCATCATGTGTGCAATGGATGGGAATCAGTACAAGCTTATTCAGAACACTCAGATTGCAAAAGTGGCATGGGACATCCTTCAAGTTGCACATGAGGGAACCGAGGTGGTGAAGGAGTCCAAGCTTCAAGTCCTCCAAACTCAATTTGAGCTACTTAGGGTGGGAGAGGATGAATGCTTCAATGACTTCGAAATCAAATTGATGGACATTGTAAATCAAAGCCATCAACTCGGAGACCCGTATTCGGATAGGAGAGTCAAGCAAAAAATTATGAGATCTCTCCCCGATAGGTTTGAATAAAAGGTAACGGCCATAGAAGAAAATAATGGCTACATGGATATGAAGCCAAGTGAGGTGATTGGACGTCTCCTTGCATATGAGTCTAGGAAGGCTCCTAGCACCACTACTTCTCCTAAGAAGTCTAAAGGAATAGCTTTGAAAGCATCTAAGGATGAAAAGGAGGCAAAGCATGAATCGGATGAAGACCTTGCCTTATTCGTGAAAAGGTTTAATAAGGTTATGGGGTTCAAGAAGAAGAAGGGATTTGGGTCAAGAGGACAAGACTTGAAGAAAAAAGGTTCCTTCAAGAAGTTTGAGCCTAGACAAAAGAGGACCGAAAGGAAAGCGGTCTGATGCTTTGAATGTGGTGGGATTGGTCACTTTGCCCCCGAATGTGCCAATCACAATGAAAAGAAGAAGGACAAAGTGATGGCCGCCACTTGGAGTGGGAGTAGTGATGGCTCCAATAAGGAAGATGAGTCTTCAAGTGAAGAAGAGCTCATGGCTAACTTCCTAGTCTTTGCCTCATCTCACAAGAGCAAAAGTGCTAGTGAGAGAGAGGAAATGAGTCAAGAGGAAATTGACTCTAGTGAAGTAGAAAGTGACTCCTCTTCTAATTCCATAAACAAATTTGTGGAGCAAAAGGTGCTTGCTAAATACCATGCCTAGTTCAATGATTTAGCAATTAAAAGCACAAGAAAGATTGAGAGGTTGAGAGAAGAGAACCTTGAACTTTCGGCTCACAATGACCACTTAAGTGAACAAGTGGAAAGATTGAAGAGGAGAGAGGATAAGTTAATTGAGGAGTTAGACTTATCCAAGAGAAGTGAAGAAGGCTTGAAGAGGGAACTTGTAGAAGTTAAAGGGTCCTTGGCTAAGATGGATTCTAGCACCAAAAAGTTTGACTATATGCTTGGTGTTGGAAAGAGTCCATGTGACAAGAGGGGTCTTGGGTATGAAGATGGCAAGAAGATCTCAACCTCTAACAAGACCGTGTTTGTCAAGTCCTTGAGGAACGAAGAAACTTCATTTGTGCAAATTCCTAGGAAGAAGTTAGAAGTAGGACAATGTTCAAATGCACAAGTGAAGATGGGGCCAAGAAGGCAACCTCAAGCTCAACCCCCTAGGGTCTCTCAAGCCAACATTCCTCCTCAAATGGCTCACAAAGGAAAGAGACCTATCATGCAACCTCAAGCTAGGAAGCAACCTAGACCTGTTCAACAACGAAGATGGATTGAACCCATTCATCCACAAAGACAAGGACAAGGTATGATTCCTTATTTTACTCCTATATGTCACTTTTGTGGATTTGATGGTCATATTAGACCACATTGCTTTCGATATATAAAAATGTGTAGAACACGAAGCATGATTGAAAAGAGAAAGAATAGAGCCAAGATGCATGTTCCTAGGAATGATAATATTGATTTGCATGATCCTAGGAATAGTAGAGCACATGTACCAAAGACCACTAAGAAAGCTAAAATTGTTGCTAAGTGGATTAGAAAGAATGAAAATGTTTGCCATGTTGCACAAATAGCCTTGAAGGCAAATTCTTCTAATTTTTGGTATTTGGATAGTGGGTGCTCTAGGCATATGACGGGAAACAAGAGTTTCTTCAAGACTCTTGTTATGGAGGAAGGTGGAAATGTCACTTTTGGTGATGGATCCAAAAGAAATGTTGTAGGGAAAGAAACCATTTCCGTTCCCGGATTACCCTCCTTATCCAATGCTTTATTTGTTAATGGCTTGAAAGCCAATTTAATAAACATTCCACATCTTAGTGATGAAGGATATTCCGTCTTGTTTTCTAAAGATTATTGCTCTATCCTAAAACCCGATGGACAAACCTTGTTGAAGGGCATGAGATCTAACGACAATTGTTATTATCTTGAAGCTAGTATTGTATCTAATCATGTGTCCATGGATGAGCAAATTGAGTTGTGGCATGAAAGACTTGGCCACATGAACTTTAGGGATCTATGGACCCTTGGAAAGTTCAATTGTGTGCGTGGCCTCCCTAAGCTTTGGAAGAAAGCCAATGGTGTTTGTGGACCTTGCTGATGCAGTAAAATCTGTGTTCAATTTACTAAGAAAGTTCGTTCACTGGGATCGGCGATTCTATCGGTCAAAACCAATTAATCTAGCAAGGATTTGATCTAAGTGCGGAAAACTAAATTGCATAATGCTTTGCTTTGGAAGTTTGTTTAATTCTAAAATTTACCTAAATTATGACTACTTGAACTAAAGACTAAAATTAAATCAAATCAAATATCACACAAAGAATGAATGTATGGAGAGAAATACTAGGGAATCGATGCACCTTTCTTAGACACCCAATGCTCTCAATCAGTCTCAATAAACACCTCAATAGAGTTTAGGGCTTGTTTTGATAATAAACAATTAAGAACGAATCTCCTTCCCACCACTCGCACAAAGGCCATGTGTCAAGTGATGGTAACGAAATCCTTTAGAACAAAACTCTAAGCCAAATCAATGCAACAAGGCCATGCAAACATTAACTTTCAAATCTATTAAGCTTACGATTGTGATTTAAATGGAAAAGGCCATTCACATCTAAACCCTAATCTCATGGGATAAACTAAATCACAAATCCATATCAATTGAGGCCACAAAATAATATGAATAAGTAAAGTAGAACAATTAATTCAATAGACAAGACTAAAACTCAATTGATTAACAAAAGATAGACTAATTGATTACATAGAGTTATCCAAAATTGGTTACATCAATCCCCTAGTTAAAGGTTTAGTTACACATCAATGGAGAGAATAAAAACATAGAAGAGATGAAGATAAAACCCATGATGGCGAGATGCTTCTGTCTTGAAATCCCCGTCGTCTTCTTGTTTTCAGTAATCTTCTAATGATGGCATGAATATGAAAGAATGAAATAATGGTGTTATGAATCTTGATCTGATTGTCTGATAAGGTCGGTCCCTTCTTTTTGCTTTTTTTCCTTCTTTCTTTTTATAGGTCTTCAGCAGCTTTGAGGAAACGCGGAGACGGTCCAACGCTTGACGTGCCGCTGGGTGGGCACGTGCATGGGCAGCGGAAAATCAAAGACAAACACGCTGGAATGGCTCGCTTGAGGGGTCGCTTGGGAGGCATTTGCCTCTTGGGCGGCATGGGCCGCGGTAAATCACCCTTCTCGACCGCCTGGAGTGCCGCCGATGGTGCATGTGCCTGTTGAGCGGCATGGGCTGTGGAAATTGAGGATTTTGGCCTTTCCTTCATCGTTTGACTCCATCATTTCCAAAATAAGATTAGATCAACGCCTCTATGGAAAGAGACCTGCAACGACTTAACAAACACATCAACCCACCAAAAAAGACCTAAGAAACAAGCATAAACATAGGCAAAATGGGCAAAATATAAGCATAGAATTAGACTGATCAAATATCCCCAAACTTATCTTTTGCTCGTCCTCGAGCAAAACCAAACATTCCTAAACTGAAAAGAAAACTAAATCCTAAAAAAGCCACTTTCGCAGGGAACGCGATAGCATTGAGCACATGCTACAAGCCTTTAAACCTCTAGGTGTCCCTAGTAGGAGGAGTGTTGTCTCCTGAGGGTTCTCAGCTATGACACCCACAAACATATCCCACAAAACCAATCATTCGAGATGCAATCGATTAATGCCCAGATTGAAACAATGCATGCAAAAGCCAATAGGTAAAGACTAACATTATGTCACAAATTTGAATGCATTGCTCAATTTAAGATGAAAAGCCCACACTCAAGATATTCAAGCATCAAAAACACTTTCGCCGAATGCCATAGATGTAATTCGCCTCGACTCTAAGCTTCACCAGATATCGCTCATATTTCCCACAGAACCTAGGCAAATTCACTCATCAAGCATATGCGAAAGAAGTTATGCACAAGAAATTCAAATTATAATCGCATATGAATATGTCATTGAAAGAACGCTTGATTTGTATGCAAAGATCTCATGAAAAGAATCAAACATTATGAGCAAGATAACACACACACACTTCTACTTTCATAGCAAGGATAACCAGCAGATCAATTAGACTTTTCATTAGGTTGTAATGGGGCTATTGGGTAAAGGTTAGAAAGGAACGGGATGTAGGAGTTCAAAAACCTAGGATCATTCAGTGAGAGCCTTCAGTTACCTTACGGCTTGGCGCAAGCTCTTAGGTCTTCATTGACTTCCTTTGTTAGTGGAATAATGCCACTTACCATTCATTGATGTCCCCTTAATTCACGATTCTCTTTTGCCCACTCCTTCGAGAGTAGATACAACACTTAAATCCTTTGACATGTTGTGTTTCTTAGATTCTTTTCTCTGGCACACGCAACTCACCATTCATTTGGTGGCAAATATATATATATATATATATATATATATATATATATATATATATTTAGACTAAAGGCTACAAATATACAACCTTGCCTCTTTCATTTGGATTGAATGCAGCTCATTCTTCATTTGACTCATATCAATTCACACAAATTCTTATGCGAACTCTTCAGCTTCCTTCACAATCTCAAAGCATGATCCCAAGTTAACAGGTATGGCTATAATATGGCTTACATGGGTTACAGTAAATGTGGTAAAGAAAGAAAAGGCAATCAGTGTTTGGCTTCAAACAGGGCTATGGAGCACACACAAAAGGGTAGGAAATATTACAGGCCTTTTAAGTAGTTCATGCACACATAGTCTAAAATCACTTCCACTGATTCGACTTACTCAAGATCAAAGATAACATGTAAAATCTTTTTATGATGAATGCTCTATAATGCTCAATGTTCAACCTATAGAGATAGAGATCAAATCTAATGCTAAGAACCTACTGAGTGTTTAAAGAATAGAAACAAAATAATCCCTCATATATGTCATTTATGTACGCACTTTGGCTTAGTGAACTCACAGGGTAGTCTCCACTATTAATCCTGGCAATCCAACTATGCATCCTATCCACTATCACATCAAGAGCATGTCATAAGTTATGAAAAATGCAATGCAATACTCTAAGCGGCAAGATGTTAGTTTTAAACCCAGTGATTTAAGCATATCATTTCAAAGTCATATACCAAAACATCTCATCAAAGTTAATGCAGGAACGACAGACTCAAAACAACGACACACCCCAAACCTAAACTCGACATTGTCCCCAATGTTGACAATCGAGAACAGACAGACAAAGAAAAATAAAAGCAAATAAAAGTGCAAAAAGAAAATCCATAGCCTGCTAATCTCCTCCCTCCGCATCTGAAAGCTGTAAGATCTCGGTCCCCTGGTCGGAGTCTATCTGGTCATCCTGCATCAGCTCCTCGTCATCAAAGTTCAAGATCGGGGTCCGCTGGTCAAAGGTCTGCGGCTCGAATCCCGATCCGCCAGCTGCAAAAGGATCTTGGTCAGGAATAGGGGTCTGAGACGGTGCTCCACTCCCACTAGCCACAGAAAACTGGCTAGTCATCATCCCGCGCAACTCCTCTATGCTCGTCTCGACAGTGTCAAAACGAGCATCCATCCGTCCCTCTAACTGCCCGAAACGCAAATCCATGTGAGTTTGCATAGCCTGCAAAAGAGTGGTAAATGGATCACCTCCTGGCTGAGCTCCGCCTATCTGAGCGGCATCTGGCGCCCCTTGAGGCTGGTCCTGTAAAAGTGCTGCTGCCTCAGCCTCTCGCTCCTCCCGGCGACGTCTTCTCTCCCCATAATTTCCAATATGAGGAAGGCCCCTAAGGACTAACTGCTGGCTCCAGTTCGTCGAGTTCATCATACTCGGGTCATGATTCTCTAACCCTGCACTCACATCAATGCCTGCCTGTCTGTCTACAAAAAGCAGTGATCAAACACGGAAAAACCATGGATTGGTCATCGTGCGCACTAGCGTCATGAATGGCATTGAAAATCACCCGTCCTATATTGATAGGGCCACCTGTCCGTAGACGGAGCAACACATGTGCCTGGTCATAAAAGATCTCTGTACGGTGCTGGGATGGCATCAGTGAGTATGTCAGGAAAAGGTTCCAAAAGGCAACATCAGCATGCGTGTCGCGCTGGTATAGCTTTACTAATGTACCCCATTCCTCCTGTCCATCCATCCTAAGGCCTGCAGCCACTCTCCCTTTGTAAGGGTCAAGATCTGCAATATATTCTATTCCTCGACCATGACTAATAGCCACTTCCGGAGCGTCAAAGTACTGATTAATTGCCTCCGGAGTTATAAGAACCTCAACACCCTGCACTAAAACTGGGTCTCCAACAAACAGTCTCTCTGGTACAGCACTAGCATAATATTCTGCCACAATCCCCCTGTTCGGCCTTGGTGGGCGTGCAACATATCCACCCCATCTGCGGTCTGCAACCATCTGTGGAACAGGTGTCTGTACCAAACTCTCAACATCAATACCCCTCTCAATAATCCAAGGTCGCCTAAGGAAGTCGCTGAAACGATTCCTAAAGTCCTTGTTCTGCGCTTGCTTTGGCAATGCCTTCTGTTTCCCCTTATCGGACGTACTGACCCGAGGACGCTTCCCATGAGCAGTCCTTGCCATCTGCAGATAACATAAACCAAAATAACACAACAAGTTTCTACCAAAAATTCGGCAGCATTCCGTTTCAAATTTCGTCTCCAAATATACACAAAAGTGCCAATTAAGTCCAATAATCACAAGCAAATCCATCTAAATACAACCTATCATTCAAATCAATTCAATCATGGCAACATTATTCAAGCAAAAACATTCAAACTCTCCTAAGAACAAAGAATTTCGGAATTCCCTAAATACCAAGTGATAACACAAACCAATAACTTAATCATGCTAAATATCTCAATTTGAACAAAGCCCATTGGTCATTAAAACTCAGAATCCGAATTTGAGCACTAAAAACTCTCAATCTCTTCATACCACATTGTAGAACCAAACTTCATAAGTTAATGCCATTGAAGCAAAATAGAAGAGAGAGGAGAAGACATACCTTGTAGTCTAATTAGGAGAGGCGGAACCTTGGAGAGCAATTTAGAAGAGAAGAAAAGAAAGTGGAGGGAAAAGAGAACAAGAGAAAACGCAGCAGCTGTGGGTCAAGTGAGACCCACTAGGCTGCTCGTCAGTTATAAATAGTAGGGCAAATTTTGCACCTACCGCTGATGAGGCACGCTGCATGTGCAGCGGTCCGTCCAGCGGTAAGGTGTAATGTTGCTTACCTTGAGAGTCCAAACGCACCGTTTATTTAATGGATCGCTGGTCGTACCGCTTGCCAGGTACATGCAACATCAACGGCACCTTCAGCGAGCCAGACCAGTGTTGTCAACATTCCAGGACCGTGGCTCGTGCATCCGCCTCTTGAGCGGTCTAGGCAGCGAGCCATTCCAGTGTTGCAACGTTGAGTGTACCGCGGCTCAGGTATAGGCACCATGAGCGGCACCTTCAGCGGTAATTCCCAATTTTGTGTAGTTCTAACCTGGTTTGATCAAGGCAAACAAACACACACGTGAAACATATCTGCTCACAGCCCAACATAACTAGAAATTCCGACTCACCCTAATTACTGACTCAAATTAATCTAAATAAAATAACGAAATGAAAAAAAGTTACCTAGGTGGGTTGCCTCCCACCAAGCGCTGTATTTAGCGTCTAGGCAAGACGTGTGAGAGCGTTACGGCTCTATAAGCACGGAATCCTCCAATCGAATGACAGTTCCGAAATCCGTAATGTAAGGCTTTACCCTATGCCCATTTACCTTAAACTTGTTGCCATTCTTCTCGTTTTGCACTTCTACAGCTCCGTGGGGAAAAACTTGTGTAACCCTGAATGGTCCAAACCATCTGGACCTCAACTTACCGGGAAACAGCTTCAGCCGGGAGTTGAACACCAGCACCTGAATACCGGGACGAAGGTCTTTATGCACTATCATCTTTTCATGTATCAACTTAGTCTTTTCCTTGTACAGTTTTGCACTCTCATACGCCTCTAAGCGAAATTCGTTGAGTTCACACAGCTGAAGTTTCCTCTCCTCACCGGCCTTGTCATAATCAAAGTTCAACTTTCTGACTGCCCATAAGGCTCTATGCTCTAGTTCTACTGGAAGGTGACACGCTTTCCCAAAGACCAACCTATATGGACTCATCCCAATAGGCGTTTTGAAAGCTGTCCTGTAAGCCCACAATGCATTATCTAACTTCAAAGCCCAATCCTTTCGAGTGGAATTAACAGTCTTCTCTAGGATACACTTTATTTGTCTGTTGCTGACCTCAACCTGTCCTGAAGTCTGTGGGTGGTATGGTGTAGCAACCTTATGCCTTACACCATATTTCTTCAAAAGTGCAGCAAAGGATCTGTTGCAAAAATGCGTACCTCCATCGCTAATGATGGCTCTAGGGGTCCCGAATCTTGCAAATATCGTCTCCCTCACAAATTTCACCACAGTTTGACCGTCATTATTCCTTGTGGCCTTTGCTTCTACCCATTTTGACACATAATCAACCGCTACCAAGATGTAACTATTACCACACGATGGTGGGAATGGTCCCATGAAATCTATGCCACAGACATCAAAAAGCTCTATTATCAAATCTCCAGATAATGGCATCTCATTTCGCTTACTTATACTCCCTGTACGTTGACATCTGTCGCATGCCAAACAAAACCAGACTGCATCTTTGTGTAACGATTCCCAGAAAAATCCAGATTGCAACACTTTCAACGCTGTCTTTCTTGCACCAAAATGTCCTCCACAGTGTAGATCGTGACAAAATTTCAGAACGTCTTTCTGCTCTGACTCCGGAACACATCTTCTTATCACAGAATCGGGACCATGAGTGTACAAATAAGGATCATCCCAAAAGTATTTTTTCGCTTTTGTAATGAACCTTTTTCTCCCTTGTGAGTTCAATTCCTCTGGTACTACCCCACTTACCAAATAGTTAACCAGATCAGCATACCATGGCTCACTATCGTTCACAGCCAACAGTTGTTCATCCGGAAACTTCTCATGCAATGGCAATTTGTCTACCTCATCCGGATTTGCCTGTACTAACCTGCTTAGATGATCAGCAACCACGTTCTCACTACCTTTCTTGTCTCATATCTCCAAGTCAAATTCTTGTAGTAGGAGGATCCACCGAATCAATCTAGGTTTGGCATCCTTTTTCTGAAGAAGAAAACGAAGGGCTGCATGGTCTGAATATACAATGACTTAGGCGCCCACCAAGTACGTCCGAAATTTCTCCAATGCAAAAACTACTGCTAGAAGCTCCTTCTCAGTTGTTGAGTAATTTAACTGGGCGTCATTTAAGGTTCGAGAAGCATAGTATATCGCGTACGGAACCTTATCTACCCGTTGCCCCAAAACTGCTCCAATGCCATAATCTGAAGCGTCACACATTAATTCAAAGGGCAATTCCCAATTGGGGGAAATTATCACTAGCGCGGTGGTTAATGCACTCTTCAAAGTGTTAAAAGCTACCATGCACTCCTCACTGACCTCAAAATCAATTTCTTTCTGTAGGAGCAAACACAAGGGCCTCGTTATCTTCGAAAAGTCCTTTATGAATCGTCTGTAAAAACCTGCGTGCCCAAGAAACGACCTCACATCCTTCACGGATTTTGGAGGCTGTAAACTACTGATCACCTCCACCTTAGCTTTGTCCACTTCAATTCCTCTTCTTGAAATCACATGTCCGAGAACTATCCCTTGTTGTACCATGAAGTGGCACTTTTCCCAGTTCAACACCAAGTTGTTCTCTTCGCATCTCTTAAGGACCAAGGTAAGGTTGTGCAAACACAAATCAAATGAATCCCCAAACACCGAGAAGTCATCCATGAATACCTCAATGATTTCTTCCAACATATCTGAAAATATTGACATCATACACCTCTGAAAAGTACCCGGAGCATTGCAGAGACCAAACAGCATTCTTCTATATGCAAACGTCCCAAATGGACAAGTGAAAGTAGTTTTTTCTTGATCATCCGGTGCGATAGCTATCTGATTGTAACCTGAGTACCCGTCGAGGAAACAATAATGACTATGCCCTGCTAATCGCTCAAGCATCTGATCTATGAAAGGAAGAGGAAAATGGTCTGTAAGGATTCCCGTTTTGTTGATTGGCTTATTTCGTGGTCAAACCACATGTTGGGGTTTTGAATGTAAGGGTAGTCTAAGTGTTTAGTGTTGAAGATCAAAGGCCCTTCCATGACCTCAAGATTCAAGCACGCCAAAGGTATAATCTCTTGTGCTTGTTTTTCTTTGAAGAGATCTAGTAGCACACACTCACTTAGCATTCTTGCTATGATTGCATACTTGCTTATTTTTATGTGCATCTCTTCACATGTCACTTTACACACTAGCACTTTGGTTGATATATCTTGTTGTGTGTATATGTGCCTTATAATTCGTTTCCCGACATTGTTCGGAAACGTCCGCGCTTGCACTAATGAGTGCTTGGTTTCGCGCGAAGACCGCCTATGGAGAATGCCCTTGGCTTCTCCTTGGTTTTCACCATTGTTGGTGATCGGCGGTTATGATCGGCGGCCTGGCCGCCGAATGAAACCGCCGTTTCAGTCCAGATTGGTCTGAAGCAATTATGCGGTCAAGATCGGCGGTCACGACCGCCGTTCGAAACCGCCGTTCATACCTGATCGATTTTAATCTCTCGGGTTTGATTCGGCGGTTGGATCGGCGGTCGCGAAACCGCCGAATGAAACCGCCGTTAATGCTCTGTTCTTCACGAGCTCAATTCGGCGGTCGTCATCGGCGGCCTGGCCGCCGATTGAAACCGCCGAACGGTGCGTTTCAGGGGCAAAAGTGTCTTTTCACATGCCCAATTCTTGATGTCTATAAATATCTTGTTTTCTCAATCTCTGAACAAGTTTCTTGAGCAATTAGAACCCTAATCTTTCAAGAGAGATTTTTGAGAAAAAATCAAATCAAGAACCTATCTTTAAACACTCAAATCAATTCCCTTTTGCATCAAATTTCATATTTGATCTTCTATGCCTTCATAGAATTGATCCATGCATGGTTTTGAATCATCACATCTTATTTGGTATGTTCTTCACTAATTTCATATTACTTTAGTGTTTTTCATATTAATACATCTCTTTAATTACTTGTATGCTTTTGATTATATGCTAGATACAAGTTAGAGATTATTTGTGATGAAAATTAATTGAGTGTTGTTTGTGATAGCTAATTAGGTTTTTAATTAATCTTGATTAGCTAAGCTATTTGATATGTCATTTAGCAATTGATATCTAGGGTTGATTAAATTGATTATATCATCATCCTAGATAAGCATCTAAGGTTACCTAGCCTTGTTTGTTATTTGAATATTAATACATATTCACATAGGTTGCATAATCTCTTCTTAGAGAATTAAGTCTTGAGGCTAAGGTGCTTAGGCCTCAAGCAATTGGACTAGAGCCACTTTTAAAGGCCCGAGTGGTAGAAGTGGGGGGTTATTGACCGGAGTGTTAGACGAGGTCTACATAGGTTGTAAACTCCATTTCGATTAGTGGATTTCGAGGTCCGAGTGTGGCGCACTAATCAGCCCGTGGTTTTTCCCAGTGGTTGGGTTTCCACGTATACATCAAGTGTTATTTTAATTCCGCACTATATTACACTTGCTTGTATATTTAACTAGTAGGGGCATTTTCGTAATATTGACTTGTATGCGAAAATTGGGTAATAATAGCTAAAATCTATTCACCCCCCCTCTAGCTTTATATTGAACACGCCTCTAGGACTTTCAATTGGTATCAGAGCGGGTTCCTAGATATACTTAGGTGATCCTAGCTCATTTTAGGTGTGTTGTGCATTTGTGTGATTTTTGCTCATTCATACATTTTGCATACATTTCATTCATTCATTTGATACAATGAGTGGATTCGGTGGCAACCATGAGGGTGCTTCAAGCACACGGCCACCCCTCCTCACCGGCATAAATTACTCCCAATGGAAAGGGAAGATGGAGGCATATGTGTGTCAAATCCATGATAGGGCATGGATGGCCATTGAAGATGGATATTCGCCTCCTATGATGACTCCCACGGGTGGAGGAGAAGAAGTGCTCAAGCCTAAGGCACAGTGGACACAACCTGAGTTTGAGTTGTCCAAGTGGAATCAAAAGGCGTGGCACGCCCTCATATGTGCAGTGGATGAAAATCAGTACAAACTGATTCAGAACACTAAGATAGCCAAGGAGGCATGGGACATCTTAGAGGTTGCACACGAGGGAACCGAAGTAGTGAAGGACTCCAAACTTCAAGTCCTCCAAACTCAATTTGAGACACTTAGGATGGAGGAGAATGAGTGCTTCAACGACTTCGAGATTAGGTTGATGGACATTGTCAACCAAAGTCATCAACTTGGTGACCCTTACTCGGATAGAAGGATCAAGCAAAAGATAATGAGATCGCTTCCCGAGAGGTTTGAGTCTAAGGTGACGGCTTTAGAAGAAAATAGTGATTTTAAGGACATGAAGCCGAGCGAGGTAATAGGTAGACTTCTCGCCTACGAGTCTAGGAAGGGTCCTAGCTCCACTCCTTCAAAGAAGCAAAAAGGGATTACTTTGAGAGCTTCCAAGGTTGAGAAGGAGGACAAGGATGACTCGGATGAAGACATGGCACTTTTAATGAGAAAATTCAAGAAGTTTGTAAAATTCGAGAAGAAGGGTCATGCATCCAAAGGGCAAGAATTAAAAAAAAGGGTTCCTTTCAAGAAGGTTGAGCATAGGCAAGAGAATAGTGAAAGGAAAGGGATCCAATGCTATGAGTGTGGTGGCATAGGTCATATCTCACTAGATTGTGGGAATTTGAAGAACAATAGAGAAAAAATGATGGCCGCCATTTGGAGTGAAAGTGATGACTCCGAAGAAGGAGATAAGTCATCAAGTGATGATGAGCTTATCAATAACTTCAAGGCATTGGGTGCCAATTGTGAAGAAAATGAAGTTGTTGGTAAGAATTCCGTTGCTAGTGATCCCATAGAAGAGAAAGTCGAAGAAGTAGCTCTAGAGGAGATAGTTGTTGCTTCGCATTGGGATATGGCACTTATTGACTCAAGAGATCAAGGTAAAGGTCTTGATGAGGAAATTGGATCCATAAGAGAGGAGGAGAGCCTAGAAGATGACACTAGTGGAGATGACTTCTTATCTAACTCTACAAATGGAAATGTAGAGAATATGGATATGCATAACTTTATAGTCAATGTTGAAAGCTCCATGAAGAAGAAAGATAGATTTCTAAGGATTTTAGAGGAAGAAAATCTAGAGCTTACAACATACAATGACCTCCTAAAGAAGCAAGTGGAGAAAATGGATCTTAAGGACAACTTTGAAAGTTTTGAAAGCTCTAAGTTAAAGAATGAAAAAGAGATTCAAAGGTTAAAGGAAGAACTACTTAGGCTTTCAACACAAGTTGATCACTTGAATGATGAAGTGATAAGATCCATGGTGGAAGAAGACAAGCTAAAAGATGAGCTAGCTTTGTCTAAGAGGAATGAAGAGGGTTTGAAGAGAGAGCTTGTTGAAGCCAAAGAGTCATTGACTAGAATGACCACAAGCACCAAGAAACTTGACAACATACTTGGTGTAGGAAAAAGCCCTTGTGACAAAAGAGGTCTTGGATTCGAAGTGAGCAAGGATTGCTCTATTCCTAAGAAGACCGTCTTTGTGAAGAGTTTGGGTAAGATAGAAGCATCACCGGTGCAAACTCCTAGGAAGAAGTTAGAACTAGGACAATGTTCGAAAAATGCACAAGTGAAGGTGGTGAAAACGAGACAACCCCAAGCTCAACGGATTAGAGCCTCTCGAGTCATCTCTCC
Organism: Acer yangbiense; assembly: GCA_008009225.1. Classification (NCBI taxonomy): domain Eukaryota; kingdom Viridiplantae; phylum Streptophyta; class Magnoliopsida; order Sapindales; family Sapindaceae; genus Acer; species Acer yangbiense. Next base: position 44,093,652 of record CM017763.1, on the reverse strand, counting down.
TCAACAAATGACTCACTATGAAAAGAGGCAAAACATGCTACCTAATCCAAGGAGGCAACCCATTCCGGTTCAACCAAATAGAAGACATGAACCGACTCAACACCAAAGGAGACATCAAATGCATGATGAGTCTCCAATGACTTCACAAGAACATGGTATGAATTCTTACTTTGTACCAACTTGTCATTATTGTGGTGTTTATGGGCATATTAGGCCTAAGTGCTTTAAGTACATTAACCATTGTAGGATTGATAGCATGATAAAGAAAAAGAGGCTAAGAAGAGCCCATTTGCATGAGCCTAGGAAATCTTTTGTCAATAATCCTAGGTTAGTGAATGACATGCAACCTTTGACCACTAAGAAGAAAAATGTTATATCTATGTGGATAAGGAAAAATGAACCCGCTTGCTACGAGACTAACAAGTCTCAAATAGGTTCAACTAAGTCCAATGGACTTGGTAGGTCCATAGGACCTCATGCCCTTCATTAATGAAGGATGATACTAACCCCATATGGGGAACTCAAGCAAAGAGAGCTATTTTTGCATTCTTGTCACTTGCAAAAAATTTGAAAAATCTTATGCTTCTTGGTTGATTGCTTGAGTAAGCTTGGTTGCACATATGTATATATGTTTTCAATTCAATAAGTGTGAACCTTGCTTGTTTACAATCCATGTCATATTTATGTTCAAACATGCATTTTGGACTAGGAGATGTATGTAGGAAGTATGATTTGAATGACCTATGATTATCTCCATGACATGATGATTCTTAAATAACATGCTAATGTCTTATGAAAAGCATGAAATTCATGTACATGCTCAAATGAAAAAGCATGAATTGATAATTGCGTTCTTAAATGCAAAAACTTGTGTGAAAAAGCTAATGAGACTCAAATGAAAAAGGATCTAGTATCCATTCAAGGATTTTACAATCCAAATGTCTCTCTTTCTTTATTGGTTGAACATGTCTACTATCATACGGGTTTCATTCCCGGAAAAATCAAATAGGGTGCAAAGTTGCTCATGACATGTTTAGCTTATAAAGTTGGATATAGTTGTTCTTAAATTGAAATCAATGAAATTTCTATATCCTTGCTTCTCTCATGACAATGGTGAAATTGGTTTGAATTCCTATTAGAAACCTTTGTCATTTGCTTTGCCAAATATCATGGTATTTTGGACTTGAATGCAATATGTCTTGTATGCAAAGCATTTTGTTTCACACATTTTATCTAATAAATCTCCTCGTTTCTCTCTGATTAATTGAGATTGCATAAAGTGACTTATATTGATTATGCATATACTAGAATGCTACTATCTCTCTTTGCCTTGAGTAACCCGGTTGGGGACTACTCCTTTGTCTATATCATGACAAAAAGGGGGAGTAGAATGTGGTAAGGGGGAGGTGCAAATTGTTGTAGCAATTGGTGCACATTGGGGAGAATATACATTGAGGGGGAGTAACCCTTTGAGGGGGAGCATTGCATTCATCATACATTGCATGATGTTGTGTTTAATTTCTTAGAAATGCAAATGCTTGTTTATGTCCTCACTTGATTCATCTCACTTTTACTTGTTTTGGAAAGTTTAGAAACCTTGTTTCAGGGAATGATTGTTCTACAAGAGATTGAAGACTTCAAGTTTTATTTTTATATATCTCTTTGTATTGTAGAAAATCTTCATTGACCCATAGGTTTATTTTTGTTGTGAGGAATCAATGTGAGTGGTGGTTTTGTCACGAAATAGCCAAAGGGGGAGATTGTAAGGATTCCCGTTTTGTTGATTGGCTTATTTCGTGGTCAAACCACATGTTGGGGTTTTGAATGTAAGGGTAGTCTAAGTGTTTAGTGTTGAAGATCAAAGGCCCTTCCATGACCTCAAGATTCAAGCACGCCAAAGGTATAATCTCTTGTGCTTGTTTTTCTTTGAAGAGATCTAGTAGCACACACTCACTTAGCATTCTTGCTATGATTGCATACTTGCTTATTTTTATGTGCATCTCTTCACATGTCACTTTACACACTAGCACTTTGGTTGATATATCTTGTTGTGTGTATATGTGCCTTATAATTCGTTTCCCGACATTGTTCGGAAACGTCCGCGCTTGCACTAATGAGTGCTTGGTTTCGCGCGAAGACCGCCTATGGAGAATGCCCTTGGCTTCTCCTTGGTTTTCACCATTGTTGGTGATCGGCGGTTATGATCGGCGGCCTGGCCGCCGAATGAAACCGCCGTTTCAGTCCAGATTGGTCTGAAGCAATTATGCGGTCAAGATCGGCGGTCACGACCGCCGTTCGAAACCGCCGTTCATACCTGATCGATTTTAATCTCTCGGGTTTGATTCGGCGGTTGGATCGGCGGTCGCGAAACCGCCGAATGAAACCGCCGTTAATGCTCTGTTCTTCACGAGCTCAATTCGGCGGTCGTCATCGGCGGCCTGGCCGCCGATTGAAACCGCCGAACGGTGCGTTTCAGGGGCAAAAGTGTCTTTTCACATGCCCAATTCTTGATGTCTATAAATATCTTGTTTTCTCAATCTCTGAACAAGTTTCTTGAGCAATTAGAACCCTAATCTTTCAAGAGAGATTTTTGAGAAAAAATCAAATCAAGAACCTATCTTTAAACACTCAAATCAATTCCCTTTTGCATCAAATTTCATATTTGATCTTCTATGCCTTCATAGAATTGATCCATGCATGGTTTTGAATCATCACATCTTATTTGGTATGTTCTTCACTAATTTCATATTACTTTAGTGTTTTTCATATTAATACATCTCTTTAATTACTTGTATGCTTTTGATTATATGCTAGATACAAGTTAGAGATTATTTGTGATGAAAATTAATTGAGTGTTGTTTGTGATAGCTAATTAGGTTTTTAATTAATCTTGATTAGCTAAGCTATTTGACATGTCATTTAGCAATTGATATCTAGGGTTGATTAAATTGATTATATCATCATCCTAGATAAGCATCTAAGGTTACCTAGCCTTGTTTGTTATTTGAATATTCATATATATATTCACATAGGTTGTTTCTCTTCTTAGAGAAGTAAGTCTTGAGGCTAAGAGTGCTTAGGCCTCAAGCAAATTGGAATAGGGTTGCTAATAAAGGCCCGCTGGGTAGAAGTGAGGGGTTACAAACCGGAATGTTAGACGAGGTCTACATAGGTTGTAAACTTCATTTCAATTAGTGATTTCGAGTTCCGAGTGTGGCGCACTATACAGCCCGTGGTTTTTCCCAGTGGTTGGGTTTTCCACGTAAACATCAAGTGTCATTTACTATTTCCGCATCTTATTACACTTGTATGTTTTGTTGACTTGCTAGGGGTATTTTCGTAAAATTGACATGCATGCGAAAATTGGGTAATAATTAGATAAAATCTATTCACCCCCCCTCTAGCTTTATATTGATAAACACACCTCGAGTATTTTGAGAACTTTCATGGTCTTTTCTGGTAGCAGTGTTCAGCTTCCTGTAATCGATACACACCCTCCACCCTGTCTGAAGCCTCTGTGGAACCAACTCATTCTGCTCATTGCGAACCACGGTAATACCTGATTTCTTAGGAACCACGTGAATCGGACTGACCCATTTACTGTCTGATATGGGATAAATTATCCCCACTTGTAGAAGTTTCAGGACCTCTTTCTTCACTACCTCTTTCATTATCGGATTTAATCTCCTCTGAGCCTCTCTTGACGGTCTAGACTCTTCTTCGAGAAATATCTTGTGCATGCAAATTGTTGGACTGATTCCCTTGATATCTTCAATTGACCATCCTATAGCTGACTTGTGTTTCTGTAGAACCCCAATGAGCCTTTCTTCCTCATTACTCTGCAATTCTGAAGCAACAATTACCGGGTATGTCTCATTCGCACCTAGATACACATACTTCAGAGTTGTTGGTAACTCCTTGAGTTCCAACTTTGGTGGTGGATCATTGGCAAAACTGACAGTTGAAATTTGGAAGTCTTCAACTTCTTCTTCAGCTAGTTCAGAACTATCTTCAGTCTTGTCGTCTTGATCGTCCCAATCCCAATCCGCCAAATCCTCATCCTTGAATATTCCATCAATCCCAGGGTCTAAAACCTCGATGAATGAACAATCATCAGCTCCGGCAGGGTATGATGATGCTTCAAACAATTTGAACTCCACTGTTTCATCTAACACTGTCATTGAAAGTTTTCCATTCTGCACATCAATAAATGTCTTTGCTGTGGCCATGAACGGTCTACCCAGAAGAACAGGTCTCATGTTAGTCTCTTTACTTACGTCCTCCATGTCTAATACCACGAAATCCGCTGGAATAATAAGCTTTCCAACTTGGACCAGTACATCTTCAACATTCCCTCTCGGATATCTTACTGAACCATCTGCTAACAGAAGTGACATTGTGGTAGGCTTCAACTCATTCAAACCTAACTGCTTGTAAATAGAATAAGGCATCAAATTAATACTGGCACCTAAATCTAGCATTGCTCTTTCAAGTTGGGTACCTCCTACTGTGATATTGATGCAGAAACTGCCCGGATCTTTCAGTTTGGGAGGAAGTTCCTTTTGCAAAACTGCACTAGCACTGCCTGCTATATATTCCTGATGATTCGGTCCAAACTTCTGCCTGTTGGTGTGAAGGCTCTTGAAAAATTTCGCATATGCGGGCATCTTTTCTATCATCTCAAGAAGAGGTAAGTTCACATGTACCTTGGACAGAACATCAAAAATCTCTTTGAATGCCTTACTTAGCTTGTCCCTTTTAAGTCTCCCAGGAAAAGGAATTGGTGGAACATATGGAGGGGGTGGAATATAAGGGTCTGACGATTTGTGTAAACCCGAGGTCTTCTTTGGTGGTGGATCTACCACTACCTCTTCTTCGTCTCTATCCTCCTTCGCACTCACCTCTTTTAATCCCCTGGTGTCCTCTTTCTTTTGCCCTCTAACAACTTCAGTGTCTAACACTCGCCCACTTCTCAACACAGTCAATGCCTTGGCTTGTTCTGATTGACTAGGGAACCTTCCTGGTTCATTCTTGCGAACTGCGTCGACTATTTGTCCCATCTGTGTTTCTAAATTTTTAATGGATGACTCAACATTGTTAATTCTCTGATTTGTATCACGTGAGAAGCGCTCTGTATTCTCAGCAAGGGATGTCACAATATCTTCCAAGGATCTCTTCTTCGGCTGATAGGTGGTACTGTCTCTATTTGCAGCATTGTTCCATTGTTGAGGTTGACTATTGGAACCTTGCCCTTGGTAATTGCCTCTGTTGTACCCTCCTTGAGTTGTTCCCTGAGTATTCGGTTGAATGAGCTGATGACTATTAAGAGCAGTGTTGGGGTCAGAATAAGATAAATTTGAGTGGTTACGCCATCCAAGATTGTTGGTGTTCGAGTAAGGATCGTTTCTCCCTCTTTGGTAATTGAAAGCTTGAACCTCCTCTGTCTCAAATGGTATCCCGTCTCCATCTTGTACTGAGTTCACCCCTCCTTGCTGTTGATCCCTATTCGAGTTCTGGGCCATCATAGCTTGTATTTGCTTAGCTAGATTCGCCATTTGAATTTCCACCCCAGTTGTCTGGTTGACTTCATACTTTCCTCCCTTTCTGACAGTTGAACTTCTATGCTGGGAGTTTAGAGCCAAAGTTTCATAGATCTCAGCAATCTCTAAAGCAGATTTCCTGGTAATGATACCCCCACAAGCGTTGTCAACAATGTTTTGTGTGAAAGGTGTCAATCCATCATAAAAAGTGCGGACTTTGTACTCCTCTGTCACCATGTGAGGGGGAATTTGATCTAACAGCTCCTTATATCGCAACCATGCTTCATGGAACGACTCACCATCTTCTTCACTGAAACTAGCTATCTTGATCCGGACTTCTTTTGCTTTTGAAGCAGGGAAAAATCTGTTGAAGAATGCAGTGCACACGTCAACCCATGATCTCAAAGATCCTGCCCTTACTGAATTGTACCACTTGATGCCCTTGTCCTTCAAACAATACCAAAAACACCTCATCCTTAACTGCTCTTCTGTCAATCGGCCCATCGGGAAATTCCCTACGGTAGCTTGATAGTTCTTCATAAACTGGAGGCAGTCTTCTGTTGCCAAGCCGTGAAAAGATGGCAGCATATTTAAATGGCTACTCCTCAACTCATAACTCCTGGCTACGGCATCTAACACAACTGGCTGAGGTTGGTCTCCCAGCATAGGCTGTCCAGACTCTATCATTATTCTGATACCATCTTCTAGTGCACGTCTTGGAGAACCCGGTAGATTGTCTCGAACTTCCTGTCTATTTTGAACACCTTGTTCATCATGAACCTCTCTTTCAGCTCGAATAACCCGGTCACGTTGCTCACCATGATCACCCATGTCCTCACCAAAAGGATCTAACTCTTCGAACTGTCTAGCAACCCGGCCTACTCGGTCAATCTCGTCGTTAGCAGGGATCAGAATACCTCCAAGCGAACGACGTCCGTTCATACACCTGTAAAACCTGAAACACCAAAAACACAACTACCACGAGATAAAAAGAAACAAAAGAAAAAACTAAAACTAAAAATAAAATCTAATGACACACACTACCTAACTTAAACTAACTAGATTCAACTAATAAAATCTATACCAATCCCCGGCAGCGGCGCCAAAATTGATGCAGTAAAATCTGTGTTCAATTTACTAAGAAAGTTCGTTCACTGGGATCGGCGATTCTATCGGTCAAAACCAATTAATCTAGCAAGGATTTGATCTAAGTGCGGAAAACTAAATTGCATAATGCTTTGCTTTGGAAGTTTGTTTAATTCTAAAATTTACCTAAATTATGACTACTTGAACTAAAGACTAAAATTAAATCAAATCAAATATCACACAAAGAATGAATGTATGGAGAGAAATACTAGGGAATCGATGCACCTTTCTTAGACACTCAATGCTCTCAATCAGTCTCAATAAACACCTCAATAGAGTTTAGGGCTTGTTTTGATAATAAACAATTAAGAACGAATCTCCTTCCCACCACTCGCACAAAGGCCATGTGTCAAGTGATGGTAACGAAATCCTTTAGAACAAAACTCTAAGCCAAATCAATGCAACAAGGCCATGCAAACATTAACTTTCAAATCTATTAAGCTTACGATTGTGATTTAAATGGAAAAGGCCATTCACATCTAAACCCTAATCTCATGGGATAAACTAAATCACAAATCCATATCAATTGAGGCCACAAAATAATATGAATAAGTAAAGTAGAACAATTAATTCAATAGACAAGACTAAAACTCAATTGATTAACAAAAGATAGACTAATTGATTACATAGAGTTATCCAAAATTGGTTACATCAATCCCCTAGTTAAAGGTTTAGTTACACATCAATGGAGAGAATAAAAACATAGAAGAGATGAAGATAAAACCCATGATGGCGAGATGCTTCTGTCTTGAAATCCCCGTCGTCTTCTTGTTTTCAGTAATCTTCTAATAATGGCATGAATATGAAAGAATGAAAGAATGGTGTTATGAATCTTGATCTGATTGTCTGATAAGGTCGGTCCCTTCTTTTTGCTTTTTTTCCTTCTTTCTTTTTATAGGTCTTCAGCAGCTTTGAGGAAACGCGGAGACGGTCCAACGCTTGACGTGCCGCTGGGTGGGCACGTGCATGGGCAGCGGAAAATCCAAGACAAACACGCTGGAATGGCTCGCTTGAGGGGTCGCTTGGGAGGCATTTGCCTCTTGGGCGGCATGGGCCGCGGTAAATCACCCTTCTCGACCGCCTGGAGTGCCGCCGATGGTGCATGTGCCTGTTGAGCGGCATGGGCTGCGGAAATTGAGGATTTTGGCCTTTCCTTCATCGTTTGACTCCATCATTTCCAAAATAAGATTAGATCAACGCCTCTATGGAAAGAGACCTGCAACGACTTAACAAACACATCAACCCACCAAAAAAGACCTAAGAAACAAGCATAAACATAGGCAAAATGGGCAAAATATAAGCATAGAATTAGACTGATCACTTGCCAACAAGGAAAGCAAACTAAAAGCATGCACAAAAAGGGTAAGTATCTCACCACCAAGGAGCCTCTTGAGCTTCTCCACATGGACCTCATGGGTCCCATGCAAACCGAAAGTTTGGGTGGAAAGAGATACATTTTTGTTTGTGTTGATGATTTCTCTAGGTTCACATGGACATATTTTCTTAGAGAAAAATCCAAAACTTTTGATAAGTTTAAAATGCTTTGTAATAAAATACAAAATGAAATGAACTCTAATATTAAAAGCATTAAAACGTATTAGAAGTGACCATGGGAGAGAATTTGATAATGCTACTTTTGAAACCTTTTGTAATGGTTTAGGCATCTCCCATGAGTTTTCGACTCCTAGGACACCTCAACAAAATGGAGTTGTTGAGAGGAAAAATAGGGTCATTCAAGAGATGGCTCGTGTGATGTTGCTTAGCAACAATGTCCCTAGGAACCTATGGGCCGAAGCCATCAATACGGCTTGCTATATAGGAAATAGAGTTTTCCTAAGGCCCGGTACTAGAAACACCTCCTATGAGTTATGGAAAGGCAAGAGGCCAAATGTTAGCTACTTCCACACTTTTGGAAGCAAATGCTACATTTTGAATGACCGTGATCAACTTGGCAAATTCGATGCTAAGAGTGATAAGGGTATTTTTATTGGCTATGCCTTGAATAGTAGAGCCTACAGAGTTTTCAATTTAAATACTCTAAGTGTTATGGAATCATCCAATGTCGTATTTGATGATACTAGGCTCAAGTCAAATGATCATGAGGAGGAGGTTATTTTTAGTGATGTTTCTCCTTTGGAGAATGTTATGGTGTCTCCTAATGTTGGGACATCTAATGTCAACAATGATGACACACAACCTATTGATAGAGTTCCTCTCTTGGACTCTAAAGAACCCGCTCCATGGGTTAGGAAACTCCATGATAAAGAAGATATCATTGGAGAGATTAATGAGGGTGTTAGGACTAGACGTCAACTTGCTAATCTTATTAGCTACACATGCTACACCTCTCAAATTGAACCCAAAAAGGTTGAAGAAGCCTTAAATGATGAATTTTGGGTTCTTGCCATGCAAGAAGAGCTAAACCAATTCGAAAGGAATGAGGTTTGGACTCTAGTTCCTAGGCCAAAGACCACTAATGTCATAGGCACTAAATGGATATTTAAGAACAAATCCGATGAGGATGGCAACATAGTGCGGAACAAGGCTAGACTTGTAGCACAAGGGTACTCTCAAATTGAGGGTATCGACTTTGAGGAGACTTTTGCTCCCGTTGCCCGTTTAGAGTCCATTAGGCTTCTCTTGTCCATTTCTTGTGTGCACAAGTTCAAACTACACCAAATGGATGTCAAGAGTGCCTTCCTAAATGGCTTCTTGCAAGAGGAAGTGTTTATTGAACAACCCAAGGGGTTTGTGGATGCACACCACCCCAACCATGTCTATCGCCTCAAGAAGGCACTATATGGGTTGAAACAAGCACCGAGGGCTTGGTATGAGCGCCTCACTCAATTTCTTGTTGACAATGACTACACAAAAGGTAGTGTTGACAAGACCTTGTTCATCAAGAGAAACAAAGATGAGTTATTTATAGCTCAAATCTATGTTGATGACATTGTATTTGGCTCCACCAACAACACCAAGGTCCAACAATTTATTGATGTCATGTCTCATGAATTTGAGATGAGTCTTGTTGGTGAGCTTAGTTACTTCCTAGGTTTGCAAATTAGGCAATTAGATGATGGGATTTTCATAACCCAAGCCAAATATGCCAAAAACCTAGTGAAGAAGTTTGGTTTAGAGAATGCCAAATATTGTGATACACCCATGAGTACCACTTTGAAGCTAAGCAAGGATGCTAGTGGTAAAAGTGTGGAACAAACTCTATATCGGGGCATGATAGGTAGCTTGCTTTATTTGACCGCAAGTAGGCCCGATATATCTTTTAGTGTGGGTGTGTGTGCTAGGTACCAAGCGGATCCCAAGGAGTCCCATCTCTCTTCCGTAAAGAGAATCATTCGCTATGTGAATGGGACTTCCAACTATGGGATTTGGTACTCTTTTGACACTAATGCTAGTCTTGTAGGCTTTAGTGATGCGGATTGGGCAGGAAATTGTGATGATAGGAAAAGCACATCGGGCGGTTGCTTCTTCCTAGGCAACAACTTGGTGTCTTGGTTTTGCAAGAAGCAAAACTCGATTTCCTTGTCCACGGTCGAGGCCGAGTACATAGCCGCGGGGAGTGGATGCACTCAACTCCTATGGATGAAGCAAATGCTAGTAGACTACGGATTCAACCAAGGTACTCTCACTCTCTTTTGTGATAACATGAGTGCCATTAATATTTCCAAGAATTCGGTGCAACATTCTAGAACTAAGCATATTGACATCCGTCATCATTTCATTAGAGAGCTTGTTGAAAATAAATGCATAGTACTTGAACATGTAGGTACTAATGATCAACTTGTGGACCTATTTACTAAACCCTTAGATTCTACTCGATTTAAAACACTAAGTAGATCTATTGGGCTATGTCTTATGGAGTGATGTGTTTTGTTATTTGACCCTATATGGGGAACTCAAGCAAAGAGAGCTATTTTGCATTCTTGTATCTTGTAAAAAATTCTAAATAAGTTATGCCTCTTCTTTTAATTGTTTGAGTAAGTTTGGTTGCACATATGTATATATGTTTTCAATTCAATAAGTGTGAACCTTGCTTGTTTACAATCCATGTCATATTTATGTTCAAACATGCATTTTTGGACTAGGAGATGTATGTAGGAAGTATGATTTGAATGACCTATAATTATCTCCATGTCATGATGATTCTTAAATAACATACTAATGTCAAATGAAAAAGCATGAAATTCATATAACATGCTCACATGAAAAGCATGATTTGATGATTGCATATTCTTAAAATGCAAAACTTGTGTGAAAGCTTATGAGACTCAAAATGAATAAAGGATCTTGTATCCGTTCAAAGGAATTTATATTCCAAATGTCTCTCTTTCTTTATTAGTTGACCATGGCTACTATCATACGGATACCTTATCCGGAAAAATCAAAAAGGGTGCAAAGTCGCTCATGCCATGTTTCACTTATAAAGTTGGATATAGTTGCTCTTAAATTAAAATCAATAAAAACTCTATATCCTTGCATTTCTCATGACAATGGTGAAATTGGTTTGAATTCTTATTAGAAACCTTATCATTTGCTTTACCAAATACCATGATATTTTGGACTTGAATGCTACATGTCTTGTATGCAAAGCATGTTTGATTCACACATTTTATTTCAAATAAATCTCCTTGTTTCTCTTCAATTAATTGAGGTGCATAAAGTGACTTATATTAATTATGCAAATCTTGCATGCTACTATCTCTTGTTGCTATGAGTGACCCGGTTGGGGACTACTCCTTTGCCTATATCATGACAAAAAGGGGGAGTAGTATATGGTAAGGGGAGTTGCGAAATATAGAAGCAATTGTGCATATTGGGGAGAACATTCATTGAAGGGGAGCATTGCATACACATACATTGCATAATGTTGTGCCTATTTTTTTTTTAATGCAAATGCTTGGTATTGATCTCACTTGATTCATCTCACACTTTTCTTGTATTGGAAATGTTAGAAACTTTCTTTTCAGGGCTTGATTACTCTACAAGAGATTGAAGACTTGAAGTTTTATTTTCTTATCTTTTTGTACTATAGAATATCATAGTTATCCCGTTGTTTCTATTTTTTTTTTTGTGAGGAATCAATGTGAGTGGTGGTTTTGTCACGAAATAGGCAAAGGGGAAGATTGTAAGGTTCCCATTTGTTGATTGGCTCATTTCGTGGACAAACCACATGTTGGGGTTCTTTGCCTAGGTATCGGGTTTATTGTTCGAAGCCCTTTGAAGATCTCGTATTGATAAGCACCGAAGGTATATTTCTTTGTGCTTACTTGTCTTGAAGAGATAGTTGCACACACTCACAGCTCATGCATATGTTTAATACTTGTATGTTGTGTGTCTTATTTTTGTGCATTAATGTTCATTAACATCTCTTCTTGCATGTTAGTTTGATTGCATCTTGCATATCCAATTGCCTTGTCATGCTTAGACTTAGGATTGCATTTTTGCATTGGGCGCTCCCAAAAGCGCTCTACAGAAGCGCTGTACGAACAGCGCTGTACGAACAGCGCCCATTGAGCGCTGTTCAGACCTGATCGATTTAATTCGGTCGCTGTTGGGTCGCTATACAGGCGCTGTACAAAGCGCTCTTCGTACAGCACCACTCTGTTTTCCCGTGAGAACAGAGTTGGGGCGCTGTACAAGCGCTGTACAAGAGGCGCTCTACGTACAGCGCCCAAGGCAAATATGAGACCAACTTATCAAAACGACCACACCTTATTTTGGCCCCATATATATATGCCACTTTGACTTTAGGTCAATCAAGAGAGTTCATATTCAGATTCTATACTTAGGATATTTTTCAAAGAGAAGAAAAATTCCAAAGAACTCATTTTTAGTTTACTCAAACACTTGTTCATGATCATCAATCATCATCTAGCATCATCCTTGATCATCTAGATGTCTCTTTGCATGGATTCTTCATCATACTTTGCTTGGTAAGCTTTTCACTAATATCTTACATATTTTGTGTTTTTCTTAACAAGCAATCTTAATTTATTACTTGTATGATTTTCATATATCTTTTGATACAAGATTGAGATTAGTGTGATGTATGTTTGAGAAGTTGTATTGTGATAGCTAATTAGGTTTTGTGCTTAATCTTGATTAGCTAAACTATTTGATTGAACATGTCATTTAGTTTTTAATATCTAGGATTGTGCTAATTGCTTATTAATCATCTTAGATAAGCATATAGGGTTTCCCTTGCTCTATGTTGCATTTGGATATTCATATATTCACTTAGGGTTGTATTCTCTTCATAGAGAAAGTAAGTCTTGTGTGTAGCTTCCGGGATTAGGTTGCTTAGATCGCAAGCAAATTGGACTAGGTTCACTCATACCGGGATTAGGTAGGTGTGTGATTACTTCCGGGATTAGGTTGTAATCGTTTTACACATTTAGTGGATTCGAGGTTCGAGTGTGGCTTACTTACTAGCCTGTGGTTTTTCCCGTGAGGGTTTCCACGTAAAAATCAAGTGTTATTTAATTTCCGCATTTTATACTTGATTTATTGCTTTATCTATTTAGGGGTAATTTCATAATTTTGACTATCACGAAAAATGGGGTAAAAAGCTTAAAATCTATTCACCTCCCCCCCCCCCCCCCCTCTAGATAGTTTTATACACACCGTGCTATAATTTGTTTCAGAATGAACTTATCATATAAATCGATGTGATTTCATAAAGGTGTGGACAGAACTTGAAGTGAGGGATCCCTTAGTTGACGGTTAATCTAATACAATTGGAATTATGGATGGCAATTAAACCCGAGCCCATGGGACCTGCCCGAACCCAACCTGCTTGACAAGGGTTTGGGTTCGGATAACTGTACCCATGGGCGGGTTTGGGTTTGAAAATCGTACTTGTCATGAGTTCCGGTTCAGGTATAGATTTGGAAAAAATTCTATACCCGAACCTGCATACCCGCGAACAATAAAATTTATATAATATTTTATTCTTTTAAATATTATAAATTTAAACCCCAATAAAAACTTTTTAATTATGTAGAGAAAAAAATGTAAACATTTCAATATATTAAGTGTTTTTATTCTTTAAAATTATAATATTACATATATTTAAATAGGGGAAAATAATATAGAAATAATTTCTTTAAAAAAAAAAATTGATGGGTTCGCGGGTTCACGGGTTCATGGGCGGGTTTGGGTGTCCACCAAACCCGCATGTAACACCCAAACCCGAACCTGTTTATTTTCGCGGGTTCACGGGCGAGTTTGGTAGACATAAAATTTCGCATGTTTGGGTTTGGATTTGGATTTTGCCAAACCTACCCGAACCCGCCCCATTGCCATTCCTAATTGGAATGCACTGGATTTGGTCAACGTAGAACCTTCCATAGAAACAAAAATAAAATTCAATAATGTTGTGATTTGTATGGAGAATTCTACGGGCATGTAAATACATGTACATAATTCTTGAACATTGTGGATACATATAATAAAATATATGAATTCTATAGTAATTATAACTTTTTAAACCTAATAAAATACAACTTCTTAGCTACCCACGAATTATTGTTACTTAATTTTGTTTGAATTTATATTAAATAATTTATTATTATTTTAAACTTATATTATTTGTAATAGTTTTAGTTTGCCATACCAAACGTATCACATCAATAAACCATTAAATCTCAAATTTCCAACTATGTATTAAAATAGTCCTTTTATTAATATGATTCATTTTATTTTATCTGTAAGGATTCCCATATCTTGATTGGCTTATTTCGTGGACAAACCACGTGTTGAGGATTGTATGTAAGGGTAGCTTAAGTGATAGATATTCAAGCTCAAGACCCTCTCATGTCCTCAAGGTTGATAAGCACCAAAGGTAAAATTCTATGTGCTTTGAAACAAATTATAGCACGGTGTGTATAAAGCTATCTAGAGGGGGGGTGAATAGATTTTACGCTTTTTACCCAATTTTTCGTGTTAGTCAAAATTACGAAAATGCCCTCAAGATAATATAAACAAGCAAGTGTAATATGGTGCGGAAATTAAAACAACACTTGGTTTTTACGTGGAAACCCTCACGGGAAAAACCACGGGCTATGTAAGTAAGCCACACTCGAACCTCGAATCCACTAAATGTGCAAACGATTACAACCTAATCCCGGAAGTAATCACACACCTACCTAATCCCGGTATGAGTGAACCTAGTCCAATTTGCTTGCGTTCTAAGCAACCTAATCCCGGATGCTACACACAAGACTTACTTTCTCTATGAAGAGAATACAACCCTAAGTGAATATATGTGAATATCCAAAATGCAACATAGAGCAAGGGAAACCCTATATGCTTATCTAAGATGATTAATATGCAATTAAGAGCAATCCTAGATATCAAAACTAAATGACATGTCAATTAGTTTAGCTAATCAATATTAAGCACAAAACCTAATATGCAAGCACAATATAAAATCTCAAACATACATCATACTCATCTCAATATTGTATCTAAAGCATACAAAATAACAAACAAGTAATTAATTGAGATTGCTAGATAAGAGAAACACAAAACATGTAAGATATTAGTGAAAAGCTTACCAAGCAAAGTATGATGAAGATTCCATGCTAGATGACATCTAGATGATCTAAGATGATGCTAGATGATGATTGATGATCATGAAAAAGTGTTTGAGAATCAAGAATTAAGTTCTTGGAATTTTTCTTCTCTTTGAAAAATATCCTAAGTATGAATTCTGAGTATGAACTCTCTTAATTGACCTAAAGTCAAAGTGGCATATATATAGGGGGCCAAATCAAAGTGTGGTCGTTTAAGTAAGTTTCAAAGAAACGCGCCGATCGGCGGTTTCAATCGGCGGCCAGGCCGCCGTTCATGACCGCCGAATTGAGCTCGTGAAGAACAGAGCATAAACGGCGGTTCATTCGGCGGTTTCGTGACCGCCGATCTTAACCGCCGAAACAGAACAGAGAGATCAAAATCAACCAGGTATGAACGGCGGTTTTGAACGGCGATTTCATGCCCGCCATTTCAACCGCCGAATTAGACTGAGAGATAAATCAATCAGGTCTTGAAACGGCGGTTTTGAACGGCGGTCGTGACCGCTGATCTTAACCGCAGAAATGCTTCAGACCAATCTGGACTGAAACGGCGGTTTCATTCGGCGGCCAGGCCGCCGATCATAACCGCCGATCACCTAGATAGGTGAAAACCAAGGAGAAGCCAAGGGCATTCTCCATAGGCGGTCCTCGCGCTAAACCAAGCACATTCTCGTGCATGCGCGGACGTTTTCGAAAGTTATCGGGAAACGAATTACACAACAACAAGACACAATTACACACAAAAATATAATAAATAAGTGCAAGTGTGAATTGTGACAAACGAAGAGAATGCACACATATGCAATGAATGTTTAGTGTGTGTGTGCAACTAATCTCTTCAAAGAAAAGTAAGCACATAGAAATTTACCTTCGGTGCTTATCAACACGAGGTCTTCAAAGGGCTTCGAACAATAAGACCGATACTTAGGCTACCCTTACAAAGAACCCCCACATATGGTTTGATCACGAAATAAGCCAATTAAAAACAACGGGAATCCTTACAATCTCCCCCTTTGGCTATTTCGTGACAAAACCATCACTCACAATGATTCCTCACAAAAAAAATAGAAACTACGGGACTATAATGATATTCTACATTACAAAGAGATAAGCTAATGCAACTTGAAGTCTTCAATCCTCTTGTAGAATAATCAATCCCTGAAAAGAGTTTCTAACATTTCTAATACAAGAAAAGTGTGAGATTAATCATGTGAGAACAATACCAAGCATTTGCATTTTTAGAATTTAGGCACAACATTACCAAATGTATGCAATGTATGATAAATGCAATGCTCCCCCTCAACGGGTTACTCCCCCTCAATGTATGTTCTCCCCAAAGTGTACAATAGCTTCTATATTTTGCACCTCCCCTTACCATATCCTACTCCCCCTTTTTGTCATGATATAGGCAAAGGAGTAGTCCCCAACCAGGTCACTCATAGCAACGAGAGATAGAAGCATGCAAGACGTGCATATACATATAAGTCACTTTATGCACTTCAATCAATTTGAGAGAAACAAGGAGATTTATTTTGAGAAAATGTGTGAATCCAACATGCTTTGCATACAAGACATATAGCATTCAAGTCCAAAATACAATGGTATTTGGCAAAGCAAATGACAAAGGTTTCTAATAAGAATTCAAACCAATTTCACCAATGTCATGGGAAAAGCAAGGATATAGAGATTATTGATTTCAATTTAAGAGCAACTATATCCAACTTTATAAGCGAAACATGGCATGAGCGACTTTGCACCCTATTTGATTTTTTCGGATAAAATTATCCGTATGATAGTAACCATGTTCAACTAATAAAAAAAGAGAGACATTTGGAATGTAAATTCCTTTGAATGGATACAAGATCCTTTATTCATTTTGAGTCTTATAAGTTTTCACACAAGTTTTGCATTTTTAAGAATATGCAATCATCAATTCATGCTTTTCATGTGAGCATGTTATATGAATTTCATGCTTTTTCATTTGTCATTAGCATGTTATTAAAGAATCATCATGTCATGGAGATAATCATAGGTCATTCAAATCATACTTCCGATGTAAATCTCCTAGTCCAAAAATGCATGTTTGAACATAAATATGACATGGATTGTAGACAAGCAAGGTTCACACTTATGGAATTTTAAAACATATATACATATGTACAACCAAGCTTACTCAAGCAATTAAAAGAAGAGGCATAAGATATTTCAAATTTTTTGCAAGATACAAGAATGCAAAATAGCTCTCTTTGCTTGAGTTCCCCATATGGGGTCAATCATAGAACATCACTCCACAAGACACACCCCAATAGATCTACTAAGAGTTTTAAATCGAGTAGCATCTAAGGGTTTAGTAAATAGGTCCGCAAGTTGATCATTAGTACCTACATGTTCAAGTACTATGCATTTATTTTCAACAAGCTCTCTAATGAAGTGATGGCGGATGTCAATATGCTTAGTTCTAGAATGTTGCACCGGATTCTTGGAAATATTAATGGCACTCATGTTATCACAAAAGAGAGTGAGAATACCTTGGTTGAATCCGTAATCCACTAGCATTTGCTTAATCCACATAAGTTGAGTGCATCCACTCCCCGCGGCTATGTACTCGGCTTCCGCCGTGGACAAGGAAATCGAGTTTTGCTTCTTGCACAACCAAGACACCAAGTTGTTGCCTAGAAAGAAGCAACCGCCCGATGTGCTCTTCCTATCATCACAATTTCCTGCCCAATCCGTATCACTATATCCTACAAGACTAGGATTAGTGTCAAATGAGTACCTGAAAGTTCTTAAAATACTCGAGGCGTGTTCAATATAAAGCTAGAGGGGGGGGGGGGGGGGGGGGGGAATAGATTTTAGCTATTATTACCCAATTTTCGCATGCAAGTCAATTTTACGAAAATGCCCCTACTATTCAAAAATACATACAAGTGTAATATAGTGCGGAATTTAAATAACACTTGATGTATACGTGGAAACCCAACCACTGGGAAAAACCACGGGCTGTATAGTGCGCCACACTCGGAACTCGAAATCACTAATTGAAATGAAGTTTACAACCTATGTAGACCTCGTCTAACATTCCGGTCTGTAACCCCTCACTTCTACCCAGCGGGCCTTTATTAGCAACCCTATTCCAATTTGCTTGAGGCCTAAGCACTCTTAGCCTCAAGACTTACTTCTCTAAGAAGAGAAACAACCTATGTGAATATATATATGAATATTCAAATAACAAACAAGGCTAGGTAACCTTAGATGCTTATCTAGGATGATGATATAATCAATTTAATCAACCCTAGATATCAATTGCTAAATGACATGTCAAATAGCTTAGCTAATCAAGATTAATTAAAAACCTAATTAGCTATCACAAACAACACTCAATTAATTTTCATCACAAATAATCTCTAACTTGTATCTAGCATATAATCAAAAGCATACAAGTAATTAAAGAGATGTATTAATATGAAAAACACTAAAGTAATATGAAATTAGTGAAGAACATACCAAATAAGATGTGATGATTCAAAACCATGCATGGATCAATTCTATGAAGGCATAGAAGATCAAATATGAAATTTGATGCAAAAGGGAATTGATTTGAGTGTTTAAAGATAGGTTCTTGATTTGATTTTTTCTCAAAAATCTCTCTTGAAAGATTAGGGTTCTAATTGCTCAAGAAACTTGTTCAGAGATTGAGAAAACAAGATATTTATAGACATCAAGAATTGGGCATGTGAAAAGACACTTTTGCCCCTGAAACGCACCGTTCGGCGGTTTAAATCGGCGGCCTGGCCGCCGATGACGACCGCCGAATTGAGCTCGTGAAGAACAGAGCATTAACGGCGGTTTCATTCGGCGGTTTCGCGACCGCCGATCCAACCGCCGAATCAAACCCGAGAGATTAAAATCGATCAGGTATGAACGGCGGTTTTGAACGGCGGTCGTGACCGCCGATATTGACCGCATAATTGCTTCAGACCAATCTGGACTGAAACGGCGGTTTAATTCGGCGGCCAGGCCGCCGATCATAACCGCCGATCACCAACAATGGTGAAAACCAAGGAGAAGCCAAGGGCATTCTCCATAGGCGGTCTTCACGCGAAACCAAGCACTCATTAGTGCAAGCGCGGACGTTTCCGAACAATGTCGGGAAACGAATTATAAGGCACATATACACACAACAAGATATATCAACCAAAGTGCTAGTGTGTAAAGTGACATGTGAAGAGATGCACATAAAAATAAGCAAGTATGCAATCATAGCAAGAATGCTAAGTGAGTGTGTGCTACTAAATCTCTTCAAAGAAAAACAAGCACAAGAGATTATACCTTTGGCGTGCTTGTATCTTGAGGTCATGGAAGGGCCTTTGATCTTCAACACTAAACACTTAGACTACCCTTACATTCAAAACCCCAACATGTGGTTTGACCACGAAATAAGCCAATCAACAAAACGGGAATCCTTACAATCTCCCCCTTTGGCTATTTCGTGACAAAACCACCACTCACATTGATTCCTCACAACAAAAATAAACCTATGGGTCAATGAAGATTTTCTACAATACAAAGAGATATATAAAATAAAACTTGAAGTCTTCAATCTCTTGTAGAACAATCATTCCCTGAAACAAGGTTTCTAAACTTTCCGAAACAAGTAAAAGTGAGATGAATCAAGTGAGGACATAAACAAGCATTTGCATTTCTAAGAAATTAAACACAACATCATGCAATGTATGATGAATGCAATGCTCCCCCTCAAAGGGTTACTCCTCCTCAATGTATATTCTCCCCAATGTGCACCAATTGCTACAACAATTTGCACCTCCCCTTACCACATTCTACTCCCCCTTTTTGTCATGATATAGACAAAGGAGTAGTCCCCAACCGGGTTACTCAAGGCAAAGAGAGATAGTAGCAGTCTAGTATATGCATAATCAATATAAGTCACTTTATGCAATCTCAATTAATCGGAGAGAAACGAGGAGATTTATTAGATAAAATGTGTGAAACAAAATGCTTTGCATACAAGACATATTGCATTCAAGTCCAAAATACCATGGTATTTGGCAAAGCAAATGACAAAGGTTTCTAATAGGAATTCAAACCAATTTCACCATTGTCATGAGAGAAGCAAGGATATAGAAATTTCATTGATTTCAATTTAAGAACAACTATATCCAACTTTATAAGCTAAACATGTCATGAGCAACTTTGCACCCTATTTGATTTTTCCGGGAATGAAACCCGTATGATAGTAGACATGTTCAACCAATAAAGAAAGAGAGACATTTGGATTGTAAAATCCTTGAATGGATACTAGATCCTTTTTCATTTGAGTCTCATTAGCTTTTTCACACAAGTTTTTGCATTTAAGAACGCAATTATCAATTCATGCTTTTTCATTTGAGCATGTACATGAATTTCATGCTTTTCATAAGACATTAGCATGTTATTTAAGAATCATCATGTCATGGAGATAATCATAGGTCATTCAAATCATACTTCCTACATACATCTCCTAGTCCAAAATGCATGTTTGAACATAAATATGACATGGATTGTAAACAAGCAAGGTTCACACTTATTGAATTGAAAACATATATACATATGTGCAACCAAGCTTACTCAAGCAATCAACCAAGAAGCATAAGATTTTTCAAATTTTTTTGCAAGTGACAAGAATGCAAAAATAGCTCTCTTTGCTTGAGTTCCCCATATGGGGTTAGTATCATCCTTCATTAATGAAGGGCATGAGGTCCTATGGACCTACCAAGTCCATTGGATTTAGTTGAACCTATTTGAGACTTGTTAGTCTCGTAGCAAGCGGGTTCATTTTTCCTTATCCACATAGATATAACATTTTTCTTCCTAGTGGACAAAGGTTGCATGTCATTCACTAACCTAGGATTATTGACAAAAGATTTCCTAGGCTCATGCAAATGGGCTCTTCTTAGCCTCTTTTTCTTTATCATGCTATCAATCCTACAATGGTTAATGTACTTAAAGCACTTAGGCCTAATATGCCCATAAACACCACAATAATGACAAGTTGGTACAAAGTAAGAATTCATACCATGTTCTTGTGAAGTCATTGGAGACTCATCATGCATTTGATGTCTCTTTTGGTGTTGAGTCGGTTCATGTCTTCTATTTGGTTGAACCGGAATGGGTTGCCTCCTTGGATTAGGTAGCATGTTTTGCCTCTTTTCATAGTGAGTCATTTGTTGAGGAGAGATGACTCGAGAGGCTTTAATCCGTTGAGCTTGGGGTTGTCTCGTTTTCACCACCTTCACTTGTGCATTTTTCGAACATTGTCCTAGTTCTAACTTCTTCCTAGGAGTTTGCACCGGTGACGCTTCTATCTTACCCAAACTCTTCACAAAGATGGTCTTCTTAGGAATAGAGCAATCCTTGCTCACTTCGAATCCAAGACCTCTTTTGTCACAAGGGCTTTTTCCTACACCAAGTATGTTGTCAAGTTTCTTGGTGCTTGTGGTCATTCTAGTCAATGACTCTTTGGCTTCAACAAGCTCTCTCTTCAAACCCTCTTCATTCCTCTTAGACAAAGCTAGCTCATCTTTTAGCTTGTCTTCTTCCACCATGGATCTTATCACTTCATCATTCAAGTGATCAACTTGTGTTGAAAGCCTAAGTAGTTCTTCCTTTAACCTTTGAATCTCTTTTTCATTCTTTAACTTAGAGCTTTCAAAACTTTCAAAGTTGTCCTTAAGATCCATTTTCTCCACTTGCTTCTTTAGGAGGTCATTGTATGTTGTAAGCTCTAGATTTTCTTCCTCTAAAATCCTTAGAAATCTATCTTTCTTCTTCATGGAGCTTTCAACATTGACTATAAAGTTATGCATATCCATATTCTCTACATTTCCATTTGTAGAGTTAGATAAGGAGTCATCTCCACTAGTGTCATCTTCTAGGCTCTCCTCCTCTCTTATGGATCCAATTTCCTCATCAAGACCTTCACCTTGATCTCTTGACTCAATAAGTGCCATATCCCAATGCGAAGCAACAACTATCTCCTCTAGAGCTACTTCTTCGACTTTCTCTTCTATGGGATCACTAGCAACGGAATTCTTACCAACAACTTCATTTTCTTCACAATTGGCACCCAATGCCTTGAAGTTATTGATAAGCTCATTATCACTTGATGACTTATCTCCTTCTTCGGAGTCATCACTTTCACTCCAAATGGCGGCCATCATTTTTTCTCTCTTGTTCTTCAAATTCCCACAATCTAGTGAGATATGACCTATGCCACCACACTCATAGCATTGGATCCCTTTCCTTTCACTATTCTCTTGCCTATGCTCAACCTTCTTGAAAGGAACCCTTTTCTTCAATTCTTGCCCTTTGGATGCATGACCCTTCTTCTCGAATTTTACAAACTTCTTGAATTTTCTCATTAAAAGTGCCATGTCTTCATCCGAGTCATCCTTGTCCTCCTTCTCAACCTTGGAAGCTCTCAAAGTAATCCCTTTTTGCTTCTTTGAAGGAGTGGAGCTAGGACCCTTCCTAGACTCGTAGGCGAGAAGTCTACCTATTACCTCGCTCGGCTTCATGTCCTTAAAATCACTATTTTCTTCTAAAGCCGTCACCTTAGACTCAAACCTCTCGGGAAGCGATCTCATTATCTTTTGCTTGATCCTTCTATCCGAGTAAGGGTCACCAAGTTGATGACTTTGGTTGACAATGTCCATCAACCTAATCTCGAAGTCGTTGAAGCACTCATTCTCCTCCATCCTAAGTGTCTCAAATTGAGTTTGGAGGACTTGAAGTTTGGAGTCCTTCACTACTTCGGTTCCCTCGTGTGCAACCTCTAAGATGTCCCATGCCTCCTTGGCTATCTTAGTGTTCTGAATCAATTTGTACTGATTTTCATCCACTGCACATATGAGGGCGTGCCACGCCTTTTGATTCCACTTGGACAACTCAAACTCAGGTTGTGTCCACTGTGCCTTAGGCTTGAGCACTTCTTCTCCTCCATCCGTGGGAGTCATCATAGGAGGCGAATATCCATCTTCAATGGCCATCCATGCCCTATCATGGATTTGACACACATATGCCTCCATCTTCCCTTTCCATTGGGAGTAATTTATGCCGGTGAGGAGGGGTGGCCGTGTGCTTGAAGCACCCTCATGGTTGCCACTGAATCCACTCATTGTATCAAATGAATGAATGAAATGTATGCAAAATGTATGAATGAGCAAAAATCACACAAATGCACAACACACCAAAAATGAGCTAGGATCACCTAAGTATATCTAGGAACCTGCTCTGATACCAATTGAAAGTTCTTAAAATACTCGAGGCGTGTTCAATATAAAGCTAGAGGGGGGGGGGGGGGTGAATAGATTTTAGCTATTATTACCCAATTTTCGCATGCAAGTCAATTTTACGAAAATGCCCCTACTATTCAAAAATACATACAAGTGTAATATAGTGCGGAATTTAAATAACACTTGATGTATACGTGGAAACCCAACCACTGGGAAAAACCACGGGCTGTATAGTGCGCCACACTCGGAACTCGAAATCACTAATTGAAATGAAGTTTACAACCTATGTAGACCTCGTCTAACATTCCGGTCTGTAACCCCTCACTTCTACCCAGCGGGCCTTTATTAGCAACCCTATTCCAATTTGCTTGAGGCCTAAGCACTCTTAGCCTCAAGACTTACTTCTCTAAGAAGAGAAACAACCTATGTGAATATATATATGAATATTCAAATAACAAACAAGGCTAGGTAACCTTAGATGCTTATCTAGGATGATGATATAATCAATTTAATCAACCCTAGATATCAATTGCTAAATGACATGTCAAATAGCTTAGCTAATCAAGATTAATTAAAAACCTAATTAGCTATCACAAACAACACTCAATTAATTTTCATCACAAATAATCTCTAACTTGTATCTAGCATATAATCAAAAGCATACAAGTAATTAAAGAGATGTATTAATATGAAAAACACTAAAGTAATATGAAATTAGTGAAGAACATACCAAATAAGATGTGATGATTCAAAACCATGCATGGATCAATTCTATGAAGGCATAGAAGATCAAATATGAAATTTGATGCAAAAGGGAATTGATTTGAGTGTTTAAAGATAGGTTCTTGATTTGATTTTTTCTCAAAAATCTCTCTTGAAAGATTAGGGTTCTAATTGCTCAAGAAACTTGTTCAGAGATTGAGAAAACAAGATATTTATAGACATCAAGAATTGGGCATGTGAAAAGACACTTTTGCCCCTGAAACGCACCGTTCGGCGGTTTAAATCGGCGGCCTGGCCGCCGATGACGACCGCCGAATTGAGCTCGTGAAGAACAGAGCATTAACGGCGGTTTCATTCGGCGGTTTCGCGACCGCCGATCCAACCGCCGAATCAAACCCGAGAGATTAAAATCGATCAGGTATGAACGGCGGTTTTGAACGGCGGTCGTGACCGCCGATATTGACCGCATAATTGCTTCAGACCAATCTGGACTGAAACGGCGGTTTAATTCGGCGGCCAGGCCGCCGATCATAACCGCCGATCACCAACAATGGTGAAAACCAAGGAGAAGCCAAGGGCATTCTCCATAGGCGGTCTTCACGCGAAACCAAGCACTCATTAGTGCAAGCGCGGACGTTTCCGAACAATGTCGGGAAACGAATTATAAGGCACATATACACACAACAAGATATATCAACCAAAGTGCTAGTGTGTAAAGTGACATGTGAAGAGATGCACATAAAAATAAGCAAGTATGCAATCATAGCAAGAATGCTAAGTGAGTGTGTGCTACTAAATCTCTTCAAAGAAAAACAAGCACAAGAGATTATACCTTTGGCGTGCTTGTATCTTGAGGTCATGGAAGGGCCTTTGATCTTCAACACTAAACACTTAGACTACCCTTACATTCAAAACCCCAACATGTGGTTTGACCACGAAATAAGCCAATCAACAAAACGGGAATCCTTACAGTACCAAATCCCATAGTTGGAAGTCCCATTCACAAAACGAATGACTCTCTTAACCGAAGAGAGATGGGACTCCTTGGGATCGGATTGGTACCTAGCACAAACTCCTACACTAAATGATATATCGGGCCTACTTGCGGTCAAATAGAGCAAGCTCCCTATCATGCCACGATATAAGGTTTGGTCCACACTTTTACCGCTAGCATCCTTGCTTAGCTTCAAAGTGGTGCTCATAGGAGTGTCACAATGTTTGGCTTTTTCAAGACCAAACTTCTTCACAAGGTTTTTGGCATATTTGGCTTGGGTTATGAAGATCCCATTATCAAGTTGCCTAATTTGCAAACCTAGGAAGTAATTAAGCTCACCAACAAGACTCATCTCAAATTCATAAGACATAACATCAACAAATTGTTGGACCTTGGTGTTGTTGGTGGAGCCAAACACTATGTCATCGACATATATTTGAGCTATGAAAAGCTCATCATTGTCTCTCTTGATGAATAGTGTCTTGTCAACACTACCTTTTGTGTAGTTATTGTCAACAAGAAATTGAGTGAGGCGCTCATACCAAGCCCTCGGTGCTTGTTTCAACCCATATAGTGCCTTCTTGAGGCGATAGACATGGTTGGGGTGGTGAGCATCCACAAACCCCTTGTGTTGTTCAACAAACACTTTCTCTTGCAAGAAGCCATTGAGGAAGGCACTCTTGACATCCATTTGGTGCAATTTGAACTTGTGCACACAAGAAATGGACAAGAGAAGCCTAATAGACTCTAGACGGGCAACGGGAGCAAATGTCTCCTCAAAGTCGATACCCTCAATTTGAGAGTACCCTTGTGCTACAAGTCTAGCCTTGTTCCGCACTATGTTGCCATCCTCATCGGATTTGTTCCTAAATATCCATTTAGTGCCTATGACATTAGTGGTCTTAGGCCTAGGAACTAGAGTCCAAACCTCATTCCTTTCGAATTGGTTTAGCTCTTCTTGCATGGCAAGAACCCAAAATTCATCATGTAAGGCTTCTTCAACCTTTTTGGGTTCAATTTGAGAGGTGTAGCAAGTATAGCTAATAAGATTAGCAAGTTGACGTCTAGTCCTAACACCCTCATTTACCTCTCCAATGATATCTTCTTTATCATGGAGTTTCCTAACCCATGGAGCGGGTTCTTTAGAGTCCAAGAGAGGAACTCTAGTAATGGGTTGTGTGACTTCATTAGATGTCCCAACATTGGGAGTCACCACAACCCTCTCCAAAGGAGAGTCATCCTCTAGAACATCCTCCTCCTCATGGTCATTAGACTTGAGCCTAGTATCATCAATGACCACATTTGATGATTCCATGACGGTTCGAGTCTTCAAGTTGAAAACTCTATAGGCTTTACTATTCAAGGCATAGCCAATAAAGATACCCTCATCACTCTTAGCATCAAACTTGCCAAGTTGATCACGGTCATTTAAAATGTAGCATTTGCTTCCAAATGTGTGGAAGTAGCTAACATTTGGCTTCCTACCCTTCCATAGCTCATAGGAGGTGTTTCTAGAACCGGGCCTTAGGAACACACGATTTCCTATATAGCAAGCCGTATTGATGGCTTCGGCCCATAGGTTCCTAGGGACATTGTTGCTAAGCAACATCACTCGGGCCATCTCTTGGAGGACCCTATTCTTCCTCTCAACAACTCCATTTTGTTGAGGTGTCCTAGGAGCCGAAAACTCATGGGAGATGCCTAAGCTATCACAAAAGCTTTCAAAAGAGGCATTCTCAAACTCTCTCCCATGGTCACTTCTAATCCGTTTAATGCTTCTAATGTTAGATTTCATTTCATTTTGTAATTTAGTACAAAGCATTTTAAACTTATCAAAAGTTTCGGATTTTTCTCTAAGAAAGTATGTCCATGTAAATCTAGAGAAATCATCAACACATACAAAAATGTATCTCTTTCCACCCAAACTTTCGGTTTGCATGGGACCTATGAGGTCCATGTGGAGAAGCTCAAGAGGCTCCTTGGTGGTGAGATACTTACCCTTTTTGTGCATGCTTTTAGTTTGCTTTCCTTGTTGGCAAGGTCCACAAACACCATTGGCTTTCTTCCCAAGCTTAGGGAGGCCACGCACACACTCGAACTTTCCAAGGGTCCGTAGATCCCTAAAGTTCATGTGGCCAAGTCTTTCATGCCACAACTCAATTTGCTCATCCATAGACACATTGTTTGAGACTATTCTAGCTTCAAGACAATAGCAATTGTCGCTAGATCTCATACCTTTCAATAAGGTTTGTCCATCGGGCTTTAGGATCGAGCAATCATCTTTACAAAACAAGACGGAATATCCTTCATCACTTAGATGTGAAATGCTTATTAAATTGGCTTTCAAGCCATCAACAAATAAAGCATCGGATAAGGAGGGTAATCCAGGAACGGAAATGGTTCCTTTCCCTACTACTTTCTTTTTGGATCCATCACCAAAAGTGACATATCCACCTTCCTCCATAACAAGAGTCTCGAAGAAACTCTTGTTTCCCGTCATGTGCCTAGAGCACCCACTATCTAAATACCAAAAATTAGAAGAATTTGCCTTCAAGGCTATTTGAGCAACATGGCAAACAATATCATTCTTTCTAATCCACCTAGAAACAATCTTCGCTTTCTTAGTGGTCTTTGGTATATGGGCTCTAGATGTCCTAGGATCATGCATAATAATATTATCATTCCTAGGAACATGCATCATGGCTCTTTTCTTTTTCTTCTCTATCATGCTTCTAGTTTTGTACATTTTTATATATCGAAAGCAATGTGGTCTAATATGACCATCAAATCCACAAAAATGACATATAGGAGTGAAATAAGGAATCATACCTTGTCCTTGTCTTTGTGGATGAAAGGGTTCAATCCTATTTCGTTGTTGAACCGGTCTTGGTTGCTTCCTAGCTTGAGGTTGCATGATAGGTCTCTTTCCTTTGTGAGCCATTTGAGGAGGAATGTTGGCTTGAGAGACCCTAGGGGGTTGAGCTTGAGGTTGCCTTCTTAGCCCCATCTTCACTTGTGCATTAGAGCATTGTCCTACTTCTAATTTCTTTCTAGGAGCTTACACAAATGAAGTTTCTTCTCTCTTCAAGCTCTTGACAAACACGGTCTTGTTAGAGGTAGAGATCTTCTTGTCATCTTCATACCCAAGACCCCTCTTGTCACATGGACTCTTTCCAACACCAAGCATATGGTCAAGCTTCTTGGTGCTAGAATCCATCCTAGTCATAGAATTTCTAACTTCTTCAAGCTCACTCTTTAAACTTTCTTCATTCCTCCTAGATAAAGCTAACTCCTCTCTTAGCTTATCTTCAATCTTCTTGAATTTTTCAACTTGTTCACCTAAGAGGTCATTATGAGATGCAAGCTCAAGATTTTCTTCTCTCAACATCTTGATCTTTCTTGTGCTCTTGATTGCTAAATCATTAAACTCGGCATGGCATTTAGCAAGCACCTTTTTCTCCACAAAACTACTTATGGAGTTAGACGAGGAATCACTTTCTTCTTCACTTGAGTCATTTTCCTCTTGACTCATTTCCTCTTTTTCACTACCACTTTTGCTCTTATGTGAGGAGGCAAAAG
Source organism: Acer yangbiense (assembly GCA_008009225.1). NCBI lineage: Eukaryota > Viridiplantae > Streptophyta > Magnoliopsida > Sapindales > Sapindaceae > Acer > Acer yangbiense. Next base: position 44,064,785 of record CM017763.1, on the reverse strand, counting down.
CTAGGAGGTTAGCCATGAGCTCTTCTTCACTTGAAGACTCATCTTCCTCATTGGAGTCATCACTACTCCCACTCCAAGTGGCGGCCATCACTTTGCTTTTCTTCTTTTCATTGTGATTAGCACATTCGGGGGCAAAGTGACCAATCCCACCACATTCAAAGCATCGGACCCCTTTCCTTTCGGTCCTCTCTTGTCTAGGCTCAAACTTCTTGAAGGAACTCTTTTTCTTCAAATCTTGTCCTCTTGACCCAAATCCCTTCTTCTTCTTAAACACACCAAAAATGAGCTAGGATCACCTAAGTATATCTAGGAACCCGCTCTGATACCAATTGAAAGTTCTTAAAATACTCGAGGTGTGTTTATCAATATAAAGCTAGAGGGGGGGTGAATAGATTTTATCTAATTATTACCCAATTTTCGCATGCAAGTCAATTTTACGAAAATACCCCTAGCAAGTCAATAATACATACAAGTGTAATAATATGCGGAAATAGTAAATGACACTTGATGTTTACGTGGAAACCCAACCACTGGGAAAAACCACGGGCTGTTAAGTGCGCCACACTCGGACCTCGAAATCCACTATATGAAAAGACGGTTACACCCTCAAGTGATTCTCGGACCCTCACCCTAGATAACCTCAGGCTATGGACACTACCAATCGCCACTCTTGGTTCAATCCCCAGTGATATCCCCTGATACACTACTCTTGGCGTGAGCACCCTCTAATCTACCACGCGGGCCTTTTATAGCGGCTCTAGTCCAATTTGCTTGAGGCCTAAGCACACTTAGCCCCAAGACTTCAATCTCTCAAAAGAGATGCACAACCCTATGTGAATATGTATGAATATTCAATTAATGCAATAAGAGCTAGGGTACTCTAAATGCTTACCTAGGATTATAAGATGACAATATAATCAATCCTAGATATCACATATAGCTATATGACATGGCATATAACTTTAGCTAAGTAAAGGATCACCAATCCTAGATACAAAGCTATCATATAAAACCCACAAACATTCAAAGGATTAACTAGTTGATTAAAAAACAATCTATCAACCTAGTTATCAATACATCACACAAGAATGTTCATGGCATAGCTTTTAGGCAATAATGACCTAATCAAATAAGCTATGAAAAATAATCTCAATCAATAAATGAGATCAATTAGCTAGATGGCATATGAACATTAAAGCCTAGCTAACAAATAAAAACCCAATCAACACATAATCTCAATCTTATATGTAGAAATTAATCTAAACACATATAAGTAAAATATGAGATAAAATTGATAAGTAGAAACACTAATTATGTAAGATAAAAGTGTTCAACAAATCATACCATGTGTGTTGAAGAAGTCCCATGCATTAGCATATGCTAGATGATCCTAGATGATGCTTAGATGAAGATTTATGCATGTGGGGATGGGTTTAGAGAGATAAAGATATGATCTTTAAGCTTTCTCTCTCAAGTCTCTCTAAATATCTCTCTAGGGTTCTTATCATCAAAGACTTGTGTTCTGAACCAGAGATAAGGATGTATTTATAGAGACCAAAAACAGGGCAGGTGAAAATACAATTTTGCCCTTGAAACGCACCGATCGGCGGTTTCATTCGGCGGCCAGGCCGCCGAAATGAACCGCCGAATGGCTCCCGTGTGGAACAGGGGAACTTCGGCGACTTCATTCAGCGGTTTGGAAACCGCCGATCCCAACCGCCGTTTTGGACCCGAGAGATATATTTCAATCAGGTCTCATTCGGCGGTTTCGAACGGCGGCAAGGCCGCCGAACGTAACCGCCGATTCACCAAAAATGGTGAAACCAAGGAGAAGCCAAAGGCATCTCCACCGGCGATCATCGCGCAAATCAAAGCACATTACCGTGCACGCGCGGACGTTTCCGAACATCCTTAGGGAAACGAATTACTCCACACTAAAAGCTAACATACATGAAGTGCAAGTGTGGGTATTGAATGCATCCTAATGCCTAACATGTCATGGCATTATCATATAACAAGATGCAATCAATTCAACATGCAAGAAGAGATATTGAATAAATCAATAAAGCACAATGCACACAAAATATAAACACACCATACAAGAATAAGAGTTATGCATGTTGTGTGTGTGTGTGCAACTATATCTCTTCAAGCCAATGTAAGCACTAGATATATACCTTTGGTGCTTGTCCTCTTGAGGTCTTGGAAAGGGTCTTGATCTTCAACAAACACCTAGACTACCCTTACAACCAAACCCCAACATGTGGTTTGACCACGAAATAAGCCAATCAATAATGGGAATCCTTACAATCTCCCCCTTTGGCTATTTCGTGACAAAACCACCACTCACATTGATTCCTCACAACATAATAGAAACTACAGGTCTACTTATGAATTTCTACTTTACAAAGAGATAAGATAAATAGTCTTGAAGTCTTCAATCTCAAGTAGAACAATCAATCCCTGAAAGCACAGTTTCTATACTTTCTAATACAAGAAAAGGTGAGATGAATCAAGTGAGATAAAACAAGCATTTGCATTTAAAAATTTAAGTACAACATCATGCAATGTATGAATGTGCAAATGCTCCCCCTCAAAGGGTTACTCCCCCTCAATTAGTATTCTCCCCAACATGCACAATTGCTACTACAATTTGCAACTCCCCTTACCACAACATACTCCCCCTTTTTGTCATGATATAGACAAGGGAGTAATCCCCAACCGGGTCACTCAAGACAAAGAGAGTTAGTAGCATTCTAGTATATGCATAATCAATATAAGTCACTTTATGCAATCTCAAATTTATTGGAGAGAAACAAGGAGATTTATTTAAATAAAATGTGTGAATCAAAAAATTGCTTTGCATACAAGACATGTAGCATTCAAGTCCAAAATATCATGGTATTTGGCAAAGCAAATGACAAAGGTTTTCAATATGAATTCAAACCAATTTCACCAATGTCAAGAGAGAAGCAAGGATATAGGTTTTCATTGATTTCAATTTAAGAACAACTATATCCAACTTTATAAGCTAAACATGTCATGAGCGACTTTGCACCCTACTTGATTTTTCCGGATAAGATATCCGTATGATAGTAGACATGTTCAACCAATAAAGAAAGAGAGACATTTGGATTGTAAAATCCTTGAATGGATACAAGATCCTTTTTCATTTGAGTCTCATAAGCTTTTTCACACATTATTTGCAGTTAAGAAATGCAATCATCAAAACATGCTTTTTAAGATTAGCATTTAGCATGTCATTTTAGCAATCATCATGTCATGGAGATCATTATAGGTCATTCAAATTAAATCCTATGTATATATCTCCTAGTCCAAAAATGCATGTTTGAACATAAATATGACATGGATTGCAATACAAGCATTGATCACACTTATTGAATAGAAAATATGTATACATAGTGTAACCAAGCTAACTCAAGCAACAAAAAGAGAAGCATAAGATATTTCAAATTTTTTGCAAGTGACTAGATGCAAAATAGCTCTCTTTGCTTAAGTTCCCCATATGGGGTCAAATATCCACACCACTTCAATGAAGGGCATGTGGTCTAAAAGACTTACCAAGTCCATAGGACCTAGTTGAACCTATTTGAGACATGTTTGTCTCGTAGCAAGCGGGTTCGTCTTTTATAATCCACTTAGGTGTCTCAATAACATACCTAGTGGTCATAGGTTCTAGAGTTCTAGATGGCAAAGAATCATGCAAATGATTTTCTTCCTTTTTAAGGACATGCATCTTAGCTCTAGCCTTTTTCTTTTCAATCATGCATATAAGATTACATATTTAAATGTAATGCAAGCAACTTGGTCTAACATGACCAACAATACCACACAAAAGACAAGAGGAGATAAGGTTAGGAATTATACCATTCCCTTGAGCATGCAAAAGTGCTTTCCCTTGTCGTTGTGGTTGTCTTGGTAGTTGGATAGGATCTCTCCTCCTTTGATGATGACCAAGACAAAGTTGCTTGCTCGGTTGAGCTTGCATGATTGAACACTTCCCTATTAAGATCGTAGGTTGAGGGAAGATAGCCTTCTTGGTTGGTTAGACCAAGATTGAGGAAGGCTTGGGCTTGAAGCTCTTTGGTGATGTGAGCAACGCCCTTTCATCTTCGTCTCCTCTCTCTCCTTAGAGGGACATCTCCTCATCGGAGTCATTTTCTTCTCTCATAAAATCACTCATAGTGTTTGCGTTGAATGAATGCAAATGAGAAGAATGCAAGATGTATGTCAAAAACAATAATCATACAAAATGCACAACACACCAAAAATGAGCTAGGATCACCTAAGTATATCTAGGAACCCGCTCTGATACCAATTGAAAGTTCTTAAAATACTCGAGGTGTGTTTATCAATATAAAGCTAGAGGGGGGGTGAATAGATTTTATCTAATTATTACCCAATTTTCGCATGCAAGTCAATTTTACGAAAATACCCCTAGCAAGTCAATAATACATACAAGTGTAATAATATGCGGAAATAGTAAATGACACTTGATGTTTACGTGGAAACCCAACCACTGGGAAAAACCACGGGCTGTTAAGTGCGCCACACTCGGACCTCGAAATCCACTATATGAAAAGACGGTTACACCCTCAAGTGATTCTCGGACCCTCACCCTAGATAACCTCAGGCTATGGACACTACCAATCGCCACTCTTGGTTCAATCCCCAGTGATATCCCCTGATACACTACTCTTGGCGTGAGCACCCTCTAATCTACCACGCGGGCCTTTTATAGCGGCTCTAGTCCAATTTGCTTGAGGCCTAAGCACACTTAGCCCCAAGACTTCAATCTCTCAAAAGAGATGCACAACCCTATGTGAATATGTATGAATATTCAATTAATGCAATAAGAGCTAGGGTACTCTAAATGCTTACCTAGGATTATAAGATGACAATATAATCAATCCTAGATATCACATATAGCTATATGACATGGCATATAACTTTAGCTAAGTAAAGGATCACCAATCCTAGATACAAAGCTATCATATAAAACCCACAAACATTCAAAGGATTAACTAGTTGATTAAAAAACAATCTATCAACCTAGTTATCAATACATCACACAAGAATGTTCATGGCATAGCTTTTAGGTAATAATGACCTAATCAAATAAGCTATGAAAAATAATCTCAATCAATAAATGAGATCAATTAGCTAGATGGCATATGAACATTAAAGCCTAGCTAACAAATAAAACCCAATCAACACATAATCTCAATCTTATATGTAGAAATTAATCTAAACACATATAAGTAAAATATGAGATAAAATTGATAAGTAGAAACACTAATTATGTAAGATAAAAGTGTTCAACAAATCATACCATGTGTGTTGAAGAAGTCCCATGCATTAGCATATGCTAGATGATCCTAGATGATGCTTAGATGAAGATTTATGCATGTGGGGATGGGTTTAGAGAGATAAAGATATGATCTTTAAGCTTTCTCTCTCAAGTCTCTCTAAATATCTCTCTAGGGTTCTTATCATCAAAGACTTGTGTTCTGAACCAGAGATAAGGATGTATTTATAGAGACCAAAAACAGGGCAGGTGAAAATACAATTTTGCCCTTGAAACGCACCGATCGGCGGTTTCATTCGGCGGCCAGGCCGCCGAAATGAACCGCCGAATGGCTCCCGTGTGGAACAGGGGAACTTCGGCGACTTCATTCGGCGGTTTGGAAACCGCCGATCCCAACCGCCGTTTTGGACCCGAGAGATATATTTCAATCAGGTCTCATTCGGCGGTTTCGAACGGCGGCAAGGCCGCCGAACGTAACCGCCGATTCACCAAAAATGGTGAAACCAAGGAGAAGCCAAAGGCATCTCCACCGGCGATCATCGCGTAAATCAAAGCACATTACCGTGCACGCGCGGACGTTTCCGAACATCCTTAGGGAAACGAATTACTCCACACTAAAAGCTAACATACATGAAGTGCAAGTGTGGGTATTGAATGCATCCTAATGCCTAACATGTCATGGCATTATCATATAACAAGATGCAATCAATTCAACATGCAAGAAGAGATATTGAATAAATCAATAAAGCACAATGCACACAAAATATAAACACACCATACAAGAATAAGAGTTATGCATGTTGTGTGTGTGTGTGCAACTATATCTCTTCAAGCCAATGTAAGCACTAGATATATACCTTTGGTGCTTGTCCTCTTGAGGTCTTGGAAAGGGTCTTGATCTTCAACAAACACCTAGACTACCCTTACAACCAAACCCCAACATGTGGTTTGACCACGAAATAAGCCAATCAATAATGGGAATCCTTACACATCATACTCATCTCAATATTGTATCTAAAGCATACAAAATAACAAACAAGTAATTAATTGAGATTACTAGATAAGAGAAACACAAAACATGTAAGATATTAGTGAAAAGCTTACCAAGCAAAGTATGATGAAGATTCCATGCTAGATGACATCTAGATGATCTAAGATGATGCTAGATGATGATTGATGATCATGAAAAAGTGTTTGAGAATCAAGAATGGAGTTCTTGGAATTTTTCTTCTCTTTGAAAAATATCCTAAGTATGAATTCTGAATATGAACTCTCTTAATTGACCTAAAGTCAAAGTGGCATATATATAGGGGGCCAAATCAAAGTGTGGTCGTTTAAGTAAGTTTCAAAGAAACGCGCCGATCGGCGGTTTCAATCAGCGGCCAGGCCGCCGTTCATGACCGCCGAATTGAGCTCGTGAAGAACAGAGCATAAACGGCGGTTCATTCGGCGGTTTCGTGACCACCGATCTTAACCGCCGAAACAGAACAGAGAGATCAAAATCAACCAGGTATGAACGGCGGTTTCGACCGGCGGTTTCATGCCCGCCGTTTCAACCGCCGAATTAGACTGAGAGATAAATCAATCAGGTCTTGAAACGGCGGTTTTGAACGGCGGTCGTGACCCCCGATCTTAACCACAGAAATGCTTCAGACCAATCTGGACTGAAACGGCGGTTTCATTCGGCGACCAGGCCGCCGATCATAACCGCCGATTACCTAGATAGGTGAAAACCAAGGAGAAGCCAAGGGCATTCTCCATAGGCGGTCCTCGCGCTAAACCAAGCACATTCTCATGCATGCGCGGACGTTTCCGAAAGTTATCGGGAAACGAATTACACAACAACAAGACACAATTACACACAAAAATATAATAAATAAGTGCAAGTGTGAATTGTGACAAACGAAGAGAATGCACACATATGCAATGAATGTTTAGTGTGTGTGTGCAACTAATCTCTTCAAAGAAAAGTAAGCACATAGAAATTTACCTTCGGTGCTTATCAACACGAGGTCTTCAAAGGGCTTCGAACAATAAGACCGATACTTAGGCTACCCTTACAAAGAACCCCCACATATGGTTTGATCACGAAATAAGCCAATTAAAAACAACGGGAATCCTTACATGCTTAATTTGCTTTGAAGAGATTAGAAGCACACACACACTCACATCTCATGCTTAATTCATTTTCTTGTATGTTGTGTATGTGTTGTTTTGATGTGCTCATTAATGTTCATTAACATCTCTTCTTGCATGTTAGTTTGATTGCTTATTGCATTGTCCATTGTCTTGTCATGCATAGCATTGGAATTCTAGCATTGCAAAGGGCGCTGTTCAAAGCGCTCTACAAAGCGCTGTTGTGAACAGCGCCGTTGTGAACAGCGCCCCTATGGCCTGATGCAAAAATGGTCATTTAAATGCATCAGGTCTGATGCATTTTGGATGGGCGCTGTACGAGCGTTGTACAGAAGTGCTGTTCGTACAGCGCCCCTCTGTTTTCCCGAGAGAACAGAGTTGGGGCGCTGTACAGGCGCTGTACAAGAGGCGCTCTACGTACAGCGCCCAAGGCAAAAATAGGTGTAACTTATTCAAAACGACCACACTTTGTTTTGACTCCCTATTTATATGCCACTTTGACTTTAGGTCAATCAAGTGAGTTGATTATCAGATTTCATACTTAGAATATTTTTCAAGAAAAGAAAGATACAAAAGAACTCACATTTAACCACTCAAATCAAATCCCTTATGCATCAAATTTCATATTGCATCTTCTATGTCTAGATAGAAAGCATCCATGATTGGGTTTGCATCATCACAACTTGCTTGGTAAGATTTTGATTAAGTTCATCTTATTTGAGTATTTTTATTATCAAGCTATTCTCTTTAATTTACTTGTATGTTTTGATCATATGATAAATACAAGATTAGAGAATTAATTGTGATGAATTGATTGAGTGTTGTTTGTAATAGCTAATTAGGTTTTTAATTAATCTTGATTAGCTAAGCTATTTGACATGTCATTTAGCAATTGATATCTATGGTTGATTTAAATTGATTATCTCATCATCCTAGATAAGAATCTAAGGTTCCCTAGCCTTGTTTGTTAATTGAATATTCATACATATTCACATAGGTTGCATAATCTCTTCTTAGAGAATTAAGTCTTGAGGCTAAGATTGCTTAGGCCTCAGGCAAATTGGAATAGGGTTGCTAATAAAGGCCCGCTGGGTAGAAGTGAGGGGTTACAGACCGGAGTGTTAGACGAGGTCTACATAGGTTGTAAACTTCATTTCAATTAGTGATTTTGAGTTCCGAGTGTGGCGCACTATACAGCCTGTGGTTTTTCCCAGTGGTTGGGTTTCCACGTATATATCAAGTGTTATTTAAATTCCGCATCTTATTACACTTGTATGTATTTTTGACTAGTAGGGGCATTTTCGTAAAATTGACTTGTATGTGAAAATTGGGTAATATTTGATAAAATCTATTCACCCCCCCTCTAGATTAATTTTGAACACGCCTCTAGGACTTTCAATTGGTATCAGAGCGGGTTCCTAGATATACTTAGGTGATCCTAGCTCATTTTAGGTGTGTTGTGCATTTGTGTGATTTTTGCTCATTCATACATTTTGCATACATTTCATTCATTCATTTGATACAATGAGTAGATTCGGTGGCAACCATGAGGGTGCTTCAAGCACACGGCCTCCTCTCCTCACCGGTGTGAATTATGCCTCATGGAAAGGCAAGATAGAGGCATATGTGTGCCAAATCCATGATAGAGCATGGATGGCAATTGAAGATGGGTATGCACCTCCTATGATGACTCTCACGAGTGGTGGAGAAGAAGTACTCAAGCCAAAGGCCCAGTGGTCACCTGAAGAGTTTGAGACTTCAAAATGGAATAGGAAGGCATGGCATGCTCTTCTATGTGCAGTGGATGAAAATCAGTACAAACTGATTCAGAACACTAGGATAGCCAAGGAGGCACGGGATATCCTACAGGTTGCACATGAGGGAACCGATGTCGTTAAGGATTCCAAGCTACAAGTCCTTCAAACGCAATTTAAGTTGCTTAAAATGGAGGAGGACGAGTGCTTCAATGACTTTGAAGTCAAGTTGATGGATATTGTGAATCAAAGCCATCAACTAGGTGATCCTTATTCGGATAGGAGAGTTAAGCAGAAAATTATGAGGTCTCTCCCCGCTAGGTTCGAATCAAAAGTGACGGCTTTAGAGGAAAATAGCACATACAAGGATATGAAGCCGAGCGAGGTGATTGGAAGACTCCTCGCCTATGAATCTATGAAGGCTCCTAGTATTTCACCTCCTAAAAAGCAAAAAGGAATTGCTTTGAAAGCTTCCAAGGTTGAGAAGGAGGAAAAAGATGACTCGGACCAAGACATGGCTTTGCTACTTAGAAGATTCAAGAAGTTTGTCAAGTTCGAGAATAAAGGCTTTGGATCCAAAGGCCAAGACTTGAAGAAAAAAGCTCCCTTCAAGAGTTTTGAGCCTAGGCAAGAGCATAGTGAGAAGAAAGGGGTCCAATGCTATGAGTGTGGTGGTATAGGTCACATCCCACCGGATTGTGGGAACTTGAAGAACAAGATGGCAAAAGTGATAACCGCCACATGGAGTGAAAGTGATGACTCCGGAGAGGGAGATAAGTCATCAAGTGATGATGAGCTTATCAATAACTTCAAGGCATTGGGTGCCACTTGTGAAGAAAATGAAGTTGTTGGTAAGAATTCCGTTGCTAGTGATCCCATAGAAGAAAAAGATGAAGAAGTAGCTCTAGAGAAGATAAATGTAGCTACTCATTGGGATATGACTCTCATTGACTCAAGAGACCAAGGTGGAGGTCTAAATGAGGGAAATGACTCCATTAGTGAGAATGAGAGTGGAGGAGATAACTTAAGTGAAGATGACTCCTCATCTAACTCTACAAATGGAAGTGTAGAGAAAATGCATGTAAATGACTTTATAGTCAAGTGTGAAAGTTCATTGGAGAAGAAAAATATAAAGTTGAAGATTTTAGAGGATGAAAATCTAGAACTTTCAACACACAATGACTACTTAAGTAAACAAGTGGAGGCATCCAAGAAAATTAAAGACAAGCTAAGGGATGAGCTAGCTATGTCTAAGAGGAATGAAGAAGGGTTGAAGAGAGAGCTTGTTGAAGCCATAGAGTCATTGTCTAGGATGACTACAAGCACCAAGAAACTTGACCACATTCTTGGTAGTGGAAAAAACCCTTGTGACAAGAGAGGTATTGGGTATGAAGAAACAAAGGAGATCACTACTCCAACCAAGACCGTCTTTGTCAAGAGTTTGGGCAAGAAAGAAGCCTCGCCGGTGCACACTCCTAGGAAGAAAATTGATCTAGGACAATGTTCAAGAAGTGCACAAGTGAAGGTAGCTCCAAAGAGACAACCTCAAGCTCAAAAAGTTCCTCAACTTAACTTCCCTAAAGCTCATATTCATCAAGGGAAGAGGCCAATCATGCAAAATGAAACAAGGAAGCAAGCTAGACCGGTTCAACAACAAAGAAGATTTGAACCCGCTCAACCACAAAGTCATGGGATGGCTCATATGCATGAACAAGGACATGGTATGAATTCTAAATTTATCCCTACATGTCACTTTTGTGGTATTAATGGTCACATTAGACCAAATTGCTTTCATTTCATTAAATTATGTAGAATCAAAAGCATGATTGAAAAGAGAATGATAAGACCTAGAATGCATGCTAATAGGAAGGAAAACATTCATATTCATGATCCTATTAATTCTAGAACTCTTGAACCCTTGACCACTAGGAAGAAAAATGTCATATCTATGTGGATAAAGAAAGATGAACCCGCTTGCTACGAGACTAACAAGTCTCAAATAGGTTCATCCAAGTCAAATGGACTTGGGAGGTCCATAGGACCTAATGACCTTCATTGATGAAGGATGATATTGACCCCATATGGGGAACTCAAGCAAAGAGAGCTTATGCATACTTGTTGCATGCAAATATTTGAAAAATATTATGCTTCTTTGTTAATTGCTTGAGTAAGCTTGGTTGCACATATAAATATATGTTTTCAATTCAATAAGTGTGAACCATGCTTGTTTACAATCCATGTCATATTTATGTTCAAACATGCATTTTTGGACTAGGAGATTTACATAGGAAGTATGATTTGAATGACCTATAGTTATCTCCATGACATGATGATTCTTAATAACATGCTTAAAAAATTGAAAAGCATGAGTGTTTATAACATGCTCAAATGAAAAAGCATGAATTGATGATTGCAATTTTTAAATGCAAAACTTGTGTGAAAAAGCTTATGAGACTCAAAATGAATAAAGGATCTTGTATCCGTTCAAAGGAATTTATATTCCAAATTGTCTCTCTTTCTTTATTTGTTGAACATGTCTACTATCATACGGGTTTCATTCCCGGAAAAATCAAATAGAGTGCAAAGTTGCTCATGACATGTTTGGCTTATAAAGATGGATATAGTTGTTCATAAATTAAAATCAATGTAAACTCTATATCCTTGCTTCTCTCATGACATTGGTGAAATTGGTTTGAATTCTTATTAGAAACCTTTGTCATTTGCTTTGCCAAATACCATTGTATTTTGGACTTGAATGCTACATGTCTTGTATGCAAAGCATTTTTGATTCACACATTTTATCAAAATAAATCTCCTTGTTTCTCTCCATTTGATAGAGTTGCATAAAGTGCATTTAATGATTATGCAAATGACTTGAATGCTATCATCTCTCTTTGCTAAGTGACCCGGTTGGGGACTACTCTTTTGCCTATATCATGACAAAAAGGGGGAGTAGAATGGTGGTAAGGGGAGTTGCAAATTGTGGTAGCAATTATGCATGTTGGGGAGAAAATACATTAAGGGGGAGTAACCCATTGAGGGGGAGCATTGCATTCACAATTATTGCATGATGTTGTAGTTGTTCTTATATTCTAAGAATGCAAATGCTTGTTTTTATTCTCATTTGATTCATCTCACTTTTTACTTGAATTGGATAGTATAGAAACATTGCTTTCAGGGACTGATTATTCTACAAGAGATTGAAGACTTCAAGATTTTTTCTAATATATCTCTTTGTAATGTAAATAGTCATTGTTGACCTATAGTTTCTAATTTTTGTGAGGAATCAATGTGAGTGGTGGTTTTGTCACGAAATAGCCAAAGGGGGAGATTGTAAGGATTCCCATATCTTGATTGGCTTATTTCGTGGACAAACCACGTGTTGGGGATTGTATGTAAGGGTAGCTTAAGTGATAGATATTCAAGCTCAAGACCCTCTCATGTCCTCAAGGTTGATAAGCACCAAAGGTAAAATTCTATGTGCTTAATTTGCTTTGAAGAGATTAGAAGCACACACACACTCACATCTCATGCTTAATTCATTTTCTTGTATGTTGTGTATGTGTTATTTTGATGTGCTCATTAATGTTCATTAACATCTCTTCTTGCATGTTAGTTTGATTGCTTATTGCATTGTCCATTGCCTTGTCATGCATAGCATTGGAATTCTTGCATTGCAAAGGGCGCTGTTCAAAGCGCTGTTGTGAACAGCGCCCCTATGACCTGATGCAAAAATGGTCATTTAAATGCATCAGGTCTGATGCATTTTGGATGGGCGCTGTACTAGCGTTGTACAGAAGCGCTGTTCGTACAGCGCCCCTCTGTTTTCCCGAGAGAACAGAGTTGGGGCGCTGTACAAGAGGCGCTCTACTTACAGCGCCCAAGGCAAAAATAGGTGTAACTTATTCAAAACGACCACACTTTGTTTTGACTCCCTATTTATATGCCACTTTGACTTTAGGTCAATCAAGTGAGTTGATTATCAGATTTCATACTTAGAATATTTTTCAAGAAAAGAAAGATACAAAAGAACTCACCTTTAACCACTCAAATCAAATCCCTTGTGCATCAAATTTCATATTGCATCTTCTATGTCTAGATAGAAAGCATCCATGATTGGGTTTGCATCATCACAACTTGCTTGGTAAGATTTTGATTAAGTTCATCTTATTTGAGTATTTTTATTATCAAGCTATTCTCTTTAATTTACTTGTATGTTTTGATCATATGATAAATACAAGATTAGAGAATTAATTGTGATGAATTGATTGAGTGTTGTTTGTGATAGCTAATTAGGTTTTTAATTAATCTTGATTAGCTAAGCTATTTGACATGTCATTTAGCAATTGATATCTATGGTTGATTTAAATTGATTATCTCATCATCCTAGATAAGCATCTAAGGTTCCCTAGCCTTGTTTGTTAATTGAATATTCATACATATTCACATAGGTTGCATAATCTCTTCTTAGAGAATTAAGTCTTGAGGCTAAGGTTGCTTAGGCCTCAAGCAAATTAGAATAGGGTTACTAATAAAGGCCCGCTGGGTAGAAGTGAGGGGTTACAGACCGGAGTGTTAGACGAGGTCTACATAGGTTGTAAACTTCATTTCAGTTAGTGATTTTGAGTTCCGAGTGTGGCGCACTATACAGCCCGTGGTTTTTCCCAGTGGTTGGGTTTCCACGTATATATCAAGTGTTATTTAAATTCCGCATCTTATTACACTTGTATGTATTTTTGACTAGTAGGGGCATTTTCATAAAATTGACTTGTATGCGAAAATTGGGTAATATTTGATAAAATCTATTCACCCCCCCTCTAGATTAATTTTGAACACGCCTCTAGGACTTTCATTGTCCTTACTATTTTTCTTTATTTTATATGTTTAATTTATTTAGATTCATTACATCAATAATTTACTTTAATTAGAATAATAACAAATTCAATATCTCTAGTAATATTTATTAATCAATTATTCTGTATTAAATTAAAATAAAATAAAGATATATGAAAGCTTGAATTGTTTCGACTATATTCGATTAAACTCATATTTTCTACGACTAATTAAAGAATTAAGGTTCTCTAGGCAATCACATACCTACAAGTAACAAAATCGATTTTCATATTTTGAATTTTTTATATATTTTATTTTAAAAACAAGGTACTTGTGTTTTCTGTTTTTTTATTCATTTATTTAAAAATATTTATTTATTTATATACATACACATGGGGTTTTTGTGTTGCTTCAGAAAGAATGGAGATAGATAAATACATATATTTATTGGAGGATATAGAGGTTAATATGGTAATTAAAAATTTAGGAGAGTATTTCATATGTAATAATTTATCTAATTATTTAGGAGAGGTAATTTATTTACTTAATAATTTAATTCAAATAAGATACAAAATAAATTATTGTAAAAACATTAACCGTCTTTAGAATTTTTCTAAATTTTAATTATGGGAATGGAGATTTCATAGAAAAAAATGTGGTAGAATAAAAAATTGGATTGTCAAAAAAGCTCTCCTGATTAAAATAGAACTAATTGTCAAAATTTTCCTCGTCTAAATTATTTTGTTTTTTATGTTATTTTATTTTATTTTTTATAATACAACAACTGCCGAGACCGGCGAGAATGGCCTCTACAAACGCAGCTCGGACTACAGCTCCCACATCAGGGAGACGGAAGCTCCCGGAATCTGGAGAGAACTATAATTTTGAACTTCATTTTTTCGTGTGAAAAAACCCATCCAATACCCGTACATAAATAACATATATTAAGTTCATGTTTCCGGGTCAATTCTGCAGTGCTTACGTGGCCAATGTATTTTGTAGATATTGGCTTGCAATATGAAATTGTTGCCTACATAATAAACCCATCTTCTTAATATTATTATTTATTTTTAAATATTACATTAGGACTGTCGGGATTTCCCGAGATCAAACAATACATGTACGGCTCAGATATCTACTCCCATAACAGTAGATAACTACTCCCCAAAACCCGGGCAGAAAAACTCCCCACACCTACTTCTAAAATGTGCATGGTGGATCATATACACTAAACCACATATGTGGAAGAGGTGCACTACCAGCTTTGCTAAGAGGTGATATGCACTCTTGATCTTTATTCGTGATAGTATCTTTTGAACCATTTAATCTACTGATGTTTATATTTGCCTGTAAAGATGTGTGGTATACTGGTATGCTGTGGCGGACCCAGGAATTTTACACTATTAGGGTATTTGAATAAATTAAAATCGCAATTATATGATAAACATTTGAAAAATTAACATCATAGTAAAATAGTTTTTTTTTTTTAATTTTTAATTTTTTAATTTTTTATTTTTATAGATAAAATTAAATAAATAGAACACTTACTCAAATGAATTAAATAATCTTACATTCAAAAGAAAATAAAAACAAGAAAAAATATTTAAAATTAAATAATAACAAGAAAAAATATTTACAAAAAAAATAATAACAAGAAAAACAACATAAATAATGAAAAAAATTAAAAGAATAAATTACAATCTAAATTTATAATAAGAAATTTTGTTTTGCATTATAATGAATTCAATTTAAATTTATACAAAAATTATTTATTAATAACTATTACTAGACATGTTTTTAAATTTTTTGTTCTTCAAACTATTGGTAAATTATTGATTTATTGATTCTAAATAAATTACAACTATAAAATAAAGAAAAATACTAAGGATAAAAAAAAAATATGAATCATAGTAATAGATTGACCATTTTAATTCAATAAAGTAAAATCTGATATTTTAAGGTTTATTGATTGGGCATTTGGGCATGTTAGTTATGTCAAATTAAAACTATTGGAAATAGTACAAATATAAAATAATAATATATAATTTAATATAAAATAAAATTGAATTAAATAAACACACAGTAATGGTAGTTAAGAAATTGACAACGACGGAATAGAGAAAATGAATTGGAAAAGATGATAAAATAAATAAGACATAAAAAATTGGAAGATAAACTTGAATTAAAAAAGGCACATAAAAAATATTAGAACAAAAAATTGAATTAACAAAAGTACCCTTGAGATGAGACTCGAACCAAGCACCTAAGTCTAAAATTAAGATCCACCACCCGCCATACCACCAAACACTTGTTGTTAACGATTTTTAATTAATATGTATATATACAATGTAAACAGAATCAAAATTTTTTTTTAAATATTTACAACAGTGGGCACAGGCCCCACTTGGTCTCCACGTGGGTCCGCCCCTGGTATGTACGTCCTTTGGGGCTGGATCGTGTAATCTTCTAGTTTAATTCTCATCGTGTCATCATCCAGAGTATTCCTATCATGTAATGATGTTGCCTCTATCAGAAACCTGTCAACCAATCAGTTCAGTTGAAATCAGTCGATGACGGAAAATCAATTCGGTTCCCTATTCACACTGACCGAAGAACTGATCTTGACATTTGTACTCGATAGATGTGCCGACCCAGTCCATCGCATTTTCATTATTACTGTCCATTGGGTGTGTAAGGATTCCCATTTTTTGATTGGCTTATTTCATGGACAAACCACATTTGGGATTCTTTGTAAGGGTAGCTTAGGTATTGGAATTCAAGTTGATGCCCTTTGAAGACCTCATCAATGACAAGCACCAAAGGTAAATTCTAAGTGCTTACTTGCAATTGAAGAGATAGATGCACACACTCACAAATCATGCATAATGTTTTGTTCTTGTATGTTGTGTGTCTAATTTATGTGCTTTAATGTTCATCATCATCTCTTCTTACATGTTTACATGATTGCATTTTGTTTTTCCAAAGCCTTGTCATGCATTAGTCTTAGGAGTGCATCATTGCAAAGGGCGCTGTTCAAAGCGCTCTACGAACAGCGTCGTACGAACAGCGCCCCTCTTGACCTGTTTGGAAAATGCATTTTTAATGCATCAGGTCTGATGCTTTTTTGGAGGGCTCTGTACGAGCGCTGTACAGAAGCGCTGTACGTACAGCGCCCATCTCAGACCCGGGAGGACAGGGATCAGGCACTGTTCAGAAGCGCCATACGAACAGCGCCCATGAAGAAAAAACTCTTCAAATTCCCAGGTAGGCGCTGTACAAGTCGCCCTACGAACAGCGACCTGTACAGCGCCCAAGGCAAAAACATGGCACTTACCCAAAACGATGTCACTTCATCTTGAGGTCCTATATATATGTCTTCTTCATTCCTAGGTCGTTTTTTTAAGAGTTCAAAAGCCATTTTTACTTAGCATATCTTTCTTCAAGAGTGAAAATATTTATAAACGTGTCCTAAAGTAATCTAGAGGGGGGGTGAATAGATTATATTCAATTCTTTTACCCAATTTTCGTTATTAGTCAATTTTACGAAAATTCCCCAAACAAGATACAAAGCGGAAAATAAAGGACACACAATATTTACGTGAAAACCCACACGAGGAAAAACCACGGGCTGTTAAGTGCGCCACACCCGAACCTCAATCCACTAATTGTAATGGCAATTACAACCTAGGTTGACCACGTTAAACCTCACACGGTTACTAATCTACCACTACTACCCGCAGGCCTTCAAGAGTGAATCTAGTTCATGCTTGCAAAACTATCACAATAGAAACTACAAGACTTGACTCTAAAAGAAGAGATAAAACAACCTATAGTGAATATATGAAATACTCAAGATGCTCAAAATGCAAGGTTAGACATTCAAGCTTATCTAGGCATGGGTGAACATGTTAAACATTCCTAGATATCATATTGCTAGATGACATGTATATAATATAACCAAATAAGCAACCAAAAACCTATATGCTCTATCTAGCACAATATAACTCACAAACCACAATAATAACAATCTTGAACTAAGTCAAGTCATAATGATGCAATCTTGAATCAATTCAAGTGATAAAAAGATTATCTTGTAAAGCAAGAACATATAGATATGAGAATGGTGTTCTAGATACAAGTCATGTGAGCAATAACAAAAACCCTAAATGAAATCAACCTAGAATCATACTAGTTGATGAATGAAAGATGCAAGATGAAGGGTTTTGTAATTTAGAAGCTTAAAGATAAGGTCTTGATACCTTGGCTTGAAGATACTCAATGATGCTCTCAAAAGTGTAATTTTTTGCTCTAAAAAACCGAGCCAAGGCAAACAAGACACATATATATGTGATCCAAATGAAATGATGTCGTTTTGAAATAAATGCCTGAAAGCGCGACATCGGCGGTCAGGCCGCCGAATTAGACCGCAGAATACCAACTGTCTCGACTCAAACACTAGATCGGCGGTTTGGTTCGGCGGTCAGGCCGCCGAACTCAACCGCACATTTCCAGATGACATTCTGGAATCATTCGGCGGTCAAGAATATGACCGCCGATCAAACCGCACATTTGGGACAGAAACCACCAGGTCAAAACGGCGGTTTCATTCGACGGTCAGGCCGCCATTTGAAACCGTACAATTCCAATCATGATACTGGAATGATTCGGCGGTCGAGAAAATAGCCGCCGATTCAACCGCAGAAAAAGGGACAGAATTCTATTTTCATTCGGCAGTCTGGCCGCCGAAATCAACCGCCGTTTCCCCAAACTTGGAGAAAACAAAGGAGAATCCAAGGCATTCTCCGAAAGTGGTCTTCACGCTTAACAAGCACACCATCGTGCATGCGCGGACGTTTCCGAAACATTTCGAAAGCGAATTACAACACACTAATGAAAAGCAAACATGAAGAGCAAGTGTGATAAGAAACATGTGAATGCAATCTAATGCCTATCATGACATGGCAAATCAAACTTAGATGCAAACACATTAATAATTACACACAACCAACAAGAATAAGATCATGCATGGATTTGTGAGTGTGTGCAACTACATCTCTTCAAAATAGAGTTAAGTCAAGAGAACTATCTTCCTTGAAGCTCTTGATCACACAAAGAGGTTTTCTTCCATTCTAAGCTACCCTTACATATAGAACCCCATTGTGATTTTGTCAATGAAATACGCCAATCAAAAGTGAGGCACTTACAATCTCCCCCTTTGGCTATTTCGTGACAAAATCACCACTCACATAGCATCCTCACAAAACAAAAGAAAATGGTTAACACAAATTTTCTATAATACAATAAAGCTCCTAGTCTAAGTCTTGAACATCTTCAAGATAATTCCAAGCTTGTAGAAAATTCCAACCTACACACAATCAACAAGAAATATACCTTCCAAGAACAAGTGAGAGAGGTGCTAGTGACAAAAAAATTGCAATTGCCAAAGAGAATCAATACAATCAATAGAAAATGTAATCATGCAATGCAATGCAACTCAATGCAATGCAACTCCCCCTAAATGCAATCATCTCCCAACATGGGTTAATCACTCTCAACTCCCCTTAAATGCAATGCCTAGAAGCACAAATTCTCCCCAAACCTTACTCCCCATTTTTGTCGTGAGATAGGCAAAGGGAGCCTCCCTTAAAAGGTAAGCATTAGCAAAGAGAGCTTATAGCACAAGCACATATGCATAATCATATAAGCAATTTTATGCACCTCAATCAAGTAAGAGAGATTTAAGGAGTTTTATTTGAAGACAAATGTGTGACAAGGATGCTTTGCATGCAAGACATGTTGCATTCAAGATCAAAAGCAATGGTATTTAGCAAAGCAAACAACAAAGGTTTCATAAAAGAAGTCAAACCAATTTCACCCTTTGTCATGGAAAAAGCAAGGATATAGAGATTAAGCATTTCATATTTAAAAGAGCAACTATATCCAACTTTATATGCAAAACAAGACATGAGTGACTTTGCACCCTATTTGATTTTTCCGGGTGAGAAACCTGTATGATAGTAGGCTTGTTCTACAAATAAAGAAAGAGAGACTTTGGATTTGAGATCTTTATTTATTTGAGTCTCAAAATTGCTTTTGCACACAAATTTTTCAATTCAACATTTGTAACCAAACAATTCACATTTTGCATCTCATACTTTTCATTTTAAGCATGTCATTAAAAAAAGAATCATCATGCCATGGAGATCAATTAAAGGTCATTCAAAAAGTACTTCCAAAGCACATCTCCTATTCCAACAATGCATGTTTGAGCATAAATATGACATGGATTGCAAGCAAATCAATGTAGCACACTTATTAAAAAAAATACATATAAGCATGTACAACCAATCATCTCAAGCAATTGACTAAGAGGCATAAAATATATCAATGAAGCACAATGCATGATCATGCAATTTTGCTCTCTTTGCTTGAGCTCCCCATATGGGGTCAAGACAAACCAAATCAAACCAAGACACAAATCCCAATAGACTTGCTAAGGTTCCCAAATCTAATGGTGTCTAAAGGCTTTGTGAACAAATCCGCTAGTTGGTCATTTGTTCCCACATGTTCCAATGCAATGGTTTTGCTCTCAACTAGCTCTCTTATGAAATGGTGTCTAATGTCAATGTGCTTTGTCCTAGAATGTTGGACGGGATTCTTAGAAATGTTAATGGCACTCATGTTATCACAAAATAAAGTAAGAGTACCTTGCTCCAAGCCATAATCGGCTAGCATTTGTTTCATCCACATCAATTGAGTGCAAGCACTACCGGCGGCAATGTATTCCGCCTCGGCCGTGGATAGGGAAATAGAGTTTTGTTTCTTGCAAAACCAAGAAACCAAATTGTTTCCAAGGAAGAAGCAACCGCTCGAAGTACTCTTCCTATCATCACTATTTCCCGCCCAATCGGCATCACTAAATCCAACTAGACTTGGATTAGTGTCAAATGAGTACCAAATCCCATGATTTGAGGTACCATTCACAAACCGAATGATCCTCTTCACCGCAACAAGGTGAGATTCTTTGGGATTAGCTTGGTACCTAGCACAAACACCCACACTAAAACAAATATCGGGCCTACTTGCGGTCAAGTAAAGCAAGCTACCTATCATGCCACGATATAGACTTTGATCAACATCCTTTCCACTAGCATCTTTGCTAAGTTTCAAGGTGGTGCTCATGGGTGTGTCACAATGTTTGGCATTCTCAAGCTCAAACTTCTTCACTAGACTCTTAGCATACTTAGCTTGGGATACGAAGATCCCATCATGCATTTGCTTGATTTGTAAGCCTAGGAAGTAATTTAGTTCACCAACCATATTCATTTCAAACTCATGAGACATGACATCAACAAATTGCCTAACTTTGGATTGGTTGGTGGAACCAAATACTATGTCATCAACATAAATTTGAGCTATGAATAACTCATCTTTAGTGCACTCGATGAACAAAGTCTTGTCAACACTACCTCTAGAGTAGCCATTGTCAACAAGATAAAGAGTGAGGCGCTCATACCAAGCCATCGGTGCTTGTTTCAACCCATATAGAGCTTTCTTGAGGTGATAGACATGAGAGGGGTGGTGTGGATCCACAAACCCCTTCGGTTGTTCAACAAACACTTCCTCATGCAATAAGCCATTGATGAAGGCACTCTTAACATCTATTTGGTGTGACTTGAACTTGTACACACAAGAAATGGATAAGAGAAGCCTTATGGACTCAAGACGGGCAACGGAAGCAAAAGTCTCCTCAAAGTCAATACCCTCAATTTGAGAGTACCATTGTGCAACAAGTCTTGCCTTGTTTCACACAATGTTGCCATCCTCATCGGATTTGTTCCTAAACACCCATTTAGTACCTATGACATTGGTGTTTCTAGGTCTAGGAACAAAAGTCCAAACCTCATTTCTCTCAAATTGGTTTAGCTCTTCTTGCATGGCAAGAACCCAAAACTCATCTTCCAAGGCTTCATCAACCTTTTTGGGTTCTATTTGAGAGGTATAACAAGTGTAGCTAATTTGATTAGCTATTTAACGCCTAGTCCTAACACCCTCTCTAACCTCTCCAATGATATTATCCTTATCATGGAGTTTTCTAACCCAAGGAGTGGGTTCATTAGAGTCCAAAAGAGGAACTCTATTAAGAGGCAAATCATCCTCTTCATCTTGGTTTGACTTCACACCACTTGAAGTCTCACCACTCTCCTTCAAAGGAAGGTCACTAATCTCACAAACATCCTCCTCATGGTCATCATGTTTGGGCCTATAGTCATCAAAGACAACATTTGATGATTCCATAACACTTTGAGTCTTTAGATTAAAAACTCTATAGGCCTTGCTATTAAGTGCATACCCAATGAAAATACCCTCATCACTCTTGGCATCAAACTTGCCAAGTTGATCTCGGTCATTTAGTATATAGCACTTACTTCCAAAGATGTGGAAATATCTCACATTGGGTTTTCTACCCTTCCATAACTCATAGGATGTTTGTTTAGTCCCGGGCCTAAGGAAGACTCTATTCCCTATGTAACAAGCCGTATTGATGGCTTCGGCCCAACGATTCATAAGGACTTTGTTGCTAATCAACATGACTCGGGCCATCTCTTGGAGGACTCTATTCTTCCTCTCAACAACTCCATTTTGTTGAGGAGTCCTAGGGGCCGATAATTCATGGGAAATACCTAAGCTATTGCAAAAAATTTCAAAGCTAGCATTTTCAAATTCTTTCCCATGATCACTTATACTTTTTTTAATGCTTTTAATGTGAGAAGTTTTCTCATTTTGAATTTTGACACAAAGCATTTTAAATTTTTCAAAGGCTTCGGACTTTTCTCTAAGGAAGTAAGTCAATGTAAACTTAGAGAAGTCATCAACAACAACAAGAATGTACCTTCTACCACCTAGACTCTCGGTTTGAATGAGACCTGAAACAAATAATAGCACGGTGTGTATAAAGCTATCTAGAGGGGGGGTGAATAGATTTTACGCTTTTTACCCAATTTTTCGTGTTAGTCAAAATTACGAAAATGCCCTCAAGATAATATAACCAAGCAATTGTAATATGGTGCGGAAATTAAAACAACACTTGGTTTTTACGTGGAAACCCTCACGGGAAAAACCACGGGCTATGTAAGTAAGCCACACTCGAACCTCGAATCCACTAAATGTGCAAACGATTACAACCTAATCCCGGAAGTAATCACACACCTACCTAATCCCGGTATGAGTGAACCTAGTCCAATTTGCTTGCGTTCTAAGCAACCTAATCCCGGATGCTACACACAAGACTTACTTTCTCTATGAAGAGAATACAACCCTAAGTGAATATATGTAAATATCCAAAATGCAACATAGAGCAAGGGAAACCCTATATGCTTATCTAAGATGATTAATATGCAATTAAGAACAATCCTAGATATCAAAACTAAATGACATGTCAATTAGTTTAGCTAATCAATATTAAGCACAAAACCTAATATGCAAGCACAATATAAAATCTCAAACATACATCATACTCATCTCAATATTGTATCTAAAGCATACAAAATAACAAACAAGTAATTAATTGAGATTACTAGATAAGAGAAACACAAAACATGTAAGATATTAGTGAAAAGCTTACCAAGCAAAGTATGATGAAGATTCCATGCTAGATGACATCTAGATGATCTAAGATGATGCTAGATGATGATTGATGATCATGAAAAAGTGTTTGAGAATCAAGAATGGAGTTCTTGGAATTTTTCTTCTCTTTGAAAAATATCCTAAGTATGAATTCTGAATATGAACTCTCTTAATTGACCTAAAGTCAAAGTGGCATATATATAGGGGGCCAAATCAAAGTGAGGTCGTTTAAGTAAGTTTCAAAGAAACGCGCCGATCGGCGGTTTCAATCGGCGGCCAGGCCGCCGATAATGACCGCCGAATTGAGCTCGTGAAGAACAGAGCATAAACGGCGGTTCATTCGGCGGTTTCGTGACCGCCGATTCCAACCGCCGAAACAGAACAGAGAGATCAAAATCAACCAGGTATGAACGGCGGTTTCGAACGGCGGTTTCATGCCCGCCGTTTCAACCGCAGAAATAGACTGAGAGATAAATCAATCAGGTCTTGAAACGGCGGTTTCTAACGGCGGTCGTGACCGCCGATCTTAACCGCAGAAATGCTTCAGACCAATCTGGACTGAAACGGCGGTTTCAGTCGGCGGCCAGGCCGCCGATCATAACCGCCGATCACCTAGATAGGTGAAAACCAAGGAGAAGCCAAGGGCATTCTCCATAGGCGGTCCTCGCGCTAAACCAAGCACATTCTCGTGCATGCGCGGACGTTTCCGAAAGTTATCGGGAAACGAATTAACACAACAACAAGACACAATTACACACAACAAAATATAATAAATAAGTGCAAGTGTGAATTGTGACAAACGAAGAGAATGCACACATATGCAATGAATGTTTAGTGTGTGTGTGCAACTAATCTCTTCAAAGAAAAGAAAGCACATAGAAATTTACCTTCGGTGCTTATCAACACGAGGTCTTCAAAGGGCTTCGAACAAGAAGACCGATACTTAGGCTACCCTTACAAAGAACCCCCACATATGGTTTGATCACGAAATAAGCCAATTAAAAACAACGGGAATCCTTACAACCCATAAGATCCACGTGGAGGAGCTCCAATGGCTCTTCGGTGGAAAGGTATTTGCCTTTCTTGTGCACACTCTTGGTTTGCTTCCCTTGTTGACAAGGTCCACAAACACCCTCATCCTTTTTCCCAAGCTTGGGAAGGCCTCTAACAACATTTAGCCTCTCAAGGACTTTCAAGTCCCTATAATTCATATGGCCTAGTTTTTGGTGCCACACATCAATTTGCTCACTAGTAGACAAGTTACAAGAGATAACATTAGACTCAAGATAATAACAATTGTCACTTGATCTCTTGCCTTTCAACAACACTTGCCCATTTTCCTTAAAAATAGAGCAATCAACTTTGCCAAACATAACCGAAAGCCCTTCATCACTTAAGTGCGATATGCTAATGAGACTGGCTTGCAAGCCATCAACATAGAGAGCATTGGGCAAGGAGGGTAAACCGGGAATAGATATATTACCTTTCCCTATGACCTTTTTCTTGGATCCATCACCAAAGGTGACAAACCCACCATCCTCCATGACAAGAGTTTTAAAGAAACTCTTGTTTCCGGTCATGTGCCTAGAACACCCACTATCAAGGTACCAAGTGTTAGATGCATTTGCTTTTAAGGCAACTTGGGCCACATAGCAATAATAATCATTATTTCTACTCATCCTAGGTGAAACATGGTTATTCCTAGGAGCCATTGGTCCATTAGCTCTAAAATTCCTAGGTGCATGCATTGTGGCTCTTCTAAGCATATTTTTCTCAATCATACTTTCTCTTCTACACAATTTAATATACTTAAAACAATTAGGCCTAATATGGCATTCAATTCCACAAAAATGGCAAGTAGGAGTAAAATAGGAATTCATACCATAGCCTTGTGCAAGCATTTATGGTCTCCTTTTATTTTGAGTTGCTCTTGGGTGTTGAGGCAACTCTCTCCTTTGTGGTTGAGCCAAGTTGGCATGTCTTCTAGGTTGAGCTTGTGGGACCCTTTGTTGAGGAGGTCTTGGTAGTGGGGGTCTTGGTTGAGGAGGTCTTGGTTGTGGAGCTCTAGCTTGTGGTGGTGGAGCTCTTGTTGGAATCCTTGCTTGTGCTTGCTTGGAGGATTCACCAACTTCCACCCACTTAGTTGATTGTTGAGGGGCTTGAGCATTTTCAACCTCTTTGCTCTTGACAAATGTTGTCTTCTTCAAGGATGTGGCTTCCATTTCTTCCACATATCCTAACCCCTTCTTATCACTTGGACTCTTCCCACATGATAGCATCTTGTCAAGCTTCTCGGTTCCGAAAGTCATCTTAGCAATCAACCCTTTTGCTTCCATGAGCTCTTTCCTCAAGCTTTCTGTAAGGATTCCCATTAAATTGATTGGCTTATTTCGTGGTCAAACCACATGTTGGGGTTTGGTTGTAAGGGTAGTCTAGGTGATTAAGGTTGAATATCAAAGACCCTTTCCAAGACCTCAAGAGGACAAGCACCAAAGGTATATCTTGTGCTTACTTTGGCTTGAAGAGATATAGTTGCACACACACACAACATGCATAACTCTTATTCTTGAATGTTGTGTTTATATTTTGTGTGTATTGTGCTTTATTGTTTATTCAATGTCTCTTCTTGCATTAAATTGATTGCATCTTGTTTTATGAAATGCCATGACATGATAGGCATTATGATGCATTCAATACCCACACTTGCACTTCATGTATGTTAGCTTTTAGTGTGGTGTAATTCGTTTCCCGAAGGATGTTCGAAAACGTCCGTGCGTGCACGTTGATGTGCTTTGTTTTGCGCGATGATCGCCGATGGAGATGCCTTTGGCTTCTCCTTGGTTTCACCATTTTTGGTGAAACGGCGGTTACGTTTGGCGGCCTGGCCGCCGTTCGAAACCGCCGAATGAGACCTGATTGAAATATATCTCTCGGGTCCAAAACGGCGGTTGGGATCGGCGGTTTCTAAACCGCCGAACGAAGTCGCCGAAGTTCCCCTGTTCCGCTCGGGAGCCATTCGGCGGTTCAATTCGGCGGCCTGGCCGTCGATTGAAACCGCCGATCGGTGTGTTTCAAGGGCAAAATTGTATTTTCACCTGCCCTGGTTTTGGTCTCTATAAATACATCCTTATCTCTGGTTCAGAATACAAGTCTTGCATCCCAAGAACCCTAGAGAGATATTTAGAGAGACTTGAGAGAAAGAGCTTAAAGATCACATCTTTAATTCTCTAAACCCATTCCCACATGCACAAATCATCATCTAGGCATCATCTAGGTTCATCTAGCATATGCTTATGCATGGGTCTTCTTCAACACACATGGTATGATTTGTTGAACACTTTTATCTTACATAATTAGTGTTTCTACTTATCAATTTTATCTCATATTTTACTTATATGTGTTTAGATTAATTTCTACATATAAGATTGAGATTATGTGTTGATTGGGTTATTATTTGATAGCTAGGCTTTAATGTTCATATGCCATCTAGCTAATTGATCTCATTTGTTGATTGAGATTATTTTTCATAGCTTAATTGATTAGGTCATTATTGCCTAAAAGCTATGCCATGAACATTCTTGTGTGATGTATTGATAACTAGGTTGATAGATTGTTTTTTAATCAACTAGTTAATCCTTTGAATGTTTGTGGGTTTTATATGATAGCTTTGTATCTAGGATTGGTTATCCTTTACTTAGCTAAAGTTATATGCCATGACATATAGCTATATGTGATATCTAGGATTGATTATATTGTCATCTTATAATCCTAGGTAAGCATTTAGAGTACCCTAGCTCTTATTGCATTAATTGAATATTCATAAATATTCACATAGGGTTGTGCATCTCTTTTGAGAGATTGAAGTCTTGGTCTAGGGTTGCTATTACAGGCCCGCTGGGTAGTAGTGGTGGGTTACAGACTGGGATTAGGCTGTAAACATCATTACAAGTAGTGACTTCGAGGATCAAGCAAATTGGAATAGGGTTACTAATAAAGGCCCGCTGGGTAGAAGTGAGGGGTTACAGACCGGAGTGTTAGACGAGGTCTACATAGATTGTAAACTTCATTTCAATTAGTGATTTCGAGTTCCGAGTGTGGCGCACTGTACAGCCCGTGGTTTTTCCCAGTGGTTGGGTTTTCCATGTAAACATCAAGTGTCATTTATTATTTCCGCATCTTATTACACTTGTATGTATTGTTGACTTGCTAGGGGTATTTTCGTAAAATTGACATGCACGCGAAAATTGGGTAATAATTAGATAAAATCTATTCACCCCCCCTCTAGCTTTATATATTATACACACCGAGTATTTGTTTCACTTTCTTCATTCTTCTTGGCCAAGACTAACTCCAACTTCAACCCTTCTTCCATCTCTTTTGCTTTACTCACTTCTTTGCTCAAGTGGCCGGGTCACTTTGGAAGTTAATTCGAGCTTCTCCCCTTTTAACTTTTGTATCTCCTTTTTCTTCTTCAATCTTGAGTTTTCAAAGAATCTCATGAAGTCATCATAGTCCATCTCTTCACCAAACTCAAAATTGGACATTGAAGAGTTGCTCCCACCATTTGAGTTATTTTCATCTACTTCTTCTTGCTTGTCCTCTTCCTCTTCTTTATCACTTATGACTTTATTGCTATTGTGAGAGGATGAAAAGGCAATGAAATTGGCAACTTGGTCTTCCTCATCATCTGATGACTTGTCTTCATCTTCTAGGTCATCACTATCACTCCAAGTAACCGCCATGGCTTTTCCTTTCTTCTTCTTCAAATTAGCACACTCGGGAGCAATGTGTCCAAAACCACTACACTCATAGCATTGGACACCCTTCTTGTGGTCCTTCTCTTGAGCTTGCTCCACTTTCTTGAAAGGAGCCTTCTTCTTTGCAAACTTTCCCTTGGAGCCAAACCCTCTCTTCTCAAATCTCATAAATTGCTTGAACTTCTTTGCCATCAAAGCAATTTCTTCATCCGAGTCTTCTTCATCCTTCTCAACCTTGACACTCTTCAAGGCAAGACTCTTTTGCTTCTTTGGAGGTGTAGGTGTAGGACCCTTCCTAGATTCATAGGCCAAAAGTCTTCCAATAACTTCACTTGGCTTCATTCTTGAGTAGTCACTATTTTCTTCCAATGCTGTCACGTTGGATTCAAACCTCTCGGGAAGTGACCTCATGATCTTTTGCTTGATTCTTCTATCCGACTAGGGATCACCAAGTTGGTGTTTTGGTTCACTATATCCATAAGCTTCACTTGGAAGTCATTGAAGCACTCATCCTCCTCCATCTTTATGGTCTCAAATTGTGTTTGAAGGACTTGGAGCTTGGAATCCTTAACCACATCGGTTCCTTCATGAGCCGTCTCTAATATATCCCAAGCTTCCTTTGCTATCCTTGTAGTTTGAATGAGCTTGTATTGGTTGTCATCCATGGCACATAGGATTGCATGCATGGCTTTGTTGTTCCATTTTGAAGCCTCAAATTCTTGTGGAGTCCATTGTGCCTTTGGCTTGAGGACTTCCTCTCCACCTCCCGTAGGAGTCATCATAGGTGGCATGTACCCATCTTCAATCGCCATCCATGCCCGCTCATGAATTTCACTCACGTAAGCTTCCATTTTACCCTTCCATGAAGAGTAATTGACCCCGGTGAGCAAGGGGGGTCTTGTGCTAGAGGCACCCTCACCTCCCATTCCATTTCCACTCATTGTGTTTGGGGTTTGAATGAAATGAATGCACACAAACAAGCTAAACACACACAAGGATGCAAACAAATGCAATAGACTCTAACAAGAGCAAGGGATCTCCTAATTATGTTAAGGAACCTGCTCTGATACCAATTGAAAATATTTATAAACGTGTCCTAAAGTAATCAAGAGGGGGGGTGAATAAATTATATTCAATTATTTTACCCAATTTTCGTTATTTGTCAA
This sequence comes from Acer yangbiense, assembly GCA_008009225.1. Classification (NCBI taxonomy): domain Eukaryota; kingdom Viridiplantae; phylum Streptophyta; class Magnoliopsida; order Sapindales; family Sapindaceae; genus Acer; species Acer yangbiense. The sequence continues at coordinate 44,035,183 of CM017763.1, read as the reverse complement.
TTTTATGAAAATTCCCCAAACAAGATACAAAGCGGAAAATAAAGGACACACAATATTTACGTGGAAACCCACACGGGGAAAAACCACGGGCTGTTAAGTGCGCCACACCCGAACCTCAATCCACTAATTGCAATGGCAATTACAACCTAGGTTGACCACGTCAAACCTCACACGGTTACTAATCTACCACTACTACCCCGTAGGCCTTCAAGAGTGAATCTAGTTCATGCTTGCAAAACTATTACAATAGAAACTACAAGACTTGACTCTAAAAGAAGAGATAAAACAACCTAGTGTGAATATATGAAATACTCAAGATGCTCAAAATGCAAGGTTAGACATTCAAGCTTATCTAGGCATGGATGAACATGTTAAACATTCCTAGATATCATATTGCTAGATGACATGCATATAATATAACCAAATAAGCAACCAAAAACCTATATGCTCTATCTAGCACAATATAACTCACAAACCACAATAACAACAATCTTGAACTAAGTCAAGTCATAATGATGCAATCTTGAATCAATTCAAGTGATAAAAAGATTATCTTGTAAAGCAAGAACATATAGATATGAGAATGGTGTTCTAGATACAAGTCATGTGAGCAATAACAAAAACCCTAAATGAAATCAACCTAGAATCATACTAGTTGATGAATGAAAGATGCAAGATGAAGGGTTTTGTAATTTAGAAGCTTAAAGATGAGGTCTTGATACCTTGGCTTGAAGATACTCAATGATGCTCTCAAAAGTGTAATTTTTTGCTCTAAAAAACCGAGCCAAGGCACACAAGACACATATATATTTGATTCAAATGAAGTGATGTCGTTTTGAAATAAATGCCTGAAAGCGCGACATCGGCGGTTGAAACAAATTATAGCACGGTGTGTATAAAACTATCTAGAGGGGGTGAATAGATATTAAGTTTTTTACCCAATTTTTCGTGATAGTCAAAATTACGAAATTACCCCTAAATAGATAAAGCAATAAATCAAGTATAATATGCGGAAATTAAATAACACTTGATTTTTACGTGGAAACCCTCACGGGAAAAACCACGGGCTAGTAAGTAAGCCACACTCAAACCTCAAATCCACTAAATGTGTAAAACAATTACAACCTAATCCCGGAAGTAATCACACACCTACCTAATCCCGGTATGAGTGAACCTAGTCCAATTTGCTTGCGTTCTAAGCAACCTAATCCCGGATGCTACACACAAGACTTACTTTCTCTATGAAGAGAATACAACCCTAAGTGAATATATGAATATCCAAATGCAACATAGAGCAAGGGAAACCCTATATGCTTATCTAAGATGATTAATATGCAATTAGAACAATCCTAGATATCAAAACTAAATGACATGTCAAATAGTTTAGCTAATCAAGATTAAGCACAAAACTTAATTAGCTATCACAAAAAAACTTCTCAAACATACATCATACTAATCTCAAACTTGTATTCAAAGTATATAAAATAACATACAAGTAATTAATTGAGATTGCTAGCTAAGAGAAACACAAAATATGTAAGATATTAGTGAAAAGCTTACCAAGCAAAGTATGATGAAGAATCCATGCAAGATGGCTTTCTATATATATGCCTCTATGCTCTCTAGGTCGTTTCTAACTCTAAAAATTCCATTTTTATGATTGAGAGCTTTTAGAGAGAGACAAGTGAATCAAAGAATCCATCTTTTATCATCTTTGATTCTCTAAACACTCTAAACACTCCAAACCCTTGTTCATGTGCATCATATCTTCATCTAGCATTTTCTAGCATAGTTAGAATGCTTGCTTGCATAGGTTTTGGTCAACACACACTCTTTGGTAAGTTCTTCACTATTATCTTACATAATTAGTGTTTTATTTATCATAGACATCTCTTCTATTATTTGTATGCTCTTAGAATATATTCTAGATACAAAATAGAGATTGTTGTGTTGACATGATTGAGTGTTGTATTGTGACAGCTATCTAGGTTTTGCTTAATCTTGATTAGCTAAGCTTTATGACATGTCATTTAGCTTTTGATATCTATGATTGTACTTATTGTCATCATATCATCCTAGATAAGCATCTAAGGTTCCATAGCTTTATTTGCTTCTTAAATATTCATACATATTCACTTAGGCATATTATCTTTTCATTGAGAATCGTAAGTCTTGTGTGGTTGACCGGGATTAGGTTGCACACGGGGATTAGGTGGTCACTCAAGCAATTGGACTAGGTTCACTTTTAATATAATTAAAAGAGGATTTGATTCAAAAAATAATATAATTTATATATATATAAATTGATGATAATAATTTAAGAGTGTTTATAAATAATATGTATTAAAATGAATATATTATTTCAATGAGGGTACTTTTGGCATTATGATGAGTGCTTATAGTAATATTTATTTTTTAAATTTTAGAAATGGGTATATTTATAAAAATAGATGTACTGATAAGTTTTATGGATGTCAATATCCGTACCCTTTATATATTCAATAGTTATTTTTTTTTTTTAAATTCTTATATTTTAAATAAACTCAATTCCAACACAAAAAATAAAATTTAAATGTTCATAATTAACTATAGAATAAATCCATGAAAATAATTACAAGAAACAATATGAAAAGTAATTGTCAGCTGAGGTGAAACAAATAATATATAATAATTAGTTTTTTTCTTCTTTTACTTAGGTTTACATTGGATAAAAAAATTAAATATAATTTTTTATATCTTAATTTTACTAATACAATATATATTATTTAATTAATTAAAAATATATATCTTAAATTTGTATTAATTAAATATTAATATTATTAATAAATAATAAATAAATGAGGTCAGGTGGGGATACCAAATCCTACATGGCCTCGAACCCGCCCCAACCCTATATATTTTGATAAAACCCTACCTTGTATGGGGCGAGGTAGGTCGGGTTTTTGACATCTCTAACTTTATTCTCTGTTTTTCCCCCATATAGTATCCCTTGCCAATAGCTTTTGTTAAGATTTTGAAAAAAAAAAAAAAAAAAATCATTTTACCCTTTAATATCATCTAAAAGTTATCATTTTTCTCTCAAAATGTTTTGAAAAAAAAAAATTTTGAAAACCGTGACTAGTAAAATCTGATAAACTGACAGGTCAACGGTGATAAATTATGTCATGTCACCAAAAGTGAGCTAGAAGAGACCGGTTGTTAAATAGTTGATGACTGATGAGTAAATCAAAATAGTTGCATTGATGAGATAAAACAAAAAATGTATTCAAAAAGTGTATATGAATACTTGTGGAGTGTTCTGAGACCTGAAAAAGTGTACTGGCTCTTGTTTCAAGGTATAATTGCGTAATGCCAAAAAGGTTAAAACAAAAACTTGTAGTGCTATGAGTTCAAATCAAGACATGATCGTCGTCGTGTAGTGTGTATTGTGCAGTGTTGCAAAAGTCGCCGCCAGTCGCTGCCTAGGCGGTAGTCGGAGCCCCACCGCGGCGATTTCAGGGCAGTCGGTGAGATTAGGCGGGAGGAAGGAAGTCGCCATCTAGTCAGAGGAAGTCGGCAAGTCGGAGGAAGTCGGTCAAACCGATTTTGACCGACTTGTGATTTTGGTGACAAAAACGTCGCCGTTCTGACCTTTGGCTTTGGTAAGTTAGGTTTCATTTCAATGTTTCACTTTCATTTTTTAAAAAAAAATTGAAAATAGGAGAGAAGTGAAGTGAGAAACTGAGAAGTGAGGAAGCAAATCGCAAAACAGCTCGTCGCAGTCGACCTCCAGCTCATCGTCTCCAGCTCGTCGTCGATACTTATTTGGGTCTTCTCTCTTCTTCGCCTCTAACGAAGCCGCCGTCATCCGTCGCCTGCATCGCCGTCGTCGCCTTCATCGCCACTGTCATCGTCAAAGTCGTCGAACCTGATCTCTCTCAAACACAAATCTGATTTCGTTTTACTGTGTTAATGTGTTTAAGTTTACAGATTTAATATATATTATTATATTGTTGAGTGTGTGTTGAGTGTTGAGTGTTGACTAGTAAGGCATGCATTGTTGACATGTACATCACTATCCACTTGCACATTGTGATTGTACTATATTGACTTTAGTTTCCTGGAATTTGAATTACTTGGTTGGAATTTCATTTAATTTGTTAGATTTTGTTTAGGTTTTTTTTACTTTGGTTGGAACTTGGAAATTGATTTACTTTAGTTGGAATTTGATTTAGTTTGTTGGATTTTATTAAGTTGTTTATGGAATTTTGATTATCAATAGTCAATATTGAGTTTTTTAGAATTTGATTTTCAATTTTGGGTTCAAAATATGAAAATATATGAAATATTATGATTTTTTTGAATTATAGGAAAAAAAAATACTAAAAAAAAAAATTCCAGCCGGCTGCCAGCTTTCCGTTGACCGGCCGACGGCCGACTTCCGGCCATCTGCCTAGTCCCCGATTAATCCCCCTAGGCGCTAGGCGGTGGGTCGCCGCCCGACTAGCGCCTAGCGACTTTTACAACACTGGTATTGTGTAGAATGTAGACTGTGGTCTAATGATTTAATATTAAAGGTAAAAGAATTATATTTTTATTTTTTTTCAAGAGTTAAATATGTTCGGTTTATTTTTTAAGGATTCGAATCCACAATCTTATGATATAGATATAAAGGGTTTATCATTGGACCAACTCATCTCATCGGAGTTATATTTTGATTTATTCGGTATAAAACCATTTGGGTTCAATTTTGTATGTAAATTTTATAGAGCAAATTATACTGCACTCCTTGAGCTTTAGGCAAGGTACACTTAGTTGGAAAAGTTTTGGTATTATACACTAACACCCCCAAGAATTAAATTTGACTTTGAAAATACCTAAAATACCACTAGTTATATTATTTTATACTTTTTTTTTTTTTTTTTTTTACCTTTTAACCAAAAACTTTATAAATTTTAATAGAATAAAAAAATTAAATAAAAATATATGATTCATTAAATAAATAAATAATTTTAAAAATTAAATAAATAAATAGTTTTTAAAATAAATAAATAAATAAATAGTTTTAAAAAAATAAATAAAATAAAAAACATTAATTTTTTTAAGGATATCTATTAATGGAGACAAGAAAAACTCTAAATATCTAAACTATTTATTTAGTTAATTTTAAAAAAATATTTATTTATTTATTTTTAAAAAAAATATTATTTATTTAATTTTTAAAAACTATTTATTTATTTAATGAATCATATCTTTTATTTAATTTTTTATTTTATTAAAGTTTATAAAGTTTTTAGTTAAAAGGTAAAAAAATAAAGTATAAAATAATGCAACTATGAGCATTTTAGGTATTTTCAAAGTTAAATTTAAGTCTGAGGTGTGTTAGTGTATAATACCAAAAAAAAAAAATTTAACTAAGTGTACCTTACTCAAACCTCAACGGGTGCAGTGCAATTTGCCCAATTTTATATTACAATATTGTTGTACCTTATTCCAAATAAGTTTGACATTGTCAACAAAAAATCAAAATGGGTCCCATAAAATGGTCAACATTATGAAAATCCTAGATCTAGGTCACTAGGTGGTGATCCTACTATAACCGACAATACTCTAAAGTTTAACTCGATTGCAATGACCTTCAGGATAGACGACAATACTCTAAAGTTTAACTCGACTAAAATGACCTTCAGGCTAGAGGATATTATTATGGAGTAATTGCACTAACACCCCTAAGTTTAGACCTAATTACAATAATATGGACTTTTAACCAAATATTACATAAATATCCTCTACTGTCAGTTGACTTGCATCTAAACTAACTGTTGACCATATTTTTAGTATTAAAAATCCAAAATGCCCTTAGTTACTTATTTATACTTTATTTTATTCTCCTTTAAATAAAAATAAAATAAAGTATATAAAAATACGAATAAAAAACTTTTAATTATATATTTTTCAAACAAATTTAAAAGACAAAAATATATTTGTTTGAAAAAATATATAAAACAAAAAAAAATAAATAGAAAAAGGAATAAAAGAAAACTAAATTTTAAGTTTTTGACATTAAAATACTATCATTATTGATGATTGAAAATTGAATATAATTGTGGAATCTTATTTATTGTTAAAAATCTTGTGGCTTAAATGAAATCCTATTGATGATTGAAAATTGAATATAATTGTGATTTGTTAATTTATGAAGAGTGCTACTTTGCCCAAATTTGATGTCCAAATGATGTGGCATCACTCTGATCCATTCATTTAAGTCAAACAAATCTAATATAATTTAAATGAATGGATCAGAGTGATGCCACATCATTTAGGCACCAGATTTGGACACTAAATTTGGTCAAAGTATCATTACTCGATTTATGAATCATCAATAATGATTGTATTTTAATGTTAAACTTAAAATCTAGTTTTATTTTTCATGATTGTGGATCCAAGTCCCAGCAATGGCTTATTTGAGATCTATTCTCCATTTCTTTTCTTAAAATTTTTCTTTTATTCTTTTTTCTAATTTTTTTAAAGTCTAAATTTTTTGTTTTATATATATTTGTCTTTAAAAATTTGTTTGAAAAAAATATAATTAAAAGTTTTTTATTTACATTTTTATATAATTTATTTTATTTTAAGGGGAAAAAGTATAAATAAGTAATTAAGGGTATTTTGGATTTTTAATACTAAAAATCAAGTCAACAGTTAGTTTTGATGGAAGTCAACTGACGGTAAGGGATGTTTGTGTAATATTTGGTAAAATGTCCATATGTATGTAATTAGACCTAAACTCAGGGGATGTTTGTGTAATTACTCCTATTATTATTGGTTTGGCTCATCTCATATTAGCCATTTCTTAGACATGAATAACTTTAGTTGTCGGATCAATACACGAACGTTTCCTACTTAATGGGCACTGAGTATATGACGTGCTTAAGTAATTGATGCAACGGATGTAGAAAATGTGAAAAGTTAGGAGAATTGCGGAGAAAAAAAAAAAAAAAAAAAAGGAAAACATAATTACTCACGTTTTGTAATTGCAGAATCACTCAACCAATCCAAACTGATTATTTGATTTATCAGAGAACTCACTAAATCCAAAGTTCGTGGTAGACATAAGAGTGGTCAAGTCATGGTCGAAACATGGACAACGTCGAGTCTCTTGAGTGTCTTTGGGGCAGAGATTTTTGGCCTTATATGGCCCAACGACGCCCCTCTGAACTATAAAGGTATGAAACAAATGATTAATATTCATTCTAACAGAAATTCTATTATCAGTTCGAACTGACAAAAGTTATATCAGTTCCTTGCATGTGGGCCACTGGATTTAAATACTTTGACCTGGCTGTATGCACTTGTCAGTCAAAGTATTTAAATCCAGTGGCCCAAATACAAGGAACTGATATAACTTTTGTCAGTTCGAACTGATAATAGAAAGACTGTTCATTCTAATGATCTATATAGATAATAGATCACATAGATCATTCTATGATCAATTAAATGTTGCCATACACTTTTTCCGGTGTCAGAACACTCACACTGCTCACACCATCATTTGTATCAACAAATCCAAAATGTTGATGATATCATGAACTGCATACGCACCTCATGAAATCTAATAAACTACCATTCATATAACTCATCAACGTTTACAAAATAGTTGATCACTGCTGGCTCATCAAAAGTGAGACAGAGGTGATCAACTAATATCATTTTATTAAATATAAAGGCATCGAAAAATATATGAAATATAAGAAAATTTAAGAAAAATAATTTGAGTATTCGAATTTTTTTAAAATTTTGTTCACAGGTAGATTTCAATGAACTCATTATCCATAAAAAAATTCAGATCAAAATTAATTAAAATCGATGTATTTTTATTAATGTCTCTATCAAAATCAAAATAAAGAATCCTTAATGAGAGACTAAATATATATATATATATATATGTGTGTGTGTGTGGAGAGAGATCGTAAAATAAAGAAAGAATGATAAAGAGACGCAATGTCTCTATAAAAGACATTTTGAAAAGTTATAATTGGATACAAATTGTTGTGTCAGTTTGGAGAATAAAATACAGTAGTATGGCAGGGCTGGCCATAGGTGTAGCTTATTGAGATAAACGTCAAAGACCCCGATATATATATTTTTTTATAAATATTATATATATATATAATTCTGTTCACATAAATATGTACTCATGTAAATATATGAGTACAATGAATATGAGTCATTGGATTCAACTATTTTGATTTAGACCATTAGATTCAATTACTTTGACTTAATCTAAGTCAAATTAGTTGAATCCAATGACTTACATTCAATGCACTCTCCTATAAAATATCTGAGTGCACACTCATTTGAAAACTTATATATATATACAGAAATTCTATTATCAATTCGAACTGATAAAAGATATATCAGTTCATTGCATGTGGACCACTGGATTTAAATACTTTAACTTGTCTGTATGCACTTGTCAGTCAAAGTATTTAAATCTAGTGGCCCACATACAAGAAACTGATATAACTTTTGTCAGTTCGAACTGATAATAGAAAGACTATATATATATATATATATATATTATAGTTGGACTGGTTCACATGTGATAAAAAGAAGTTATCATATGTTTGATTATAAAAAAGCCCATATTCTTTCTTTCTTAAAAAAAATAAAAGGCCTACCTTTTTTTTTTTTTTTTTTAATAAGGCACACATATTAAAGTATTAAACATAAACAACGTTCTTTTTCATACATTACCCGATACCAGATCAAAATCGACCTAAGCATTCAAAGGAAGAAAAAAAAATCAATTAGGAGTGTGTGCTGTGTAACTTAGGGCATCTCCAACCCTGCAGTAAATCGCCAATTTGTAGCAAATTTGGCCTCCAGCTCAGCGCCAAACCTTACACAAATTTTGCTCCAATGCACAGTGTCACTCAATATATTGCGTGACACTGTTCACTTGGTGCAACTATTCCTTTGTTTTTTTTTTTTTTTGTTTGTAAATTGGGTTTTGATTGGTTGGAGAATAGTATTTGTTGATAAATAATAATAAAAAAAGGGAATAGGGTAAGATTTGGTGCAATGAGTTAGAGATGGAATAGTGAAATAGTGTGAAATTACACTATTTTAATGTAAAAGTTACACCAAAAACACTATTTGGGTTGGAGATGGTCTTAATGTGTTATTTTGTATGATTTTTATTTTTTTATTTTTTTATTTTGGGAACTTTTTATTTGTTATTTTTTATATTACGGCCTTGAGTTTGAGTTATGTTATAAGTATTATATATGTTATGGATTTAAAATGTATTAGAATAATACAATACTATGTTTGGTTTGTTTTGGACTGGTCACTGTATTGTATTAGCTAATAAATTTTAATTGATCTAATACAATGGATGTCGTATTATCTAATATAGAGGAAATATGTTATATTAATTAATACAGCCTAATGCAGCATAATACAAAATATCACCAAATATAGGATTGTATAGTCATATAAGAATAATACAGTACAATCCAATACAATACAGTTCAACACAATACAATATAGTGTGCCAAACGAGCCCTAAGGAAAATGGCTACACACCTCAAGTTTGAGTCAATGAAATGAAATTCCATCATCAAGAAGTTTACAATATGCAATTTTGTGTGTCAACTTGTGTTTCTTTTTTTCTGTTTAGTGTAGGGATGTCCATTTTAATCCAGTTTCTGCAAAATGTAATCAACAGGAGGGTGCTGGTTTGGGTGAAGAGGCCGCAGATTAAGCCGATCCACAAACCCTATACACAGAATGGAGCAATACAAGGTGAACAAACCGAGAAATCCAAAATCCGACAATATGTATGTGTATGATGGACAAAAATGTAGTAATGTTGCCTCACCCTAGCATATAGTTTCAACTTGAATCCAAGAAGTAATGCAATTGGCATGCCAATGAAATAGAATGTTGCCAAATTAGCATACACGGCCAAGTGCTGCCAACCACCGCCTCTTGCCACCCCTGCACCATAAACTTACTCGCTTCAATCGAAATATTTACAACATGCTACATACAAAAATGGTAATGTTGTGGAGCTAGCATCACAATGATCAATAGCATATAGTTAATCCAACGGAAATACAGTACGTACATATGTACTATGCAAGAATTTGGTGGATACAAACCTGATAGAACACCTTGCACAAAATCAAATGTTATAGAGATTGCAAGAAAAGGTGTTAAAGGGGCAAACTCCTTAATTATTTCAGGGCTGTCACTGAAGAAGCCAGCCCAGATGTTATGACCAAAGGCTAGAGTCGAAACAACAATAAGAGCAAGGAGGACGGTGAGCTTCAGACTCACAGCCATGGCACTTTTCGCTTGATCGATATTTCCAGCTCCAAACTCATTTGATACCCTTGTGCTGTCACAAAACATAAGTTTTCTCTCTTTAAATTTCTCACTCACAATGACACAAATGTAACAGAGAAAATACAACAGATAACAGGCCTAGTCTACTTACTGACCTTGCAGCAGCACTAAGACCATAGGCGATCATGTAGGTAATAGCTTCTGTATTCACACTTGACATTGCAAAACCGGAAAATTAAAGATCGAAGTCAAGTTTAAATAATCAGTTTTTGATAAATATGATGCAGGAAACTTACCACATTGCGACCAATGAAGTAGTTAGTTCTGAGTTTGGCATCAATCCAGCCAACAACACAAGAATCTCAAAAGCCCAGTACTCCAAGCTGGATGAGAAAAATAATTTTACAATTATAATTACTAATAATTACAAGGTGATCATCATTCATGATTATAAATTACTTTTATAGTTAACGGAGAATCTGCTTCAATTAGGGGAGCAGGAATAATGAAGTTTCAAGTTACTTACCATACCATTGCTGCAGAGGGTAGGGCTAGTTTCAAGTTTGCGAGGATGAAACTGAACAATTCGAATGAAAATCCTTGCCATGTAGGCTCGAATCTCTTCGAACAAATGACATAAACTGCCAGCAAAAGCATTGAAATACATAACGAGACTGAAGCTGCCAATGGAGCACCCTTGAATCCGAGGGATGTCCAGTGAACTAAAGCATATGCAATCCCAAAATGAAGTGCCGTTGGGAGTGCTGAGAGGAAGACCAATGGTATGACTATAGATTGTGTTTGAAGAAACCTTAATATGTTTTGTATAAAACCGTATGCAAATAGGCCAGGAATGAGATATCTCATATAAAGAGCTGCTGTTTTCGAAACATCGGGATCTTGATGGAGTAAAACAAGTATAGGCTCCGTATAGAACCAACAGATGGATACGACAATTGAGAATAAGAAAGATATGATGCAAGATGCTTGTAGATATATTCCCAACATTCTGTATTCTTTTGCACCAAATCCTTGGCCACAAAGTGTTTCAAGTGCTCCACTTAACCCTGTCTAATACAACAACAGAGAAAATAAAATTGCATACTCTTGCAAATTTGCAATCATATAAATTAAAATTGCATCACATAGCCTAATTAATTCTTACTAGAAAATCAGTCACATACAAGACATAGAGTTTATGATAATTAGGCTAGCATATATTTAATGAAGGTTAATTAGTTTTTGAACTATTTCAAGCTACCTACCAATCACCAATTCAAATTATATATGAACAAGAAATGCATGCAAGAAACATGAATGGTTACCATTAAAGCAAAGCCGGTGATGATGGCCCAAGAATTGGCAAGGGTGGCTCCGGCGAGCTCAAGGTGGCCGAGGTGGCCGGAAAACATGACAGAAACCAAGGGGATTGCATAGTAGAAAACGTTAGTAAGAATCATTGGCAGTGAAAACAAGACTTGAGTCTTGGCCTCTTCAACATCCAAAACTTTTCTCCACCAACTACTACATCCTCCTCCTCTATTTCTGTCTTCTTCTAACAAGGGTGTGGTTGCAGTTGCATTATCTGAACTTGTATTTTGTAACATCTTCATTTTATCTTCTTGTCTTCTCCAATTCCTACTTATATTTGTTATCTCTTGAAGAGATAACAAATCAAATCAAATCAAATAAAAAAGAACGATTCAGGAAGAAGTTAGAAAAACGTTGACCAAAAATCAGTCAAAAAAACGGCGTGGTTGCCACTTGCCACTCTTTAACTTTTTGGTCTAAACAATTTAGGCTTTAATATGAAATAAAAATGAAAAATGTTCACACGTAACTCGAGGATTAAAAAAAGTGAATTAAAAAGTTAAAATTTATTTTTAGCATTAATATACAGTATTAGAAAAATAAATATGAATTATTTTAAGTTTGGAAAATTTTCATATCGGTTCTTATCTTTTTATAAAGAATAATTCTATACAACCCAAATAATTAACCCAAATTTCAATCCAAATGATGTGATAAATGAGTTGTCATCACCACACACAACATGAGATGATGTGGTTAATGGAAAAACCACCTGCCACATCATTTTGATTGAAATTTCACCTAAATTTTTAGGTTTTTTTAGCATTAGTGTTTTATAAAATGTCACTTTTGATTGATTTTACTATTTTGGACGTTCAAATTTCCTAAATTTTTGAAAATACAACATTTTAATCTATACGTTAGTCAAAGCTAACGATTAGTGGATGTTTGTTCAATTTTCCATTTTGTATTTGTTATTATTATTGTTTTTATGTGTATATGTGACATATTTTTAAAGGTTTTTATGACAAATCGTTAAATTTAACTATCAATTTACTATCAAATGGCCAAAAATAATATATTTTTGGAAACTCATAAACAAACATGAGCACAAGCACGAAAATGGAAAGTTTGCTTATAAAGTGATATTTCGCAAAAAAAAAAATATTAATTAATTAATTAATTAAAAACTAAAATAAAATTTCTTTTTTTAGTTTTTGATCTTTATTTACCCTCAGAACACATATTAACATGCCACTAAAAAAACCACATGAAAACATAGGACATAAATTAACCAATAAAATTATTAACAATAAAATTATTGGAATTTTTTTTAAAAAAGAATTGAACAATAAAAGTTGCATTGTGCTTAAATAGATTAATTTTCCAAAATGTATAATGAAAAATGTAAATCCATATATTTAAGTTCAACAATCTTACCTACATTTTCCAAGCAGCCCAATAACAAAACAAAGTGAATAATTAGCACCTTTCAAAATAGTATAGTGACACCACCCATTGTGCTCGGTGGTAGAGGATCTGGCTATGTCCCTGTCCCTGTTCAAGAACAGATCGACTGTACAGTGACAAGAACAAAACATAAATACATAATCATTTATACATAAAAACCAAAAAAAAAAAAAAAAAATTCACACTTGACAAGAACAAAACAGCACCAAACCAAACAGACAAGAACGTAAAGGAAACGAAACAAATAAAAAATGAACCTGTCTAAGATTTCACGTCGGATGGGGCATTGATGTCGGCAGTCAAAGCAACCCAGATTCTAGAACTAGAAGTTGTAGAGAGTATTGGAGATGGGTTTTGAAGAGTGTGGTGGTGTGAGTTTTGATGAGTGACAGTGGAGTTGCTCGCCAGAACATGCAAGCAGTTAATGGTGAATGGTTACTACTGGTGAGAGGTGACGGTGTGTGTGCACCGATTCAAATGACTGATGGGTCGTTGACTCGTTTTATTTAATTAGTGTTATAAAACTTCTACCTATATATTCTTCACTTTTCAGCATGCCTTAACCATGATGCAACTCATTGTATTATGATGGGGTTCAGCTACTCTACAACTACAGATACAATTGGGGATGTCAATGGTATGACTCGGGGACGGGTTTTCTATTATCATCACCAATCCAAATTTATATGAGAAATATCATTCCCGGTGAATATATGTCTTATAATAAACGGTACGGGTACGGGGACTCCCCATTAGGGAATCGGTGTCTTGCCCCAAACTATCCCCATCCCATTAATGTATTTTTTTAATGATTTTTTTAATAGAGATCATATCAAAATTATTGAAATCACTATAAGAAAAGTGACATTGTGGAACATTTCTTTGTGGCAAATTTTGAATATATCACTATAGGTATTATTTTGTGACAAATTTTATTATTTGTCATTGTGTTTTTTTCAATTTTTTTTTTTTTTTTTTTTTTTACAAAAATTGTCATTACTAGTTAAAATTTGATAATTTGTGACAGTTAATATAATTAGTCAGAAAATTACGTTATTAAAAATTGAAAGATTTTTTTTTTTTTTTTTTTAAGGAAAGATTTTATTTTGTTAATACTTATTTTCTTTTCACTTATTTCAGATTTCATAAACCATATCATGAATCTTTAAATTTTTTGTTCCAAACACCTAATCATATTTCCTAATTTCATTGAAACTCTCAAGTCTATGACAATTTACAATTTACTCAAGGTATGGTATATTGGTATCTCTAAATTTTGATTTTTTTTTTTAGGGTTTCTGATATATATATATGTGTGTGTGTGTGTGAATATAAGCAAACTTTTTTATCCTCTCCTGCAGTCCTGCCTCCTTAATATTGCCCTGCACTCCAACAATGGAATTAAAAAACTTCACATAATTTCTCTTTCTACGGTTCCTAATTTTGTGTCTAATCAAAATTAAAGCGATCCTTTAATTGATTTTTCTCCGATATATTTCTCTCTAATCTCTATTTTTTTTCTCTATTTTTTTTCCTCGGACATAATTTCTCCATGATTTCGTTTCTATTGAATTCATCGTCACATGCACATGTGACCAATACAACAACAAAGACACAGTTGCTCAAGTTGCTCTCATCATCAAGCTTGAGGTGATTGCCATCGCCACCGGCGAAGAGGGTAAGGAAGAGGTCGATGTCACCATCGTCAAGCTGGGGATGCAACGAGCGCTCATCAATCACTTTAATCTGACGATCTTTTTCCATAAGTCAATTATCTCGGTTTGTTCTCTAATTGTTTGCTTTTTATGTGTTTTAATGTATAAGAAAAAAAAAAGTGTTATTGTCAATTGATTTATTGATTAATCTAAGTATTGTATGAACTTGAAATTGTTTTATTCACTAGGCTTAATGCATATAATCTGTTTGATGAAATGTCATGTTATTTAAAGAGAAAAAAAAAAAAAAGAAGCAAATAATGCACCTATATATATATATTTTTTTGTACTATTACATTTTATAACATAGAAATGCTTGGATTATTAAGATAATTGTTTATAATTATGAATGTACCTTACAATTTTTTTATGCAGTTGCAAGCTTATACATATATGATTTTGTTTTATCTTATATTCCATTTTGGTAGAGCCAACTAAATCATTTGGAATCTTAAAAATTAATCAATATTTGAGTAAAAAAAATGAAACCCACACATATATCGAAGACTAAATATAACAATTACTATTTAGAATTCAATTTTAATGAGGATTTTATTTTCTATAGAGTGGGAGTGCATGTCTTGGAGATACGATTTTACCGCAGACAAGTTCTCTCTCTACTATCTTCTTGATTGCCTCAATATACTATGCTAGAGCTTGTTGATTCGGTTGATGTTCTATGTATACATGGAGATGCAAAACTTGGACGAGTGATGCAGTAAATTCTGTTCAATTTAAAAGAAAGTTCATTCACTGGGATCAATGATTATATCGGTTGAAGGCCAATTAATCTAGTAAGAATTTACTCTAAGTCCGAAAAACTAAATTGCATAATGCTTGGTTTTGAAAATCTGTTGAATTCTAAGAATAACCTAAATTATGAATATTTGAACTAAAGACTAAAATTAATCTCAAAAATCACACAAGGGATGAATATATGAAGAGAAATACTAAGGAATCGATGCACCTTTCTTAGACGCTCAATGCTCTCAATCAATCTCATTAAACATTTCAATATAGTTTAAGGGCTTGTTTTAAGATAAACAATTAAGTTTGAAAATCATTCCCATCACTCGCACAAGGCCATGTGATAAGTGACGGTAAAATCCTTTTAAACACAAAAATCTAAGTCAAATTAACGTAGCACGGCCATGCAAACATCAATTTTCAAATCTACTAAACTTGTGATTAAGGTTTAAATGGAAAAGGCCATCAATATCTAAACCATAATCTCATGGATAAACTACACCACAAACTCATATCAATTGAGGCCACAAAATAATATGAGCAAGTAAAACAAAGCAATTAATTCAATAGACAATACTAAAACCCAATTGAATTACGAAAGATAGACTAATTGACTACATCAAGTTGTCCAAAATTGGTTACATCAATCCCCTAGTTAAATGTTTAATTACACATCAATGTAGAAAACAAAAAACATAGAAGAGTTGTAGAGAAAACCCATATTGGTCATGAGAGCTTCTTGTCTTCTTTCTTCTAAGAATCCTACAAGGATGGGTGGAATTGAATGAATGTTGAATGTGAAAGAATATTATGTCCTAGGGTTCTAATCCTTGTGTGTGGCTCCCACTTTCTAAATAAGAGATGGAAGTATTTATATTATTTCCACAAATCAGGTCTTAAAGACTTCCTGAGAAAACACGGACTACGCACGACTGCCGCTCGTGCTGCGGTTCGGACACCTTGTCTGGGTAGCGGTATGCCAAGCGGTGCACTTCTGGACTCTTTCGCGGTATGGACCGCGGTAGAAGCAGGTGATCCTCTGGAATGTTTCGCTGGACTTGTCAGTGGTGGTGTACATGCCTGGGATGCGGTCTTGACAACGGTAATTGGCAGATTTGCCCATTTCTTCATCTTTTGACTCATTTTCTTCCAAATTACGATTCAACACCACTTCTATGAAATATGACCTACATACGCTCAACAAACACATTAAACAACCAAAAAGACTCAAGAGACAAAGTATATTACATAGGAAATAGGGGCGAAAACATGTATAGAATTGAACCGATCAACGAACTAAAAAAAACTTCTTGCAGGATGCGAAGCAAGTTACGTTGTGGAAAGCCATTCAAAAGTGTTTGAATGCCTAACACTCAAACACTATGGATTTAATTAAAGATGTTCTTTATTCTTTTTTTATTTTATGTTAAATTTAATATTATAATTGAATTATGAATATTATAATTATTTTAATTTCATAATACAAGTATATTATATAGATATGAAATGTCTTCTTATATGTTTGTTTTCAATAAATATGTTAATTTGACCATAATAGTTTAAATTATTGACAATTGTTTGGAATATTAACATTACTGGCATAACTACTTAGATACTAAAACAATAGTAACCTTAAATTATCACTAACTACACGTTTAGTGACAAAATTCTCAGATAGTTAATTGTCTCTGAGTTTGTGAATAGTGACACAATTTTTAAACAATAAATTATCACTAAAAATGTGTATAGTGACAAAATCTTCAAACGGATTATTGTCATTAAATTTGTGTACAGTGACACATTTTTCAGATAATTATTTGTCACTAAGTTTGTGAATAGTGACATAATTTTTAAATAATAAATTGTCACGGAAAATGTGTACAGTGACAAAATCTTCAAATGGTTAATTGTCACTAACTTGTATACAGTGATGACATATTTTTTGTTTCGTCACTCATTATGGTCGATTAACAATCTGTCATTGAAAGTCATGGTTTGTGACAAATACAAATACAAATAATTGTCACTAACTGTAGTGACAATGATACTATAAGTGTCACAAATACTTTTAGTGACGGAGGT
The DNA here is from genome assembly GCA_008009225.1 of Acer yangbiense. Classification (NCBI taxonomy): domain Eukaryota; kingdom Viridiplantae; phylum Streptophyta; class Magnoliopsida; order Sapindales; family Sapindaceae; genus Acer; species Acer yangbiense. Next base: position 44,017,523 of record CM017763.1, on the reverse strand, counting down.
ATAAGTAACGAATTTTTAATGACACTTTTTTTGTCACAATATTGGAATTGTGACAAATTGTTCACTTATTGTGATATATATATATTTTTATCACTATATGTCATTTTTCTTGTAGTGAATATAAAAATTATAATACAAAACTGGTAACAGTTAACAAACTCTAAATCCATTATAGCGTAAGACAGCTCATTAACAAACTATAAAACGAAAGGGAAAATTACACTTTGTAGTTTTATATATCCTTTTTTTTAATATTGCAAGAATAAATATAAATATAAATATAAATATATATATATATATATATATATATATATATATATATAACGGGTACAGGGGTGGGTCAAGGCGGGGATTGAAAATACCAAAACCATCCTGAAATTAAATTGGGGATAAAAAAAATTACCAAATCCATACCACAACATAAATGGTAGGCACTAGACTCGTCCCTAACCCCTGGATCAATGGGTAATTTTGACACCCATAAATACAGTATAGTATTATAATTAGAGGTTTAGCTATAACACATGAATTGTATTGTTAATGGACAGTTATTTGAGAGAGTTAATTTCTTTTTGTTTTAATTTTTAAATCCTTAATTTTTATGAAATCTAAAGACTAGAAATTGACCCAACAATTATACAATCATGTAAAGTTGTTGAACCGTTTAATAAGTGGTTTAGTTTTAAGTCATTGGATTCCAATCAAGGGTTTAAAAAAAAAAGATTTAAAAAAAACAAAAAAAACAAAAAAAACAAAAAAACTAAGGAAAATAAGGACACATTTGGTATCGTTTTTTAAAATGGCATTTTTAAAAACACAATGTATATGGTAGTGTTTATTAAAAGCAATTTTCAAAAATGGAAAACAACATAAATGTATTTGATATTATTTTCTAAAATGAGAAATACAGTTATTTTAAGGGAAAAGTTGCGGTTGGTTTTAAAATAATGTGTAAATTGTTGTTACAAAAAGTCGTTTTTAAAATCGGATCCAAACATCTTCTAACTCTCTCTCATAATTGCTCAACATCTGATTCATGTCCTTACTAAAAGCATTTCTAAAGGTATCTTCAAAAGTATAAGAGTAATTAAAATTTGATTATTTATCCCAAAAACACTGTCTAACATAGTCACTAAAATTTAGCAATAGCTTTAATCAATAATCAAATTACTTATTTAGTAATCAAATTTGAAGATTGACTTTCAATCATCAAATACAAATTTAACCCAAAATAAATGCGGTTGTAATGTTATTCTCTCTCTCATTTGTGGTTTTTTTTTTCTCATTTTTTCTTTGATTACCTATGTATCGCATCATTGTTCCAACCTCGAAAATTTCAATTAGGTAAAATTTGTCTCTTTATTACAAATAGATCAATACCCATATCATATACCTTCTCTTGTCTTTTATAGTTTTATTATTTTTTATTTTTTTATTTTTACCCTGTTTGGCTGATGATAAATTGAAGGAAAATTTTATTATAATTCTGTACCATTGTGGACTACATAATCATCAATTTTAGAAATTCCTGAAAACAATCTTCAAATGATGAGGTGGCAACTTTTAAGAATCCAAATTTACTTAGAGCATCTCAAATGGTATCCTCAAAAGTAGGAGAGTAATCAAAATTTGATTATTTATACAAAAAAAAACTATCTAATGGAGTCACTAAAATTTAGCAATAGCAATTAGACTAATAGGCACAGATGCCCCTGAACTCTTCAAAAATTTGCACATTGCCCCCTGAACTTTTTTTTTCGGCAGTAAACCCCCTAAACTAACGGAAATTTGCAAAAGCTGACGGAATGGCAACGGAAGCCACATTCCATCTAGTCACGTGCGCCTCACGTGTGTCCCACAGTATAAAATTTGAAGAGTTCAGGGGGCATCAGTGCCAATTATCCTAAAAACTATTATATAAACAAAAAGAAATTAATAAAATACATTAAAATAAAATTAAATGATATTAAATTAAATATTAATTATTATTATCAAAAAATTAAATAATAAGTCAATTTTAAAATAATTAAATAATATTAAAATAATTAATAAAATATACAAAAACATTTTACAAAACTAAAATAAAAAAAATAAAAAAGAATATTGAATAATAAAAAATCTAATATCTTAAAAATCTTATCACCTAAATCTCATCTTCAATCACCACCACCCAATCACCATCTTCTTCTTATTCAAAATAGGAAAAAAAAAATTCATCAATAGAAAATTAATCAAAATATTAAATAATTAGATTAATTAAAATTTTATTTTATTTTATAATATTTTGAATAAGAAGAAGATGGTGATTGGGTGGTGGTGATTGGAGATGAGATTTAGGTGATAAGATTTTTTAAGATATAAGATTTTTTTTATTATTCAATATTCTTTTTTATTATTTTTATTTTAGTTTTGTAAAATGTTTTTGTATATTTTATTAATTAATTTAATATTATTAAATTATTTTAAAATTGAATTATTATTTAATTTTTTGATAATAATAATTAATATTTAATTTAATAACATTTATTTTTATTTTAATGTATTTTATTAATTTCTTTTTGTTTATATAATAGTTTTTAGGGTAATTGGCACTGATGCCCCTGAACTCTACAAATTTTATACAGTGGGACGCACATGAGGCGCACGTGACTAGACGGAATGTGGCTTCCGTTGCCATTCCGTCAGCTTTTGCAAATTTCCATTAGTTTAGGGGGTTTACTGCCGAAAAAAAAGTTCAGGGGGCAATGTGTAAATTTTTGAAGAGTTCAGGGGATGTCTGTGCCAATTAGTCTAGCAATTATTAATAATCAAATTGCCTCTTCAATAATCAAATTTAAAGATTGATTTTCAATCATCAAATACAAACTTAACCCAAATTAACTGTTATAATTTTATTCTTTCTCTCTCTTCTATGGCTTTTTTTTCCCCTCTTTTTTTCCCTGATCATCTATGTATTTCATCATTGTTTCAACCCCAAAAATTTCAATCAAGTAAAATTCGTCTTTTCATTACGAATGGATCAATACCCATATCATATACCCTCTCTTGTCTTTTATAATTTTTATTTTTATTTTTAGAAAAAAAAAAACTAATATACCATTGTGGTACCATTACAAGTACAGTGTACCATTACAAATGTACCATCGTGGACTATACAATCATCAAATTTAGTAATCCCTGAAAACAATCTTCAAATACTGAGATGGCAACTTTTGAGGATCCAAATTTACTTATACCATTGGAGATGCTCACTTATACCATTAGAAATGCTCTCAAAATTCGAGATTTGAGGATACGACGTGGGTGTTAGGAACGAATCCACCTAAATTTCTTCTATCATTATACCATCTTAAATGCAGGACTTATTACCACATGACTACTTTAATTTTTGTCTATTGCAGTGTCTTCTTAAATGCGCTATTCTTTCGGTTTCATTTTTCTCACTCCTTTGAAAGGGGGTGAGCGTTACTCCTCCCCACATATTGATATGTGTCTGTTTATTAATTAAAAGTTGATAAAATTAACTATCACAATATATGGTAACCAGCCAACCAGGTATATTAATAATTAATAAATGGACACATGTCAATATGTGGGGGGTGGGTGGGTGGGTAATGCTCACTCCCTTTCTTTCATTATCTCAAAAAAGTTATATATATATTTTTTAAGATACACATAAAGAATAAATATATATGAATTTAAAATGTGACGAGATGAGGTTGGTCCAATGGTAAACCCTTCACATATACACCATGAGATTGCGGGTTCGAGTCCTCCCTCTCTCTAAAAAATCTCCGAACTTATGTAATAGTGTAATACTTGAAAAAAAAAAAGAATTTAAATTGCTATTCAAGTTTAGGTTGTAAACTTGACCCATAATTAAAGTGTATCTATTTTGTTTGCTACGATGTACTGAATGGAGTAGATAGATATTGGTGCGGTGATGCCCTGATGGAGAAATAAATGTATGGAACTGAATTAGGTGAACAAATCGAAAAATCTGAAAACTGAACCGATAAAATTGAGATAAAGGATACAATATGTATGAGTGTGAGATGAACAAATGCAGCAATGTTGTCTCACCCTAGCATGTAGATTCAATTTGAATCCAAGAAGTCCTGCTATTGCCAATGAAATAGAATTTTGCCAAGTAAGCATACATGGCCAAGTGTTGCCATCCACAGCCTCTTGCCACCCTTCCATCATAAGCTTAATTACTCTCTTCATCGAAATATTTACAACATATATATTACGTACACAAATGAGAATTTTGTGGAACGTGTTATCGTGTTATGTATCAAGAGAGATTTGTTAGAGAAGTGGAGGAGATAGAGAACATAATATTAGAGAGACAGAGAGGATTTTTTTGTTGTATATTTCTTGTTATCATCTCATTAATTCCCTAGCTATTTATAAGCCACATTACAATAGGTCATACAGTTACTGATACCAACAAAATAGGCACGATACAGAAAAATAAGCAACAATGCAAGTGATGCTTAACAAATGCAACCACTCCCTAACGTGCAACACTAACAAAGGCCACTAAACCATGATTAAATTAAATCTAACTAATTCAATCCTAAATGCAAAACTAAGTGGGGTGTATTCAACCCAGATTTCATTGGATTTTGATGAATTTGTTTTAAGTGATGGATTTTGGTGGAATTCACAAATCCCACAGATTTCATTAGATTTTGTCGGAATTGTGTAAAGAGTTCGTTGGAGTTCATTGGACTTCATTAAATAGAATTGGATGGATTTGGATGGATTTATAAGGATTTGTCTTGAAATAAAATAAAAAATCAAAGTTTAACATTTGAAGAAAAAAAAGTTGTTGCCTGGGCAAGAACCCAAACACAACCCGGATCGCCTGTCACCTGAGCCCTTCTCCTCCACCACCCATGACTGCCAACAACCCAAACACAACCCAGATCTTCCATTGTTGCAGCCACCACCACTCCATTGTTCCACCGCCAACACCAAGCAGCAGCCACCACCACTCCATTGTTCCACCGCTACACACCAAGCTGTAGCCACCACCACTCCATCTCTGCCACCTGGAAGCCGCCTCTTCAGCCACCACCACCTACGACATAACCCTCCCAGAACAGAACCTATAAAAGGGTTCTGAAATTTTGATTGAATTTGTGCCTCTCAGTAACGAGATCGGAGGAGACAGAGGAGATGGTAGTGGGGGTAGGAAATCGTGGCTGGATCTTGCATTTTTTTATGGATTGAATTTGCAAATGTAATTTTTGTAGAGAGATTTTGAGGTTTATGGTGAGATTTTTTTAAAAATATATTCTATCAAGGTTTTGAGCAGAGATTTTGAGATTGTTTTTGAGCTGGATCGCATTCTATCAAAGTTTTGGTTTGATGTGATTTTCAATTTTCTTTCCATATAATTGCTCAAAAACTTTTGTGATTACAAATAAATTAAAAAGTCATGGATCTAAAGCTGGACTACGCTTGAATTGGCTGTTGTATTCACTTTCTCTGCACACCCTTTTGTTTAATAAAAATTCATAGTTCTTGAGTAGAGAGAGTAGATCAGAGAGAAGAGAGCAAATCCAACCAAATCTTGGTGGCAAGATTTGAGAATTACCTATCTATTTATATTTTTCCTTTCCAAATCCATCCAAATCCATCCAAATCTATCACTTAACCAAATCCAACCAAATCCATTGGATTTCCAATACACCCAGATTTCATTGGATTTATTTGAAATCCTTCAAAATCCGAGTTGAATACACATGGATTTCGTTGGATTTCAAACAAATCCAATAAAATCTGAGTTGAATACACCCTCATTTATAAAATCCAACAAAATCCAATCAAATCCAACGAAGTTTGAGTTGAATACACCCCCCCTAAGGCCATCTCTACCATCTCCAATGCAACACTTCCAAATTCCAAGATAAATTTAGTGTTGTTGTTGTGAATAGTGCTCCATTTAATTTAGTGGAGTACTATTCACACCAACAATAATTTATTTATTAAAATGTCAAATCAACACTAAATTGTTTTATTACAATTCTTAATTTAATCCTCTCACACTTATTTATAATAATATTTATTTTAAAAATTATACCGTTAGAAAGATCTCGTTTAGATCTTTAAAATGACACTAATATTAATATTAATATTTATATTATTTTTTTACTTATTAATTATGCATTTAATTAATGTTAAATTTTTATATTAACTTAATTTAGTGCAATTAAAGAAATGACAAAATACTTATAAAAAATTAATTAATCAATTTTGTTTAACTTAATAGAAATTAATTAGTATTGTATAAAGTTTTATTGAGAGAATATTTTTGTAAAGATGTTCTTTTACACTAAATTGGTGTTGGGTGCATTGGAGTGGGAAAATTTTTAGTGTAAGAATATTCCAACAAGATTCTCTTTTTATACTATCTTGGTGTAATTTTTAGTTCTCTCCATTGGAGATACTCATGTTACACCATCTGAGAGCATCCCCAAGAGGCTCCCTAAACCATGTCCTTAGCTAAAATAGGGAGTGAATTTGGTCTTAGAGCACTCCAAGAGGCTCCCTAAATGGCTCCCTATTTTAGAGAGCCACTAAGAGGCTCTCCAAATGTAGGGAGCCATTTCAAGCTCCCTATCTTCTCTCTCTTTTTATTTTATTTTATTTTATTATTATTTCTAAGTTGATTAATCTTCTCTCTCTTATTTTACAATTTAAAACAAAATAAATTTATTTATATTTTAAATTTAAAAAATATTAAAATATTAATGACTAGCTATAATATGGAGGATGGTTGGAGTGATCTCATAAAAAGTTGTTAATTAAAATGGCTAAAATTTAAAAAGCATGGCTGGAGATGCTCTTAATGTAAAAAGTTGCTCAAATACAAATATAGTACTATATTTCAAATACCAAGATTATATTTAATGTTGAGTGAATAGTGCTCCACTAGGCACTATTCACTCAACACTAAATTTTTTATTATTATTTCTTTTATTAAATTGTTAAATCAATGTTTTATATTTATTACAATTCCTAATTTAATCCTCCTACACTTATTTATAATAATATTTATTTTAAAATTTATATCGTTGGAAAGATCTTTTCGAGATCTTCCAAATAACACCAAAATTAGTATATATTATTATTATTATTATTATTTACTTATTCATTATGCATTTAATTTATGGTAAATTTTTATATTAACTTAATTTAGTGCAATTAAAGAAATGACAAAATACTTTAAAAAAAAAAAAAAAAAGACATCACAAAATTCTTAAAAACAAAGTACATGACAAAATACTTTAAAAAAAATACATGAGAAAAAAAAACTCTAAAATAAAACAAATAACAACATAATTTAACAAAAAAAAAAAAAAAAAAAAAAACTCAATAACGATAACTTCAATGAACCATTTAGAAATCCGGAGGATTATCTTCACTTCCCCTATAACCACGAAAATATTGACCATGAAATAGATGGAGGTGCTTTGCCTTTTATAGTAGTGAATGAAGAAATAATTAGATGAGAAAATTGGATAAGAAAATGGGATGTGAAAATTAGATGATAAAATTAGATGGAAAAAAAATTAATGTGAAAAAAATTAGTTGAAATAATTAAGTGAAAATTAGTTGGATAAATAAGTTGAATAATATTATGGTGAAAAATTTAGGGCAAAATTATGATGGTAATTATTTTATTTTTTTATATTATGCAATTAATTATTTAAGAATAATATTTTTTATGTCAAAAAAATTAATCAATTTTGTTTAAGTTAATATAAATTAATTAGTATTGTATAAAGTTTTATTGAAAGAATATTCTTATAAAGATACTCTTTTACACTAAATTAGTGTTGGATGCATTGAAGTGGGAAAAACATTTAGTGTAAGAATATTCTTACAAGATTCTCTTCTTACACCAATTTGGTGTAATTTTTAGTGCTTTCCATTGAAGATACCCCTAATGTATTTATCCTAACAACTTAATTAATAATATGACCAGTACACAGGTCATGCACATATCAGAACGTTATAATGATCTACTTGCTAATTGTAGGGCTTCTTGGATTTAAACTGAATTGTGTGCTGATGTGTGCACCATACACACCATGCAAGCCATGAATGGGAAGGGAATTAGTTAATAGGTTATCAGTTTATTGTTGGTTATTGTTAGTTGACATAAAAAGAAGGATCCATGATTAAGTCATGGCCATGACCTTGTGAGAATGGTGTAATTCCACAATCTTGCTAGTGGGAGCATGTCCCTATTATCAGTTTATTTGTTATCAGTTTATTTCTTGTATTGTTTCCCATGCTCATTCACAGCAATTTCAGCCTATAAATAACTGAATGCTATTGTATTGAGTTTATGTTGAATTATATGAAAATATCATTTCCTTCAAATCTTCCATTTATCTCTAAATTCTGCTCATGTGTATTTGATACACATCATATGCTTTATCACAATTTTATTTGTTCAGTTTTCGGATTTTGTGGTTTGTTCACCTTGTAGCTTCATTTTGCATGTGTATAGGGTTTGTGGATTGGCTTAATCTGCGGCCTAGTGTAGAAATTGGACTAAAATATAGGGGTAACAACATCAGGGGTATTAAAATACAGGAGTAATTTCACTAAACTCTTAACTTTTTTTGTGAATTATCACCCTTTTAAACGTTTTTGATATATAAGTAACTTTAGTCCCTTCTTTTTCCAAAATTACATCACTTTAGTCTATTTGACCAAATTACTAACGGTCAACTGTGACTATATAAGTAAAAGTACAACTTTGCCAATATTAATTCAGTTTTTTTTTTTTTTTAATGAAAATCCATTTGTTATTATACTTTCTAAATTTAATATTAAAATTATTTATAAAAATTAAATTAACAACAAAACAATATTTTCTCATAAAAATTATAAAAATAATTATAAGAAACAGTTAAAATTAAATGATTAAAAATATTTTTTGAAAAGAAAAGAGATTAAAAATAGTTAAAAAATTCTTTCTTTTTTTTAACTATTAAAATTTTAAAAAAAATCTTTTTAAAAAAGAAAAAAAAAAAGATGGATCTCCACCGTTAGATCACCTAATGGAGATCCAGTTTAAATTATATAATAGTAAATAAATCTAAAAACTTCAATTTCTGGACAGTCGGCCTAGCCGCTCCAGTTTAAATTATATAATAGTAAATAAATAAATAAATTGCGTTATAATAAATAAATTCATAAACTTCAGGTTGAAATTCGACTAGATTGAAATTCAAAACTTTAAGTTCTGACTTGATTAAAAATCTTAATATTTAAAGCTTCCAACTCTTTTATTTTAATTTTGCAATCTTCAGGTTATAATAAATAAAATATTGATATGTAAGTAAATCATTATTCTGAAATTTTTACTTACATTTAATTGTGTTGATAACATGTTGTAAATTCAAAAAGAGAAAAGCTAAAATATGTTTTATAATTAGGGATGACAATTTCACTTGAACCTACGGGTATCGACTTGAACCCGAACTGCATGGATCAGATATGGGTCTTACATGTCGGGTCTGGCTATGAAAATGCAAACCATAATTGGGTTCGGGTATGGGAACAAAACCGAACCTGAACCTGTGGACCTGATTAATTACTTAAAAAAATAATAGTCAAAACGATGTTGTTTAAGTTGCTAATTGTAACATGTTATGTTCGCGGGTCACAGATTGAAACCCGTATTAGAATAAGTTCGTGAATCCGAAGAGTTGGTTCAGGTTTCTTTAAGACCCATGGATCGAGACCCATGGATCGAGACCCAAACCTAAAGATGCAAAATTATTATAGTCCATGATCGACTTTGAGTCTCAAAATGTTCCATGGGTTTGGATTTAGTAAAGACCTATCCCGCTATCATCACTATTTATGAGGAGTGTTAGAATCACTTTATCAACCCACTTTCTCAACTCACTCTCTCTTTATAATGTGACATGTGGATAATATTTATTTCTTACATCAAATTTTGAAGCCATTATAAATGACCTACTTTTTATTTATTTATTTATAAATCAAACCAATCATTAACTTCTTAAATTACCCTTTATTTATTTATCAAATTGCCATCTAATACTAGTTTTTTTTTTACAAAAAGAAATATATAATAATAACCAAGGTAGTTTCTTTTAAAGAAAATAACTAAGGCATTTAGTTCTTTATCTACATAGTGATATAACCAAAAAAAAAATCAATATAGAAATCTAATATAACACAATAAAATTATTTAATAAAAAAACTATTAAAAAAAATTACATGTAACAATGGTGAGAGTTAGAGTGAAATTCAGAGGAAAAAAAAAAAAGTTCAATGGTTAACCAGGATTGATAAATTGGGAATAGCAAGAATTTTTTATTTTTTTTTAGTAAAATGGAACAGAATTACTATTTAAAAAAAAAAAAAAAAAACTTTATACAATATTAAATGGTAATTTGGTAAAATAAATAAAAGTAATGTTACACATCCCACCTAAAAGAGTGTTGCTATTAGCACACCCTTTACTAATCTATTTATGCACCACTTGTTTAAATTTTGATTTAATCAAATAAAATTAAATGTTTTTATTAATTTATTTTATTTATTTTCAAAACTACCCATTTACTTATTTTTTAAACGTAATAAACATCATCTCTAATATCTCTATCTATCTGAGATTTATTTATCTCTGGTTTCGTCTTTCTCTCACCTTCCATGAACGGATTATTTTTTTCTTCTTATTTTTTTAAAAAAAAATTTTTAATTTTTTTTTTAACATCAAACTTTATAGAAAAGACTAGGAAGTCACAAGACAATGAACAAGCAAACAGCCCCAAAAAAAGTGTAAAGAACAGAGCAATCCAAGACAAAACATATAGAGAGAAAAAACGAAACAGCCTACAAACAAAATGAAGCAAAAAGCAAAGAGCAAGTATTTGTTTTGGTTATCATCATTGCACTTTCAGATTCTAAAAGAGTAATGAGATTAAATAATGATTAATATCTCATTTGTCTAATGCACACCAAGTGTTTGATTTATTGTTTAAATAGGATCCAGTACAAGTATTTTTAGGGTTTAAGAGTTATGAAAAAAAAAAATATTTCAAAAAAAAGATTAAAAGAACTTTTTTTTTTTTTTTTTTGAGAAGAAATGTTGGGTTTTATTAGATTTACTTTATAGAATATAATTTTTTCTTAAATTGTATGTCCCTTTTAGTAATTTTTATAAAGGAAAAAAAATAATACTAAATAATTTAAAAAGTGAGGCATAAATATATCAGTATGGGGTGTGCCAATAGCACCACTCCACATAAAATCCCACATTTTTCATCCTACTACATGTGGTATGTGAGGTGTTAAATTGTGAGTGGATACATGGGGTAGGTGTCATTAATGTGTATCTACTCATAATTTGACACCTCACATGTCACATGTAATGGGATAAAAAAAGTGAGATTTTAGATAGGATGTTTAGCATTATTGAATAAACAACGGGGTAATTTAGAAAGTTAATTGTTAATTTGATTCGTAAATAAATGGAAATATTAGTTCATTTATAATAGTTTCAAATTTGATGTTGAACCGTAGGTTGTCTATTTATAATGAATTAATGATATACTATTCTGCTCGTTGTAGAAAAAGAAAATCAGCAGACATCAGATGATATTGACTATTGAGGTGTATAATTATTGCCATTTGCAATGACACGTGTATCTTCTAGTGGCCGGTGGAATCAACCGTGTCACCCATTAAATTATTGTCTTTTTTGGGATGTGTTTTTTTGTTTTCCCAATTAAAGGAAAAAAAAAAACGAGAGCCAAAGCTGTCAGTACTGTTCAGTGAAAAAAGCACGAGAAACGAAAAAAGTTATCTTACCACGTTACATAGACACAAGTCACACAACTAACATGTAAATGCTAGATGCCCACCCTCCCCAAGGACCCCAAATAATGTATGTGTTGCAGGCACACACAAAAAAAAAAAAAAACAAAAAAAAAGGCTTGGGCAAATGATAAATATAAGTGAAATCAAATAGATGGACGGGTTTGGGTTTAGACAAATGACTCTTACGTTAGCGGTTTGAATCCTACTAATTTCGAAAGTTTTTAAAAAAAAATATTTGATCCTGAATTAATAAATATTATCAAATAAATAATAGAGAAAACTTTATGAATGTACTTACAAACTATTTAACCCTTATTAGTTATTTTAGTCGAGAGTATTATTAAAATTTTAAAAATATATTAATTTAGGGTATATAAACGGAGTGTAACTATTGCTACTCATGTTTTTATTTTATAAGCTTGGTCTTCATGACCCACCCTGTAGGGTTTGGCCATCAATTTGATGGCTGGACACGGTCCATCTGGTGTAATTTTGGAGCGTGTGGTAATATTTGCACCTTATAAAATGGTGTGTACAATGTCAATTAACACATTTTTTTTTAATTCAATATTATCCTCAGTAAAATTACAAAAATGTCTTATTTAAAAAAAATATATATATATATTAAAAGGACTAAATAATTTATTAGTATACCAACAAATTTAAATAATAGAGTTTATTAGAAAATAAAATACATGTATGTGGGATGTAGTTATAAAAATACAACAGAATAGAATTAATGAAACGTTAATTTTAACATTAAGTGATGTTTATTTATGATTAGAATTATTTCAAATTTTTAAAAGAACATACTTACAAAATAGGTGTACATACAATTTTTAATCAATGTAAATATTGCCACTCTTTTGAACCAAATTGTTTGGATCAAATGTCAAAGACTAATACTATACCATCCCGAAACAACAACCCAAATTATGAGGTAAGTGAATTGTCGTTACCATATAAATTATGAGATGATATGGTAAGTAAAAATCACTTTCTAAGTGCCCTCAGAGGCATAGCTCAACTAGTAGATGGACGAGTTTGGGGTTTGGACAAATGACTCCTAAGTCAGGGGCTCGAATTTTACCGATGGCTAAAAGCTTAAAATTAAAAAAAAAAAATACCAGGTGGATAGATAAATACCTGACCATAAAAAAAAAAAAAAAATCACTTCCTAAGTTCTAATTTTGGGTTGCGTACCATTACAGAAATGTCAAAAGCTTTATTGATTTATTTTTCTCTTTTCCCATCTGATGGTCCCATGTGACAATCACAAAAGACACCAAATATATGCAGGAACTGGAGAAGACAACAAAAGATAAAATAAAGATGTTAAACACAAATTCAGATGGAGATGGTGCAACTGCAACCGCACCCTTGTTAGAAGAAGCCGCCAGAAACAGAGGAGGAGGAGGAGGAGGAGGAGGAGGGAGGTGGTGGAGGAAAGTTTTGGATTTGGAAGAGGCCAAGAATCAAGTGTTGTTTTCGCTACCTATGATTCTTACTAACGTTTTCTACTATGCAATCCCTTTGGTTTCTGCCATGTTTGCCGGCCACCTTGGCAACCTTGAGCTCGCCGGAGCCACCCTTGCAAATTCTTGGGCCACCATAACCGGCTTTGCTTTCATGGTAACCTGCATTGATGATTAAATATATATGCTAGCCTAAATATCATAAACTCTATGTCTTGTGTGAATGTGACAGATTTTTTTAGTAAGAATTAAGGCTGTGTCACTGTGTGATGCAATTTTATATGAGTTATGCAATCAATCTGCAACATCAAAAAACCAATTATGCAAAATGGACAGTCATGAGTTACGTACATTCATCGATCTTATTTACTCTGTTGTTGTCATAAGACAGGGTTAAGTGGAGCACTTGAAACGCTTTGTGGTCAAGGATTTGGTGCCAAACAATACAGAATGTTAGGAATATATCTACAAGCATCTTGCATCGTATCGTTCTTATTCTCAATTGTCGTATCCATCTGCTGGTTCTATTCGGAGCCTATACTTATTTTACTCCAACAAGATCCGGATATTTCGAAAACAGCAGCGTTCTATCTTAGATATCTTATTCCTGGTCTATTTGCATATGGCATTTCGCAAAATATATTAAGGTTTCTTCAGACACAATCTATAGTCATGCCACTAGTCTTCCTCTCAGCACTCCCAATGGCCCTTCACTTTGGGATTTCATATGCTTTAGTTCACTGGGCATCCCTTGGATTCAAGGGTGCTCCATTGGCTGCTTCAGTCTCGTTATGGATTTCAATGCTTTTGCTGGCAGTGTATATCCTTTGTTCGAAGAAATTCGAGCCTACATGGCAAGGATTTTCTTCTGAATCGTTCAGTTTCATCCTCGCATACTTGAAACTAGCCATGCCCTCTGCAGCTATGGTATGGTAAGAGTCTCAAACTTTTCTTTTTAAAATTATTTTTATGATATTGAATGATGGACTTGTAATTGCTAGTAGTCTTGTATTTGTTTTTCTCATCCAGCTTGGAGTACTGGGCTTTTGAGATTCTTGTGTTGTTAGCTGGATTGATGCCAAACTCAGAACTTACTACTTCGTTGATAGCTATGTGGTAAGTTTTCACTTTTTTTTTTTTTTTTTTATACCGAAAACTGATTATATTTATCGCAATGTAGTAACTATTTCTCGCATCATATTTATCGAAAACTGATTATTCAAACTTGACTTTGATCTCTAATTTTTCTGGTTTTGTAATGTTCAGTGAGAATACAGAAACTATTGCCTACATGATCACCTATGGTCTTAGTGCTGCTGCAAGGTCAGTCAGTAGACTAGCTTATTCTTTGTTGTATTTTCTCTAAATTTAAATAGAGAAAACTTATGTTTTGTGACAGCACGAGAGTGTCGAATGAGTATGGAGCTGGAAATCTCGAACAAGCGAAAAGTGCCATGGTTGTGACTCTGAAGCTCTCTGTCTTCCTTGCTCTTATTGTGGTTTTGACTCTAGCCTTTGGACATAACATTTGGGCTGGCTTCTTCAGTGACAATCCTGAAATAATAAAGGAGTTTGCCTCTTTAACACCCCTTCTTGCAATCTCCATAACACTTGATTCTATGCCAGGTGTTCTATCAGGTTTGTATACTCCAAATTCATGCATATTACATATATATCTCCGTTGGACTAACTATATGCTATTGATCATTGTGACGCTCCACAAAATTCCCATTTATGTATGTAACGTGTTGTAAATATTTCGATTGAAGCGAATAAGTTTGTGGTGCAGGGGTGGCAAGAGGCGGTGGTTGGCAGCACTTGGCCATGTATGCAAACTTGGCAACATTCTATTTCATTGGCATGCCAATTGCAGGACTTCTTGGATTCAAATTGAATCTATATGCTAGGGTGAGACAACATTACTGTACTTGTTCATCATACACTCATATATATATATATATATATATATATTGCGTGTTTTATCACAATTTTATTGGTTCAGTTTTCGGATTTCTCGGTTTGTTCACCATGTTGCTTCATTCTGTGTACAGGGTTTGTGGATCGGCTTAATCTGTGGCCTCTTCGCCCAAAACTGCATCCTCTTGCTGATCACATTGTGCAAAAATTGGAGGACTAAAATGGACATCCCTATAGTGAACAGAGAAAAAGAAACACAAGTTGAGACACACAATTGCATATAATAAACTTCATGATGGCTTTTCATTTCATAGAGTCGAACTTTAAGTTTAGGGCTTATTCGGTAATGTTTTATGTTTTCGTTTTCTGTTTTCTTCCGGACTTATTTGTCAAACAAATTGTCCACCAGGCCATCTCAATCAAATTGAAACTAAAACCTACATAACACCATGTATAAATCCTAAAATCACAAAGTTATATGCTGCAAATAAAATCATAAATCCTCTGTAAATGAAGCGACCAGAGCTTAAAATAGCAAGTTCAACCCACTTCGTTAGCATCTCTGCGTTACTTCACCGAAGGCTGTGGTTGTTGCGTCACTTCAAATCGCATATGGCTGTTGGCGAAGCTCTAGTTCGCTGGAATCGAGTGTCACTTCGTTACCGAGACACTGCGACAATGTTGCTGGAATGGAGCGTTTTGAAAGTGGAGGAGTGGTTTTCTTGATTTTGTTTCTTTCTAACTCTCCGGATTTCCCACAACTTAAGTAAAGCATGAGACATGGTGGTTTCAGGGCTGGATGGGTGGGGTGTCTCTCCCCCACACCCCCGCCCCATTTATTTTTTAAAAACTCATCCCCTCAAAACCTCAAGATAGATGGAGCAGGGCGGGGTGGGGTACGCTTTCCCATCCACACCTAATTTAACACATTTATCAAAATTATTCATTAAATTTTGTAGAGAAAAATTATTAATGGGACCAAAAACATGTATATATATATAATCAGATTTACTATTATCAATTCATCATGACAATAAATATATCAGGACGAAGAATGTGGACCACTAGATTTATATACTTTGACTCAAAGTGTATGCACTTGTCAAAACTTCTCCATAATCTGTGGTCCACATTCTTCGTCCTGATATATTTATTGTCAGGACGAACTAACAATAGAAAGACTGTTTATAATATATATATATATTATAATATGTCATTAGGTTGAGATCGGCATTCTTACACGTGCGGTCGTTTCAGATGCTAAAATAGTATGCTGAGATGAGACACATTTATAGAAGAGAATAAAGTAGAGACTCTATTCTTATGGAGCTTATATATATGAATATGTCGTCTTGACCATGTCAATATGAGGTTGTTATATTCTTTTGATATCTCACAATGGTATCAGAGCAGTATTTTAGGATTGTTTGTACGTTTAGTTTTATGTATATTATTTATTTTATGTATATTTAATATACATATATTCTCTAACTTCTGCTCAACAATTACTATTGGGTTTGTATGTGGATTAATTTTTTAAAAGATTTTGAAAATATATTCGGCCATCTGATCGTTTTTTAATTTTGTAATTTGGACTGTTTTAATAAAGCACCAATTTATTTTCTTTGATAGACGCTAGATACTGTTTTATCCAAGAAAAATAAATTGGGTGATTTTTGGGCTGAGCCAATTATTACTTGTCATCGTATTTTTTTTTTTGAGAAGTACTATACACAAATGGCATCAAAAACTTCTCAGTTTAGAACTTTTTAAAGAAAAGTGCGTAATGAATCTTTAAAAATCAAATGAATTTTGTTAGGAAACGTGCATAATTATTAAAAAAAAAAAGATGTGCAGTTTTTTGTTTTTGGGAAAACGTGCCTTAACAATTTAATTGTTTGTTTGTGTTCGCAAACTGTGCGCCACATGTATATTAATACAGTAATGCTACATATCCTATCTAAAATCTCACTTTTTTCATTCCATTACATATGGCATGTGAGGTGTCAAATTGTGAGTGGATACATGGGGTAGGTGTCATTAATGTGTATCCACTCATAATTTGACACCTCACATACCACATGTAGTGGGATGAAAAAGGTGGGATTTTAGGTGGAATGTTTAGCATTATTGATATTAATATTATCTTAAAAACAAAAAAAATCAAAAAGGGAATTGTGGCAGTATTGTGCACAAAAGATATCGGATGCAGCATCAGTTTCGAGAAAAATATTTTGCTGTCTCCTTCCAGTGAGTCGTGCACTAGGCAAGCGCTCTCCTTTAAAAAAAAAAAAAATTATAATATTTTTGGTACGTACACAGTACACAAAGATGACCCAATCAGAATGTTAGATTATTATATATATATATATATATATATTTATATTTATATTTATATTTGTTTTTAGATAAAAAATGATTAGATTTATTTCGCTCAAGGAGATAAAAAAAAAGCTGATTTTTTAAAGAATTTATGAGAGTTTAAAATGAATTCTGAAATTTCTTTACATAAAAATATTTGGTTATTTATGAAAAGAGCGGAAAAATTGTGGCCATTTCGAAATCTTACTACTTTTGAGTATTGGATCCCAATTGCGAAGATATTGCTAAGAGCTCTTCCACAAGAGTTGCAATACGTAGAACCCATTATTCTTGAAAACATTAATAAAGGCAAAATTGACATGCTTAATGATGTTATTCTTGAAATAGAAATAGCAGATGAACACCGTGTTATGATGAACATGAGGCGTACTGTAGCTTTGAGCATGTTTTTGAACCTTCGTAGCGCAAAACACATGGGTCATTGTGCATGCGAAAAGGGTCCATGATTTGGAAAAGTGGTAGCTGCAAGGGTTAATAAGTCAGAGAAATTATGCAATCAGTGTGATCAATGTTTCTACAAAAGGCATGATAGAACTAAATTCAAAGTTCCTTATTTCAAAAATAGTTATTAGATTTACATTATGAACTCTTTGCTTTATTTATGTTTATTTAAATTTTCCTTTGAACTTATTGAATCATGCTTGAATGTTATTGATTAATAATAATTATATTTGTTTAGTGGGAGTTCTATGAATTGATTAGAACTGTTATAGTTGCGCAATATACACTAATATCATATACTAGTTTTTAATATTGGAATTAGATGATTATTATAAGCCTCGACTGATTTTCAAATATATTCCTACATATTATTCTATTATATTTTTCAGTGTAAATGTTTGAGGCAATAATAGAAGTGTGAATTTGAAATATGCTAGCGCTAAAAATACATCATTTTTGTCTGAATTATAGAAAATGTCTTATGCTACTAAAAACATTGTGGCCGAATTGAAGAAAGGAGAGAAACTGAACGGTGACAATTATGATATTTGGCACCGCAAGGTTCAGTATATCGTTACAGAGGAAGAGGCTTGTTGACAGTGATTTTTGGATTATCACAGAGTCAATAATTAAATCAAAACAAACGTCAAACAAGAAAGAAAATTAGAACATGCAAAAGACAGATTTACGTGGAAAACCCTTGAATGGGAAAAAACCACAGCGTCCCGGAGGACAGGAAAATATCACTGAATTACTTGGTTTTGTTACACACTCAGATCTCTCGAATTCTTGCTTTCTTTCTCTTTTGGTTTTTTCGACCCCTTCCTCGTGGGATAGGTGGTTCTATTTATACATGATATTTAGGGTTTCCCCTTGATTTTAGGCGTGTTTGTAGTAGGACTTCCTCTTGGACTTGTATTGGGAATCCCATGTTGTTCCGGATTAGGATAGGCTTTCCTGCCTCTTCATTCTAAGACTCCTTGGTGTAGAGGGTTTTCCGTGAGTGGGGGTTTTACCGTTGTGCTTCTGCGGGGTCGGTTCATGCTCAATAGGCTGACGCAGCGAACACCCATGCTTCTGGGTTTTATCCTTTGGCGACTACATTTCTGACTTTGGCGAGTATATATTTGATTCTGGCGACTACACCCTTGACCTATTAACTGATCCATGTTTTTTCCCCTTTGACTTGGTCAACGAGTGACGTGGCATCCCTTCTTTCAGCACTTATTGGCTTTTATGATGACGTGTCCTGTTTGGCGAATTTGTACACACAACAATACCCCCATAAATACTCCGAGCCGGGCGAATGGCTTTGCTTCGTTTGCCTCTGCGAGTAGTATTTATATCTATGCCTTCAGAATTTCGACGTATTTTTGTAATTAACTCTCTCTCTTCTTTTCACTGTATATTGTGTCGATTCTTCCGGTGCAAGTTTTTAATTTCAGCCACACAACTTCTGGCGCTTCCACTTACTTGACAGGTGAGGGGATATTCTGACTGCTTGGTGATCCCCGAGATGCCACATGTCCATTACCTGGTGGTGACTATTGCGGCTAGTTACTGTGGTTGTCACTCACATTAATTGCATATCTTTTATTTGATTTTCTTTTTGAATTTCAAAGTTCCCTCTTTTTAAGGCCCGATCGTTCATTCTTCCTCACTTTGCTCTTTTCATTTATTTTTCTATTTTCTCCTTTGTTCTTCTCTCAAAACAGAGCTTCTTTGTCTTCCTTAGAAATCTCTGCCACGAATTCCTTCTATTCTACTTTGCTGTCAGACGGCTTGCTTCGAAAATTGATCGTGCTTATTTCTCGACGCCCCCAAACCTCTTGCTCATCCCCCGAACCTAGGGTTTTCTGGTGAGTTCCCATGAATCCTTTCTTACGTTCTTCTCTTTTTAATCAGATGATGCAAGCCTTAGAACTTGGTGATAAGGGTACTGCAGACAAAATCGAATCTTTGATTCGTAATTTCCACCCGGATTCTCCGGTCCCCATTTCTGTTTATATTCCGCCTTCTGATATGACTTTTTTCCTAATGTTTATCCTTCTTCGTCTTCCAATAGTGAATCTTCAGAAATGCTGAGATCTTCTAGACCAAGTGGAAACAAACGACGCGCTTCTAGGATTCCTCGGGGGTCCCTTTTGGATGCGCAAACGATTGTTGATTCTGATGTTGAGGACCATCAACGGAACAGGCTGAACTTTTCATTTGATCGCCCCTGTTCTTTTGATACTGAAGTTAATGTGGTTGGTGAGGGTGAGCTCCGTAAGTATAAGAGTCGCTTTGGGATTCCAGACTCAGTGACTTTGATGTCGCCTGGTAGCCGAGCAGCCTGGAATCCTCCTGAGAATGCGGTCGCCATTTATGGTGCCATGCTTAGCTGCGGGATTACCCTTCCTCTTCAACCTTTTATTGCCAGGTTCCTCGCGGAGGTTCAAATGCACCTGCTCAACTTGCCCAAAACAGCTATAGGATCCTCATGTGTTTGGGTTTAATGTGGAAGTTGAAAGGTTATGAACCCCCCACGCCTCGTGAGATTCGTCATTTTTACACTTTAAGGCAGGCTGGCAACAGTGGGACATACTTTCTTCTCTTTTCGCCCGTGGAGAACTGGATCCCTAAGGGTATGGCGAACCCTGGGCAAGTGGAGGTTTCCAGTGATGAGAAGAAGAAAGGTTTTATTTGGGGCTTTCCTACCTCAAATAAGAGATGGAAGAACAGTTGGTACTTTGTTGGCGGCGAGTGGGGTAGAGATGTGTCCGCCAATGGTCGCCTAAATCTTGCGGCGAAGAAGGTTCCTAGGCATTTTACCTCTCCTAATGCCTGGTCCAAAGCTGCCCTTATTTTGTTGGATGAGGAGGTGTCTCACCTTACTGCTGCAGCTGTCCTTCCTTTGAATGAAAGGGGTCGCTCGTTTCTTTTGGACGAGGATAAAATGATCGCCCAGGGGCTTTTTCCGCGCCTACCCACCAGGCTTCCTCGCTGTAAGTTCTACCTGTTTTCTTTTAGTATTATAGTTTTCCTGTCTCCACTTGCTAACTTTTGGTGAGTTTCTACAGTACATGATTTTGACACAGTTTGCGATCTGCAAGCTCGGGCAGTTAAAAATTCTGAGGCTGCAAGTAAAAGGCAAACTGCTGGTTTGGCTAAGGAGGGAGTTGCTAGCCCGGATGGTGGCGATCCCTCAGATGATAAGGAAGTTGGTGATGTTGATGGGGGGCGTGTCGAGTCGGGGACATCCCCTGTTCGCCCGGAGGTTGCTGCGAGTACACCTGCTGCGAGTACTGCTGTGACTTCTCCCGCTGCGACTGCCGCCGCGAGTGCCTCCAGTCGTAAGGGAAATGAGAAGGTGGGGGTTTCAAGTGTGGCTAGTGACATCCCCATTTTTGATGCGGATGTTCCTGAGACTCCCCTAGATCCTTCAAGCGATTTGACCCCCAGAACTAGTAGAGGCAAACGTTCGGCTGAGGGTACGCCTGACCATGCTGCTCGACCTTTGAAACGGGCGTCAAGGGTCGTGCAATATGTTGTTTCTTCAGATGATGAGGTCGCTGACGACCCTGTGCTCGCCGAGGCTCCCTCCGCTGAAACGGTTGTCCCTAGAGCTTCTGTTGAGGGACCAGATTTGACGGAGCCTTCTCTTCCGGAGGGGGTAAACAATTTTGATGCTCCTACCATTTCCCCAACCGGTTCAACTCCTCATCCGGCAGCCGCGAATAAGCCGGGGTCGTCGAGACAGCCTGGGGCTACTGCGTCTGGTTCCGGTGTCACTCATGAAGCTCCTCCCATTGATCCAACTGATGCTGGTGAGGGAGTCAGGTCTGTCTCCCTTTCAGATTTTACGGCTGCAGAAATCTGCTCATATATAATGAACAACAATGTCTTTGTTGATGAGGATTGGGAGCAGATGAAGAGAGGGTCCTGCAACAGAAAAATGGAATTTTTCTTCGACTGCCACTCTCTGGTGGGCTTCTTGCTTTGCCCATGTATTTTTTATTTGCACGTATCCTGACTTCTATTTTTTCTTTTCAGATGTTGTCCGAGTTGGCTGATAATTATAGGCGAGGAAATTTTCTTTCAAAGGACGTGAGACGCCTGCGAGAACAAACCTCCCTTTTGGCAGCTGAGAAACTCTCTGCTGAGGAAACCCATGCTCAGCAACTTGCTCAGTTGAGAGAATCCATAGATGGTTATCTCTCAGCCCAACTGGCTGCTGAAGAAAAATTAGCTGCTGCTGAGGAGGAGATGCGTTTGCTGCGAGAGCAACTTTCTGTTAATCAAGAATCGCTCGCAGCACGCTTTGAAGCTGAGCGACTAGCTGAGGAGGCAAAAGAGAAAGCTGAGCGTGAGGCTTTGGACTTGTGCAACCAGTTGTCCTTGCATGAAGTTATTCTGAACGATCTTAAGGCTGTGCTGGAGGTTGAAGCGGTTGATTGTTTTAAGAGATCCCCTGCCTATGATCCGCTTTTATTGCGTGAATTTGAAAAAGGCATGAGGCAGTCGAAGAAGTTCTTCACCATGAATGGTCATTCAAATGAGAAGGCTCTGAAACGTTTCGACCGGTCTTTTCAACAGCATATGGCCAGCGGGGTGGAGTCAATTAAAGAGCAGATAAAACGTTGGAAATCGCACTGTCGTTACAACACGACGGAACCTCACCCTATGCATTTAGAAATCCCCAGCAAGCGTGTCTTCAATACTTACTACTCGGGTCAGAATGGCAGCTTTTCTGGTTCTGGCGCTGAGCCTGACTTGGGTCCTGTTGCTGGAAGGGATTATGAGCCTTTTATGCCAGAAGGGGATGAGAAAGTTACCTGGCCTTCAGACGAGGAGATCGAAGATGAGGAAGATAGCGAGGGCCCTCCTGCAGCTAGTTGAATTTTTGTGTCTTTCATACTGAAGGATTGTAAATCTTTATATCTTCAGTTTCTCTTTTTGTATCTTCATTCTTAATTCTTTAATTGTAAATGACTTTATTTATTAAAAGTTATAAACTTTTTCTTTGTTCAACTGCCTTTGCTGACTTTTCGGCTTACTCAGTATTTCACCAAATTTTTAGAATATTTTTGTGTATTCAGCTGCTATTCGCTGAATTTTTGCTCAGTATTTCACTTTGTAGCATTTTTGTTGTATTCAGCTGCCATTGCTGGATTTTGGCGTACTCAGTGTTTTACTAAGTTTTTAGCATATTTTGTTGTATTCAGCTGCTATTGCTGGATTTTGGCGTACTCAGTGTTTGTCGGGACGTATCCCACCATACACCAAGTTTTTAACATGCTTTTATTTATTCAGCTGCCATTGCTGAGTTCTGGCGTACTTGGTGCTTATTCATGGCGTATTTGCCCACACCAAGTTTTTCTCTGGAGATCTTATTCTCCTAGTAGTGGCGATCCCCAATTTCTGTAGCTTGGGCTATGGCGACGTAATCGCTTTTGGCTTGCTTTAGTTTCGTTGGGTCGCCACTTATTCTCATTGCTGCGAGTACGAAACTCGTCTTTACGCAATGGTATTGATATAAGACGGCGAATGCCCTTTGTAACTGGCGAGTCAAGTCACGAATTCTCAGTAATAAATTACTCTTTATTTGGATAGTTCCTGCAACTTTTGTCAAAACAGTAGCATAGAAAGAATGCTAAAACGGAAATTGCCTATGAATAAAAAACTGTGAACTAAATCTTTAGAGATAATGAAAAAGTCAAGGGTAATATATCTTCAGGTACTGCGCATTGCATGGCCGAGGTAGTTCGCCGAAACCTTCTCGAGTGATGCGATATGCCCCGTGGCCAGCTATGCCCGTGATTTGATAAGGCCCTTCCCATTTGTCTGCGAGTGATCCTGCAGCCTTGTCTCTAGTTCCTGGGTTCACCCTTTTCAGTACCAAGTCGCCGAGTGCGAACCTCCTTTCACGCACATGTGAATTGTAATACCTGGCTACCCTCTATTGGTATGCAGTGTTTCTTATCTGTTGCATGTTCTCTTCTCTCTTCTAATTCATCTAGACCGTATTTTAACATATCAACATTGAGTTTGGGTTGAAAGAGTTGTACTCTTGGTGAAGAGAAGGACGTCTCTACGGGGATGACTGCTTCAGCTCCGTAAGCCATGGAATATGAGGTCTCACCTGTTGAACCTCTTTCTGTGGTTCGATATGCCCAAAGTACCTGTGGTAATTTCTCTGCCCAGCTTCCCTTTTTTGCTGCCAATTTGGCTTTCAGGTTGTGTTTTATGATCTTGTTCACTGCTTCAGTTTGGCCGTTTGTCTGCGGGTGCGCTGGGGAGGCGTAGTAGTTGTTGATACCATATTTGTCACATAGCTCCCTGAATTTGTTTCCGTCGAATTGGGTTCCATTGTCAGTGATGATGGTGTTGGGTATCCCGAATCTGTACAGGATATTTTTCTTCACAAAGCTTATAGTATTGGCTTTTGTTATATGTACCAATGGTTCGGCTTCTACCCACTTTGTAAAATAATCTACATCTACTATAGCATGCTTCGCTCCTCTAGTTGCTGTTGGCATTGGGCCGATCAAGTCAATTCCCCATATGGCGAACGGCCAAGGCGAGGTAATACTCTGCAAGAGTTCAGGTGGTTGGCGAATGTTGTTGGCAATCTTTTGACATGCCTCACATCTCGCTACTACTCTTTTGGCGTCGGTGAATAGTGTTGACCAGTAAAAACCCTGCCTTAATGTTTTGTGGGCTAGGCTGACACCGCCAGTGTGGTTCCCACAATTCCCACTATGTATGCTTCTCAAGATACCTTCTGCTTCTTCAGGCCCGACACATCTCTGCAGTGCTCTTGAGTACCCCATTTTGTACAGTTCTCCATTGAGTATTGAATATCTCGTAGCTCTATACTTCAATCGTCTTGCTTCTAATGGATCACTTGGGAGTACATCATTGACAAGGTACTCTTTGATGGGTGTGATCCAGCTGTTCCTCTCGCCAAAGATTGCCCCAACTTCCTTTGTTTTTACTATACTTGGCTGCAATAGGCGGATCATAGAGATAGTTTTGGGCCAGATGTTGATTGTGGCGGATGCTAGCTTGGCTAAGGCATCAGCCTGCTCGTTTTCTTCTCTGGGGATATGAATAATTCTGTATTCTTTAAATCTTTCCAGTAGCTCTCTCGCTAATTCTAGGTAGGTGATCATGCTTTCATCTCTTGCCTGGTATTCATCTAGTACCTGATTGACAACAACTTGAGAGTCGCTGAAGATTTCTACCTCATCTGCTCCTAGGACTGTGCAAACTTTTAAACCTGCTATGAGTGCCTCATACTCAGCTTGATTGTTAGTAGCTTTGAAGTCAAAACGCAAGGCACATTCGACTGAATCTCCTTCCGGGGTTAACACTACT
This sequence comes from Acer yangbiense, assembly GCA_008009225.1. Taxonomy (NCBI): domain Eukaryota; kingdom Viridiplantae; phylum Streptophyta; class Magnoliopsida; order Sapindales; family Sapindaceae; genus Acer; species Acer yangbiense. The sequence goes on along the minus strand of CM017763.1, from coordinate 43,992,060 downwards.
ACCCCTGCCCCGCTGCCGTACGTGTTTGACGACCCGTCAACGCGGAGTTGCCATTTGAACACTCTCTTATTTTGCTTCACCATCATTCTTGCCACTTCTACACTTGGCTCGGTGAACTCTGCTACAAAGTCTGCCACTGCTTGGGCTTTAATTACCGTCCTTGGCAGATACTCTACATCGAATTCACTTAACTCGATCGCCCACTTCGTTAATCGACCAGATACTTCTGGTTTCTACAGAATTAGTTTCAGTGGGCAATTGGTGTATACTCCGATTTTATGAGCCTGGAAATATGGCCTTAACTTTCTTGCTGCTGTGATTAGAGCGAGTGCCATTTTTTCAGCCGGTGAGTACCTGGTTTCGGCTGGTAACAATGCCTTGCTGGTGTAGTATATTGGTCTCTGGATTCCCTCTTCCTGTTTTACCAGCACGGAACTTGTGACTGCTTCAGAAAAGGACAAATACATATACATCGTCTCTCCTGTTTCTGGTTTTGACAGTAGCGGTGCCTTCCCAAGGTAATCTTTCAGGGCCTGGAAAGCTCTTTCACAATCTTCATTCCACTCGACTCCCTTTCCTTTCTTTAGAGCTTTGAAAAATGGTAGGCATCGGTCTGTCGATTTAGCTATGAACCTGCTCAGCGATGCCAGGCACCCTGTGAGCCTTTGGACGTCCTTCAAAGTTCTTGGCGAAACCATTTCTGCTAATGCTTGGATTTTCTCCGGGTTCATTTCGATTCCTCTTTGATGTACTTGATACCCGAGAAATCTTCCTGATGGTACGCCGAACACGCATTTTGCGGGGTTCAACTTCATTCTGTACTTTACCAACACATCAAATGTTTCCCTCAGGTCATCTATATGTTTATCTACTGTGATACTTTTTGTTAGCATATCATCAACGTAGACCTCCATATTTCTTCCTATTTGTCTGGCGAACATCTTGTTGACTAAACGCTGGTAAGTTGCTCCAGCATTTTTCATGCCGAACGGCATGACTGTGTAACAGTATAACCCTTGGTCTGTGGTGAATGCCGTCTTTTCCTCATCAGGCGCATGCATTTTTATCTGGTTATAGCCCGAGTAAGCATCCATGAAGCTCAATGTCTCATGTCCTGCCGTTGCATCGACCAACTGGTCAATTCTTGGTAGCGGGGAGCTGTCTTTGGGGCAGGCCTTGTTTAGGTCGGTGAAATCGACGCACATCCTCCATTGATTATTCTTCTTCTTCACTAGAACCACATTCGCCACCCATTATGGGTACTTAACTTCCCTGATGGACCCTGCGGCGAGCAACTTGGATACCTCCTCTTTTATCGCCGCACTTCTCTCTGGGTTGAAGCTTCTCCTTTTTTGCACCACTGGTTTGCATTTTTCGTTCACAGCCAGGTTGTGTGAAATAACACTTCTATCAATTCCCGGCATGTCCTCATGGCTCCAAGCGAATATCCCCTTGTACTCTTTCAGCAGGCTTGTTACATCTCTCTTGACTCGTTCAGCCAACCTAGCTCCAATCTTGACTGTTTTATTCGATTCTGCTTCATCCAGAATAATGGACTCAGTTGGCTCTTCCTTTTCTCTGCTTGCTTTGTCCCTTGGGTCCAATTCGAATGCTTCCGGATTTTCTTCCCGTGCCTCCTTATTCACTTCAAATATGTTTAAGGTCTCTATTCCCACTTTATCTTTAAAGATTGAAAGGTTAGCGCGGCGAGCCATCTCTTGTGACCCTTTCAGTTCCCCGACTCCAAATTCTGTGGGGAATTTTACCTTCAAGGCGTGGGTTGAAGTGACAGCTCGGGCTTTGTTAAGAAAAGGTCTGCCAAGCAAAGCATTATATGGCCAATTATGGATGTTGACTACAACGAAATCCAACAGGATTGTTCGCCTGCATGGCGCCGTACCGAACCTCACCGGTAGTTTTACAGTTCCCAAAGATCTTACTTCTGCACCTCCGAATCCTTTCGGCGGTACATGGAAAGGTTCTAGATCCTTCCTATCCAGTCGCAGCTCATCGTATACTCTAGCACTTAGAATATCTGCTGAACTTCCGTTATCAATCATTACCCGAAGGACATCCCTGTGTGCAATTTGAACTCCCACTACAATTGCATCGTTAGGCTTTGCATCGATTCCGTCGGAGTCTTCCGCCGTAAATGTTATGGGGTCATGTCCTTCCTTTCCTTTCTTGGGGTTCCTCTGCACAGAATTAATCTCCATATTTCTGCTGTCATGCATTACTTCTTGGACTTCTGACATCCTTTCTCGATTGCTTCTCCTAGTATGGGGCCCGCCAAAGATGGTGTTTATAGCGGCGTTAGGGCTGTTCCTCCTTGGACTCCTCCTTTCCTGCCCGATCCCTTGGTGGTTATCTTGGCGACCACCTTGCTTATCGCTTTTCAACGTAAAATCTTTCAGGTGCCCGTCCCTGATCAAGCTCTCAATATGATCATGTAACTGGAAACACTTTAAAGTTTCATGCCCATGATCTTTATGAAATCGGCAGTACTTGGTTGTATCTCTCCTGGCGTTAGCTGATTGTTGCCGAGGGTATTTGGCGAGTCCTTTGTCTTCTACCATAGAAAGTATTTCCTCCTGGTCGCCAGTTAAGGGGGTGTAACGGTTGTACCTTCCTTGAAACCTACCGGATCGAGCGTTTCCTTTGCTTTCCCTTGGATGTCCCTTTTGGCCTATTTTGTCTCCCTGGCGATCACACGACTGTGTCTTCTTGTTGTCCTTATGTTCCGACTTCGAGTCAGGCTTATGGCCATGTACGTAGCTACCCCCTTGTGCTACTTCTTCCTCTTCTGCCAATGCATAATCACCGGCTATTTCCATCATCTCCTCATAAGTTTTTGGCCTATCCCTTCGCAGATCGAAGGATAGTCGCCCACTTTGCAACCCATTGGTGAAAGCGGCGATAATAGCTACGTCACTAGCAACCTCAATTTGGGCAACCTCTTTCCCGAATCTTGCTAGATACTTCTTGATCGACTCATTGCGCTCCTGCTTTAGATTCGATAGATGGGCGAGTGACTTCCTTCTCTGCACGCTCCCCATGAATTGTCTTATGAATGCTTTACTGAGTTTTGAGAAACTGCTTATACTTCCGGGTGGAAGTCTTCCAAACCATCTAGATGCGAGGTCACCGAATGTCTGTGGGAAGGTGAGACATAACAGTCCGTCATTGGATGAATACTGGACCATAATATTACAGAATCGATGAACATGCTCCTTCGGATCCCTGTTTTCTTTATACTGTTCAATGGTCGGCATTCTGAACCTATCTGGAAACTGGGTGCGAGCAATGTGATCGACGAATGGACTCTCTGATTCATCATCTGAAGATACGTTGCGACCATACCTCCGCGCCATTGCTGAAACCTTCCTTGACAACTCTTGTAAGATAACATCTCGATGGCCAGTTGGTTCTCTTGCTGGGTCGAGTCTGCTCTTGATTGTCATTCTCCCATAGTCATCTTTATCATTCGGATTCCTGACAATCTGATCATCTGCGCTTTCAGATCTTCTTCGCCGTACCCTTTTGGATGGTAATTCTTTTCTTTGTCGGGGACTTCTGTCTTTAGATGAGATAGAGCGGTGTCTCCGCCATCTCCTTTGATGCGTGTCATTAGAATTTGTCCCATGTATCTGCCCGTGATTTTGTATTTCCAGGGATTCGTCGTTCATCACAGCCTTTCCCTTTCTATATCTTCTTTCCTCGAAACCTTCAGGGTTGTCCTGGGGAGGTTCTTCGGGGGTCTGCCTCACTTGAGTGTCGGGGGTGGCAATGTGGACTTCTGACCGTAATCTTCCAGGTGGATGGATTCTAGGTGTGGTTAATTCGTAGGGAGAGGAGACTCCCGGACCTATGGGAAGTGAGAGTCCTATTTTGTTAGCCTCACTGATCAGATTCATCAACGCAGTTTGAAAGTGCTGCAGAGTTTCTGGGTTTGTTGTCCTAGCTCCTGGCGTTGCCGCAGATTGTTCTCCGATCGTCGCTGCTCCATCGCCTGTTGGCGCAGTTATTTCAACAATCTGATCTCCACTGGAGTTGCCTTCCTTGTCGCTGTTCATGTTTTTAAGTCACAAGGGTTCTTCGAAGTTCTTGTTCAAATTAAACCCCTCCTTCTAGCGCCAATTGTTGACAGTGATTTTTGGATTATCACAGAGTCAATAATTAAATCAAAACAAACGTCAAACAAGAAAGAAAATTAGAACATGCAAAAGACAGATTTACGTGGAAAACCCTTGAATGGGAAAAAACCATGGCGTCCCAGAGGACAGGAAAATATCACTGAATTACTTGGTTTTGTTACACACTCAGATCTCTCGAATTCTTGCTTTCTTTCTCTTTTGGTTTTTTCGACCCCTTCCTCGTGGGATAGGTGGTTCTATTTATACATGATATTTAGGGTTTCCCCTTGATTTTAGGTGTGTTTGTAGTAGGACTTCCTCTTGGACTTGTATTGGGAATCCCATGTTGTTCCGGATTAGGATAGGCTTTCCTACCTATTTATTCTAAGACTCCTTGGTGTAGAGGGTTTTCCGTGAGTGGGGGTTTTACCGTTGTGCTTCTACGGGGTCGGTTCATGCTCAATAGGCTGACGCAGCGAACACCCCTGCTTCTGGGTTTTATCCTTTGGCGACTACATTTCTGACTTTGGCGAGTATATATTTGATTCTGGCGACTACACCCTTGACCTATTAACTGATCCATGTTTTTTCCTCTTTGACTTGGTCAACGAGTGACGTGGCATCCCTTCTTTCAGCACTTATTGGCTTTTATGATGACGTGTCTTGTTTGGCGATTTTGTACACACAACAAGGCTCTTGAAACAATAACCAACACCATGGTTGAACCTGCAGCAGGAACTACTTTCAACACAGAAGGGACTTGGAGGCTTACCAAGCCTGGAAAAGAAAAAAACATCATAGCTCGTATAACGTTGCTGAGCAGTATGGCTGATGACCTAATGTGTGGTTTTGAGGAGTATGAGACTACTCAAGCAATGTGGATTGCTCTGAAGGACAAGTTTTGTGGTACTTCAACCACTAAGCTTGGAAGGCTCACTATCAAGTTTGACACATATAGGAAGCGCCAAAATCATATGATAAGGCAACACCTAAGAGAGATGTCAAACATGATGTGTGAATTGAAAAATGCTGAGCATGTCCTGACTAATGAGCAACAGGTTCAAGCTGTTATCCGATCTCTCCCTGATAGCTGGGAACACATGAAGATCAATATGATGCACAATGATAGCATCAAAACTTTTGATGATATCTCGCGCCATCTGGAACTAGAAGTTGAGCGCTTAGAGGCTGCGAAGGCTTCTGGCCAGCTTTATATGGCGACACTAGACTTGCATAAGGCTTCGGGCCCAAAGCGCAATGGAGGAAAGAAACCTTTCCAAAAGGGAAAAGGTCATTGTGTTAACAATAAGAAAGATGGGATCGAAAAACAGAAGAAAGGCAAACGTGTTGGAATTAAGAAGGATAAGGCTAAGGCAACTTGCTACAACTGTGGCAAACTGGGTCACTTTGCTCGTGAATGCATTGAGCCGAAAAATGTAAAACTCAATTCCATAAACAAATATGCTTATGTTTCTAGCACTGCTTTACTAACTGAATCTCGTCCTCTGTGGACTATAGACTCAAGAGTAACAGACCATGTAGCTAGAGACTGGGGAGCATTTGTGGAATATCGTCGGATCCCACAAGGAACGAAGTGGATATACGTGGGAAACAACTCAAGAGTGGAAGTCAAGGGTATAGGCATGTGCAAACTAGAGTTTCGCAATGGCAAAACCCTCTATCTCCATGATGTGTTGTATGCACCAGAAATTCGACGAAACTTAGTCTCTGTTACTATTCTTCTTAGCCTAAATTATGCTTTAAATTTCCATGGGAATAATTTGAACATTTATTTGAATTCTATTCAAATTGGTACTGGTTATTTGTTAAATGGTTTCATTGTTTTGGATACTGGTTTTAACAGTATTAATAATGATAGTAGTTTTTCCTTTATATCTGCTTTTGATAATATCAATATTGATGTTTATACTTGACATACTAGACTAGGTCATATTAGGCAAGATAGAATGAGCAGATTGGCCAAAGAAGGTCTATTGGGCTCACTCACTAATATAGAGATGTCTATTTGTGAGAATTGTCTAGTAGGAAAAACTACAAGGAAGCCATTTGGTAAAGGAACTCGAACTGAAATTCCATTACAGCTAATTCATTCAGACATCTGTGGTCCAATGAATGTAAGAACGAGGCAAGAAGCTTCTTACTTCATTACATTCATAGATGATTTCACATGTTTCGGTTATGTCTATTTGATTTCTCATAAATCTGAAGCATTGGATTGCTTCAAAATATTTATGAATTTAGTTGTAAATCAATTAGACAAGAAAATAAAAGTTTTAAGAACTGACCGAGGACATGAATATCTTTCCAATCAATTCAAGGAATTGTGTAATGAGAAAGGTATAGAAAGACAATTGACTATTCCTTACACTCCGTAACAAAACGGTGTAGCTGAAAGAAGGAATAAAACATTATTGGAAATAGTTAGGTCTATGATGGTGCAAGCAAATCTACTAGTATCATACTGGGGAGATGCTTTATTGACTGCGGCTTATATACTTAACCGTGTGCCTTCAAAATCAGTCACTTCCTGAGTTATGGATAGGTAGAAAACTTGTTTTAACAAACCTGAGACCTTAGGGGTGTGCGGGTTATGCTCATGATCTATCCAGTTAATATGGAAAATTGGGTGCAAGAGGAAAAAAGTGTATCTTTATTAGATACTCTGAGCATTCCAAAGGATATGCACTGATAGGTGAGAATTCCGATGGAAGTGTGACTGAATTGGAATCACGAGATGTCACTTTCTTGGAAAATGAATTTCTAAACAAAGGTGAAGTTGATAAAGATGTTCGATTCTTTGAATTGGATGATCTTAATGATGATGTAAATCTAAACACTCCAATTGAGGTAGATACGAATTTACCTGGGACTTCTGTCCTTAGTGGGAGTAACACAGCTGTTGAACCAACTTAGAGATTTACAAACTCGAAAGATCGAGTAATCGTAGAGCTATACCACGTCGTTGTTTTGAGATTGAGGGGGAAACATTTGTGGTTGTTTCACATGACAGTGATGAACCTAAAAATGAAACTGAAGCTCTCAACTCACCTGCTAAGAAATTATGGATGAAAGCCATGGAATAAAAGATGGAGTCGATGAAAAATAACCATGTTTGGGACTTGGTTGATTTACCGCTTGAGCATCGAGCAATTGGATACAAATGGGTTCTTCGCATCAAACAAAAGGCGGATGGTACAATTGAGAGACACAAGGCGCGTTTAGTCGTAAAAGGATATACTCAACAAGAGGGTATAGACTATGAATAAACCTTTTCTCCTATAGTAAGGTTTGCTTTGATACGCCTTATTCTGGCAGTCGTCGCACATATGGACTTAGAATTACATCAAATGGATGTAAAGACAGCATTTCTCAATGGAGAATTGGAGGAAGAAATTTATATGATACAGCTTGAAAATTTTGTTTCAAAAGGTTAAGAGTGCAAAGTTTGCAAGCTTAAAAGATCGATATATGGTTTGAAACAATCCTCCAGACAGTGGTATCTTCGGTTCGATCAGGCATCAATGTCGTATGGATTTGCAATAACTGAAGAAGACCATTGTGTCTATATAAAAAGGTATGAAGGCAATTTTGTGATATTGTCGTTATATGTGGACAACATTTTGTTAGCTGGAAATGATAAGAGTTTTGTCATGGCCATTAAAGAATGGTTATCTTCAAATTTTGAGATGAAAGATATGGGCGAAGCTACCTATATTTTAGGAGTAAAGATTATAAGATATCGTTCAAAGAAACTTCTAGCTCTATCACAAGAGCCTTACATTAGAAAGATTCTAGACGATTCAATATGGCTAATTGTAAGCCTATGGATACTCCTATCTCCAAAGGATAAAATCTCAGTCTCGAAATGTGCCCCAAGACTTCGGAAGAACGAGATAAAATGAGTAGAGTTCCTTACTCCAATGCCATTGGGAGTCTCATGTACGCAATGATGTGTACTAGGCCTGATATATGTTTTACAGTTGGGTTTGTGAGCAGATTTCAATCCAACCCTAGGCAGAAACATTAGCATGTGGTCAAAAGGATCTTAGTATACCTCAAGGGAACTGCAGACTATTCTCTATGCTACAAAGGAGGAGATTTACGCTTAATCGGATATACCGATTCTGACTGGGGAGGTGATCTAGATGAGCGAAAATCAACATCAGGGTATACATTTTTGCTCAGTCGATGCGCTATCTCATGGTGTAGCAAGAAACAGACATGTATTACATTGTCTACGATGGAAGCTGAATTTGTGGCGTGTTCAGCAGCAATACATGAGGGCATTTGGCTCAAAAGATTCATTGAAGATTTAGATATTATTACTGGTGCTTCAAGACCTGTAACTATTTACTGTAACTATTTACTGTGATAATCAAGCAGCCATTGCTTACACAAAGTGTAAGGATTCCCGTTTTGTTGATTGGCTTATTTCGTGGTCAAACCACATGTTGGGGTTTTGAATGTAAGGGTAGTCCAAGTGTTTAGTGTTGAAGATCAAAGGCCCTTCCATGACCTCAAGATTCAAGCACGCCAAAGGTATAATCTCTTGTGCTTGTTTTTCTTTGAAGAGATTTAGTAGCACACACTCACTTAGCATTCTTGCTATGATTGCATACTTGCTTATTTTTATGTGCATCTCTTCACATGTCACTTTACACACTAGCACTTTGGTTGATATATCTTGTTGTGTGTATATGTGCCTTATAATTCGTTTCCCGTCATTGTTCGGAAACGTCCGCGCTTGCACTAATGAGTGCTTGGTTTCGCGCGAAGACCGCCTATGGAGAATGCCCTTGGCTTCTCCTTGGTTTTCACCATTGTTGGTGATCGGCGGTTATTATCGGCGGCCTGGCCGCCGAATGGAACCGCCGTTTCAGTCCAGATTGGTCTGAAGCAATTATGCGGTCAAGATCGGCGGTCACGACCGCCGTTCGAAACCGCCGTTCATACCTGATCGATTTTAATCTCTCGGGTTTGATTCGGCGGTTGGATCGGCGGTCGCGAAACCGCCGAATGAAACCGCCGTTAATGCTCTGTTCTTCACGAGCTCAATTCGGCGGTCGTTATCGGCGGCCTGGCCGCCGATTGAAACCGCCGAACGGTGCGTTTCAGGGGCAAAAGTGTCTTTTCACATGCCCATTTCTTGATGTCTATAAATATCTTGTTTTCTCAATCTCTGAATAAGTTTCTTGAGCAATTAGAACCCTAATCTTTCAAGAGAGATTTTTGAGAAAAAATCAAATCAAGAACCTATCTTTAAACACTCAAATCAATTCCCTTTTGCATCAAATTTCATATTTGATCTTCTATGCCTTCATAGAATTGATCCATGCATGGTTTTGAATCATCACATCTTATTTGGTATGTTCTTCACTAATTTCATATTACTTTAGTGTTTTTCATATTAATACATCTCTTTAATTACTTGTATGCTTTTGATTATATGCTAGATACAAGTTAGAGATTATTTGTGATGAAAATTAATTGAGTGTTGTTTGTGATAGCTAATTAGGTTTTTAATTAATCTTGATTAGCTAAGCTATTTGACATGTCATTTAGCAATTGATATCTAGGGTTGATTAAATTGATTATATCATCATCCTAGATAAGCATCTAAGGTTACCTAGCCTTGTTTGTTATTTGAATATTCATATATATATTCACATAGGTTGTTTCTCTTCTTAGAGAAGTAAGTCTTGAGGCTAAGAGTGCTTAGGCCTCAAGCAAATTGGAATAGGGTTGCTAATAAAGGCCCGCTGGGTAGAAGTGAGGGGTTACAGACCGGAATGTTAGACGAGGTCTACATAGGTTGTAAACTTCATTTCAATTAGTGATTTCGAGTTCCGAGTGTGGCGCACTATACAGCCCGTGGTTTTTCCCAGTGGTTGGGTTTCCACGTATACATCAAGTGTTATTTAAATTCCGCACTATATTACACTTGTATGTATTTTTGACTAGTAGGGGCATTTTCGTAAAATTGACTTGCATGCGAAAATTGGGTAATAATAGCTAAAATCTATTCACCCCCCCCCTCTAGCTTTATATTGAACACGCCTCGAGTATTTTTATGAACTTTCAATTGGTATCAGAGCGGGTTCCTAGATATACTTAGGTGATCCTAGCTCATTTTGGTGTGTTTTTGCATTTTGTATGTTTGTTTGATTTCTTCATACATTTTGCATTCTTCTCATTTGCATTCATTCAACGCAAACACTATGAGTGATTTTGTGAGAGAAGAAATTGACTCCATTGAGGAGATGCCTCTCTTACTAGAGAGATTTAGGAGATTTGTGAATTTAACCACCTCACCTCCTAAGAAGAAGTTGACCACCGCACCTCCTAAGAAGAAGAAGAAGAAAATTGCTTTGGAGACTTCGAAGCATGACAAGAAGGAGGGTATCTCAATTGAAGACATGGGACTCATTAACAAGCCAAACCAAGGAGTGTCTTCAAGAGAGGGGATTCAGTGCTACGAATGTGGAGGATTCGGGCATTTCTCCCCGGAGTGTGGAAACTTGAAGGATAGAAGAAAAGGGAAGGCGAAGGCCACCTTATGGGATAAATATGAAGATGACGAAAATCCTTCAAGTGATGAAGAACTTGCCATCATCTACACGGAATTTGGAGCCAAGAGTGTAGAAGTTGAAGAAGATGGCAAAGTTGCTTTTCCTTGTGATCCCCAAGAAGAACAAGGTATAGAAGTAGTTGGTGTAGCTACTCATAGGGATTTGGCTCTTTCCTCATCAAGAGAAAAATTTGATGATCTTGATGAAGGAGATGACTCCATTGGTGAAATGGAGATTAGAGGAGATGACACAAGTGTTGAATATTTGTCATCTAACTCCACAAATGGAAATGTGGAGTGTATGGATCTTAATGACTACAAAGTCAAAGTTGAGAGCTCGATGATGAGGAACAAGGAAGAAATTAGAAGATTAAAAGAAGAGAATCTAGAGCTTTCAACACTAGTAAACCACTTGTGTGAAGAAGTGGTGAGATCCATGGCGGATGAAGATAAGCTAAAAGAAGACTTAGCATTATCTAAGAGGAGAGAAGAAGAGCTAGAAAGAGAGCTTGAAGAAGTTAAGGTCTTATTGGCTAAGATGACTTCAAGCACCAAGAAGCTTGACCACATGTTGGGAGTTGGAAGAAAGCCAAGTGACAAGAGAGGTCTTGGCTACATTGATGACACGGATGCCTCCTCCACAAGCAAGACATCCTGTGCCATGAACATGGACTTCAATATGTCCCCTCCTCCTCAACAACCTAGGAAGAAGAGTGACCTAGGAGAGTGTTCAAGAAGTGCCCAAGTGGTTGAGGCACCAAAAGGTCAAGCTCAAGCTCACACCCAAAGGGCTCCTCACACTATCTTCCCTCAAACTCAAAAACACAATGGGAAGAGTTCAATCATGCAAGCTCAGACAAGCAAGCAACCTCATCTTGGTTTTCAACAAAAGAGGAGAGATCCGATCCAACAACCAAGACAACCACAACGACAAGGGAAAGCTCCTATCCATGCTAAAGGGAATGGTATGATTCCTAACTTTATTCCCACTTGTCATTTTTGTGGTATTGTTGGTCACATTAGACCAAGTTGCTTGCATTACATTGAAATGTGTAGAGCTAAAAGCATGATTGACAAGAAAAAGGCTAGAGCTAAGATGCTTCATAAAAAGGAAGAAAATCATGTGCATGATCCTTTTTCATCTTGTACTCTAGAACCTTTGTCCACTAGGATTGATTTAGTGTCACCTAAGTGGAGTAATAAGAATGAACCCGCTTGCTACGAGACTAACAAGTCTCAAATAGGTTCATCCAAGTCCAAAGGACTTGGTAGGTCCATAGGACCTCATACCTTTCTTTGAAGTGGTATGGAAATTTGACCCCATATGGGGAACTTAAGCAAAGAGAGCTATTTTGCATCTAGTCACTTGCAAAAAATTTGAAATATCTTATGCTTCTCTTTTTGTTGCTTGAGTTAGCTTGGTTACACTATGTATACATATTTTCTATTCAATAAGTGTGATCAATGCTTGTATTGCAATCCATGTCATATTTATGTTCAAACATGCATTTTTGGACTAGGAGATGTATGTAGGAAGTATGATTTGAATGACCTATGATTATCTCCATGACATGATGATTCTTAAATAACATGCTAATGTCTTATGAAAAGCATGAAATTCATGTACATGCTCAAATGAAAAAGCATGAATTGATAATTGCGTTCTTAAATGCAAAAACTTGTGTGAAAAAGCTAATGAGACTCAAATGAAAAAGGATCTTGTATCCATTCAAGGATTTTACAATCCAAATGTCTCTCTTTCTTTATTGGTTGAACATGTCTACTATCATACGGATATCTTATCCGGAAAAATCAAATAGGGTGCAAAGTTGCTCATGACATGTTTAGCTTATAAAGTTGGATATAGTTGTTCTTAAATTGAAATCAATGAAATTTCTATATCCTTGCTTCTCTCATGACAATGGTGAAATTGGTTTGAATTCCTATTAGAAACCTTTGTCATTTGCTTTGCCAAATACCATGGTATTTTGGACTTGAATGCAATATGTCTTGTATGCAAAGCATTTTGTTTCACACATTTTATCTAATAAAACTCCTCGTTTCTCTCCGATTAATTGAGATTGCATAAAGTGACTTATATTGATTATGCATATACTAGAATGCTACTATCTCTCTTTGCCTTGAGTGACCCGGTTGGGGACTACTCCTTTGTCTATATCATGACAAAAAGGGGGAGTATAATGTGGTAAGGGGAGGTGCAAATTGTTGTAGCAATTGGTGCACATTGGGGAGAATATACATTGAGGGGGAGTAACCCTTTGAGGGGGAGCATTGCATTCATCATACATTGCATGATGTTGTGTTTAATTTCTTAGAAATGCAATTGCTTGTTTATGTCCTCACTTGATTCATCTCACTTTTACTTGAATTGGAAAGTATAGAAACCTTGTTTCAGGGAATGATTGTTCTACAAGAGATTGAAGACTTCAAGTTTTATTTTTATATATCTCTTTGTATTGTAGAAAATCTTCATTGACCCATAGGTTTATTTTTGTTGTGAGGAATCAATGTGAGTGGTGGTTTTGTCACGAAATAGCCAAAGGGGGAGATTGTAAGGATTCCCGTTTTGTTGATTGGCTTATTTCGTGGTCAAACCACATATTGGGGTTTTGAATGTAAGGGTAGTCCAAGTGTTTAGTGTTGAAGATCAAAGGCCCTTCCATGACCTCAAGATTCAAGCACGCCAAAGGTATAATCTCTTGTGCTTGTTTTTCTTTGAAGAGATTTAGTAGCACACACTCACTTAGCATTCTTGCTATGATTGCATACTTCCTTATTTTTATGTGCATCTCTTCACATGTCACTTTACACACTAGCACTTTGGTTGATATATCTTGTTGTGTGTATATGTGCCTTATAATTCGTTTCCCGTCATTGTTCGGAAACGTCCGCGCTTGCACTAATGAGTGCTTGGTTTCGCGCGAAGACCGCCTATGGAGAATGCCCTTGGCTTCTCCTTGGTTTTCACCATTGTTGGTGATCGGCGGTTATTATCGGCGGCCTGGCCGCCGAATGGAACCGCCGTTTCAGTCCAGATTGGTCTGAAGCAATTATGCGGTCAAGATCGGCGGTCACGACCGCCGTTCGAAACCGCCGTTCATACCTGATCGATTTTAATCTCTCGGGTTTGATTCGGCGGTTGGATCGGCGGTCACGAAACCGCCGAATGAAACCGCCGTTAATGCTCTGTTCTTCACGAGCTCAATTCTGCGGTCGTTATCGGCGGCCTGGCCGCCGATTGAAACCGCCGAACGGTGCGTTTCAGGGGCAAAAGTGTCTTTTCACATGCCCATTTCTTGATGTCTATAAATATCTTGTTTTCTCAATCTCTGAATAAGTTTCTTGAGCAATTAGAACCCTAATCTTTCAAGAGAGATTTTTGAGAAAAAATCAAATCAAGAACCTATCTTTAAACACTCAAATCAATTCCCTTTTGCATCAAATTTCATATTTGATCTTCTATGCCTTCATAGAATTGATCCATGCATGGTTTTGAATCATCACATCTTATTTGGTATGTTCTTCACTAATTTCATATTACTTTAGTGTTTTTCATATTAATACATCTCTTTAATTACTTGTATGCTTTTGATTATATGCTAGATACAAGTTAGAGATTATTTGTGATGAAAATTAATTGAGTGTTGTTTGTGATAGCTAATTAGGTTTTTAATTAATCTTGATTAGCTAAGCTATTTGACATGTCATTTAGCAATTGATATCTAGGGTTGATTAAATTGATTATATCATCATCCTAGATAAGCATCTAAGGTTACCTAGCCTTGTTTGTTATTTGAATATTCATATATATATTCACATAGGTTGTTTCTCTTCTTAGAGAAGTAAGTCTTGAGGCTAAGAGTGCTTAGGCCTCAAGCAAATTGGAATAGGGTTGCTAATAAAGGCCCGCTGGGTAGAAGTGAGGGGTTACAGACCGGAATGTTAGACGAGGTCTACATAGGTTGTAAACTTCATTTCAATTAGTGATTTCGAGTTCCGAGTGTGGCGCACTATACAGCCCGTGGTTTTTCCCAGTGGTTGGGTTTCCACGTATACATCAAGTGTTATTTAAATTCCGCACTATATTACACTTGTATGTATTTTTGACTAGTAGGGGCATTTTCGTAAAATTGACTTGCATGCGAAAATTGGGTAATAATAGCTAAAATCTATTCACCCCCCCCTCTAGCTTTATATTGAACACGCCTCGAGTATTTTAATAACTTTCACAAAGGATTCGAAATATCACAGTAAATGCAAACATATAGAGACAAAATATAATTTTGTCAGAGATGTCATAGGAAAAAAAGGAAGTGATTATTCAATACATATCTACGCATGAAATGGTAGCCGATCCATTTACCAAAGCAGTGACTAGAGATGTTTACTCGTCACATGCTAAGTCTTTAGGGTTACGTAGATTGTAATCATGATGATTTGTTTGAATTTCACTATTTTATATGAATAAATCCTTTTTCCTTTGCTAGCATATATTTCACAAAAATGTTATTTAAATATGTCGTCAGGTTGAGACCGGCATTCTTATACGTGCGGTCGCCTCAGATGCTAAGATAGTATGCTGAGATGAGACACATATATAGAAAAGAATAAAGTAGAGACTTTATTCTCATGGAGCGCATATATATGAATATGTCGCCTTGACCATGTCAAGATGAGATTCTTATATTCTTTTGAACCGATCATGATTCAACCCCACAATCATGAAACCTGATTAAGCCAGATGTGAGAACATAATTGGTGCCAAGTAAGACATGGCGAGCTTTATGAACTCAGGTTAGGCGCTGTAGATAGGGACTGAACTCAGATCTGTATAGTGAATAGTTTAGACATATACATTCTTTATGAGAATGAAATTCACTATAGCACGTGATTCATACCATGTGTGCTATGTGATCAAAAGGAAAATGAGAGAATGATCCCTGCTTCCTCATTGTGTAAGTTTCTTGAGGTTTTGATTAAGCCTCAAATAGTGTTCTTATGACTATTGACTTTGATTCAAAGTGACAAGACAATGTTAGCTTCTTTAGCGTGTTTTTTCTATGGCTATGGTACTATTCGGTCTATGAAACACGACTAAGATATCAGTTGTTTTTTAAAACTGAGATACAAGTGTTCAATGGGAAGATATAATGTTTCTTCATTAATTTTTGGTATTCTTGTCGACCAATTGTATTGTCTATGATAGACAAGAATATAATTTTGAATACGTAAAAATTTGATATAGTCAAGCATGACTTTGTATACTGAGGGTTAAGTATGCTTGAACTGATGAATGAAAATTAAATCTAGGACACATATGAACAATGCATTGCGTGCTCCAATACATTTGTAGAATATTGTTCATCGATCACACTGTGCGTTTGCTTGTATAAATGATCTGTGATTGGACCCAAAAGTTTAAGAAACATGACTCTGTAAAGTTTTCATTGCTCCCACTTGTGCGAGTGGGAGATGTTGGAATACGCTCAAGTGTTTCAATATTTATCAGTTAATTAATTGATAATTACTTATATAGATTAAACCATTTGATAGTTTGAATTTTAATTATCAGAGATAGTGATAATTATATATGTTAAATTCAAAGTGATCAGATAAAGGGTTAATATGATATTAAATTTAAATATCATTTAAATTTGAATATCAGAATCCATCCAGAAAGGAGTCTGGACCCTATAAATAGCAATGTGTGCTATTCATTCTAATCATCCTATTCTGAGTGTACTTTTACAGAGAGCTAAATACAAAGAGTGTTTATTTCTCCTTTTGTCGGTCCTCTCCGAGTTACAGCAAATAGCACGGTGAGTGGAGTGTATTTTTCTTGTAATTATACACCGATCGTATGTAACAATCCCGGTATCCTTTCCGTTGCGATGATCTTTGATATCCAACATTGGTTATGTTGGAAAAATACGTTCAAGTGGTTGTATCAGTTAATTAATTGAAAATTACTGATATGGATTAAACCACCTGATAGTTTGAATTTAAATTATCAGATATTGTGATAATTGGGTTAAATTCAAACTGATCAGTTAAAGGGTTAAATGGATAAATAAGATATTAAATTTAAATAACATTTAAATTTGAATATCATAATCCATCGAGATAGGATTCTGGACCCTATAAATAGCATAGTGTGCTATTGATTTAAATGATCTCATCTAAGTTTATCAGAGCGTATTATATCAGAGAGTGATATATACAGAGAGTTTCTATTTTGCAGGTCTTTTCCGATGACAACAAATTGCATGGTGAGTTGAGTGAACTTTCTGGAATCAATGATCGTTCTCTGACCAGTTACGATCCCGCTTCCGCCGCATGATTCGGATTTACAACGGTGAAAGGTATTAATTTGAATACTACAATTTATTTGATTATATGTTTATTATTAATCGTAATAATAATCAACAATCTTATCAAAAAAGATTATTTATTAAAATATTAACTATATAATAACCTAATGAATATGATATAATATATAAAGTAGTTTTAAAAAACTATTGAAAATCATTCATAAACATAAATCTCAAAAAAAAAAAAAAACAAAAAAAATTCAATCATTTTAAAACATAAACTTTGAATTAAATAATTAAAAAAAAAATAAAGATTATATTTTAAACGGGGTAGGGCGGGATTATAAAACTCATCCCCGTCCCATACCTATTGTCGGTTTTACTATCCATTTCCATCCCTGCCCCATTCCCACCAATTTGAAACCCATCCCCACCCTATAAGTGCGGGTCACCACAAGTTATTTTGCCATCCCTAATTTTGGTGCTATATAAAATTAACTTAATAACATAGTGTTTGTTACAAAAACTCAACTGGATTTGATGCTATTTAAGCTCATTTCCTCTATTGATATAGCAAGAATTTAACTTTAGAATACATATCAAATCCAATTCAATACAATATAATATGCCAAACGGAGCCCTAAAAAGTGAAACAGTAAAAAGGAAAAAAGAGTTTGATACATAAAGTTAATTGTTTTTTTTTTTTTTTTCCTAAAAGGGGTGCAATATGAGGACTTCTCCGGAGGTCACCCATCCTAGTACTGCTCTCGCATATAAGGTTAATTGTTTTAAAATCAACATTTTTTGGTATTGTAGAACATTGCAACAAAGCTTCCAAGGTAGCTTCTTTGCAACATCTTCTGTGAACAAACCTCAATGTGCATGATTTTGTATATTAATGTCGTTTGCAGCCATGCTTACATTCACTATTGAGCTCATTTCTAGAAGTTGAATATGGTTGCATTGGTTCATGCTCTTAAACTTGCAGCAGCCGGTTATTGTTTTCTCTGACAATATGTTGAGAATTGTAATAGAGTATCAATTATTGCATCATACAGAATGCATCTCATTTTCACGATTTTCACGAGATGGTTTTTCTACATCTTGATTCTTTAAAATTTGAGAAATTAATTATCAGTACGTTGTTGAAGATAACAATAACTCAGTACTGTTGCAACAACGTACTGAGAAAAAGCACAAACCAATCCAGCAATGTCCTTATGGTACCGAAAGGCTTGCGTCCTCGATTTCGATATTAATACCAAGGAAATGGTAAAGTGCCCCTCCACCTCCAAATCAGTTTCTTTGTCTAACTTCATAAATGAGCTCAACAATGCATGTGAGCATGGCCGCAAATGAAATCAACATACCAAATAACGCAAACTGTGAAACTTGGTCAAGAACAGCCGATACAAGCTCTTAAGGCAAGGTTGGTGATTATAAAACTCATCACTATATATATTCCTCCTCCTCCTCCTCCTTTGTTTTCTCAAGATGCCTCCAAGATATATCTCCGAGAATACTTGAATAGATTGCTCCAAGCTGTTTCCCAAATGAGCCCCCTTGCGTATTCGGTAATCATTATTATAGTGGCGCAACGCACATGAAACTTAATCTTCTTGCCTATAGACTCATATGAAAACCAAGACCTGGAAAGAGCTGGTCTTATTGCACCATAAGCACATCGATGACACCTTCTCACAAAGCCTGAACTCAACACGATCAAATTTGAACTTACTTGGAAGGCTATGGCAATCATGACGATTGACCTCCATCATCAGTAGACAAGGATTGAGATCCTTAGGTGTGTTGACCTGATTTTTTTATTTCAAGAAATTGAAGAAACTCTAGTGTATATATCCAAACCCTCTTTTAAGTCATGAAGCTTATAAACTAGTCATATTTATACTCATAATATTGCTAACTTCCGATATCTTTCTTTGGGTACATAGTATTGGTGCGGTGTATCTATTTTGTTTGCTACAATGTACTGAATGGAGTAGTGTATTGAACTGAATTAAACAGTGACTCATAATTAAAGTGAGAGAACTGAAACATTATTAATTTACAGAGGTTATACTGCATTTAAACATTAAAGAAAAATGCAAGTAACTTACAGAGGTTATACTGCATTTAAAGTTTTAAACATTAACGAATTAGGTTAACAACAATATCAATTTAAAACTTTTACTCATTTATAGGGGTGGGCACCAACCTGCCAACCCGACCAACCCGACCCAACCCGACTAGATTGGGTTGGGTTAATAAAATATAACCCAACCCAACCCGACAACCTGACATAAATAAATAAAAAATTAAATAATTTTATTTATTATTAGATTTATTATGAAATCTCATTTTTTTTTAATATTTAAAAAATTTACTCATTCACCATTTATAATATTATAAATGACAAATATAAATACATAATTTTAAATATTTTATACCATAATATACAATACATTTATTAAAAATATACAATTATATTGTCTTTATCTTTTGTATTAATTGGCACATATTGATTATACTTTAAAATGCTTTTTTTTTCTTAGGATTTAATTAAGAATTTGGTAGAAAAAAGTCTAATAATTGTATATAAACACAAACTATTATGTTGGTTGAAATAAATAATAGATTATCCAACCATGAGATAATCGACGAAGTGATTATATTTGTAAAATGGATGGGAGGCTTAGATAGAGACTTTCCAAGTTGGATAAATGGTTATATTTTTATTATGCAATAGATATTTAAACAGTTTTTAATTATATATTGTGATTTGATTTTGATGTTTTTAAGAAACCTAAACTCTATGTGATATGAGGTTAGAGTGAAAAATTATTTTAAATTTGAATTTTGATATAACAAAATTTGAATTCAAATATATTTTTTCTATCGGGCTTAAAAAGCCCAACCCGATCAACCCAACCCAACCCAACCCGACAAATATTGGGTTGGGTTGGGTTGGGTTAAAATTTACGTTGGGTTGGATTGGGTTGAAAAATTTTCAACCCAATCCAACCCAACCCAACCCGAAAACGCCCACCCCTACTCATTTATCTATTTAATTAACCATTGATCTAACACTCGAACGATTACCCCTGTCAATGTAACTTGACGGTGGAAGATGCTTATTTAATTTGACAATATCTTGATTTAAAAAAAAAAAAAAAAAAAACCTAGACCGAGTCTTATGTCATATCTTGACTCGTGGCACTTTATGTAGGGTTTTATAATTTAAAACAAATATACCCCTAAGGCTATTCACTTTCACTAACCAAAAAAACCAACCGAATAACAAAAATAATGTATTACTAAAAAAATTTAAAAAACTAATACATGAAAATTAAGAAAAAAAAAAAAGAAGTGATATTTCCTGATAACTTAGGTATTAAATTACAAATCCACACCCCAATTTTCGGTTGATTTTGAAACCACTCCTTCACAAGTTTAAATGAAAAACTTCAGGGTGGTAAATCAGACTAATTAGGTTAATTATCAAGAATTACTGTAAAATCTAAACTTCAAGTTTGACTCTGCCCCTCAACTTGGGTTTCTGTTTCTCTGTTCACTACAGGGATTTCCATTTTAGTCCAGTTTCTGCACAATGTAATCAACATGAGGGTGCTAGCTTGGACGACGAGGCCGCAGATTAAGCCAATCCACAAACCCTATACACAGAATGAAGCAAAGAGGTGAACAAACTGAAAAACTGAACCAATAAAATTGTGATAAAGCATACAATATGTACTCAGTGTATGATGAACAAACACAACAATGTTGTCTCACCCTAGCTTGTAGCTTCAATTTGAATCCAAGAAGTCCTGCAATTGGCATGCCAATGAAATAGAATGTTGCCAAGTTAGCATACATGGCCAAGTGTTGCCATCCACAGCCTCTTGCCACCCCTGCACCGTAAACTTACCCGCTTCAATCGAAATATTTACAAAACGTTACATAATACACAAATGAGCGAGACTTTTGTGGAATGTCACAATGATCAATAGCATACAGTTAAGATCCGCTTCAACCAATCATTTTTGCTGAAATCCAACAGAAATACATACGTAATACGCATGAATTTTTGTCCTCATGTACAATACATATGTATACAAACCTGATAGAACACCTTGCACAGAATCAAGTGTTATGGAGATTGCAAGAAAGGGTGTTAAAGATGCAAACTTCTTTATTATTTCAGGGTTGTCACTGAAGAAGCCAGCCCAGATGTTATGTCCAAAGGATAGAGCAGAAACCACTAAAAGAGCAAGGAGGACAGAGAGCTTTAGAGTCACAACCATGGCACTTTTTGCTCGATAAAGATTTCCAGCTCCCAATTCATTTGACACCCTTGTGCTGTCACGAAACGTATATAAGTTTCCAAATAAAATTTCTCAAGCACAATGTGAATTAAACAGATGAGTATTCTTCTAACCTTGCAGCAGCACTAAGACCATAGGTGATCATGTAAGCAATAGTTTCTGTATTCACACTAATGATTTTGAAACCAGAAAAGATCAACGTCAAGTTTGAATATTCGATTTGATTAATTAGATGCAGAAAAGAAAGGTAAACCAAGTGAAGCTTACCATATTGCAATCAATGAAGTTGTTACTTCTGAGTTTTTCATCAATCCCGCTAAGAGCACAAGAATCTCAAAAGCCCAGTACTCCAAGCTGAAAAGAAAAAAAAAATATAGAATACTAGTAACATCTACAAGAATACAAGGTGATGAACTGATGATGATGTATTCAGTTCATGATTATAAATAAAATTTTGAGACTCTTACCATACCATTGCTGCAGAGGGCAGGGCTAGTTTCAAGTTTGTGAGGATGAGACTGAACGATTCGAAAGAAAATCCTTGCCATGTATGCTTGAATTTCTTCGAACAAATTTCTCAGGATTCAGGACTCTCAGGACTCTCAGGACTCGAAGTCCAACTCCAACTCTAACTTGAAGTCCAACTCCAACTCTAACTTGAAGTCCAACTCCACCTCAGATTCGAAGACTTTGTTTTATGTTATACTGCTGCATTTAATCTTATCACTTCATATGATGTAGTTTAGTTCTATTTGTTCTCTTTGTAATTATCTTAATATTGTATTTAGCTGTTGTACTCCTACCTTAGGACTGATAGGTTACTGTCTTCTAATTAACTTAGGACTTACAGTTTACTTAGTTTTACTTGCACTAGACTACGTCAAGTCTTCTCTTGTATATATATATATTGGTTCGTTTCTTCAATAAGAGATATACAAAAACTGCAAAACAATTGTTCTACAACAACTCTTCTCATTCAACATTAATATGGTATCAGAGCACCTCTACTTCTAATTTTTTTTTTCATCACGTTTTTGATCAGCTCTTCTCCTTCCGCAAAATTTCAACCATGACTAACCCAGAGGATTCCAGTTCAACGAATCCATCTTCTGATTCTCAAGGATCCACCGATCCTTCCTCCGCTCAGGGACCTAACGATCCTTTCTTCGTTCATCACTCGGATAATCCCACAGCTGTTCTAGTCTCTCCAATGCTGTCAGGGGACAACTACAACACTTGGTTACGATCTATCTCAAGGGCGCTCCGAGCAAAGAATAAACTCGGTTTCGTTGATGGAACAATTCAGCCACCAACTGATCTTCTTGAAAAGTCCAAGTGGTCTCGGTGCGATGATCTTGTTGCTTCTTGGGTTCTTAACTCTGTTACGCCAGAAATCCGTTGTAGCATTCTCTACGCTGATTCCGCTCATGATATTTGGAAAGATTTAAGTGATCGTTTCTCGCAGACGAATGCACCCAAGATCTATCAGCTCAAGCAATCAATTTCTTCGCTCAAACAAGACAACGCCACGGTATCAGCTTATTATTCTTTGCTTAAATCTTTATGGGATGAATTAACTTCATTATCAACTGTTATTACTTGCACTTGTGGTCATGGAACTGCTGCTGCAGCTCGTGTTCAGGAAGATCGGGCCATGGAATTTTTACAAGGTCTTCATGACCGTTTTTCAGCTATTCAAAGTCAGGTTTTACTAATGGATCCTTTTCCAAGTGTTGCAAAAATTTATTCCCTTGTCAGGCAAGAAGAAAAGCAACAAGAGATTCATGCATTGTCCAATCTTATTCCAGAGGCTGCTGCCTTGAATTTTCAGAGGACAAATTTTCGCCATTCTCAACCTCATACCAATGGCAAATCCGGAAAAGACCAGGTCCCAAATCAGTTCTCCAATAACGTCGCAAATCAGTTCTCCAGCAGCAATCCACATGGTTCGACTCATCGCAATGGTAAACCACATCCATATTGTGATCATTGCAAAACCGTTGGACATTACAAAGCGACATGCTACAAGATACATGGGTATCCTCCCAAAAATTTTCATGCTCATGCAGTCACAGCAGGCCCTGCTCCAAATTCTGCCGCCCTTCTCACTTTCACCATTGACCAATATAGCAAACTTTTGAGTATGATTGATTCGAATAATATTGCACCACAAGCAAATTTGACAGGTATTTCCCTCTCATGTTCCTATAAATCCGTTTGGATCATTGACTCAGGAGCAACAAATCATATGAGCTCATCTTTGAATTTATTCTCTAGTTATTCTACTTGCTCTAAATATTCCACACTTAAACTCCCAGATGGAACAGACCATTTAATTACTCATGTAGGAACTGTCACTCTCTCACCGACATTATGTCTCACAAATGTCTTATTTGTTCCCACTTTTCAATTCAATTTAATTTCCATCAGTGAACTTGTCAAGACTCGAAATTTTTTTGTCTCCTTTTCCAATGATGAGTGTGTGTTTCAGGACCTGTTATCAAAGAAGAAGATTGGATTGGGACGCCTACATGAGGGACTCTACCATCTTCAGGATTCAACAACTATCTGCTCTTTTCAAAATTCAGCTCAAAATAAATTGTGGCATTGCCGATTAGGACATGCTTCACCTAGTTGTTTACAACTCTTAGCTAAGCAATTCTCTTTTATTCATTCTTCAAATAATGTTGATTGCATGATATGCCCTCAAGCAAAGCAAACTCGTTTGTGTTTTTCGAATAGTTCAATAAAAACTAGTAGACCATTTCAAATGATTCACTGTGATATTTGGGAACCTTTTTCATTACCATCACATTCAAATTCTAGATTTTTTTTAACTATAGTTGACGATTTTAGTCGTGCCACATGGATATATTTAATGGCTGTTAAATCTGAAACATCTCACATTTTACAATCATTTTTTGCCATGGTTCATACTCAATTTAATTCTCAAATCAAATCTGTTATTTCTGGGGTTGGAGACATAAATGAACATTTTAAAATCCAAGTTGTTCGAACCGACAATGGCACTGAATTTTTATCAAAAAACATGCAGCATTTTTTTTCATCTAAAGGTGTTGTTCATCAACGTAGTTGTGTTGCTACACCACAACAAAATGGTGTAGTTGAACGCAAACACCGTCACCTTCTAAATGTTGCCCGAGCTTTACGTTTTCAAGCCCATCTTCCATTATCTTTTTGGGGAGAATGTGTCCTCACTGCTGCATATATCATAAATAAATTACCAACTCCTTTATTAAAAGGCAAGTCACCTCACGAGATGTTATTTCAAAAATCACCGATTTTTACTAATATTAGAATTTTTGGTTGCTTATGTTTTGCTCGAAAACCCCATGTCAAAAATAAATTTGATCAGAGAGGTACACCAGGTATTTTTGTTGGCTATCCTTACGGCCAAAAAGGATACCGTGTATTCGATTTTCAGTCTAAAAGGATTTTTACTTCTCGTGATATCATATTTCATGAACATGTTTTTCCTTTTCAAAAAATTTTACCCACTCCATCAAACATGCCAGTTCATACATTACCCATACATGATGATGGCACTTTTAATTTTTTTCCACCCACTCCATCCGTTCCACATGAGACCGAACCTCATGAGGTTTCGATTTCATCAGATGCTTCTCTTGACAATGAGATGTCACCTGATTTCCCTCCAGTTTCGGATCCTCCCTCAGTGTCATCTAGTGCACAACCCGATCTTCCTCTTCGATCGGTTCGATCAAGACAGCCACCAGCATATTTGAAACACTATCACTGTCCTACTCTCCCTCATGTGGCGAATCTGGTCCAATCTGACTCTAAGGTAACTAAAGTTTCCACTTCTTATCCAATGGCTTTATATGTTTCTGATAATAATTTCTCTTTATCACATAAAGTTTTTTTTATCCAAGGTTTGTTCTACAGTTGAACCTAAGTCCTTTTCCCAAGCCATCAAATACCCACATTGGAAAGCGGCAATGGCCACTGAAATTGAAGCATTAGAGAAAAATAACACATGGGATCTTGTCCCGTTGCCTTCATCACATAAACCTATTGGGTGTAAATGGGTTTTCAAAGTTAAGTATCACTCTGATGGTTCGATTGAACGCTACAAAGCTCGCTTGGTTGCGAAAGGCTACAATCAAATTGAAGGCCTTGATTATCATGATACGTTCACTCCTGTGGCAAAGTTAGTCACTGTTCGACTATTGCTTTCCATCGATGCTATCAAAGGTTGGGACATTCAACAATTCGATGTTCACAATGCTTTTCTACAAGGAGATCTGAATGAGACAGTGTACATGACTCTACCACCTGGGTTTTCGAAACAGGGGGAGCAACGAGTGTGCAAACTCAACAAATCATTATATGGTTTGAAACAGGCTTTGAGACAATGGTTTGCCAAATTCTCCACCACCTTGACCACATCCGGCTTCACTCAGTCTAAATCTGATTATTCATTATTTACTAATATATGTGGTTCCTCATCTGTGTTTGTTCTTGTTTATGTTGATGACATTATTGTCACAGGAAATGATCCCATTCGAATTCAACAACTGAAAAGTTTTTTGGAACAAAAAATTCTACATCAAGGCCTTGGGAAAATTAAAATATTTCCTTGGCATTGAGGTTGCTAGATCACAATAGGGGTTGTTCCTTTCACAACGAAAATACACTATGGACATTTTGGAGGATATTGGTGTTACAGGTGGTCGAATTTCCGAGTTCCCCATGGAACAAAACATCAACCTTGCGACTGACAATGGAGTTTTGTTGCCAGAACCGACCATATACCGTCGGTTAGTTGGTCGGCTGCTCTACCTCACTGTCACACGGCCCGACATCAACTTTGCTGTCAACTATCTCAGTCAATTCATGCAGTCCCCCCGTTCTTCCCATTTGGATGCGGCTCATCGGGTTCTTCGTTACTTAAAAGGTTCTATTAACAAAGGTATTTTGTTATCAACCTCCAGTTCTCTTCATATCTCAGGTTTTTGTGACTCTGATTGGGCCGGTTGTCCCATTACTCGTCGTTCTACTAGTGGTTATTGTATTTTCCTTGGTTCAAGTCCGATCTCTTGGAAGACAAAGAAACAATCTACAGTGTCTCGATCTTCTGCTGAAGCTGAATATAGATCGATGGCATCTCTCACATGTGAGCTTCAATGGTTAAAGTATCTTTTAGTGGATTTGGGCATTTCTCATCCTTCTCCAATGACAATGTTTTGTGACAATCAAGCGGCCATTCACATATCGCAAAATCCAGTGTTCCACGAACGCACAAAACACATTGAGTTAGATTGTCATTTTATCCGTGAAAGAATTCAGAATCTATTATTGATTCCCCGCTACATCCCGTCATCATCCCAAATTGCCGACATCTTCACCAAACCGATTGGCAAGGATCTATTCTCTCGTCTGATACGCAAGTTGGGCGTTCTTGACATTCACTCTCCAACTTGAGGGGGAGTCTCAGGATTCAGGACTCTCAGGACTCGAAGTCCAACTCCAACTCTAACTTGAAGTCCAACTCCACCTCAGATTCGAAGACTTTGTTTTATGTTATACTGCTACATTTAATCTTATCACTTCATATGATGTAGTTTAGTTCTATTTGTTCTCTTTGTAATTATCTTAATATTGTATTTAGCTGTTGTACTCCTACCTTAGGACTGATAGGTTACTGTCTTCTAATTAACTTAGGACTTACAGTTTACTTAGTTTTACTTGCACTAGACTACGTCAAGTCTTCTCTTGTATATATATATTGGTTCGTTTCTTCAATAAGAGATATACAAAAACTGCAGAACAATTGTTCTACAACAACTCTTCTCATTCAACATTAATAAAATTAGATACGTTGCCAGCAAAAGGATTGAAATCCATAAAGAAACGGAAGCTGCCAACGAAGCTCCCTTGAATCCAAGGGATGTCCAGTGAACTAAAGCATATGCAACACCAAAATGAATGGCCATTGGGAAGACTGAAAACAAGATCAGTGGCATGACACTGGATTGTGTCTGAACAAACCTTAATATGTTCTGTAAAAGGCCGTACGCAAATAGACCAGGAATGAGGTACTTGACATAGAGGGCCGCAGCTTTCGAAATATCAGGATCTTGATGGAGTAAAACAAGTATAGGCTCTGTAAAGAGCCAGAAGATGGATACAACAACTGAGAATGAGAATGAGAATGATATGATACAAGATGCTTGTAGATATAAACCCAACATTTTGTATTCTTTGGCACCAAATCCTTGACCACATAGTGTTTCAAGTGCTCCACTTAACCCTGTCTATATAACACAACAACAAAGAAAATAACATGAATCAAGATTAATTTGTTCCAGTATCAGATTGATCCTTTGTAGTTTAGAGACATGGTAGATTAGATATAATTAGAAAACCTAAATTGTCTGGATTGTGGTAATTAAGGACTAAACTTCAATGGAGACAGATTGGTATATGAAAATATGGAATGTGAGTGATTGCACCCATATACCAATTGAAAAAAAATAATCATTTCTTTGTATCCGGATAACAATAACAATGAGATTAGATTCATTTTTCATTTGTGGGTGCAAAAATAGTAACTTGTAAATCAACATAAGATCAAACAGATTAGAATAATTCAAAAACCATATCTATTTAAACAGATTATAGACATTCAAAGAAACAGAGTGGTGAGAGACTCACCATGAATGCAAAGCCAGTGACGGTGGCCCAAGAATTGGCAAGGGTGGCTCCGGCGAGCTGGAGGTGGCCAAGGTGGCCGGCGAACATGACAGAAACCAATGGGATTGCATAATAGAAAACATTAGTAAGAATCATGGGCAGCGAAAACAAGACTTGAATCTTGGCCTCCTCCACGTCCAAAACTTTCCTCCACCAACTGCTACTACTTCCACTGCCGTGGCGGCTGGTTTGGTCTCCAATGCCATGAATATCAGCAGCCTCTGGCGACAATGTAGTTGTAATATCTGAATTTGTGTTTGCTGCTAACATCTTCTCGTGTCTTGTTTGTTCTCCTTTTCGTTTTCTTTTCTTTAATTTATAAATGGAAATTTGTAGTAGACAAATGGGTTTAGGAGAACAAGTTGAATCAAATGGGTTTATTTTTCGTTTTTGGTATGTGGATTTGGGTTGAATTAATTGGTTAGGTGTAATCCTGAATTCCTGATAGGTCTAGACTTCTAGATGCTACCATTCTTTTATAAATAATTATGAAGATAGCTTTCTTCCAAAAATAAATAAATAAACAAATAAATTATAATGAGTATATCGTTACAAAAACATATTTCCTAGGCCGAGATTAATTCAATGACTAATTCAAGATTAACAAATAGTATTAATTTAATTATAATTAATATCTCCAAATAGATATCCACAATTTAAATGTAATTATCCAGAAGATTAATCCGTGGATAATTATCTAACGCAGAACGGAAGTTCTAGGGTTTACGAGCGTAATCCCTAAAGTAACAAAACTGGAATCCCCCAGCAAAGAACGAATGTATGTAAACCGAAAATTGATAATATTATTGAATAAATTCTGAAACTGATAACAAAGAGCCTTAAATAGCCTCTTGAAACCCTAAAATAAGCAAAAAGACTAAAATATCCTCAAACTAAACAAAAACAACTAAAAACGGAAAAATAAGAAAAAACACAAAATCTTCGGTTGCCCGACAGCCTAACTTAAACTGCTCTGATGAGGATGCAAATGATGTCAACCGGGGATCCCGGGTTGCCATGCTATAGATCTCTGAAAACCCTTTCCGAAAACATATTATAATAGGAAATCTGACAACCGAGTCAAAAGTTATGCCCGTTTCTTTGGAGCACCTATTTTGGACAATTTCCTGTCCATCTCTTCTTCAAACTCTAAAGCCAACAGTCCTACATCATTATCTCACTTTGTTTATCTTTTACATAGTCCTAACTCCTAAAAGCCCTCGTAAATGAGATATAATAGATTACATTATCGATAACGTTTTAACCTAAATTTTCTTAATTTTCTCCTAATACAGTTTTAATGTTCAAGTAGGTTTTATTTACTTAACTGTAGCTGAGACTCCCTGACCAATCCCAGACTCACCACATTAGGATCTTTAAATACCTAAAAACTATATATTAATTATCGTCTTTTGGATTCTCAAAAATAGGAAAATAAATAAATTATTGACATTTATTCCAATACTGAATCTTATTTTTGCACAAGGTTTTATATATACTTCTCTCTGTGACAAGACGAAGAAGTTTACAAGTGAAGAAAATCTCTGCAATTGAGACTGTTAGACTATGGTGCAGGTTTGTTCTCTCTCTCTCTTAGTTTTCCCGTGCATGTATGTAAACGTGTTTGGTATTATTTTCGAGACTTGTTTCTTGTTTTCCAGGTACGAAAACAGTGTAAACTGTGTTTGGTATTATTTTCGAGACTTGTTTCATGTATGAAAAAACAGATTTCAATATTATTGAATTTGAAAAACATAAACTTTGCTATATTAAGGAACTAAATTCAAAGAATTCAAGATGTTCTATTTAAACACAAAACTACTATATTCATATTTTATACTTATATATATATATATATATACCGTCTTTCTATTATCAGTTCGAACCGACAAAAGTTATATCAGTTCCTTGTATGTGGGCCACTGGATTTAAATACTTTGACTGACAAGTGCATACAGCCAAGTCAAAGTATTTAAATCCTCAGACAAAGTATTTAAATCCAGTGGCCCACATGCAAGGAACTGATATAACTTTTGTCAGTTCGAACTGATAATAGAATTTTTGTTTATATATATATATAGATGAATATTTTTGTCTAAATAACACTACTTTTAAGATGGTATAGGTAGATAGCTGAACTTCTGTTACATTTTTTTTTTATTGAGTAATGTTATTTTGCTCAAATTTAATTAGTGTTCATCAAATGATATGGTATCATTATAATTCATTCATTTAAATCATGTAAATCTAATATAATTTAAATGAATATATTATAGTGATGCCACATCATTTGGACACCAGATTTTGACACCAAATGTGAGCAAAGTAACATTATTATTTTATTTATTATTATTTTCTTTCACATATAATCATATACCAATGTTTTTTTTTTTTTTTGAAGTATTACTAGAACTATTACAATAGGACTGTCAGAACATGCCAGATCAAACAATATATGTGCGGCCTGGATACTTACTCTCTCAACGGGAGATAACTACTCTTACAACCCAGGAAGAAAACTCCCCACACATGCTTGTAAAATGTGCATGGTGGGATTTGAACCCCTCACTACTTATGTGGAAGGGATGTGCAACTAAGAGGTGATGTGCTCGCATACCAATGTTAAAACAAGTGTTGTTGTGAGATATAAAATATACTGATGTACATTAAAATCGACTAATGAATAATTCAATTTAAAAAAAAAAAAACCTATTTTAAATATATATATATATATATATATATATATATTACTGTATAATCAAATTTGTACTATTCATAACGTTTTATGGTAAAAAATTTCTTCTCAATATTGGAAAAGGGATCTCCCAAATATAGGCGAATCAACAAAATACCATCTCCTTAAAACCTTTGCTTGCACGACAGGTATTATGGCAACACTTCAATTCCCGTATAAATACATGTAATCAGCAAAGGCCAAAGGCCAAAGGGGGCAATAAGGTGATGCAGCATTGAGAGAGATATTTTTCTGTAACTTGTAACCCTTTTCTAAACATAGTGAATATATTTTTTTTTTCTGTTGCTACATTGATCGTGGTTTTTCTTTGCCTTAGGGTTTTACATATAAAAACTCGGATGTTGTTTATTGCTTTATTTACTTTTTCCATTACAAATCACGTTCACGTAACAAGGGGGATTTTGATCACAAGTTTCTTAGTCGGTCCAAGCATCAACTTGCCTACATGTTATTATTGATTAGACAATCCAAAAATCGATGTCAACAGTATTATTGATGTTGGTGACCACAGATGAGTGAGTAGATCTCTCACTTTTCGATATGAATTTTTGTTATTCTTTACTATTTTTATTTTTTTCTTTCATTTGAATTAGTTAGCAAAATTTGGAAAACACAAAGTCTTAAAAAATATAATATATTTTGATTAAAATGTTAATAATTATTTAAGGGTAATTGTTTTTTTTTTTTGTTTTTTTTTTTTTGAATTATTACATTTCCAACTATTACAATAGGACTATCGGGACCTGCCAAGATTGGATAACTACTCCCACCAACCGGAAGAAAACTCTACACACATGTTTGTAAAATACACATGGTGGGACTCTAACCCTTGTCCACCAGGTGTGGAAGGGAGGTGCATCACTATCTCTGCTAAGATGTGATGCTATTTAAGGGTAATGTTAAAATTATGAAAATATATAAATATAGGGGTGTAGATATAGTTTTAAAGGGGCATAAATATCATCACTCTAGTTTTAATTAAAATGGACTTTATATAATAACATTGGTTACTAGAGCGCAACTTTGAATTTTTAGTGGAATAACTCAAAATTAATTTAAAAATACTAGTAGATCATGAAATGATTTGTACTTTTGTATTTTTAAAATTGGAGGCTTGGAGCTAGAAAGCCCATGGGTCAGTCGGTCCATCTGCTAGCTTAATTTAATTCAAACTAGGGTTTATGTGTACCGTTTATATATAGATATAAAAGACCATGCAAATGAGTCACAATAAAAAAAATTAGGGTTGTTAAGGATGTCAGAGAAGATTGCAGCCGAATATTGAGTGGAAAAGATTGCATCGTTCTTCAGGTAATCGTCTGTCTCTATGCATGTCTACTTGAACAAATTGATCATGCTTCCGTTTTAGTAAACAATTTTTTTTTCTTTTGTTTTACCGATTTGAAACCAACAGATTCAACTTGGTATTCTTTATCCATCTCTCCGTCTCATAGAGCTCTTCTCGTTGGTTGTCATTGATCAGGAGGAGATCTAATGAATGAAAGGAAACCAAATAAAAACTTGCGCAATTATGGATTTGACGACGACCTCTTGTCTCCGGCTTGGAACTTGAACTCCATTATGGACCGGAGAAGAGCAATGACAAGCATGGAGGATATCAGTTATCATATATCTCTAGGATATCAAGAGAAGATTTTTAAGTTCTCTTATTTATTTGAATAACTAATACTTAATTATTTAACTAATTGGTAATGTATAATTAATTATTTAACTATTTGGAAATGCATTTTCAACATATTTGATGCTTAAAAGACATTTTTACCCCTCATCAGTTAAATTTTTACAGTATAATAGTTAATTAACGGTAGTGGAGATTTGTGTAATTTTAAGTAAAAGTTCTACCTAGCTGCATTTAGGGCCAAACTCGGGATTTGCTTTTGCAATTTGCCCTATAATTTTAGATCTCTTTCTTTTAGAGCTAAAAAATGGTTAATTAATTTTGACAAGACATCCCAAATATGATTCAGGAGTAAAATGAGATTCAAACCCACTAAGTGGAACCCCATCATATATACCATATACGGAGGGAGATACAATGTCATGTTGTATTAGTTAATTTGGAAAAGGCAAAGAAAATATTAGTGTTTAGCCCGACAACGCTTCTAATCAATTCATCTTTCAATTTTCTTGCTTAATCAGCTGATTTTGGTATCAAATTTTTATTACAGTTGAAAATCTGGGTTTGCCATCGGGTCGAGCCAACCCGATAATGTTACCATCAAGTTGTGCCTCCCCAATCGATTTTGTTGAACATGAAGCATCAACAAATGGCATGAAAAATAATAAAAATATAATAAAATAAAAATAGTTGTAGTGCTTGAAATTTTTTTAAATTTTGTTCACAAATAGATTTCATTGAATTTATCATATACATAGATAAAATGTTCATTAGACCCAAAACCGTTTAAACCAAACCGTACAAAATTGGTTCAAGTCAGATCGAGTCAACCTATTTTTATGAACCAATCCGATTAAAAAAAATGAAAATCGAGTATATGTGAGTCATGAACGGTTTTAGCTGAAAACCGAACCAATCCAACTTGAACTTGCCCCTGCCTCCAACAATGGAGGTCTACAAAACATTTTTTAATTTTTTTAATTTTTTAATTTTGTTTGTCAAAGATTGAAAATTCATCGAGGAAAATTTTGTTCAAAAAATAGAAAAATTGATTAGAACAATCAAATTGAGAGTTTTTCTTTATAATTCAATTTTATCTTTTAACACTCCATTACTAATGATACTTCGTCATAAGAATTTAAATTTTAAAAAAATTCTAAAGACAATCCATTTTGTTTTAAAATTATCCTTCATTTCATTTATTTATTTATTTATTTTTTGAAAGATGAGGTTCATTAATATAAGAAAAAAAAAAATATACAACTAGCCCAAAAATAGACAATCCATTTTGTTTTAAAATTATCCTTCATTTCATTTTAAATAAAAAAATGAAATGAAATTAAATTTTTAAAGACACTTTTTTGAGACAAACAGAGAAAATAAAAAAGAACTAACAAAGGAAACAGAGTCCGATCGAACAAGGCTGACAATTTCAATAGGCATCTCATACAACCCCACCACAGACCCCTCCAAAGAAAGAGCAAGCTGGGTAAGACTATACGTAGCGAATTAGCTCCTCTACAGTTTCAACTGAAAGCAAGCCCACGGGAGCACCCAAAGCAAGGGAGTTTCGAATAATGGCACCCATCTCAGTGCCAGGAACAATTTGATTAGAAAGAAGTTGAATGACTCCTGCCGCATCAGACTCTAAAACCACACCAGAAATTCCAACATCAAGGGATAATTTAAGGCCCTCCAAGCAAGCTTGAGCCTCCAACAACTCCACCGAGGAGCAACCCAAAACAGGAGAGGCTTTCACAGCTACAGCAACGCCCCTATGATCACAGATAATAACCCCCACACCTGCTTTCCCGGATCGCAACTGAAAAGAACCTTTACAAAACCAAAATAAAGGCTTTGCAATTATTTTCCGCAAAGTACTAGGAGGAGATCGACATCTTTATGCATAATTCTTATACAATTGCTGGAGTAGCTACCAGGCAAAGAGGAGTTTTCTTGTGCATTGTTAACCCAAATGCTTCTTCCATATCCAAATCTTCACTTGTCATCCCAAGCGGCAGTTTCCAGTCGAAACGATACAGCAAGTTCGCGAGTGCAAGCTCAAGCAATGGAATGGCGAAATTCATTCCGGGACATCCCCTCCTTCCAACACCAAATGGTACCATCTCAAAGTTTGGTCCCCTGAAATCAATAGAGCTTTTCAAGAATCGTTCAGGTCGAAACACGAGTGGATTTTCCCAGTGTTTTCGTTCTATCCCAATCGATTTTATATTAATAATCACCCTTGTTTTGGCAGGAATTTTGTAGCCTCCTACGGTGCAATCTTGAATAGTTTCTCTAGGGACTAGTGGGGCTGGTGGATGGAGTCTCAATGCTTCCTTTAGAACTGATTTCAAGTAGATGAGTTTAGGAAGTTGGTCTTCTTCCACCATCTCTTTTCCATTAACAACTTGCCGTATCTCATCTTGTGCTCTTCTCATCACGGATGGATTCCTGATAAGCTCTGTCATTGTCCAAACCAGCGTAGCTGAAGAAGTGTCTGTGCCCGCGATAAAAATATCCTGAAAATTATATTAGAGTTTACGGAGGATTAATTAGCATTTAATCAATAAATGAAAAACAAAAAGATATATACATATATGTTCACTTCTTACTATGGGGACAGCCTTGATATGTTCACATGTTAGGGAAATCGCTGCACTCGAATCCTTCTGAATGCGAAGAAGTACATCAATGAGATCTTCATTCTCAGGTTTAGACCTCTCGGGATGAAGATGGTCATGTATTTCTTGATCAAGGATCTTGTCGAGTTCTCCGAAATACTTGTCCATGCTTGCATTTCGACCATTGAACTTGTTAAGCCACTCCATCCATGGAAAAAAGTCTGCTATACTTGTTTTTCCCAACAAGCCCTGTACTTGACGCATCAACTCATCAAATCCTGCAGCATTATCGAACTTCTTACCGAAAATAGCACGGCAGACAATGTTATTAGCCAGCACAAGTGTCAAGCTACTGAGATTAATCGGCTGGGACGATGATCGAGCAATGAATTTAGTCATGAGTTCCACCTCTTGATTTCTCACTGCATGAAATGATTGTACCCTCTTCGAACACAGCAATTCCATAATTGCAATCTTCCTGAGTTCCCTCCAGTATTCATTATAGGTAGTGAATGATATATTGTTTCCACCATAACTCAACTTGTTAGCAGTGTACAGCTCAGGCCTGCCTGAAAAAACAAGATCGTGGTTTCTGAAGATATCTCTGGCAACATCAGCTGAGGAAATGACTATAGTAGGAACCCATCCTAGTTGCAGGAACATGAGCGGCCCGTATTCATTTGAAAGGCGTGCAAGTGATTTGTGGGGAGACTCACCAACCTGGTGAAGATTTCCGATGAGAGGGAGCTGCTTGGGACCTGGAGGCCGGACCTGACTCCTGGCTTGACCTCTCTTCATCAAAAACAGAAACAGATATGGTGTTGTAGTAATCAATAACAACAGCATTATGTAAAATTCACAACTCATGGTGTTGTTAGCTTTGGAGGAACAACAAGTGTGTATGTTTTATAATAGTAGCTTTAGGAAGGGAACAACAGTTTTATTCAAAAAAAAAAAAAAAAAATCTTCTTTTAAATTTCTCTAAATGATTTTTGTATTTTCATAATTTTAGATTAATTTTTTATATTTACAATTTTTTAGTTGTTAATGCTAAAATTTCTACATTATTCAAATAAGATTGATGTGGCAAAATCTTAGTGAACAATATACACATGTAAGCTGCATTCTAAAATAATGCCACACAAGAGCCTAAAGAAAACCATTCTTCTAGATAGGAGAAACACGTGGACATGAGTAATCATGTAAAAAAACTTGTCTCGAAAATCCTCAAAGCGTGAACAGGAGTCATCTTGAAAAAGTAAAGCCATGTAAACTTGTCAAGAAAACTCATCAGAGCAACAAGTATCAACCAGTTCCTGTGATCGAGTCAATCCGTTTTTGTGAGTCAATCCGATTTAAATAAATGAAAATTGAGTATATGTGAGCCATGTACGTTTTTGACTGAAAACCGAACCAATCTAACTTGCGCCTGTCCCCTACCTTCAACAATGGAGGTCTGCAAAACATATATTTTTTTCAATTTTTTTAATTTTGTTTTTCAAAAGTTGAAAATTCATCGAGGACAATTTTATCCAAAAAGTAGAAAAATTAATAGAACAATAAAATTGAGAGTTTCTCCTTACAATCTAATTTTATCTTTTACTACTCCATCGTAAGAATTTAAATTTAAAAAAATTTTAAAAACAATTCATTTTGTTTTAAAATTATCCTTTTGATCACACTCATATTCTAAAGACATTTTATTTTAAACGTTAAATTAAATTAAATTTCTAAAGACAGTTTTTTATTTATTTGAATATTACCTATTGTTAATTTTGAAGAAATTCTTAATATAAATGTATTCTCTTATCAAAAACCCTCATCAAGTTCTCATAGTACTTCTCCCCGTAAACCAGCTTATATGGATGAATTTTCTAATATTTTTTATATTTAAAAAAAAAAAATATATTTATAATGATATGTAGATTTTTCACGATCAACCATATTGTAAAATATACCATACATATTATTTACGGTTTATAACACCGTATAGCAAAGATACTAACATTATTGTTTGTTTCTCTTTACAAATCATTCCTTATCATTTCAAAATTTGCTTTAGATTGTATATGATTCTCCATCACTTTGAAATTAAACATTAAACAAAATTTTATAATATTAGGAAAAAAATAATTTAGGATCTATGAAACATAAAAGATGAAGAGCCTTGCCTGCAAACAAACATAAAAAATTCTACTGTTTTGTAGCTTCTGAATACTGTCGGTTTTTTGTGAGTTTATGAATTGCTAGATAGTGCAGTAGATGATAACTTTACTTTTTTATTTTTTTTTTTAATTTTTTTTTTTAAGTAACAGTAGATGATAATTGTATTAGCGATTTTATAATGTATTCATCCATTCAAAGACCAAGAGATTTTGATTAAAAAAAATAAAAAATTGTAAAGAAAATCAGAGTTTCATAGGAGTAAAATCATACGGAGAAGACAAAGCATTGTAATTTTGTTTTTGTAAGAAAAAATAAAAATTTAAAACTTACCTTTTCACAATTAATTTCATCCGATGATCTTGATTTATTCTCCATATTTCTCAATCAATTTGTATTCCTTAAAAGAAATTGAAAATATATGCAAAATTAATATTTAAAATAGAAACTAGGGTGAAAGGTTTTTATTATATACGTGAATATCAAACAATTAATAGATTTTTTTTTTTTTTTTTTTTTTTTTTTTACAAAGGATTGATATACATTGTTTAATAATTATTTGTGGATATATTTACAAATTATTTAGTCCTTTTAAGTAATTTTATTTAAGGGTAATATTGGATTTCCAAAAGGATATTAATTTGGGGATTCTTTTGACAATTCAATTTTTTCTTTTTACACTTCTTTTCTAAAAACACTCCATTCTCAAAATTTAAATTTTAAAAAATTCTAAAGACACTTCATTTTGTTACAAGATTATCCTTTTTATCCTTTTTGAATTAAATTATTAAAAAAGAAAAAGAAAAAGAAATTATCTCTCCTAAATCATTAGATTAATTATTACATATTAAATACTCTCTCCTAAATTTTTAATTACTATATTAAACTCTCTTTCCTCCAATACATCTCTAATTTCCTATCTCCATTCTTGCTCAAGCAAGATTAATAGAAAAAAAAAAAAAAAAAACTTACTAATAAGCTTGATTTTTAGGAACCATATGTATGTATATACTAAAAAAAAACTCAAAAAACAAGTACCTTGTTTGTTTGTTTTTTTTTTTTTTTTTTTTAAAAAAAAAAAAAAATCAAAATATGAAATTGCTTTTTGTTACTCTTGTAGGTATGTGATTGTCTGGAGAACTTTAATTCTTCAATTAGTCTTAGAAATTCTAAGTTTAATCGAATCTAGTTGAAACAATTCAAGCTTTCATATATCTTTTTTTTTAATTGACTTTTTAATATATATATATATATATATATATATATATATATATATATACTGTATTACTGTTAGTAAAAAACTAAAATATTCATAATTTTTTTTAAAACTATTAATCAGAAATTGATCAAAAAGTATGGAAATATGATTTTTTTTTTCAAAAATGGAGATTAATTAGGAGAGAGTGTTTAATATGGCAATAACAGATTTAGGAGAGAGAGTATAATACATAATATTTAAGCTAATGATTTAGGAGAGAGAATTCTTTTTTATTAATTTAATTATTTTGGAGTGTCTTTAAATTTTTTTGTCTTGTTTAGTAATTTTAATTTAGGTTAAAATTGTCATTAATAAAAAAAATTAAATTGGAGTGTGAATAGATAATTTGTGGATTGTAAAGAGAAGCTCTCTAATTTGGGATGCACATACAGTTTTTAAAAGGTGTAAATATCACCACTCAAAAAAACAATTACAAGCCCCGGCTGGCCCAAAGGCTGTATAAGGCCTTGCTTGCAACAAAAATAATTTTATATCACAAAAAGAAAACCTTATAATTTGAAATGAATAATATTTTTATAAGACACAAAAATCATGTGAAATGCATTTTAGGAATATATTGTGTAAGGATTCCCATTAATAGATTGGCTTATTTCGTGGTCAAACCACATGTTGGGGTTTGGTTGTAAGGGTAGTCTAGGTGATTTGTTGAAGATCAAAACCCTTTCCAAGACCTCAAGAGGACAAGCACCAAAGGTATATCTTGTGCTTACTTTGGCTTGAAGAGTTATAGGTGCACACACACACACAACATGCATAACTCTTATTCTTGTATGGTGTGTTCATATTTTGTGTGCATTGTGCTTTATTGACTTATTCAATATCTCTTCTTGCATGTTGAATTGATTGCATCTTGTTATATGATAATGCCATGACATGATAGGCATTAGGATGCATTCAATACCCACACTTGCACTTCATGTATGTTAGCTTTTAGTGTGGAGTAATTCGTTTCCCTAAGGATGTTCGGAAACGTCCGTGCGTGCACGGTAATGTGCTTTGTTTTGCGCGATGATCGCCGGTGGAGTTGCCTTTGGCTTCTCCTTGGTTTCACCATTTTTGGTGAAACGGCGGTTTAGTTCGGCGGCCTGGCCGCCGTTCGAAACCGCCGAATGAGACCTGATTGAAATATATCTCTCGGGTCCAAAACAGCGGTTGGGATCGGCGGTTTCCAAACCGCCGAATGAAGTCGCCGATGTTCCCCTGTTCCGCTCGGGAGCCATTCGGCGGTTCAATTCGGCGGCCTGGCCGCCGAATGAAACCGCCGATCGGTGCGTTTCAAGGGCAAAATTGTATTTTCACCTGCCCTGTTTTTGGTCTCTATAAATACATCCTTATCTCTTGTTCAGAATACAAGTCTTTGATCATAAGAACCCTAGAGAGATATTTAGAGAGACTTGAGAGAGAAAGCTTAAAGATCATATCTTTATCTCTCTAAACCCATTCCCACATGCATAAATCTTCATCTAAGCATCATCTAGGATCATCTAGCATATGCTAATGCATGGGACTTCTTCAACACACATGGTATGATTTGTTGAACACTTTTATCTTACATAATTAGTGTTTCTACTTATCAATTTTATCTCATATTTTACTTATATGTGTTTAGATTAATTTCTACATATAAGATTGAGATTATGTGTTGATTGTGTTATTATTTATTAGCTAGGCTTTAATGTTCATATGCCATCTAGCTAATTGATCTCATTTGTTAATTGAGATTATTTTTCATAGCTTATTTGATTAGGTCATTATTGCCTAAAAGCTATGCCATGAACATTCTTGTGTGATGTATTGATAACTAGGTTGATAGATTGTTTTTTAATCAACTAGTTAATCCTTTGAATGTTTGTGGGTTTTATATGATAGCTTTGTATCTAGGATTGGTTATCCTTTACTTAGCTAAAGTTATATGCCATGTCATATAGCTATATGTGATATCTAGGATTGATTATATTGTCATCTTATAATCCTAGGTAAGCATTTAGAGTACCCTAGCTCTTATTGCATTAATTGAATATTCATACATATTCACATAGGGTTGTGCATCTCTTTTGAGAGATTGAAGTCTTGGGGCTAAGTGTGCTTAGGCCTCAAGCAAATTGGACTAGAGCCGCTATAAAAGGCCCGCGTGGTAGATTAGAGGGTGCTCACGCCAAGAG
Organism: Acer yangbiense; assembly: GCA_008009225.1. Taxonomy (NCBI): domain Eukaryota; kingdom Viridiplantae; phylum Streptophyta; class Magnoliopsida; order Sapindales; family Sapindaceae; genus Acer; species Acer yangbiense. The sequence continues at coordinate 43,951,324 of CM017763.1, read as the reverse complement.
TAGTGTATCAGGGGATATCACTAGGGATTGAACCAAGAGTGGCTATTGGTAGTGTCCATAGCCTGAGGTTATCTAGGGTGAGGGTCCGAGAATCACTTGAGGGTGTAACCGTCTTTTCATATAGTGGATTTCGAGGTTTGAGTGTGGCGCACTTACCAGCCCGTGGTTTTTCCCTGTTGAGGGTTTCCACGTAAACATCAAGTGTCATTTATTATTTCCGCACTATATTACACTTGTATGTATTATTGACTTGCTAGGGGTATTTTTGTAAAATTGACATGCATGCGAAAATTGGGTAATAATTAGATAAAATCTATTCACCCCCCATCTAGCTAAATATTGAACACACCATGAGAACTTTCATATTGATATTTATTTATTTATTTTAATTATATATATTATATATTTATATTATATAAATATATTATTATATATATTGTATGATATAATATATATTATATATATTTATATTTATATTTATGTTATATTATATATATATATATATATATATATATATATATATTATGTATTATATAATCCACGACTAATCTCTTTTTTCATCTGAGCAATTCTGTGCGTTTTTCAACGTAAAAAGCTTGACACGCCCAGGGGGAAGATGTATGTTCGATCAGACCTTGACGAAGGAGTTCATTGCATTCTTCATTAGCGAGCTTGAGATCTGAGGGAGACATGCCTGAGTGGGTAGCCTTGGTAGGATTATTATCTTCATTAAGCTTAAAGGGAAGCTTGATAAAGAAATCTGGATTCTTCCACAGAGGAGAAGGGTGAGAGAAAGTGGCATGATTGTCAGCACAAAGCAGGAGCAATTTTGGTTGAATATGTTCAAAAGGGGCTTGGATTTCTGAGAGCGGGAAAATCTTTGGAATGTCAGAAAAAGTTTTGAAATGCTTTTTGTATCGAATGCCAGTAGGGAGAATCCGGAGAGAGTTACATTGGCAGAAAACATCCCAGCCGATAAGGATATCTTTATCCGGAAGAGGAGTGCCGACGACTTGGACCCAAATAGTAAAGGATGGGAAAAACTGGATACCGATCTTTTTCTTGGAAATCAGATTAGTGGAAAAAACCTTTGCATCAGCGGCTCAAAAATGCTGAACTCGGGATTTCCAAAATTCTAGAGGAAGGACCTTTGGGTTCATCATTGTAGTGTGAGAACCTGTGTCAAAATAAGCGATGACATCAATAGGTTTGGAGTACTTGGCAGGTAGAATCCGAACCGGAGCCTGGGGACCGGAATGAGAAATGAGCTGAGTAGCCTGATAGGATTCTGGGATAGAACTGTAGTCAGAGGAGCCAGAATATTCTGAGTCAGAAAGATCTTCTTGAAGAACAAAGGTTGTGGATGGATCTGCATGATCTTGCTCAGAGAAGATGGATTCAATGTCTGCATCGGACGGAACTTCATCAGCAATATCTTTTAACTGCTGAACTAATATGGCGGACTTTGCCTTTTGTTGGGACATTTCTTAGCATAATGTCTGGGTTTGCCGCAAATGTAGCATCGTTGGGATTTATTCCAACCTCGCTGTGCTTTCTTGCAGAAGAACTTGAATCTTTTAGACCTACCTTTCTTGTTTTTGAAGCGTTTGAAATGATTCTTCTTCTTCGTGTTGCAGGTGCAAGAGCCTAAGGATTTGCACTTGATCTGAAGAGAAGGTTGACGGCATTGGGACTGCAGGTGTTTGCCTTCTGTGAGCATCTTGGATAAGAATCTTTGAGTGGCACAGAGTTTGTCCAGAGAGCTGAGAGCATACATGTGGAGTTCACCTAAGGATGTATCATTGAGAGATCGTCCCGAGGTGTCTATTTTTCGTTGTATCTCATCTTGGAGGTCATCTGGAAGGGAGTTGACATAGACTTGTTTAAGACTATGATCATTAATTCCATCAAGGGTATGATATCGTTGAGACATCCGCTTGTAATGGAACATGATGTCATTTCTTTTGAGAGAGCAGCAACGCATATAAAAGAATTCTTGTCTAGCTTGTTTATAGATATGATCAGGATCACCAAGGAATTCTTGGAAAATGTATCCCATGGCATGTGAGGCTAAGGGAACTCTGACAAATTGGAGTTGTCTGTATTCACCAAGAGCTTGGTACCAATCTATGAGAGAACCAGTAAAACAAGAAACAAACTCACGTAAAATTGTTTCAAGGTTCTGTTCAGACTTTGCCAGTTGTAGGTCAAGCCAGGCGCTCATCTCTGAAACCCTTTTTCTCCAGGAACCAGGAGAAGTGTCATCGAGAGTAAACCAAGGGCCATTGGTTGGTTTAGTAGGAGAACGGCCAGGAACATGTTCTGAAGGTTCTTCGACAAAGGGAGCTGGAGTAGTGGAGGTAGTCTCATCGGGAGACTCATAGGTTCTTGTTGAGGGTTAAGGGTTGAGGATCTGTGCGAGATGCCATGAAAACTTGAGTAAGGTATACATGATCATGAGGAGAAGAGGCGGCAGTATCCAGCCAGGATGAAGGACAGGAAGTCTGTGACGATTGGGAGAAGCGTCTTCAGAGAATGACGCTATATCAGACTTGGAGGAGGAGGAACAAGTCTTAGAAGCAAATAGAACTGGGTCGTATGAACTGGAAGCAGCTTGCTTGTCTTTCTGCTTCGAAGGAGACCTCTTCTTAGGTTTCGCTGGTGGAGAAGAGAGTACATGATATCTTCGGAACAATTCACCAGTGGATTTAAAGTGGCTGGAAAAATCATTAGATTTGGAAGGGGGTGAAAGTGTAGGAGATACAGGGAAAAACAGTGATTGTGAGTGATGAGAATAAGGTTTTGGTTTGTAAGAATGATCTCTAGTCAGCTGCTCAAGCTGTTCTTTAAGTTGCTTGATTTCTCTTTCTTTTGTGTCAAAATCTGGGCTAGACTATCTATGAGAAATATATCGGTGAAGATCAGAATGAAGCTTAGCAATTCTTGATTGCAGGTCAGAGGCCAAATCTCTGAAGGAGGCATCAAGACTCTGGAGATGATGATCATGTTGAGAAACATGTCGTGTAACACGATCAATCTTCTGATCAATAGAGTTAAGAACTCTGTTCTGAGCTCTGGCATTGTGAGATTGCCAGTTGAGGACTTGTTCAGCTTAGGAGGGCTGTTTGTAAGAACCATCAGGTTGGACTTCGGTAGATTGAACAAAAGGTTTTGAGAAACGAGTTTTGTCTTGATTTGAGGAAGGTTCAAGTGGAGGGAAATCACAATCATAATCTGAGGTCATGTAGCAAGGGACTGGTGCAGGTTGATTAGGGACTGCAAGGGCAGATTGTGGAGGTAGGAGACCTTCAGATCAGAGGATCTGTAAAGCTCTGTCATAAATGGGTAAAGGGTTATTTTTGATAGGGTGGAGGCCGATCCGACTGTCAGGATGATCCAGTTTGTGAGGTTTGTTCCAGGGTTTACAGAAGGTAGGAGAAGTATCTTTGAGACAACGTCGACAGATACAGTCTGCATCACACATATTTGGATCAACATCCCAGATGAAGTGACCACGGATCTTATCAGTGTAGATCGGAAATCCGTCAGCTTCAAAATTGTGGATTGGAATGTCAGCTTCAGTGGTAACCGGTTGGATCATAAAGGCTTGGAAAATCAGAGGAGTCTCCGAAGTGGAAAAAGCCTTAGAATCGGTGAGGGGTGCATAGATAGTTTTGATGGAGCCATCTGGCTGGGGAACATATGACGTATCAGTAGCAACGACAGGAGCTTCGTCCTGGAAAACCTTTTCATAATTTGTGAGCCATTCAAGAGGCATGATTTCCGTAAGCTTTTCTCTGGGTAGTTGTTTTGGAATTTGAAGGATGGTAGGAACTTCATCTTTTCTTTCCGCTTTGATGAAGATCGTATCACCATTATGACCAGGAAGTGGGAGATCAAGAGCATGGTCTTGGAGTCTGTAAGCAAGCTGGTGATGAACAGTAGCCATGTAGGAATTAGCTTGCATGGGCGCACTAAGGATCTAAACTTGGATTTTGAGACATTTGTGGAGGTTCTGATCTCTTAAAGGAATGTTGAAGTTGGGATAATATGTGAGGGATATGCTTCCAGCATGAAGAGTAGATAGGCAAGTGCCAATCACAGCATATTCATACTGAGTGTAAATGGTGTTGAGTAAGGCTAGTTTGGCAGTGACAGGTAAGCCTTTTTGCCCGTGTAGAGAGAGGATGATTCGGACAGCACCGATGTGGAGATGGGAGTATCCTTCTTTGATCCACTGATCTATCATGTTTTGATCAATGGTGAGAGTGACATATTGTTCACTGGGAGAGGATGGAATCAAACATTTATCTAAACTTGTGGACTAGACATATTCTTTGATAGGAAGAGGTCTGGTATGGACAAGACGAGTTAACCGGGTGGCGAGAGATTTGTTTCTCTTGAAGATGTTGTATGGGTTAAGCAGAGGAAAAATTGTTTCATTTATCTAGGCTGAAGCAGGAATATGGGTGTATTCTACTAAATCTTGGATTCTGTTGGAATGGGTTCTTTGGATAGTAGGAGAAGGTAAGGACATAGAAGAAGATAACCTATTAGGAACTAGAGAAGCAGTAGAGGAACTAGTGGTAGTGTTTGCCATTTTTGAGAAATTTCTTCCTTCTAAACCAGTCTAACACACTCATAACAGTCTAACTCTTTTCCTGGACTCCAGAGACTCAAGACATGGCTTTGATACCATTCGGGTGGCAGGTACCCCTGGGTGCCTCTCTTAGAGTTTTTAGAGCTTTCCCCATAATGGCGGCCTAACCACGGCCTAAACAGGGTACTAACCTTTCAAACAACTAGAGACAGACAGGGACCTTAAGCCAAAAGCCAACAACATCTCATCTTCTGATGTGCAGGATCCTCAACTAGAGGCAAGCACAGAGCATACTAAGATAATTACAGACTGTTACTTATATGACAGATAGGCATTCGAAGGAAGAAGATAGAATATTTAGCAAGACATGAGATTAAAACACACAAGAGGAAATTTTTATTTAGATTTTTCAGATCTTGATTTTTACAAGAGACAGACTCTCATTATATAGAGGGAGAGATCGGATACAGCCAAACATATTATACAGTAAGGCCAACAAACGTGGCAGCTAACTAGTAAAAGCAAACCAACGCAAACCAACGCAAACCAGGGCCATCGGCCAAATGTTAGCTAAAACAAATAAAGCCTAATAAAGCCAAAATGGCCTAATACATCCAAGTAGGGCCTAATAAAACAAAGTAGAATAGTGAAAGCAAATTATTTCACAGGATAAGAGCATAGTCTTGGAACTCGGGCTGAGTGGAGATTACGGACTTGATGATAGATTACAGTTGGCATGATTTTCATCATCTGAGTCTTGGACTCCACAGATCAAGCAGGGCCAGGCAAAATCATAGGGGTCCTGAGAGTCAATCATGTAGGAATCTTGAAAAGGGTTCCAGCTTTGAGTGGGGTCTCTAGGGATATCAGGGAGGATGAAAACTTCGTCAGTGGGGACGTAATTAACATCACAGAGGAAATTGAGCAGACCGACTTGGAGAATTTATGGATACATCTTTTGATAATCATACGTGGTATGCCATTCATAACTGGAGTTGGCAGTCCAAAGGAGTCGTTTGTGGGGATTGTACCTGTAGGGCCTATTGAAGATCCATATACAGCATACAGAGGCAGCTGATTCTTCATCAAGCTTCCAAATGTTATATTGTCCCATGAGCTTAGTGAGCTCATTTTTCCAGTTTGTCAAGGACGTGAACCATTGGTGGAAAACCCATAACAGAGAGTTCTGTTGAGAAGGATTATTGAGATGACCATATAGAGCCTGAAGTGGGAAGACGATGGCATGATGGTGTAAAACTGATAAACACCAGAGGAACCAAAGGAGTTGAGGAGAAAAGTAGTAGAAAGGTGGCATTATGAACGGGTCAAGAAATGGTCTGGATAGGTTGTTGACGGTGTGACGACAGCCTTGGCTTTTGATGTGAGTTAAGTAGACCGGAAGTTGAGCCTTGGCGAAAGACTGGATCTGATTTGGAGAAGATTGATGATCGGGTGGCAACGTGGCCAAGAGTTCTGGTGGGAAAGAGTAATCAAGTATGGCTGGTAAGGATGATGAGGGACCAGCATGAGATGATGAGGGACCAGCAGGAGAAGTCATGAAGATAAGAGGATAATGACCTGTGGGTGTAATGGGATGGGTGAGTGGAGGTCTGGAGAGCATGTCAGCAATTATATTATGATGGCCTTTCACGTGATGAACAGTGAAGTCATATCGGGTAAACCAATCTTTGAGTCTCAAGAGGAGAGGATTGGGAGGAATCTTATTGCGGAAATCGAGTATCTTTGGGAAGGATGAGTTTTCCATTTCAACAATAAAGTTTCTTGTCTTGAGGTGAAAATCCAACTTTTGGATTCCATAATTGACAGCAAGAATCTCTTTATAGATAGTGTGATAATGCTGTTGGGCATCTTTGAATTTTCCACTGGCATGACCACAGTATTTCCTTTGACTGTCTCGATCTTCAATGAGAACGGTTCCCCAGAAAATATCACTGGCATCAGTCTGGAGGATGAGTTGGCCCGAAGAAGGGATGACGAGGGCAGGAGGAGATTGAGTGATCTCCTTTAGTTTGATGACAGCCTCAGTGTGGGAGGAATCCCAGGGAGAAGGATGCTTCTTAAGCAGTGTGGAGAGGACTGAGGTGTAATGACTGACATGAGGAATAAAGTCTCTGACATAGTTGACGATTCCGAGGAATTGTTGAACTTGTTTCACACTGAGATCAGAATCGGGGAAGTCTAATAATCGGACAGCCAAATGAGGACTAGGACGGTATTGGCCGTTGGAAATGTGCATTCCAAGAAATTCAATTTCAGATTTCCCAACTATGCTTTTCTTTTCGGAGAGCATGATACCATAGTGATGAAAAATGTCATGGAACTGTTGGAGAAGGAGATTGTGAGAGGTATCATCTAGAGAGACCAGGAGGATGTCATCAATGTAGATGAGTGCTGAGTTTAAGAGAGGATGAAAAATTCTGGTAACAGCATTTTGGAAAAGGGATGGAGCAGTTTTTAAACCAAAAGGGAGAACAGTCCATTGGTATTGTGCATTAGGAAGACAGAATGCTGTCTTATATCTTTCATCTGGATGAATACCAATTTGCCAAAAGGTACCTTTGAGATCAAATTTGGAGAAGATCGTAGCTCTTGGAAGTTGAGAGAATAAGACATTAGGCCTGGGAACAGGAAACTTGTCATCTCGGAGGAAAAGGTTGAGGGGTTTGTAATCCACGACTAATCTCTTTTTTCCTCTGAGCAATTCTGTGCATTTTTTAACGTAAAAGGCTTGACATGCCCAGGGGGAAGAGGTATGTTCAATCAGACCTTGACGAAGGAGTTCATTGCATTCTTCATTAGCGAGCTTGAGATCTGAGGGAGACATGCCTGAGTGGGTAGCCTTGGTAGGATTATTATCTTCATTAAGCTTAAAGGGAAGCTTGATAAAGAAATCTGGATTCTTCCACAGAGGAGAAGGGTGAGAGAAAGTGGAAGAAGCCTTAGAACCGGTGAGGGGTGCATAGATAGTTTTGATGGAGCCATCTGGCTGGGGAACATATGACGTATCAGTAGCAACGACAGGAGCTTCGTCCTGGAAAACCTTTTCATAATTTGTGAGCCATTCAAGAGGCATGATTTCCGTAAGCTTTTCTCTGCGTAGTTGTTTTGGAATTTGAAGGATGGTAGGAACTTCATCTTCTTTTTCCGCTTTGATGAAGATCGTATCACCATTATGACCAGGAAGTGGGAGATCAAGAGCATGGTATTGGAGTCTGTAAGCATGCTGGTGATGAACAGCAGCCATGTAGGAATTAGCTTGCATGGGCGCACCAAGGAGCTGAACTTGGATTTTGAGACATTTGTGGAGGTTCTGATCTCTTAAAGGAATGTTGAAGTTTGGATAATATGTGAGGGATATGCTTCCAGCATGAAGAGTAGATAGGCAAGTGCTAATCACAGCATGTTCATATTGAGTGTAAATGGTGTTGAGTAAGGCTAGTCTGGCAGTGACAGGTAAGCCTTTTCGCCCGTGTAGAAAGAGGATGATTCGGACAGCACCGATGTGGAGATGGGAGTATCCTTCTTTGATCCACTGATCTATCATGTTTTGATCAATGGTAAGAGTGACATATTGTTCACTGGGTGAGGATGGAATCAAACATTTATCTAAACCTGTAGACTGGACATATTCTTTGATGGGAAGTGGTCTGGTATGGACAAGACGAGTTAACCGGGTGGCGAGAGATTTGTTTCTCTTGAAGATGTTGTATGGGTTAAGCAGAGTAAAAGTTGTTTCATTTATCTGGGCTGAAGCAGGAATATGGGTGTATTATACTAAATCTTGCATTCTGTTGGAATGTGTAAGGTTCCCATTTGTTGATTGGCTTATTTCGTGGACAAACCACATGTTGGGGTTCTTTGTAAGGGTAGCCTAGGTATCGGGTTTTTTTGTTCGAAGCCCTTTGAAGACCTCGTATTGGTAAGCACCGAAGGTATATTTCTTTGTGCTTACTTGTCTTGAAGAGATAGTTGCACACACTCACAACTCATGCATTTGTTTAATACTTGTATGTTGTGTGTCTTATTTTTGTGCATTAATGTTCATTAACATCTCTTCTTGCATGTTAGTTTGATTGCATCTTGCATATCCAATTGCCTTGTCATGCTTAGACTTAGAATTGCATTTTTGCATTGGGCGCTCCCAAAAGCGCTCTACAGAAGCGCTGTTCAGACCTGATTGATTTAATTCGGTCGCTGTTGGGTTACTGTACAGGCGCTGTACAAAGCGCTCTACGTACAGCGCCACTCTGTTTTCCCGTGAGAACAGAGTTGGGGCGCTGTACAAGTGCTGTACAAGAGGCGCTCTACGTACAGCGCCCAAGGCAAATATGAGGCCAACTTATCAAAACGACCACACCTTGTTTTGGCCCCCTATATATATGCCACTTTGACTTTAGATCAATAAAGAGAGTTCATATTCAGATTCCATACTTAGGATATTTTTCAAAGAGAAGAAAAATTCCAAAGAACTCATTTTTAGTTTACTCAAACATTTTTTCATGATCATCAATCATCATCTAGCATCATCCATGATCATCTAGATGTCTTTTTGCATGGATTCTTCATCATACTTTGCTTGGTAAGCTTTTCACTAATATCTTGCATATTTTGTGTTTTTCTTAACAAGCAATCTCTATTTATTACTTGTATGATTTTCATATATCTTTTGATACAAGATTGAGATTAGTGTGATGTATGTTTGAGAAGTTGTATTGTGATAGCTAATTAGGTTTTGTGCTTAATCTTGATTAGCTAAACTATTTGATTGAACATGTCATCTAGTCTTTAATATCTAGGATTGTTCTAATTGCATATTAATCATCTTAGATAAGCATATAGGGTTTCCCTTGCTCTATGTTGCATTTGAATATTCATATATTCACTTAGGGTTTTATTCTCTTCATTGAGAAAGTAAGTCTTGTGTGTAGCTTCCGGGATTAGGTTGCTTAGATCACAAGCAAATTGGACTAGGTTCACTCATACCGGGATTAGGTAGGTGTGTGATTACTTCCGGGATTAGGTTGTAATCATTTTACACATTTAGTGGATTCGAGATTCGAGATTCGAGTATGGCTTACTTACTAGCCCGTGGTTTTTCCCGTGAGGGTTTCCACGTAAAAATCAAGTGTTATTTAATTTCCGCATTTTATACTTGATTTATTGCTTTATCTATTTAGGGGTAATTTCATAATTTTGACTAACACAAAAAATTGGGTAAAAAGCTTAAAATCTATTCACCCCCCCTCTAGATAGTTTTATACACACCGTGCTATAATTTGTTTCAATTGGTATCAGAGCGGGTTCCTAGATATACATAGGTGATCCTTGCTTATTTTGGTGTGTTTTGCATTTTGTGTGATTTTTGATCATTCATACATTTGCATTCATTTCATTCATTCATAAACACTATGAGTGGAAACGGTGGAAATGGTGGTGGCCACGAAGGTGCTTCTAGCACAAGGCCTCCACTTCTTACCGGTTTGAACTATTCCCAATGGAAAGGGAAGATGGAATCCTATATATGCCAAATTCATGACCGTGCATGGATGGCGATGGAAGATGGATATGATCTACCCAAGATGACTCCCGGTGGTGGAGGAGAAGAAGTTTTGAAGCCTAAGGCGCAATGGAACACACAAGAGTTTGAGGCTTCAAAGGGGAATAGGAAGGCTATGCATGCCATCATTTGTGCAATGGATGAGAATCAGTACAAGCTTATTCAGAACACTCAGATTGCAAAAGTGGCATGGGACATCCTTCAAGTTGCATATGAGGGAACCGAGGTGGTGAAGGAGTCCAAGCTTCAAGTTCTCCAAACTCAATTTGAGCTACTAAGGATAGGAGAGGATGAATGCTTCAATGACTTCGAAATCAAATTGATGGACATTGTAAATCAAAGCCATCAACTCGGAGACCCGTATTCGGATAGGAGAGTCAAGCAAAAAATTATGAGATCTTTCCCCGATAGGTTTGAATCAAATGTGACGGCCATAGAAGAAAATAGTGGCTACATGGATATGAAGCCAAGTGAGGTGATTGGACGTCTCCTTGCATATGAGTTTAGGAAGGCTCCCAGCACCACTACTTCTCCTAAGAAGTCTAAATGAATAGCTTTGAAAGCATCTAAGGATGCAAAGGAGGCAAAGCATGAATCGGATGAAGACCTTGCCTTATTTGTGAAAAGGTTTAATAAGGTTATGGGGTTCAAGAAGAAGAAGGGATTTGGGTCAAGAGGACAAGACTTGAAGAAAAAAGGTTCCTTCAAGAAGTTTGAGCCTAGACAAGAGAGGACCGAAAGGAAAGTGGTCTGATGCTTTGAATGTGGTGGGATTGGTCACTTTGCCCTCGAATGTGCTAATCACAATGAAAAGAAAAAGGACAAAGTGATGGCCGCCACTTGAAGTGGGAGTAGTGATGGCTCCAATGAGGAAGATGAGTCTTCAAGTGAAGAAGAGCTCATGGCTAACTTCCTAGCTTTTGCCTCATCTCACAAGAGCAAAAGTGCTAGTGAGAGAGAGGAAATGAGTCAAGAGGAAATTGACTCTAGTGAAGAAGAAAGTGACTCCTCTTCTAATTCCATAAAGAAATTTGTGGAGCAAAAGATGCTTGCTAAATACCATGCCGAGTTCAATGATTTAGCAATTAAAAGCACAAGAAAGATTGAGAGGTTGAGAGAAGAGAACCTTGAACTTTCGGCTCACAATGACCACTTAAGTGAACAAGTGGAAAGATTGAAGAGGAGAGAGGATAAGTTAATTGAGGAGTTAGACTTATCCAATAGAAGTGAAGAAGGCTTGAAGAGGGAACTTGTAGAAGTTAAAGGGTCCTTGGCTAAGATGGATTCTAGCACCAAGAAGCTTGACCATATGCTTGGTGTTGGAAAGAGTCCATGTGACAAGAAGGGTCTTGGGTATGAAGATGGCAAGAAGATCTCAACCTCTAACAAGACCGTGTTTGTCAAGTCCTTGAGGAACGAAGAAACTTCATTTGTGCAAATTCCTAGAAAGAAATTAGAAGTAGAACAATGCTCAAGTGCACAAGTGAAGATGGGGCCAAGAAGGCAACCTCAAGCTCAACCTTCTAGGGTCTCTCAAGCCAACATTCCTCAACAATTGGCTCACAAAGGAAAGAGACCAATCATGCAACCTCAAGCTTAGAAGCAACCTAGACCGGTTCAACAACGAAGATGGATTGAACCCATTCCTCCACAAAGACAAGGACAAGGTATGATTCCTTATTTTACTCCTATATGTCACTTTTGTGGATTTGATGGTCATATTAGACCACATTGGTTTCGATATATAAAAATGTGTAGAACACGAAGCATGATTGAAAAGAGAAAGAATAGAGCCAAGATGCATGTTCCTAGGAATGATAATTTTGATTTGCATGATCCTAGGAATAGTAGAGCACATGTACCAAAGACCACTAAGAAAGCTAAAATTGTTGCTAAGTGGATTAGAAAGAATGAAAATGTTTGCCATGTTGCACAAATAGCCTTGAAGGCAAATTCTTCTAATTTTTGGTATTTGGATAGTGGGTACTCTAGGCATATGACGGGAAACAAGAGTTTCTTCGAGACTCTTGTTATGGAGGAAGGTGGAAATGTCACTTTTGGTGATGGATCCAAAAGAAATGTTGTATGGAAAGGAACCATTTTCATTCCTGGATTACTCTCCTTATCCAATGCTTTATTTGTTGATGGCTTGAAAGCCAATTTAATAAGCATTTCATATCTTAGTGATGAAGGATATTCCGTCTTGTTTTCTAAAGATTATTGCTCTATCCTAAAACCCGATGGACAAACCTTGTTGAAGGGCATGAGATCTAGCGACAATTGTTATTGTCTTGAAGCTAGTATTGTATCTAATCATGTGTCCATGGATGAGAAAATTGAGTTATGGCATGAAAGACTTGGCCACATGAACTTTAGGGATCTACGGACCCTTGGAAAGTTCAATTGTGTGCGTGGCCTCCCTAAGCTTGGGAAGAAAGCCAATGGTGTTTGTGGACCTTGCCAACAAGGAAAGCAAACTAAAAGCATGCACAAAAAGGGTAAGTATCTCACCACCAAGGAGCCTTTTGAGCTTCTCCACATGGACCTTATGGGTCCCATGCAAACCGAAAGTTTGGGTGGAAAGAGATACATTTTTGTTTGTGTTGATGATTTCTCTAGGTTCACATGGACATATTTTCTTAGAGAAAAATCCGAAACTTTTGATAAGTTTAAAATGCTTTGTAATAAAATACAAAATGAGATGAACTCTAATATTAAAAGCATAAAACGGATTAGAAGTGACCATGGGAGGGAATTTGAGAATGCTACCTTTGAAACCTTTTGTAATGGTTTAGGCATCTCCCATGAGTTTTCGGCTCCTATTACACCTCAACAAAATGGAGTTGTTGAGAGGAAAAATAGGGTCCTTCAAGAGATGGCCCGTGTGATATTGCTTAGCAACAATGTCCCTAGAAACCTATGGGCCGAAGCCATCAATACGGCTTGCTATATAGGAAATAGAGTTTTCCTAAGGCCCGGTACTAGAAACACCTCCTATGAGTTATGGAAAGACAAGAGGCCAAATGTTAGCTACTTCCACACTTTTGGAAGCAAATGCTACATTTTGAATGACCGTGATCAACTTGGCAAATTCGATGCTAAGAGTGATGAGGGTATTTTTATTGGCTATGCCTTGAATAGTAGAGCCTATAGAGTTTTCAATTTAAAGACTCTAAGTGTTATGGAATCATCCAATGTCGTATTTGATGATACTAGGCTCAAGTCAAATGATCATGAGGAGGAGGTTATTTTTAGTGATGTTTCTCCTTTGGAGAATGTTGTGGTGTCTCCTAATGTTGGGACATCTAATGTCAACAATGATGACAGACAACCTATTGATAGAGTTCCTCTCTTAGACTCTAAAGAACCCGCTCCATGGGTTAGGAAACTCCATGATAAAGAAGATATCATTGGAAAGGTTAATGAGAGTGTTAGGACTAGACGTCAACTTGCTAATCTTATTAGCTACACTTGCTACACCTCTCAAATTGAACCCAAAAAGGTTGAAGAAGCCCTAAATGATGAATTTTGGGTTCTTGCCATGCAAGAAGAGCTAAACCAATTCGAAAGGAATGAGGTTTGGACTCTTGTTCCTAGGCCTAAGACCACTAATGTCATAGGCACTAAATGGATATTTAGGAACAAATCCGATGAGGATGGCAACATAGTGCGGAACAAGGCTAGACTTGTAGCACAAGGGTACTCTCAAATTGAGGGTATCGACTTTGATGAGACATTTGCTCCCGTTGCCCGTTTAGAGTCTATTAGGCTTCTCTTGTCCATTTCTTGTGTGCACAAGTTCAAATTGCACCAAATGGATGTCTAGAGTGCCTTCCTCAATGGCTTCTTGCAAGAGGAAGTGTTTGTTGAACAACCCAAGGGGTTTGTGGATGCTCACCACCCCAACCATGTCTATCGCCTCAAGAAGGCTCTATATGGGTTGAAACAAGCACCGAGGGCTTGGTATGAGCGCCTCACTCAATTTCTTGTTGACAATGACTACACACGTGGTAATGTTGACAAGACACTATTCATCAAAAGAAACAATGATGAGCTTTTCATAGCTCAAATATATGTTGATGATATAGTGTTTGGCTCCACCAACAACACCAAGGTCCAACAATTTGTTGATGTTATGTCTCATGAATTTGAGATGAGTCTTGTTGGTGAGCTTAGTTACTTCCTAGGTTTGCAAATTAGGCAACTAGATGATGGGATTTTCATAACCCAAGCCAAATATGCCAAAAACCTAGTGAAGAAGTTTGGTCTTGAAAAAGCCAAACATTGTGACACTCCTATGAGCACCACTTTGAAGCTAAGCAAGGATGCTAGCGGTAAAAGTGTGGACCAAACCTTATATCGTGGCATGATAGGGAGCTTGCTCTATTTGACCGCAAGTAGGCCCGATATATCATTTATTGTAGGAGTTGTGCTAGGTACCAATCCGATCCCAAGGAGTCCCATCTCTCTTCGGTTAAGAGAGTCATTCGCTTTGTGAATGGGACTTCCAACTATGGGATTTGGTACTCTTTTTACACTAATCCTAGTCTTGTAGGATATAGTGATGCGGATTGGGCAGGAAACTGTGATAATAGGAAGAGCACATCGGGCGGTTGCTTCTTTCTAGGCAACAACTTGGTGTCTTGGTTTTGCAAGAAGCAAAACTCGATTTCCTTGTCCACGGCGGAAGCTGAGTACATAGCCGCGGGGAGTGGATGCACTCAACTCCTATGGATGAAGCAAATGCTAGTAGACTACGGATTCAACCAATTAAGGTACTCTCACTCTCTTTTGTGATAACATGAGTGCTATTAATATTTCCAAGAATCCGGTACAACATTCTAGAACTAAGCATATTGACATCCGCCATCACTTCATTAGAGAGCTTGTTGAAAATAAATGCATTGTACTTGAACATGTAGGTACTAATAATCAACTTGCGGACCTATTTACTAAACCCTTAGATGCTACTCGATTAAAAACTCTTAGTAGATCTATTGGGATATGTCTTGTGGAGTGATGTTTTATGATTGACCCCATATGGGGAACTCAAGCAAAGAGAGCTATTTTGCATTCTTGTATCTTGCAAAAAATTCTAAATAACTTATGCCTCTTCTTTTAATTGTTTGAGTAAGCTTGGTTGCACATATGTATATATGTTTTCAATTCAATAAGTGTGAACCTTGTTTGTTTACAATCCATGTCATATTTATGTTCAAACATGCATTTTTGGACTAGGAGATATATATAGGAAGTATGATTTGAATGACCTATGATTATCTCCATGACATGATGATTCTTTAATAACATGCTAATGTCAAATGAAAAAGCATGAAATACATATAACATGCTCACATGAAAAGCATGAATTGATGATTGCATATTCTTAAAATGCAAAACTTGTGTGAAAGCTTATGAGACTCAAAATGAATAAAGGATCTTGTATCCGTTCAAAGGAATTTACATTCCAAATGTCTCTCTTTCTTTATTCGTTGACCATGGCTACTATCATACGGATATCTTATCCGGAAAAATCAAAAAGGGTGCAAAGTCGCTCATGCCATGTTTCACTTATAAAGTTGGATATAGTTTCTTTTAAATTGAAATCAATATATTCTATGTCCTTGCTTTACTCATGACTTTGGTGAAATTGGTTTGAATTCCTATTAGAAACCTTTGTCATTTGCTTTGCCAAATACCATTGTATTTTGGACTTGAATGCTACATATCTTGTATGCAAAGCATGTTTGATTCACACATTTTCTTTCAAATAAATCTCCTTGGTTCTCTCCAATTAATTGAGATGCATAATGTGACTTATTTAATTATGCAACTCTTGCATGCTTCTATCTCTCGTTGCTATGAGTGACCCGGTTGGGGACTACTCCTTTGCCTATATCATGACAAAAAGGGGGAGTAGGATATGGTAAGGGGAGTTGCAAAATAGAAGCAATTGTGCATATTGGGGAGAACATTCATTGAGGGGGAGTAACCCGTTGAGGGGGAGCATTGCATACACTACATTTTATCATGTTGTGCCCAATTTTTTTTTAAATGCAAATGCTTGTTTTTGTTCTCACTTGATTCATCTCACTTTTTACTTGTATTGGAAATGTTAGAAACTTTCTTTTCAGGGCTTGATTATTCTACAAGAGATTGAAGACTTGATGTTTTATTTTCTTATCTCTTTGTACTATAGAATATCATAGTTATCCCGTTGTTTCTATTTTATTGTGAGGAATCAATGTGAGTGGTGGTTTTGTCACGAAATAGCCAAATGGGGAGATTGTAAGGTTCCTATTTGTTGATTGGCTTATTTCGTGGACAAACCACATATTGGGGTTCTTCGTAAGGGTAGCCTAAGTATCGGGTTTTTTTGTTCGAAGCCCTTTGAAGACCTCGTATTGATAAGCACCGAAGGTATATTTCTTTGTGCTTACTTGTCTTGAAGAGATAGTTGCACACACTCACAACTCATGCATTTGTTTAATACTTGTATGTTGTGTGTCTTATTTTTGTGCATTAATGTTCATTAACATCTCTTCTTGCATGTTAGTTTGATTGCATCTTGCATATCCAATTGCCTTGTCATGCTTAGACTTAGGATTGCATTTTTGCATTGGGCGCTCCCAAAAGCGCTGTTCAGACCTGATCGATTTAATTCGGTCGTTGTTGGGTCGCTGTACAAAGCGCTCTACGTACAACGCCACTCTGTTTTCCCGTGAGAACAGAGTTGGGGCGCTGTACAAGTGCTGTACAAGAGGCGCTCTACGTACAGCGCCCAAGGCAAATATGAGGCCAACTTATCAAAACGACCACACCTTGTTTTGGCCCCCTATATATATGCCACTTTGACTTTAGGTCAATAAAGAGAGCTCATATTCAGATTCCATACTTAGGATATTTTTCAAAGAGAAGAAAAATTCCAAAGAACTCATTTTTAGTTTACTCAAACACTTTTTCATGATCATCAATCATCATCTAGCATCATCCATGATCATCTAGATGTCTCTTTGCATGGATTCTTCATCATACTTTGCTTGGTAAGCTTTTCACTAATATCTTACATATTTTGTGTTTTTCTTAACAAGCAATCTCTATTTATTACTTGTATGATTTTCATATATCTTTTGATACAAGATTGAGATTAGTGTGATGTATGTTTGAGAAGTTGTATTGTGATAGCTAATTAGGTTTTGTGCTTAATCTTGATTAGCTAAACTATTTGATTGAACATGTCATCTAGTCTTTAATATCTAGGATTGTTCTAATTGCATATTAATCATCTTAGATAAGCATATAGGGTTTCCCTTGCTCTATGTTGCATTTGAATATTCATATATTCACTTAGGGTTTTATTCTCTTCATTGAGAAAGTAAGTCTTGTGTGTAGCTTCCGGGATTAGGTTGCTTAGATCGCAAGCAAATTGGACTAGGTTCACTTATACCGGGATTAGGTAGGTGTGTGATTACTTCCGGGATTAGGTTGTAATCGTTTTACACATTTAGTGGATTCGAGGTTCGAGTGTGGCTTACTTACTAGCCCGTGGTTTTTTCCGTGAGGGTTTCCACGTAAAAATCAAGTGTTATTTAATTTCCGCATTTTATACTTGATTTATTGCTTTATCTATTTAGGGGTAATTTCGTAATTTTGACTAACACAAAAAATTGGGTAAAAAGCTTAAAATCTATTCACCCCCCTCTAGATAGTTTTATACACACCGTGCTATAATTTGTTTCAGAATGGGTTCTTTGGATAGTAGGAGAAGGTAAGGACATAGAAGAAGATAACCTATTAGGAATTGGAGAAACAGTAGAGGGACTAGTGGTAGTGTTTGCCATTTTTGAGAAATTTCTTCCTTCTAAACCAGTCTAAAATACTCATAACAGTCTAACTCTTTTCCTGGACTCTAGGGACTCGAGACATGGCTCTGATACCATTTAGTCAGTTCCCCGAGATCCGCTCAGGGGGATCTGTGGTGGCAACTAAAGATACCTCAGAGGAAATTTTACGCATCACCCTCTCGAGTGTGCAACCTTCAAGGTGGCTAGCCTTGACAGGACATGGTAGGGTAAGAGTCCAAGATTCGCCATGCCTCTCAAGGCGAGAACCCCTACTCATGTTTTCGACGGTTTATAGCCCTCTTGTCTAATTGGCTCTGATACCATTCGAGTGGCAGGTACCCTTGGGTGCCTCTCTTAGAGATTTTAGAGCTTTCCCCACAATGGCGGCCAGATCCCCCTGAGCGGATCTCGGGGAACTGACTAAATGGTATCAGAGCCAATTAGACAAAAGAGCTATAAACTGTCGAAAACATGAGTAGGGGTTCTCGCCTTGAGAGGCGTGGCGAATCTTGGACTCTTACCCTACCATGTCCTGTCAAGGCTAGCCACCTTGAAGGTTGCACACTCGAGAGGGTGATGCGTAAAATTGCCTCTGAGGTATCTTTAGTTGCCACCACAGATCCCCTTGAGCGGATCTCGAGGAACTAACTAAATGTTATATATTATATATATTATTATATTAAATAATATATAATTATATATATAATATACTTTTATATTTTATTATTATTATCCTAAATATATCATGTTATTATGAATGCTTTATAATTAGGGGTATTTTGATCAAAATCCAGTTAACTCCATTCCATTTCATTGTTAACCAAACAAAATAATACTAATCCAGAGACTAATTGTAAAGTTCCAACCAAACAAAAAAACTTAGTTTTCCTTTCTATTCTCATTCTCATTCTGATTACCATTCCACTATGTAACCAAATGTGATCATAGAGTATTGAATAATAACTCGACTATATATGTTTTAAAAATATAATTTTATTAAAAGTTTCAATAAATATTTTTTAATATATGTCTGTCGTAGGAATTAGAATTTTGATTTTTGAATAAATTTAAATTTATTTATCAAGGTTTTTTATTTTTTATTTCAAACAACTCATATAGGTTATATATAAATATTGTTCAATTGTTAACACATCAAATGTTGTAGTCAAGTGGTAAAGACTTACAACTATTGACTTGAGGTCTCAAGTTCAATTCATAATAATGACAATTATTGTCATTATTATCAGAAAACTATCAATAATGTTAGTATTTTCTTGTAGTGTAATGAGTTGTCTTTGTAATGTTAGTGTGTAATGAGGAGAAAAGAGAGACTATTTATACATATAATTTAGCTCGGGCAGCAAATATTTCTTAGGTACGCCCTTGCATAAAACGTATTAGTTCACTCATTTTTATAAATACACCCATGTCTAAAATTTAAAAAATAAATATTACTATCAACACCCATTCTAATGCCAATAGTACACTCATTGAAATAAATATATTCTTTTCAATACATATTATTTATAAACACTCTTAAATTATTATCACACCTAATTTATATATATATATATATATATATATATATATATATATATATATATATAATCACATTATTTTTGGAATCAAATCTTCTTTTAATAATGGTCCAATTTACTTTCGAAAATATCTCTAATGTGAGAGCCTTATAAAAGGGAATGTGGAACCGTATATGGGGTCATGAGATTTTCAATATGAAATTCTCTTATTTATACATCTATCTTAAAAAAATAAAAATAAATAAAAATAAAATGTATTGATATCTACGGCTATCTTAAAAAAAAAAAAAAATTGTTGATATCTACGGTTATCGTTAAAAAAAAAAAATTGTTTATTGATAGAGTTCATAACTATACATAAAAGAAAGACAAAAATAATATAATAATCATGTGATGTTGAGAAAGTTTGATACTTAAAATAAAATTAGAGTTTAATTAGGGTTTATCATATATATATATATATATATATATTTTGAAATGTAAGTTTTATTTTTTTATTTTTTTTTAATAAAGAAATATAGTTACGTTGAAGATATGAGCGTAATTAATAAATATTTAGTTTATTTTTAATTAAAGTAATTTGTCATTATTGGTAAATTTCTATTGAGATAATTTTGTAATTAAATTTTTTAATAAAATATTAATGTATTAATAAGTTTTATGGGTGTAGACCATAAACCCAGTCCGACCCTCTAGATTTTACAAAACTTATAAGGTATGCCTAAGACCTCCTTTCAACTGGGCTCAGATTAGGCCCAAGCTAGGGCCATCTCCAATGTTGCATTATTTTGGTGCTCAACACCAAATTGGTGTAATTTTTTGCTCCAATGTTGCACCAAATCCCAACTCACCAAAAAGTTAATTATTTGGTGTGTTGCTACAGTATGTTACTGTAGCTAAGAACAATTTAAAAAAACAAAAACAATTACATCAACACTATTTAAATTTTTTAAAATTCAAAATTCAACTCTCTTGTACTTGATTATAACTGCATTTATTCCAAATATATATATATATATATCTCGTTGAAAAGATCTTGTTGATTTTTAAAATGACACCAATATTAATTATACCAAAAATAAAATTAAAATTATATAAGTTAACTAATAGAAATTAATTAATATTATATAAGTATTTATTAAGATAATATTCTTTAAAGATGCTCTTTACACCAAATTGATTTAGAATACATTGGAGTGGAAAAATAAATATGATATAAGCATATTCCCTAAAGATACTCTTTTAAAACCAAATTTGTGTAAAATTTGGTGGATTAACAATATTTACACCCCTCGGAAATTGTATTTGCACCTTAAATTAGTATATTTTTAAAATTCTAACATTACCCTTAAATAAATTATTAAAATGATTAAGATAAATATATCTTATATATCATATTAATAAAATATGTAATATTTTTGAATATTTTAACAAATATTATGGATGGAGGAGCGACTTATTATTATTATTTTTGTTTTCTTATAATTGTCTTTTATTTTATATCCCTTAAAATTTTTAGTTTAGTTTTTAATTGAATTCAAAGGTTTTAATTTTATAATAGTTACCTTTTTTATTTATTCGAGAAAAATTATAACAATAACTTAATATACTTAATATTTATAGTTTTAAAATAATCACTATTTAAATTTAATGGGGTGTAATGTGTACTTATATAATTATATATATATATATATATTCAATTTTCATTTTAATTATCGTATAACTTATTAATTTAAAATATTTATTCAATAAATAAGATGAAACAAATTATAGCACGGTGTGGGGGGGGGGGGGGGGGGGGTGAATAGATTTTAAGCTTATTACCCAATTTTTCGTAATTAGTCAAAATTATAAAATTACCCCTAAATAGATAAAGCGATAAAGCAATAAATCAAGTATAAAATGCGGAAATTAAATAACACTTGATTTTTGCGTGAAAACCCTCACGGGAAAAACCACGAGCTAGCAAGTAAGCCACACTCGAACCTCGAATCCACTAAATGTGTAAAACGATTACAACCTAATCCCGGAAGTAATCACACACCTACCTAATCCCGGTCACAACACAAGACTTAATTCTCTAAAAAGAGATTAACACCCTAAGTGAATATATGAATATTCAAATGCAACATAGAGCAAGGGAAACCCTATATGCTTATCTAAGATGATGAATTTGCAATTAAAAACAATCCTAGATATTAAAGCTAAATGACATGTCAATTAGCTTAGATAATCATAGATTAGAGAAACCTAGATATCTATCATAAAAACAACACTCAATCAAATCAACACAACAATCTCTATCTTGAATATTAGAATATAATCTAAGAACAATCAAGTAATAAAAGAGATGCCATAATAAATTAAACACTAATTATGTATGATAATAGTGAAAAACTCACCAAAGCAAGTGTGATGATGAAAGACCCATGCAAGCAAGCATCCTAGATATGCTAGAGAATGCTAGATGAACTTTGATGCAAATGGATTTTGGTTTGAGTGTTTGATGAGCAAACTTGATTGCTTTCTCTCTTAAAAAACTCTCTTTTTAAAGTAGGGTTCTTGATGATTAAAGAGTCACACTTCAGAACAAGAGAAAGTGATGTATTTATAGGCATGAAAAACAGAGCATGTGAAAAGATAAGTTTGCCCTTGAAACGCACCGATCGGCGGTTTCAATCGGCGGCCAGGCCGCCGATCATAACCGCCAAATTGGCCCGAGAGGAACAGGGGACCAACGGCGGTTTCATTCAGCGGTTTCGTGACCGTCTATCTAACCGCCGATTCAAACCTGAGATTAAAAAATCAATCAGGTATGAAAACGGCGGTTTCATTCGTGACCGCCGATTCAACTGCTGAATTAGGCCGAGAGATAAAATCAATCAGGTCTTGAACGGCGGTTTCGAACGGCGGTCGTGACCGCCGATCATAACCGCATAATCGTTCCATGCACTACTGGAAGCAAACAGCGGTTTCATTCGGCGGCCAGGCCGCCGATCACCAATAAAGGTGAAAACCAAGGAGAAGCCAAGGGCATTCTCCGTAGGCGGTCCTCGCGCTAAACCAAGCACATTCTAGTGCATGCGCGGACGTTTCCGAAAACTAATCGGGAAACGAATTACAAGACAACAAGACACAATTACACACAACAATATATAACAAATAAGTGCAAGTGTGAAATGTGACAAGTGAAGAGAATGCACACATATCAATGTATGTTAAGTGTGTGTGTGCAACTAATCTCTTTAAAGAAAAGTAAGCACAAAGAAATTTACCTTCGGTGCTTATCAAGACGAGGTCTTCAAAGGGCTTGAGCAATAACACGATACCTAGGCTACCCTTACAAAGAACCCCCAACATGTGGTTTGTCCACGAAATAAGCCAATCAACAAATGGGAACCTTACAATCTCCCCCTTTGGCTATTTCGTGACAAAACCACCACTCACATTGATTCCTCATAAAGAAATAGAAACTACGGGACAACTATGATTTACTACAACACAAAGAGATAAGAAAATAAAACTTCAAGTCTTCAATCTCTTGTAGAATAAACAAGCCCTGAAAAGAAAGTTTCTAACATTTCCAATACAAGTAAAAAGTGAGATGAATCAAGTGAGAACAAAAACAAGCATTTGCATTTTAAAAGTTTAGGCACAACATTATGAAATGTATGTGTATGCAATGCTCCCCCTCAACGGGTTACTCCCCCTCAATGAATGTTCTCCCCAATATGCACAATTGCTTCTATATTTTGCAACTCCTCTTGCAACTCCCTTTACCATAAACTACTCCCCCTTTTTGTCATGATATAGGCAAAGGAGTAGTCCCCAACCGGGTCACTCATAGCAACGAGAGATAGTAGCATGCAAGATTTGCATAATTAATATAAGTCACTTTATGCATCTCAATTAATTGGAGAGAAACAAGGAGATTTATTTAAAAGAAAATGTGTGAATCAGACATGCTTTGCATACAAGACATGTAGCATTCAAGTCCAAAATACAATGGTATTTGGCAAAGCAAATGACAAAGGTTTCTAATAAGAATTCAAACCAATTTCACCAATGTCATGAGTAAAGCAAGGATATAGAATATATTGATTTCAATTTAAGAACAACTATATCTAACTTTATAAGCGAAACATGGCATGAGCGACTTTGCACCCTATTTGATTTTTCCGGATAAGATATTCGTATGATAGTAGCCATGTTCAACCAATAAAGAAGGAGAGACATTTGGAATGTAAGTTCATTTGAACGGATACAAGATCCTTTATTCATTTTGAGTCTCATAAGCTTTCACACAAGGTTTTGCATTTTAAGAGTATGCAATCATCAATTCATGCTTTTCATGTGAGCATGTTATATGAATTTCATGCTTTTTCATTTGACATTAGCATGTTATTTAAGAATCATCATGTCATGGAGATAATCATAGGTCATTCAAATCATACTTCCTACATACATCTCCTAGTCCAAAAATGCACGTTTGAACATAAATATGACATGGATTGTAAACAAGCAAGGTTCACACTTATTGAAATGAAAACATATATACATATGTGCAACCAAGCTTACTCAAACAATTAAAAGAAGAGGCATAAGTTATTTAGAATTTTTTTGCAAGATACAAGAATGCAAAATAGCTCTCTTTGCTTGAGTTCCCCATATGGGGTCAAATAACAAAACACATCACTCCACAAGACATATCCCAATAAATCTACTTAGTGTTTTAAATCGAGTAGAATCTAAGGTGTAAGGATTCCCGTTTTGTTGATTGGCTTATTTCGTGGTCAAACCACATGTTGGGGTTTTGAATGTAAGGGTAGTCTAAGTGATTAGTGTTGAAGATCAAAGGCCCTTCCATGACCTCAAGATATAAGCACGCCAAAGGTATAATCTCTTGTGCTTGTTTTTCTTTGAAGAGATTTAGTAGCACACACACACTTAGCATTCTTGCTATGATTGCATACTTGCTTATTTTTATGTGCATCTCTTCACATGTCACTTTACACACTAGCACTTTGGTTGATATATCTTGTTGTGTGTATATGTGCCTTATAATTCGTTTCCCGACATTGTTCGGAAACGTCCGCGCTTGCACTAATGAGTGCTTGGTTTCGCGCGAAGACCGCCTATGGAGAATGCCCTTGGCTTCTCCTTGGTTTTCACCATTGTTGGTGATCGGTGGTTATGATCGGCGGCCTGGCCACCGAATGAAACCGCCGTTTCAGTCCAGATTGGTCTGAAGCAATTATGCGATCAAGATCGGCGGTCACGACCGCCGTTCGAAACCGCCGTTCATACCTGATCGATTTTAATCCCTCGGGTTTGATTCGGCGGTTGGATCGGCGGTCACGAAATCGCCGAATGAAACCGCCGTTAATGCTCTGTTCTTCACGAGCTCAATTCGGCGGTCGTCATCGGCGGCCTGGCCGCCGATTGAAACCGCCGAACGGTGCGTTTCAGGGGCAAAAGTGTCTTTTCACATGCCCAATTCTTGATGTCTATAAATATCTTATTTTCTCAATCTCTGATCAAGTTTCTTGAGCAATTAGAACCCTAAACTTTCAAGAGAGATTTTTGAGAAAAAATCAAATCAAGAACCCATCTTTAAACACTCAAATCAAATCCCTTTTGCATCAAATTTCATATTTGATCTTCTATGCCTTCATAGAATTGATCCATGCATGGTTTTGAATCATCACATCTTATTTGGTATGTTCTTCACTAATTTCATATTACTTTAGTGTTTTTCATATTAATACATCTCTTTAATTACTTGTATGCTTTTGATTATTTGCTAGATACAAGTTAGAGATTATTTGTGATGAAAATGATTGAGTGTTGATTGTGATAGCTAATTAGGTTTTTGCTTAATCTTGATTAGCTAAGCTATTTGACATGTCATTTAGCAATTGATATCTAGGGTTGATTAAATTGATTATATCATCATCCTAGATAAGCATCTAAGGTTACCTAGCCTTGTTTGTTATTTGAATATTCATATATATATTCACATAGGTTGTTTCTCTTCATTGAGAAGTAAGTCTTGAGGCTAAGAGTGCTTAGGCCTCAAGCAAATTGGAATAGGGTTGCTAATAAAGGCCCGCTGGGTAGAAGTGAGGGGTTACAGACCGGAGTGTTAGACGAGGTCTATATAGGTTGTAAACTTCATTTCAATTAGTGATTTCGAGTTCCGAGTGTGGCGCACTAAACAGCCCGTGGTTTTTCCCAGTGGTTGGGTTTCCACGTATACATCAAGTGTTATTTAAATTCCGCACTATATTACACTTGTATGTATTTTTGACTAGTAGGAGCATTTTCGTAAAATTGACTTGCATGCGAAAATTGGGTAATAATAGTTAAAATCTATTCACCCCCCCTCTAGCTTTATATAGAACACGCCTCTAATTTGTTTCATAAGGGTTTAGTAAATAGGTCCGCAAGTTGATCATTAGTACCTACATGTTCAAGTACTATGCATTTATTTTCAACAAGCTCTCTAATGAAATGATGGCGGATGTCAATATGCTTTGTTCTAGAATGTTGCACCGGATTCTTGGAAATATTAATGGCACTCATGTTATCACAAAAGAGAGTGAGAGTACCTTGGTTGAATCCGTAGTCTACTAGCATTTGCTTCATCCATAGGAGTTGTGTGCATCCACTCCCCGCGACTATGTACTCGGCCTCGGCCGTGGACAAGGAAATCGAGTTTTGCTTCTTGCAAAACCAAGACACCAAGTTATTGCCTAGGAAGAAGTAACCGCCCGATGGGCTTTTCCTATCATCACAATTTCCTGCCCAATCCGCATCACTAAAGCCTACAAGACTAGCATTAGTGTCAAAAGAGTACCAAATCCCATAGTTGGAAGTCCTATTCACATAGCGAATGATTCTCTTTACGGAAGAGAGATAGGACTCATTGGGATCCGCTTGGTACCTAGCACACACACCTACACTAAAAGATATATCGGGCCTACTTACGGTCAAATAAAGCAAGCTACCTATCATGCCCCGATATAGAGTTTGTTCCACACTTTTACCACTAGCATCCTTGCTTAGCTTCAAAGTGGTACTCATGGGTGTATCACAATGTTTGGCATTCTCTAAATCAAACTTCTTCACTAGGTTTTTGGCATATTTGGCTTGGGTTATGAAAATCCCATCATTTAATTGCCTAATTTGCAAACCTAGGAAGTAACTAAGCTCACCAACAAGACTCATCTCAAATTCATGAGACATGACATCAACAAATTGTTGGACCTTGGTGTTGTTGGTGGAGCCAAATACAATGTCATCAACATAGATTTGAGCTATAAATAACTCATCTTTGTTTCTCTTGATGAACATGGTCTTGTCAACACTACCTCTTGTGTAGTCATTGTCAACAAGAAATTGAGTGAGGCGCTCATACCAAGCCCTCGGTGCTTGTTTCAACCCATATAGTGCCTTCTTGAGGTGATAGACATGGTTAGGGTGGTGTGCATCCACAAATCCCTTGGGTTGTTCAACAAACACGTCCTCTTGCAAGAAGCCATTGAGGAAGGCACTCTTGACATCCATTTGGTGCAATTTGAACTTGTGCATACAAGAAATGGACAAGAGAAGCCTAATGGACTCTAAACGGGCAACGGGAGCAAAAGTCTCCTCAAAGTCGATACCCTCAATTTGAGAGTATTCTTGTACTACAAGTCTAGCCTTGTTCCGTACTATGTTGCCATCCTCATCGAATTTGTTCCTATAAATCCACTTAGTGCCTATCACATGAGTGTTTTTAGGCCTAGGAACTAGAGTCCAAACCTCATTCCTTTCGAATTGGTTTAGCTCTTCTTGCATGGCTAGAACCCAAAATTCATCATTTAAGGCTTCATCAACCTTTTTGGGTTCAATTTGAGAGGTGTAGCATGTGTAGCTAATTAGATTAGCTATTTGACGCATAGTTCTAACACCCTCATTCATATCTCCAATAACATCCTCTTTGTTATGAAGCCTTCTAACCCATGGAGCGGGTTCATTAGAGTCTAAGAGAGGGACTCTAGTAATAGGTTGTGTGACTTTATTAATGTCATTGGACGTCCCAACATTGGGAGTCACCACAACCCTCTCCAAAGGAGAGTCATCATCTAAAACTTCCTCCTCCTCCTCATGGTCATGAGGCTTGAGCCTAGTATCATTAATAACAACATTCGATGATTCCATGACGGTTCGAGTCTTCAAGTTGAAAACTCTATAGGCTCAACTATTCAAGGCATAGCCAATAAAGATACCCTCATCACTCTTAGCATCAAACTTGCCAAGTTGATCACGGTCATTTAAAATGTAGCATTTGCTTCCAAATGTGTGGAAGTAGCTAACATTTGGCTTTCTACCCTTCCATAACTCATAGGAGGTGTTTCTAGATCCGGGCCTTAGAAAAACATGATTCCCTATATAGCAAGCCGTATTGACGGCTTCGGCCCATAGGTTCCTAGGGACGTTGTTGCTAAGCAACATAACTCGGGCCATCTCTTGAAAGACCCTATTCTTTCTCTCAACAACTCCATTTTGTTGAGGTGTCCTAGGAGCCGAGAACTCATGGGAGATGCCTAAGCTATTGCAATAGCTTTCAAATGAGGCATTTTCAAATTCCCTCCCATGGTCACTTCTAATCCGTTTAATGCTTTTAATGTTAGAATTCATTTCATTTTGTATTTTAGTACAAAGCATTTTAAACTTATCAAAAGTTTCGGATTTTTCTCTAAGAAAATATGTCCATGTAAATCTAGAGAAATCATCAACACAAACAAAAATGTATCTAGTTCCACCTAAACTCTCGGTTTGCATAGGACCCATGAGATCCATGTGGAGAAGCTCTAGGGGCTCCTTGGTGGAGAGATACTTGCCCTTTTTGTGCATGCATTTGGTTTGTTTTCCTTGTTGGCAAGGTCCACAAATACCATTGGCTTTCTTCCCAAGCTTAGGGAGGCCACGCACACAATTGAACTTTCCAAGGGTTCTCAAATCCCTAAAGTTCATGTGGCCAAGTCTTTCATGCCACAACTCTATTTGCTCATCCATGGACACATTGTTTGAGACTATTCTAGCTTCAAGACAATAACAATTGTCACTAGATCTCATACCTTTCAACAAGGTTTGTCCATCGGGCTTTAGGATTGAGCAATCATCTTTACTAAACAAGACGGAATATCCTTCATCACTTAGATGTGAAATGCTTATTAAATTGGCTTTCAAGCCATCAACAAATAAAGCATCGGATAAGGTGGGTAATCCGGGAACGGAAATGGTTCCTTTCCCTACAACCTTCTTGTAAGGATTCCCTTTTGTTGATTGGCTTATTTCATGGTCAAACCACATGTTGGGGTTTGGTTGTAAGGGTAGTCTAGGTGATTTGTTGAAGATCAAGACCCTTTCCAAGACCTCAAGAGGACAAGCACCAAAGGTATATCTTGTGCTTACTTTGGCTTGAAGAGTTATAGGTGCACACACACACACAACATGCATAACTCTTATTCTTGTATGGTGTGTTCATATTTTGTGTGCATTGTGCTTTATTGACTTATTCAATATCTCTTCTTGCATGTTGAATTGATTGCATCTTGTTATATGATAATGCCATGACATGATAGGCATTAGGATGCATTCAATACCCACACTTGCACTTCATGTATGTTAGCTTTTAGTGTGGAGTAATTCGTTTCCCTAAGGATGTTCGGAAACGTCCGCGCGTGCACGGTAATGTGCTTTGTTTTACGCGATGATCGCCGGTGGAGATGCCTTTGGCTTCTCCTTGGTTTCACCATTTTTGGTGAATCGGCGGTTACGTTCGGCGGCCTGGCCGCCGTTCGAAACCGTCGAATGAGACCTGATTGAAATATATCTCTCGGGTCCAAAACGGCGGTTGGAATCGGCGGTTTCCAAACCGCCGAACGAAGTCGCCGAAGTTCCCCTGTTCCACTCTGGAGCCATTCGGCGGTTCAATTCGGCGGCCTGGCCACCGAATGAAACCGCCGATCGGTGCGTTTCAAGGGCAAAATTGTATTTTCACCTGCCCTGTTTTTGGTCTCTATAAATACATCCTTATCTCTGGTTCAGAATACAAGTCTTTGATCATAAGAACCCTAGAGAGATATTTAGAGAGACTTGAGAGAGAAAGCTTAAAGATCATATCTTTATCTCTCTAAACCCATTCCCACATGCATAAATCTTCATCTAAGCATCATCTAGGATCATCTAGCATATGCTAATGCATGGGACTTCTTCAACACACATGGTATGATTTGTTGAACACTTTTATCTTACATAATTAGTGTTTCTACTTATCAATTTTATCTCATATTTTACTTATATGTGTTTAGATTAATTTCTACATATAAGATTGAGATTATGTGTTGATTGGGTTTTTATTTGTTAGCTAGGCTTTAATGTTCATATGCCATCTAGCTAATTGATCTCATTTATTGATTGAGATTATTTTTCATAGCTTATTTGATTAGGTCATTATTGCCTAAAAGCTATGCCATGAACATTCTTGTGTGATGTATTGATAACTAGGTTGATAGATTGTTTTTTAATCAACTAGTTAATCCTTTGAATGTTTGTGAGTTTTATATGATAGCTTTGTATCTAGGATTGGTTATCCTTTACTTAGCTAAAGTTATATGCCATGTCATATAGCTATATGTGATATCTAAGATTGATTATATTGTCATCTTATAATCCTAGGTAAGCATTTAGAGTACCCTAGCTCTTATTGCATTAATTGAATATTCATACATATTCACATAGGGTTGTGCATCTCTTTTGAGAGATTGAAGTCTTGGGGCTAAGTGTGCTTAGGCCTCAAGCAAATTGGACTAGAGCCGCTATAAAAGGCCCGCGTGGTAGATTAGAGGGTGCTCACGCCAAGAGTAGTGTATCAGGGGATATCACTAGGGATTGAACCAAGAGTGGCGATTGGTAGTGTCCATAGCCTGAGGTTATCTAGGGTGAGGGTCCGAGAATCACATGAGGGTGTAACCGTCTTTTCATATAGTGGATTTCGAGGTTCGAGTGTGGCGCACTTACCAGCCCGTGGTTTTTCCCTGTTGAGGGTTTCCACGTAAACATCAAGTGTCATTTACTATTTCCGCATCTTATTACACTTGTATGTATTTTTGACTTGCTAGGGGTATTTTCGTAAAATTGACTTGCATGCGAAAATTGGGTAATAATTAGATAAAATCTATTCACCCCCCCTCTAGCTTTATAAAGAACACGCCTTTAATTTGTTTCACTTCTTTTTGGATCCATCACCAAAAGTGACATATCCTCCTTCCTCCATAACAAGAGTCTCGAAGAAACTCTTGTTTCCCGTCATGTGCCTAGAGCACCCACTATCTAAATACCAAAAATTAGAAGAATTTGCCTTCAAGGCTATCTGAGAAACATGGCAAACATTTTCATTCTTTCTAATCCACCTAGAAACAATCTTAGCTTTCTTAGTGGTCTTTGGTATATGGGCTCTAGATGTCCTAGGGTCATGCATAATAATATTATCATTCCTAGGAACATGCATCATGGCTCTTTTCTTTTTCTTCTCAATCATGCTTCTAGTTTTGCACATTTTAATATATCGAAAGCAATGTGGTCTAATATGACTATCAAATCCACAAAAATGACATATATGAGTAAAATAAGGAATCATACCTTGTCCTTGTCTTTGTGGATGAATGGGTTCAAAGCATCTTCGTTGTTGAACCGGTCTTGATTGCTTCCTAGCTTGAGGTTGCATGATTGGTCTCTTTCCTTTGTGAGCCAATTGTGGAGGAATGTTGGCTTGATGGACCCTAGGGGGTTGAGCTTGAGTTTGCCTTCTTGCCCCATCTTCACTTGTGCATTTGAACATTGTCCTACTTCTAACTTCTTCCTAGGAATTTGCACAAATGAAGTTTCTTCGTTCTTCAAACCCTTGACAAACACGGTCTTGTTAGAGGTTGAGATCTTCTTGTCATCTTCATACCTAAGACCCCTTTTGTCACATGGACTCTTTCCAACACCAAGTATATGGTCAAGCTTCTTGGTGCTAGAATCCATCCTAGTCATAGAATCTCTAACTTCTTCAAGCTCCCTCTTTAGACTTTCTTCATTCCTCCTAGATAAGACTAACTCCTCTCTTAGCTTATCTTCCATCTTCTTGAATTTTTCCACTTGTTCACCTAAGTGGTCATTATGAGATGCAAGCTCAAGATTTTCTTCTCTCAACATCTTAATCTTTCTTGTGCTCTTGATTGCTAAATCATTAAACTCGGCATGATATTTAGCAAGCACCTTTTTCTCCATAAATCCATTTATGGAGTTAGAAAAGGAATCACTTTCTTCTTCACTTGAGTCATTTTCCTCTTGACTCATTTCCTCTCTCTCACTAGCACTTTTGCTTTTATGGGAGGAGGCAAAAGCTAGGAGATTAGCCATGAGCTCTTCATCACTTGAAGACTCATATCCCTCAATGGAGTCATCACTACTTCCACTCCAAGTGGCGGCCATCACTTTTCCCTTTTTCCTCTCATTGTGATTTGCACATTCGGGGGTAAAGTGACCTATGCCACCACACTCGAAATATCGGACCCCTTTTCTTTCGGTCCTTTCTTGCCTAGGTTCAAACTTCTTGAAAGAGCCCTTTTTCTTCAAATCTTGACCTTTTGATCCAAAGCCCTTTCTTCTAAACTTCATAACCTTGTTGAACCTTTTTACAAACAAGGCAAGGTCTTCATCCGAGTCAACCTTCTTTGCCTCCTTTTCATCCTTGGAGGTTTTTAAAGCAATTCCTTTTTGCTTTTTAGTGGGTGTGGTGATAGGCCCTTTCCTAGACTCATAAGCTAGAAGTCTCCCAATCACCTCACTCGGCTTCATATCCTTATATCCACTATTTTCTTCTAAAGCCGTCACCTTCGATTAAAACCTATCGGGTAGAGATCTCATAATCTTTTGCTTGATTCTCCTATCCAAATATGGATCACCAAGTTGATGGCTTTGGTTGACTATATCCATCAACTTGATCTCGAAGTCGTTGAAGCACTCATTCTCCTCCATCTTAAGCATCTCGAATTGAGTTTGGAGGACTTGAAGCTTAGAGTCCTTCACCACTTCGGTTCCCTCATGTGCAATCTCTAGAATGTCCCAAGCCTTCTTAGCTATCCTAGTATTTTGAATCAATTTATATTGATTTTCATCCATAGCACACAAGATGGCATGCATCGCCTTCCTATTCCACTTTGAAGCCTCAAACTCTTGCGCGTTCCATTGCGCCTTAGGCTTCAATACTTCTTCTCCTCCACCATCGGGAGTCATCTTGGGTAGATCATATCCATCTTCCACCGCCATCCATGCACGGTCATGAATTTGGCATATGTAGGATTCCATCTTCCCTTTCCATTGGGAATAGTTCAATCCGGTAAGAAGTGGAGGCCTTGTGCTAGAAGCATCTTCGTTGCCACCACCATTTCCACCGTTTCCACTCATAGTGTTTATGAATGAATGAAATTAATGCAAATGTATGAATGATAAAAAATCACACAAAATGCAAAACACACCAAAATAAGCAAAGATCACCTATGTATGTCTAGGAACCCGCTCTGATACCAATTGAAACAAATTATAGCACGGTGTGTATAAAACTATCTAGAGAGGGGGTGAATAGATTTTAAGCTTATTACCCAATTTTTCGTGATTAGTCAAAATTACAAAATTACCCCTAAATAGATAAAGCAATAAATCAAGTATAAAATGCGGAAATTAAATAACACTTGATTTTTACGTGGAAACCCTCACGGGAAAAACCACGGGCTAGTAAGTAAGCCACACTCGAATCTCGAATCCACTAAATGTGTAAAACGATTACAACCTAATCCCGGAAGTAATCACACACCTACCTAATCCCGGTATGAGTGAACCTAGTCATATTGCTTGCGAATTAAGCAACCTAATCCCGGTCACAACACAAGACTTAATTCTCTAAAAAGAGATTAACACCCTAAGTGAATATATGAATATTCAAATGCAACATAGAGCAAGGGAAACCCTATATGCTTATCTAAGATGATGAATTTGCAATTAAAAACAATCCTAGATATTAAAGCTAAATGACATGTCAATTAGCTTAGATAATCATAGATTAGAGAAACCTAGATATCTATCATAAAAACAACACTCAATCAAATCAACACAACAATCTCTATCTTGAATATTAGAATATAATCTAAGAACAATCAAGTAATAAAAGAGATGCCATAATAAATTAAACACTAATTATGTATGATAATAGTGAAAAACTCACCAAAGCAAGTGTGATGATGAAAGACCCATGCAAGCAAGCATCCTAGATATGCTAGAGAATGCTAGATGAACTTTGATGCAAATGGATTTTGGTTTGAGTGTTTGATGAGCAAACTTGATTGCTTTCTCTCTTAAAAAACTCTCTTTTTAAAGTAGGGTTCTTGATGATTAAAGAGTCACACTTCAGAACAAGAGAAAGTGATGTATTTATAGGCATGAAAAACAGAGCATGTGAAAAGACAAGTTTGCCCCTGAAACGCACAGATCGGCAGTTTCAATCGGCGGCCAGGCCGCCGATCATAACCGCCAAATTGGCCCGAGAGGAACAGGGGACCAACGGCGGTTTCATTCGGCGGTTTCATGACCACCGATCTAACCGCCGATTCAAACCTGAGATTAAAAAATCAATCAGGTATGAAAACGGCGGTTTCATTCGTGATCGCCGATTCAACCGCCGAATTAGGCCGAGAGATAAAATCAATCAGGTCTTGAATGGCGGTTTCGAACGGCGGTTGTGACCGCTGATCATAACCGCAGAATCATTCCATACACTACTGGAAGCAAACGGCGGTTTCATTCGGCAGCCAGGCCGCCGATCATAACCGCCAATCACTAATAAAGGTGAAAACCAAGGAGAAGCCAAGGGCATTCTCCGTAGGCGGTCCTCGCGCTAAACCAAGCACATTCTAGTGCATGCGCGGACGTTTCCAAAAACTAATCGGGAAACGAATTACAAGACAACAAGACACAATTACACACAACAATATATAACAAATAAGTGCAAGTGTGAAATGTGACAAGTGAAGAGAATGCACACATATGTAATGTATGTTAAGTGTGTGTGTGCAACTAATCTCTTTAAAGAAAAGTAAGCACAAAGAAATTTACCTTCGGTGTTTATCAAGACGAGGTCTTCAAAGGGCTTGAGCAATAACACGATACCTAGGCTACCCTTACAAAGAACCCCCAACATGTGGTTTATCCATGAAATGAGCCAATCAACAAATGTGAACCTTACATAAGAGAAAGGGCATATTTGGTAATATGCAGGGTGTGCATACAAGTTATAATATTTTGAAATTTTTTAATAGGGTGCATAAACAAAAAGGGGTGTATAAACAGTTTTCCAATGGTGCAAATATCTCCACTCAATTTGGTGTGGAACAACTAGATGAGGTTGGTCTGGTATTAAACCATTCACACCTACCCCATGAGGTCGTGGCCTCGTGGGTTCGAGTCCTCCCTATCTAAAAAATACCTGAAATTATGTAATATTAAAAAAAAAAAAAAAACGGGTGTGGAACTTTGGAGATTCTCTAAGTCCTCAATTTGGTTGGGCCAGGTTAGACAGGCTTAAACAAAAACGGGTAAAGCTAGTTACGGGTGGGCCTCGATGGCTTGAAAAGGTTGGACCTCTTGGTTTGGGTGGGGTGTTCTATTAGGTGGAGCCTGGTAAGGTAGCCAATATGGAGGGGTACAGGAACAAGCGAGGTTTATTTATGGGATATTATTATTTTTCCCTTGAGGTTTGCAATATTCATAACTTTACCCCCTCTTGTTTTGAAAATGTCAGGTCTTCCCCTTAAAAATCAAATTATTTGAAGAATTACATCATGCCATTAGGATTTCCGTTAAATAGTGGTGTGACCGTGAAAGTAATGAAGAAAGTATGTTTTTACACCCTAATAATAACGTTGATTTTTGCTTCAAAAAAATAAAATAAAATAACGTTGATTTTTTTTTAAAGAAAAATCAGAATTATAAAAATAAAAACTCAATAGTTCATCTCCATATTTAATTTTTACCATCCATCTTAGACATGGAAGGTGGAGATAATTGGAAAAAAAAAACAATAAAATCAAAAATAATAAAATAATATAATTGTAAAAAAAATAAACAATATTTAAAAAAAAATTCCTCAAAGTCTCTCTCTCTCTCTCACACACACACACACACACACACACACACAACCGATCTAAGTTTCTCTCTCCCTCTCAACTGTTGCTTGGCCACCGGCAAGGATCATTGATGGGCTCTCTCTCTCTCTCTCCCTCCCCCTTCGATCTCTTCCGATTATAGCTGATTTGGTCATCTCGACGATTCAAGATGGGCTGGTGGCTAGGGTTCGGAAGCGGTAAGGGCTGTAGGATTTTGTGGGGTTTGTGGGGCTCCGGTTCTGGTGGTAGTGTGGTATTTTGGTTCCGGGTCTGGGTTTTGTGGTGTTCGGGTTCTGGGTTTGGGTATGGGTCTAATGGTGATAATGGCAATCCGTTTCTAGGTTTGGGTATTATGGTGGTGGTGGTGGTGATTGACAGTGGTGGTGGCTTGGTTTGATTTTGTTTGGGTTTGGGTCTGGTGGGGTATGAATCAGATGATTTGTTTTTCAATTTTGTTTTTGGTTTTCTGGTGTGGTTTGATATTAGTGTTGTTATTTGAGATTGACAATGACTATGAACTGTGATATATTTTTGTGTGATTATGAACTGGTGATGGATTTTTTTGGTTTGGTGGAGATTGATTTTGGAGATGATGGTGATGAACTGAATTGTTATTATTTTTTTGAAAAATACTGAATTTATTATTATTATTATTATTATTATTTTTGTGTGTTGTTGTTGTTGTTGTTGTTGCTTCTTTTATTTATTATCTCTACCGTCCATCTAATTAGAGATGGACAGTGGTGATCTATCTTTTTTTAATTTTTAATTTTTAATTTTCTTTTTATTTTCATTAAACAATGATAATCTAATCATGTCCTAGCACAGTTACAATATTACCCTTGATTTTTCACGGTCAAACCACTATTTAAAGGAAATCCTAACAACAGGGGATAAATCTCCGAATAATTTGGTTTTTAAGGGAAAGACCGGCCATTGTCAAAACTAGTGGGGTAAAGTTATGAATATGGCAAATGTCAAGGGTAAAAATAATAATATCCCTTTATTTATTATTATTATTTTTTTTCATGTCGTCCATATATCATTCATTTCATCCTGTACACGACATATACCGACCAAATTTATTTTTACCCTTGCACATTTATCGCTACCTATCTAATGGGGACTTATTTTTTATTTTTTGAAATATTACATTCGATCAGGTATTTTTGGGGAGGGGGACTCCAACTCACGTCCTCATGACGTAGATGTGAGGGGTTTTATTACTTGACCAACCTCATCATCATGTAAGGGGACTTGTTTTGGGACTAATAACTTTCATAAGCTATAAACATCTTGTACCGGTATTCTTTCTTCTTTTTTATGTTCTGACTCCCGTTCTCTTAACAGTTAACAATAATAAAGTTTATGTTTTCCTATAAAACACAATGGCTGGAATGAAGAGATTAACTCGATTGAGATTTGAGATGGTTGTCACCCATAAAATTTATCCCTTTACCCAATATTACTTTCTTCACCCACTTAAATTTACTCTTTACGCTCTATACAATACCCAAAATAACCATCTCTCATATTCTTTCACATATGAAATACCGTTTCTCTCTCTCTCTCTTAATTATTGGTTAACATATCTTGAAAAACAACTTCAATTTTATTTATTTATTTTATATATATATACCACATGCAGCGGTAGTGACTCGAACATGTGATATTGTTAAGCTAAATTAGTGCTCTTACCACCTAACAACGTTGGGTGATGGTAACAACTTCATTCTTGGTTTTGCGATTTTCTTGAAATGAGATTTTGGGTGTTACTTAGATTATAGACTTATTAACATCATTCAAAATAAATCAATTTATTTTTTCTAACTTGAAAACACAATATTCTTCTGATCTTTACTTTTTATTTGTTGTTCCCTTGCAAGAATGAAGATATGATATTCTTATCTTTTCAAATTTGGCTATATGAAATTCTGGAAAGATAAGGAAGAAGAATATGGTTTATAAGTAATTTTATTTATAAATCACGGGGTCCAGAGAAATATTTTGGGTGCTATTAGAGTCGCCCTTTATTAGGTTATATTAGTAATTGACTACTTTTGGCATACTAATTAAATGTAAATATGTAATGTGATTTTTGACATATTTATAATAAAATGTTTGTTCCCCTGCTGTTTGGTTTTTGCTCTGCCTTTTTGGGCTCTAATATAGTTTGATTTAAAAAAAAAAAACATATTTATAATAAATATATTATCAACTTTTTTTTTTTCAAGCTTTATGCCTTTATTATTTTATTTATCCAAAAAATTTGTTTTAATTTCATTTCTCTAGATTATTTTTGACCACTTTTCAATAATAATTTAAATGATAAAAATAACAAGTTTTGATGAAAATAAGGATAATGTTACACATCCAACCTTTTTGTCCAACCTTTTTGTCCAACCCCTGATGTGTCAGTTGGTGAGTGGATGCACATTAATAATGATTTATCCATATATCCACTCACCAACTGACACATCAGGGGTTGGACAAAAAGTTGGACAAAAATGGTTGGATGTCTACCATTGTCCTGAAAATAATAAAAATAACAGATGGCCAAGCAATGACTGGAGATTGGAGAAGGCATCTCTGATCTCCCGTCATTGGTCGGCAGTAGGAGAACCAGCCTCCTCCATTTCATGCAGAAGGAGTGGAGGACAGAATTAATCTCCACCTTTATTGGAGGGAGAAGTGGAGATGCCAATTAATTAATTATGGGGTCTAATACTTGTGGCCAACGTCCCTTGGCTTCCCTGTACGTGCCTATCATTAATTTTGTAGCAATAATTCTGATTATGAATTGTCCAAAAGCAGAGAAAATCTTCGATGGGGCAGTCCCTATATTATCGATTATTATCTTTCAAATCATATGGTAAAAATTACCACACAATACAACATTGCAAGAGTAACTAACAGTTTATACAAAACAGTTACTTGATAAATTTTAAATCCGTAAGACATTGATCAAGAAGACCGTCCTGTAAAGTTTCAACCTTTTTTTTTTTTTTTTTAAAACTATTACATTAATTCGGGTTTTTTTTTGGGAGGAAGAAGACTCGAACCCGCAATCTCCACTACAAAAAAAGCATATTTTGTTACTAAATTATTTGTCATGCAATGTACATTTTTGGTCGGTAAATACTTTTCGCAACCAATTTGTTTTGGTCACATGTTAGTAGCAGTAGGCTGGGTGCAAAAGGATATTGCAACCAATAGTCATTTTAGTTGCAGAAAGATACACATTCCACAACCAACTATTTAGTAGTAGATTGTATTTGTGTTAATCGTTTAAGATTTTAAAGAATCAAAATCAATAGTTATTGATATTATTTTACAACCACATATTTGGATGCAAAAACTTACATTTCGCGACCAAATAAATTTAATAATCATTTTACAACTAAACAAATATAGTCATGAAATGCTAGTTTCTGCGTCCAAATATTTGGTTGTAATTTAATAGTTATTTTGCAACTAAACAAATTTAGTCACGAAATGTTAGTTTTTACATCCAAATATTTAGTTATAAAAGTATTATTATATTTAACGTCAATGATCTTTAAAGTCTATGAATATTATATTTTGCAACAACAATTTGGTTACTAATTGTTTGTTTCAATGACTAATATTTATTTGAATTACGACTAATTTAGTTAGTGGTAAAAAACTATATTTGAATTTAATATTTAGCATCCAATATATATTTGGTTACTGATTGAATGTTACTATGACTAATATTTATATAAATTCGTGACTATTATTTTTTGGTGGTAAAAGCATTTTACTGAATTTAATATTTAGAATCCAATATATATTGTACCAAATTGTAAAAAAGACAAATGATAAAAAATAAACAAAAATAACTAAAAATCAATTCACTATCATAAATAGCAAAGATGTTTGTACTGAACAAATCATAATAAAGTCATCAAATAAAAAATAAACATTCAATAAGTTTTTACCGGTCCAAACTTCTAAAAGATTAAAGAAGATAAACGATAAAATAATACTTTAAGATAATTGAGAATCTTGATCCATATTGAATGTTCCAATGTTGGAAGATGCAAACTTGAACATGATTGCCATGATTTTTGCATTTTACGCTTGCAACTCTTTTATGAGTTGATCTTGGTGCTCAACTTTTTCCTTTAGCTCAGTATTTTCTGGTGAAACAACATTAGAAGATGATGATGATGTCTTTTGAGGCATAACTATTCCCAAGCCTTTAAGATAACCGGATTTGTTTCCAAGAACCTTAATACAAATTTCTGCTTCAGATATTGACTTTGATCCATTTTTAGAATCTTCATTCCCTAAGTATCCAATCATTACTTCTTGCAAATTTTTAACAATATGCAAATAAAATTATGAACAATTCAACTTTAATACAAACATTTTTTTTCATAATTAAGTAATATTTTATTTGGGTTTCAAAGAAAGTTGATCTTATTGTATTAAAGCAATTAAAATATGATACTATATATATTACTATTAAACAATAATACCATGGAACAAACCTCAACTCAGCAAATCACAGCAAATAGCAATAGCTCTCGATCACCAAAGAATCCCACACCTCAGCAAATCACAGCAAATAGTGAAAGTATACAAACAAAGTTAAATAGCTTAAAGCATACCTAGAAGGGGGGAGGGGGATGAATAGGTTTTTACGCCTTTTTCAATCCCTTGAACAAACTTTCGTTTGTCCCTCAAGGTAGCCTTACATACAACACATAAACCATAAATCCATACATAGACAAGATAAACATATGATCATATAAGCATAGTCTATGAAAATCAATTAGTTGTATAAGGTATAAGAACATATTAACTCAACAACAAAGAATACTTGTATTCCAATATTTGTTCAATGCATTACAAGTATAATCAAATAATACTATACACAAGAAATACAATATACAAAAGAATTATATTTACAAGTAAGATCAAATGACTAAGATCACAAATCACACTTTACAAAATATTGTTTCAATATACATCACAAGTGAATAATATGCAACAAGATAACAACATACACATATACAAATATAAGATATAGAGATAGAAAGAATTAACACAAGAGATTTTTTAACGTGGTAAAACCTCCAAGGAGGAAACATCCACGGGTTGAACTACAACTATTGGGTACTTATATATATTGGAAGGTAAATTAAAAATTCCACAAAGTGACCAATCTTTAGCTCACCCTACATAGTGGAGTCTATGTCTACCCAACCCTATTGGAAAGTATGAAATCCCTCAATGATGTGGAGCCACCATATATTGGATAACATACAAAACCAACATCGATGGAAGATTAGAAATTCCTCAAGAGTGCATACATATCCCATGTACACCGCTCTTTTGGAGTCTATGTCTATCCATATGCCTAGGCCTACCAACATATAAGCCAACTCCCTATCCAAGGCACTCATGCCTCTAGGGAGCCTCCCATGCATGACTATCCGAGTCCTCCCGACTCTAGCCATGACTTCTTGCTTGGTTATCCGGACCTCACGTCCTAACCAAGACTTCCTTGCTTGACTATCCGGACACCTTATCCTAGTCAAGACTTCATGCCTTTTACAAGGATTTCCTAGTGTGATCATGTGAATGCAAATGATGCAAACAATCAATTCAATATAGAACATGTGATCAATACATTTCATGGTACAACTAGACCTAAACATGTGAAAACACAAGTAAAGTAATCTAGATGCTAAAAACTTGAATTAAACCTAGAGCAAGTGAAAAACATTTAACACAAAAGCTCATAGTTCTATTCATACAAATAACACTTGAATAAAAACATATACATGAAGCACATATTCAAGATGTCATAAACATACACAAAAATGCTAGAATCATAAAATTCATTCAATGAATATTCTAGCCAAAGATTTAGAGCATGGATAAATTGATAAATCAATTGAATCCTAGATGTCTCTAAAAACACTTACAAGAGCCTTAATCCTAGATTACATCAATCAAGGATCAAAACACATTTCAAGGATTATTAATCATAAAATGATTCAATCAAGTCACAAATAATCTTAGATATCAATCTAATCACAATACAACTCTCAATCATGTGAAAAACCTAGAATCTAAGAAACTAGTTCACATATGTCTCTAATTAGACTTTTGATTAAGATTGATTATGAAGCTATCTTTCTCTATAGCATTCATAATACATACACATACATATAGAAGAAGAAACCCCAAGGTAATTGAAGGTTATAAAAGAAGAAATCCTAAAGATATGAACACTACCTTGGATTCTCGAGCTGGTTCGGTTTTTCAGCGTGCAACCACCAGAAAAGTCAATCAAACAGCGCCAAATTACTTGGAAAAGGTAGAGGACTCGATTATGAACAATCTCCAACTTGAATCACTCAATTTTGAGTTCGTATGAGAAAGTTATGATGATCTGAAGATGAGAAAAATTGGAGAGAAATTCTAACGGGATTTCAATTTTTTCTTCTTGAAAATGAATGGGAGGGAA
Organism: Acer yangbiense; assembly: GCA_008009225.1. Classification (NCBI taxonomy): domain Eukaryota; kingdom Viridiplantae; phylum Streptophyta; class Magnoliopsida; order Sapindales; family Sapindaceae; genus Acer; species Acer yangbiense. The sequence goes on along the minus strand of CM017763.1, from coordinate 43,909,006 downwards.
TTTAAAGGGAGGGAATTTAAAAGGAGGTGAGAGAGAAGGGATTTGGGCCAATCAAAAGAGGCCACAACAGCCCTTGGCCATGTGGGGCGCGTGTGCCACATGGGACCAGAGGGCAGGGCTGGTCTGGCCGTGGGCCCCACGGCCTCCACACGTGGTGGCCAAGGCTTGGCCTTTGGCCACGCACGACCCTCTCGCGCACCGCTCACGTTCTTCGACTGTATTCGGGCCTCCGAACTCCGATTTTGAATCCTTCTTTGGATTACTAATCATGACTCTCTCATGCACAACTATGACTATGAAACTTTGCAAAAGGTTGAGAATTCATCTTGGAAAACGATGACGAACACAACTCAACGAATGAGAACAAAAAGTAGCGTAACTACATTGTTTGGACTCAAAACTAAATGAATGAGTAACCGAAATGACCGGAACTCAATAAGGAATCATAATAGAACATGTTCAAGTCCAAATACAAAAATACAGAAACATACAAACACAAATTCACACATGTATGCCATTTCCTAGACATAGTCCTAGAACATGCAAATAACAAAGATTGTCAAATTAGATCTAATGCATGAGCATACATTATCAAGTGTGTAAAAGTGATATATAAATGATGTTCAACCATGAAGAAACACACAAGAATGCCATATGTGTGTGTGCCTAGCCTTGTAAGAGACATGAGGTCTTATATACATTTGTAGACCGATGAAGCACATTTCTCCTTAAAGCTGGCATCTTGCATGAATTGTGGCCAAGACCTTCTTTGACGTCTTATATCTTCAAAACTTAGACCACTAAATATTACAAGAGAAACACGTTTTGATATGGAATACATACCAAGATAAACCAAAAACCTAACAAATAGCAATAGCTCTCGATCACCAAAGAAGCCCACATTGCCCACACCTCCATAACAAATAATAGCAACAAAAAAAAAAAAAGATCATTATTAAAAATCTAAATTCATTAAATTGCAAAATTAAGTTACAAGTTTGCAAGTGTCAAAATATAGTAGCACATATATAAGTATTCAAGTATTCAAGTATAATTCCACATAGAGAAAAAAAAAAAAAAAAGGAAAAAAACAAAAAAAAGTTGTGATAATGGCAGTCTAAGAACAACCAAATTGGCTAAAGAAAAATATAGTATCACATACACAAGTATTCAAGTATTTAGCAAAGACAAAGTTGTTGGTTCTTGTTTAAGAACAACCAAGTTGAAACTGAAAGTTTTAATGAAAGATCTAATTGAAGAATTAACAAAACGGAGCATAGCATTCAATCATTATATCAAAGAATCCCTTAAAATCCTTAAAACCCAAATTGTAGCAAACTTGCTGGTAAAGGAACAATCAAGTTGAAATTGAAAGTTAAAGAAATTGAAAATTTTAACAAAAGACCTAATTGACGAATTAGCAAAACAAAGTATAGCATATCATTCTATCAAAGAATCCCTTAAAATCCTTAAAACCCACATTGAATAGACTATCAACAGTAATAATTCAATCAAAAATCCTTTATTTATTTTTTTTTATTTTTTTATTTTTTATAAAACGAAAATATTTAATAAAGGAAAAGAAATGAAACGAGACCAAAACAACAGCCACTAGCAACCAGCCGTGAAGGCTAAAATCGATGAACTTCAAATCCAAATCCAGCAGCGTTCGTTGATTGTGAAGATGTGAGCAACAAAATCAATTTGGTATTTAGGGTTAAAGATTATATAGCAGTGAAGTAAAAAATTGCAGGAAAACACTAAAAGCGTCCCGCTAGTGTACATGATATGCAAAGCCAAAACATCTCCTTCTCTGAGATGGAAACCGATTTGGATTATGAAACAAAGACCTTTTTTTTTTTTTTTTCCTTGGTTCAACTGATACTCAGAAGAAATCTCCTTGGTTCAACTATACGTGCTTTTTGAATGGGAAGTTAATTTGAGAAGGATGCTTTTTGATTGGGAATTTGATCAATGGAAATGTTTTATGCTGTCATTGGAAAGCATTTGTATCAGAAGAGATATTCCAGATGCTTTATCTGGCTTGGTCCTTTTTGTAAACTATTATACAATTTACACTTAATGTTAATTGAAAGATCTAGAATCACATATTGTTTCACATATAAAAAATCACGTTAATTTTGTAAGATAATAACTTACGTACCTTGATCCATGGAAGAAGACATTTTGACAATGATCATTTCTCTCCTCCTTAACCTTTATACTTTAAACTTTTATGTGTTATTTCGTATATCATAACTAATGATAATTCTGATTTATATAAAGGTCGGAGAGAGGACGAGTGTTTCTCACATTTAGTTTAACGCAACAATTAATTCCCATAAAATTAATGTTATGTTGAGAAACAGTTTCTCAAACCAATATATCGGCATGTGCATTATTTAGATAATTAATCCTTCATTAATTCAAGACTTCATTAATTTGATAACTTACTTATCCCACATTAACTTAACATTAAAACCATTGGTTATTAGGACCATAAATCCTACATTCTCCCACTTGGTCCATATAACATAAATAAAATAAATAAATAAAAATTACTTTATAAAAGGACACATGTGGGATTACAAAAAAAGACTTATATATATATATATATATACGCGATCGCGTCTTTAAAAATTATATATCCAATCCATGCCTTACATAATTTGCTTATCGTAATATTATGATCAAACAATCTATTTATGTGAGTCATGGCGGTTGTGTGTCAATGAAACGACACAGTCCCTTCCATCTACTACGACACTAATAGCTTGATTTTCATGAACCGTAAGTGAGAAACATAGGCTAGCAATAATGCCTAAAATTTATCCAACATAATATCCTGTTTAAAACTCTTTCATTATCATAAATGTACATACACGATGAAAGCAGGAAATAGCAGAAACAACTTTAATGAGATCTCAAAAGAATGTCTAACATAATAAAATAACATAATAGATCCAAATAACAATATTAAGGGTTACATCCAAGACCCATACTAATAGTGTGCTCTTTGAATGTCTTTGGTGGAAGCCTTTTTGTTAATGGATTAGCAATCATAAGTTGTGTGCTAATATGTTCAATAGACACTTTTTGTTTCTGCACTTCTTTCCTTAATAGAAAGAAACTTCAACTCCATATGTTTAGCACCTTTAGAATACTTGTCATTCTTGGAGAAGAAGACTGCTGTGGCATTATCACAATAAATTCTCAGCGACCTAGAAATAAAGTCGACAACTCTAAGTCCTGAGATAAAGTTCCGCATCCATAAACCATGAATTGTGGCTTCAAAGCATACCACAAACTCAACCTCCATAGTGAACAGTTTTCCATTCAGAATTTCTCCAGAACTTTGTTAATATATGCTTTCTAAGATAGCCCTAACAATTATTGTGATCGGTCTCGAAATATTTCAATTCCAATCACATAGGCTGTCTTACCTATATCTTTCATCTCAAAGCTCTTGGTGAGAAACTTCTTGATTTCATGTAATAAACCAAGATCACTACTGGCAAGCAAGATATCATCAACATATAAGATCAAAATTATAAATTTACTCCCACTAACCTTCAGGTATATACACTTATCAACAGTGTTTTCCTTAAAACCGAATGAGATAATAGTATTATGAAACTTAATATACCATTGCCTGGAAGCTTGTTTAAGTCCATGTATTGATCTCTTAAGCTTGCAAACCATTATTCTTTTCCCTTTAATCCAAAGCCCTTAGGCTGATCCATGTAAACTTCTTCATCTAAATTTTTGTTTAGAAAAATAGTCTTTACATCCATTTGGTGCAACTCTAAATCGAAATGAACCACCAGAGCCATGATGATTCTAACTGAGTCCTTCTTAGATATAGGTGAAAAAGTCTCTGTGTAATCAATACATTCTTTTTGAGTGAAACCTTTGGCAACGAGTCTGGCTTTATTTCTTTGGATATTGCCTTTACTATCACGCTTGGTTTTGAAAACCCATTTACAACCAACTTTTTTTTGCATCTGTTAGGCAACTTGATAAGATCCCAAACTTTATTATGTTCCATTGATTTCATCTCTTCTTTCATGGCATCAATCTAATTAGAAGAATCATTACTTTCTATGGCTTGTTGGTACGAAACCGGATCATTATCCATCCCAATATCATAATCAGATTCTTGTAGATAAACCATGTAATCATTTGAAATTGCAGATCTCTTTTCTCTTTGAGATCTCCGTAATGCAATTTCTCGTGGTTCTTCTACTATTGGTTCAATAGTGACAATTTCATTATGAAGTGGTTCATCACTTATTTGTTGATCGTTATTATAGACAATAACATTTGGATCAACAATATTTTTAGAAGCTAAAGGTAAAAGAACTTGTACCCTCGCTTCTTCATTTACCATATTTCGTAATTGTGTCCTAGTTTCTTCAATGGACACATGACGTGGTAAATCACTTCCACTAATGTCACTATCCTAAAAAAATCTAGCATTACCTGTTTCCATTATTCTCGTACTATGGTTAGGCAAATAAAACCTGAACCCTTTGGATTTCTCTGGGTAACCAATAAAGTAACCACTTACTGTCCTAAAATCTAATTTCTTTTCCTGTGGGTTAAAAAGTCTAACTTCCGCTGGACATCCCCAAACATGAAGGTGTTTTAAACTTGGTTTCCTTCCAGCCCAAAACTCAGAAGGAGTTTTTGGAACTGACTTACTAGGAACCCTGTTCAAAATGTACACAGCGGTCTTTAAAGCTTCACTCCACAATGATATGGGTAAGTTAGAGTTGCTTAACATACTTCTAACCATATCCATAAGAGTACGATTACATCTCTCAGCAACACCATTCTATTGAGGCGTTCTTGGCATTGTATATTGAGCACATATGCCATGTTTTTCTAGAAATTTAGCAAAAGGACAGGGCTGTTGTCCTCACTTATCATAGCGACCATAAAACTCACCACCTCTATCGGATCTTACAATTTTCACTTTTCTATCTGATTGTCTTTCAACCTCAGTTATGTAAACCTCAAGGGCATCCATCGACTAAGATTTTTCATTCAACAAATAGATATATCTATAAAGTGAAAACTCATCAATAAAAGTGATAAAGTACTTTTCACCACCAAAACATGAAGTGGTGAAAGGTCCACAAATGTCAGTGTGAATAATCTCAAAGAGATTTGTACTTCTTGTGACGCCTTTCTTTGTGTGTTTGGTTTGTTTTCCTTTAATACAATCAACACACACTCCAAGATCAATAAAATCTAGATTTTCAAGAATTCCATCTTTTACTAACCTTTGGATTCTTTCTTTGGAGATATGCCCCAAACATTTATGCCACAAGAAGGAGGATATTTCAGTCATAAGGCTACGTTTAATTCCAACTTTAGGATGCAAAATCATCAAAGTCTCAGCAAAGTGGTTATTAAGTTTCAACTTATATAAACCATCACATAATGTTCCAGAACCAACAATGGATACATTTTAAAATAAACTAAAACATTTATTTCCAATTGAAAATGTATATCCACCAACATCAAGTCTACTTAATGAAATAAGGTTTCTGGAAACATATAGTACATATAAAGTATGAAATAAGTTTAAATTAAAACCACTATCTAAGACAAGTCTGAAGGTTCCAACAACTTTAATAGGAACCTTGGCCCGATTCCCCATCATAATGTATTGCTCATTTGGGAGTATGGTTCGGGTTGTAAGGAATCCCTGCATCGTATTAGAAACATGGATAGTAGCACCAAAGTCAATCCACCAAGTATTAGAAGGAACTTTAGTAAGGTTTGATTCGAAAATTACGTAAATATTCATACCTTTCTTTTCAAACCATTCCTTTCGTCTCTGACAATCTTTCTTGAAATGTCCTTCCTTTTTACAGAAATGACATTTCATGCCAAAGTCCTTCTTTTGAACCTGAGAAGCATGAGCAGGTTCATTCTTGGAAAATACTCTTTTCTTGCCTTTTACAGGCTTTCTTCCTTTATGTCCAGATCCTGAGCCTTGAGTCGTAAGGTGAACAGTTTGCATTCCTTGTTGCTTAAGCCTTGCCTCTTCTTGAACAACCATATTGATTAGTTCATTCACATTCCATTTATCCTTAATGGTGTTATAATGAATTTGGAATGGACCATACTGAACAGGCAAGGAATTCAGAATAAACTGAACAAGGAAAGATTCACCAACAGTCATTTCTAAGGTCTTTAGCTTTGCAGCTAGGTTCGTCATTTTCAGGATGTGGTTTTGCATCCCACGAACCCCATCATATTTCATTGTGGTCAACTGGGCCGTTAATGTCCCAGCAAGGGATTTGTCATCAGTTTTGAAACACTCTTCCACTACCTTAAGGAATTATTATGCGTTATCACTTTTAGCAAGCGATGTCTTAATGTTGCTTGCGATAGTCATTCGCATAAACCCAATGCAAACTTTATTTGACCTTTTCCGAGCATCATAAAAGGCCTTGTCCTCATCATTAGTTTCATTAGTGGGCTCATCAAGCTTTTCAGAATCGAGTGCATAATCAACATCCAAAACACTTAAGTGAAATCGGATATGTTCACTCCAGTCTGAAAAATTTGACCCATTAAGGACAAGTATAGACGAAGCATGGGAGTGCAATGCAACATGAATAGCTACTGCAATAAAATAAATGCTCACTACGTTATTTAATGCTTTGAAATTTAACACATACTAAATCATTATATATGATGAACTAAATAGTATCATTATGATATAACCTTTGGGTCGATACCACAATATACAAAAGTGTTCACTCATAATTTAAATTTCATTAGTAATAGGATTTATTAATTATGCAACGTAATATTAGACAGGTATGCTACCTTTGGGTATCCACCCCCATTCTAATACACATTAAATTATCCTATTTCAGTTTCTTAAACTTTAGTAATAATTAACCTTTGGGCTAACTATTATTTATTTTATAAAGAAATTGTAATATAATGTCAATTTCATTAATACATTGATATTAATAATTTTTTTCTATCTTGTTTGGGCTGCTTTGGCAGCTTACCAATATCTTTACAAAAAGTTATAAATATCAACAATTTTGACATTATTTATTAAACATGCAGCGGAATTATAATAACTAAATAAACTTTATGTATGATTATAAAAATAATCATACAATGACATGTATATCTTTTAATATACATTTATATACATTCATCATAATTATTAAACATTAAACAATAAATTAAGTTGTCAAAATATCAATTTTATATGTATGACCATTACTTTAAATAACATAACCTATATCTAATAACCTATATCTAATAAGCTTAATAAAACATTATTAATATGATAATTAAATATCAAAATTATCAATATCAGATCATTAAAAAACTTAAATTTTAAAATTATGAATATCAAATTACTAACTACATACTTTAATATAGCTAACTGTTAATTATAGTTAACAAAACAATTAATATGTCTATTGATTAATTGCAGTTAAACAAAATTATTCGCAATTTTATTTTATGTTTACTTAATATTAAATAGATAATGATGGAAACAATACGTGATTCAATCCTATGCTCTGATACCACATGTAAACTATTATACAATTCACACTTAATGTTAATTGAAGGATCTAGAATCACATATTGTTTCACATATAAAATAATCACGTTAATTTTGTAAGATAATAACTTACGTACCTTGATCCATGGAAGAAGATATTTTGACAACAATCGTTTCTCTCCTCCTTAACATTTATACTTTAAACTTTTATGTGTTATTTTGTATATCAGAACTAATGGGAATTCTGATTTATATAAAGGTCGGAGAGAGGACGAGTGTTTCTCACATTTAGTTAACGTAACAATTAATTCCCATAAAATTAATGTTATGTTGAGAAACAGTTTCTCAAACCAATACATCGGCATGTGCATTATTTAGATAATTAATCCTTCATTAATTTAAGAATTAATTTGATAACTTACTTATCTCACATTAACTTAACATTAAAACCATTAGTTATTAGGAGTTTAGGACCATAAATCCTACACTTTTGTCCTAATGGATTTTTTTCGATTGGTTCTGTTAGGAGATGCTTAGAGGGTGCTTGCGGTTTGGGTGTCACCCCGGTCTGTCCCTTCCTTTGGCAGGGGATTTGCCCTCCGAAAGTTGAGGTATTTATGTGGCAGTTATTCAAAGGCAGAATCTTTGTTAGATCAGTTCTTCGTAGGTTTGGAATGGATGGTTTGGCTGACATTAATTGTCCTCTGTGTTGCAATTCACCTGAGACTATTGATCATCTTTTCATTCAATGTGTTTGGGCTTGGGAGGTTTGGTCGGTGGCTATGGGGTGGTGGGACATTGAATCTTGCAGCAGTAATTCTGTTGCCGAGTGGATGTATTGTTGGTCAGGTTTGTGCCCTTCAACGTCTAGGAAAAGGGTATGGAACTTGCTATTTTGCGCGGTGGTTTAGACGATATGGGAGTTTTGTAACAATGCGATTTTTAATGGCAAGAATGCTAATGTTTTGTTGGCTTTAGATTCGATTAAATTCAGGACGGTTTGGTGGTTCAAAAATCTTGGTTGTGGCTCAAGCGATGATGTTTCTTTGCTGATTTTAGACATAAAGGAAAGATGTGTTGACAAGTTTCCTGTCAAGATTCCAAGGAATGACATCTGGTCTCCTCCTTTGAATGATGATCTTTTCTTCAATGTTGATGGTTCTGTGAGAGGCAATCCGGGGGTGTTCTTCGTGATGCTAATGGAAAAATTCTTTGCCTGTTTTCTTCCTGCGTTGGCACTTGTGATTCCAATAAGGCTGAAGTTCTTGCAATTCATACAGCCTGCATGTTGATTTCCTCTTGTCAGTCCTTGGTTGATCGCTCTGTCACTATTATCAGTGATTCTAATAATGTTGTGTCTTGGATCAATGGCGAGGGTTTTGGGTTGCTTGAAATGGTTAAATATATTTTTCATATCATACAGCTCTTGTCTTCGAGGTCTTCTCTGTCTATTAAATTCATGCCTAGGGGCTCTAATTCTTTAGCGGATAGTTTAGATAAAGCTAGTTCAAGTTTGCAGGTGGAGAGATTGGAATGGGGTGATTTGTAAGTTTTGCCTGGTGGTTGCTGTTCTGGTTTATTCTTTTTCTGGGTGGTGTTCGTTTTTGTATTGTTTGCTATTTTGCTTGTTGGCTTCCTCCTGAGCGGTTTCGTTGTTTCGCTCGTCTGAGGCTTGCTTGTTTTTTGTTGATGTCGGTTACCTTTTGCCTGGCCTTTGTATCACCTCCCTTGTTTTTTCAATAAATAGCTGATTTAAAAAATAAATAAAAAATAAAAAATAGAAAAAAACTGTACATGCTTTTCCTTTTTTTTTGTTTTGTTTTGTTTTTTGTTTTGTTTTATTATTATTTTCTTTAGATTATCAGTTTTAGATCTATATAATAAAATATTATATATATATAATATTTGGATACTAATATTGATTTGGATTTTGTGCAGGGATTTCTACATCATTAAGAAATTTTAATTTGTGTATAAAAAAATTAATTTGGAATGTTTTATTAAATGAACAAATTACCTTTCTAATATCGAAACATTCATAAGGTCATATAAGTCTTTTTTGTAATGATAAAATTGTAAATATAAGTGGGTCAAACAATCTTTTCAATCAAAAAAATTAATTTTTGGGGCAAAATAGTCATTTCAACATATTTGTGTGCATGTACCCCATTTAATCATGTCTTTTGGTTCCAGACATCAGACGGTAAAGCCTGATAATTATGAAAGTAGTGTAGAAGGACAATCTATAACAAATCATGAGACCAATTGGGAATACAAAGATTTGTGTAATTGGCAACTACCTAATATTAACCAAAAAAGTATCTACAAAACCAAAAAACTAGATTTCAGAATAAGGCTCGGACAAAGAACCAAAGAAATAAATGTCAAATTCCAAAACGACACTTTTTTCGACAAATCTTATGAACAAGAACACTCTTAAACATTACTGCAAAATAAGGTAGTGTCCAGATCGGCCTAAAACCACTCTCGAAAATTAGACTCAATAATTGCATTATGATCTATCTGCGTGATGGCAGGATTACAGATTATATGGAATCAATCATAGGAATGGCTGAAACCAGCCTCAGTAATGGTCCCATATACTTCCAATGTTACCCCAATTTCAAAATTGCTATATATATACATATATTTGCCAACTATATCGATAATACAAGAATATACAAGAATAGTTATAAATACATTGACTTATATATGGTCATGTTAAGGTTTATATATATATATTTTAGAAAGAATTGTGCAACTGTGTTCCCTATTTGGCAACTAAAGATAATAGACATAAAAGTATTAATTTTCCAACTAAAATTACAGTTGCTAACTCAATATATTTGGTCTTAAAAAATTATTGTTTGGAGGGAAATATTGGCGCTAAAATGTTTTTCACCTTTGACAACTAAAAATATTAGTAGTGGAAAAAGTTATTTTCCAACTAACATTATAGTCACGAATAATACGGAAAAAAAGGGTAACATTATTTATCAACTAAATATATTAGAAACGAAAACACTTATTGTGTGACTAACTTTATAGTTCTTAATGCATATATTTAGTCTCGAAAGATATACTTTTGGCGGGAAAAAATGACGCTAAATTTTACTTACCTCTTTGTCGACAACAATTAATAGTCACATAAAGAATCAGTTTATTAATCACTCATTCGCAACCAAATTGAACAGTCACCAAAACATATTTTCCTTGACTAAATTTTGAAGTCACAAATCACAAAAACTTGGTCCCTGAATGATTTGGATCCATGATTTTTCTTTATTGCAACTACCATGTTACAATGGTTGCAGAAAGTAACATTTTGACCATTTATTACATGGTCATATTAGTCACAAAAAGACCTAATGTGTGACTAAATATATAGTTGTTAATGTCTTATATTTAGTCTCGAAAGGTATATTTTTGGTGGGAAAGAATGGTGCAAAAAATTATTTGTCTCTTTGTCGACAACATTTAATAGTCACTAAAAGAATCATTTTGAGACTAAAATTATAGTTACTAAAGTTACATACTAGTTGTGGTAGCCAAAAATAGCTCATAGGCCCAACCGCTTAAAAGCCCAGGCTAAACAAATATAGATCCAGGAACGGCCCACGAGACATGGGTTAACCCACCTGCTAACACCAAGCTACCTTTGACCAGGTCGTTAACAAGCAGTTAAGAAGATGACTCAAACCCATTCAAAACCACGATAGAGTATCCTAGGAAATCCGGTCGAGATTTCTAGGATCATATGCTCCACCATATCCACGCCAAGCAGTCCCAGCACCTATAAAGAGCGAGTTCCATAGACGACGAATCCTCTAATTATTATTCTGACATAACACTATTAAAAGCTTTGGCGTGTTGAAGTTTTGGTTTGATATGAATTCCGGTCATTGGAATCTATAATCCCTTCCAGTCACGATCAACTGATATCTAAACGCTCAGCCCAAGCTTAACTAATGCTAAGATTATATAACCACCTTTCAATTTCTTCAATTTCTACTGTTTTATGCTGTTTTACATCTTTTTTGCAGGTTAAGTAGCAATCGATGTGACAAATTCGACGGGTTGAACCCAAATTGCTTGGGCCTGATTTGAACCCGATCCGACCCATCTCGATTATAGGTCGACCTTCTACAATTTGGCGCCCACCATGGGGCCCATTGCAATTTCATAACAACCTAGTTGAATCAAGTAGACAATCTTCGCATGATGTCAGAAGACGGAAACACCCCCACCATCGAGGAACAAATCGCCATGTTAACTGCCTAGATGACCGCGAACGCTAAAAAACTATGAATGCTCGAAGCCGAAAATATTATGGTTCGAACTCGTAACGCGGAATTGCAAGCCATCATCGATGGAACACCCATTAACCTGGCACCTGAGCCACCGATCCCAATGCCTGATAGCGAGCATGTTGTCGACAGAAAAGCCCCGATCGCGCCAATAAAACCACAAAGGCTAGAACCGATCCCCGACGCTGGAGCAAATCAAAGCGTGACCCAAACAGTTCTGATTGAACACGATTTGAATAATTTGTCTGTTCGACCCGAAGCTTTGCAAGAGCAAAATCTAGTTGTCGATTCGATGCTAGACAATGCTCTCGGGACGCCATTGTCACTACGATCTACTCCAAATTTGGTAAAATCTAATTCCGATTTACATTTGTTTGCTAACCTTGAACTTTCTCGCAAATTTGCAGAAATGAAGGCCTTAATCCAAAAGATCCCCGGAGTACCTGCGCCAATTAAGAGGAGCACAACTAATAGCTTCACAGATTCACCCTTCGTCGATGCCCAGGAAATTCAATTTCCCTAACATGAAGCAATTTGAGGGCACGACAGATCCAGACGATCATATAGCACAGTACAAACATCGCATGTTCACCACTGCAATTCCACGCGACCTTAGGGAAGCATACATGTGCAAAGCGTTCAGCTCTAGTCTCGGTGGCCTGACCCTACAGTGGTATACTAACTTTCCTAACAATTCAATTACCTCTTTTGCGTAGCTTACAGATACATTCATGGAACAATTCACGAGCAGTAGCAAGCTTGAGAAACAGTTGGATGACCTGTATACCATTACTCAGAAACGCGGCGAGAACCTTAGGACATATGTGGGACACTTTATACCACTCCAGGGCAAGTAGCTTATCGAATCCTGCAATTACGGCTGGCTATTATTGGGCGACCATGCAATCAGATTCCCAAAATCATGTAAAGACCTGCAACAAGTGTCAGAGATTCGCCGAAGTTTCTCACCTTTCTCCAGGTACGTAGAATTCTATTTCGACCCCTTGACCTCTTATGAAATGGGGAATGAACATTGTAGGTAAGCTACCTGCAGCACCTGGCGGTGTCGTATACATGCTAGTCTTAACGGACTATTTCACCAAGTGGGTCGAGGTAGGATCTTTCCAACATGTACGAGATATAGAGGTACGCAATTTCATATGGAAAAACATTATTTGCAGGTTTGGATTACCCAAAGAGATCGTAATCGACAACGGATCCTAGTTCATCTCCTTTGACTTCCAAAATTTCTGCGATAGATATGGGATCAAATTGAGTTTTTCAATGCCTCGATATCCCCAAGCTAATGGATAGGCCGAGTCGACAAACAAGACAATCATCGATACCCTAAAGAAAAGACTTGAAGTTGAGAATAGTGAGTGGGCCAACAAGCTACTTGAAATACTGTGGTCGACAGAGAAGAAAATGAAGACATTTGTTCAAAACGATGTCACTTCCTTTTGACACTCTATATATATGTCTCTTTCTTCTTAGGTCAAAGCATGAGTTCAAAATCATAGTTTCAACTTAGAACATTTTCCAAGAGTGAAAATGTTCCAAGAACTCATCTTTGATCACACAAACCCATTTCCACATACATAAATCATCATCTAAGCATCATCTAGGATCATCTAGCATGTGCTAATGCATGAGTTTTCTTCAACACACATGGTATGATTTGTTGAACACTATTATCTTCATAATTAGTGTTTTTACTTATCAATTTTATCTCATTTATTACTTGTATGTGTTTAGATTAATTTCTACATACATGATTGAGATTATGTGTTGATTAGGTTATTTGTGATAGCTAGGATTTTCATGTTTATCTAACATCTAGCTATTTGATCTCATTAAAATGATTGAGATTATTTTTGATAGCTATTGTATCTAGGATTGATTATCCTTAACATAGCTAAGCTTTATGCCATGACATATAGCTATATTTGATATCTAGGATTGATTTTATTGTCATCATATAATCCTAGATAAGCATTTAGTGTACCTTAGCATTATTTGCATATTTGGATATCATTGCATATTCACTTAGGGTTTGATCTCTTCGGAGAAGTAAGTCTTGTGTGATGACCGAGATTAGGTCATATACCAAGATTAGGTGTTCATAAGAGCAAATTGGACTAGATCCACTTTTATAGGCCTGCGGATAGTGGTAGTGGTAGTGGTAGTGGGTTATTGACCAGGATTAGGTCGTAAACCGGGATTAGGTTATAAACGCTATCACAATTAGTGGATTCGAGGTTTGAGTGTGGCGCACTTACCAGCCCGTGGTTTTTCCTTGTTGAGGGTTTCCACGTAAAAAATCAAGTGTCGTTTATATTTCCGCACATTTACACTTGATTTATTGTTTTGTGATTTGGGGTTATATTTGTAGTATTGACTAATCCGAAAAATTTGGTAATAACATATTAACAACCCATTCACATACCCTCTAAGTCATATATAAAAGACACACACGCGAATACGGGAATTTATTATTCCTTTCACTACTCACTACTCCAATGCTGTTGATTATGACAAGCAGCCAACTGAATCATTGCAGGACAGTGGATTAATGAGCGACGACACCATACCCTGCATTCAAGGGTCCGCAACGACCTAATACACTGCATTCAATGTTTTTCAGTACGAACTTTAATCTCGATCAAATTCAATACTTCCAGTACTCTCTTTCGACATCGCATACTGGCAGATTGGGGGAATATTACTGGGGACAAACGGCCAGATTACGCATGTATTCGATACTTTGTAAATAATTATGCATGTACGCAATTTCAATGTTAATAAAAGGTCGTGTCGACCCAATTACGCATGTACATGATTTTAATGTTAATAAAAGGTCGTGTTGATTCAATTACGCCTGTACGTGATTTCAATGTTAATAAAAGGTCGTATCGACCCAATTATGTATGTATGCGATTTTCAATGATAAATAAAAGGTTGTGTCAACCCAATTACGTTTATGCGCAAGTTTATAGGTTCGCCCATACAACTATGATTATATACACCCCAAAATTCAATGGTCGAGTCAACTACACAATTATATCAAGTCAAGGAGAATCTCTCATAACGATAATAGCAAAAGCATATGATCGACACATAGATACGAAAATATATAAGGTCGATTCGACTTAATCATTCAAGGTTACATTAGACAGTCGACACAGGAAAATTAAACAATACGTCCGTTCGACAAATAGCGAAAAATAAAAGCTGCAAAGACAGTTTTGTTAAAACAGATAAAAGATCAATCAAGAGTCGAGTCATCAGTAGCATTATTGACATCAGCTGGGTTCTTATCGGCCTCTCAGCCATCATCAGCAACCTCTTCAGTAGCCGAGGACCCCTTGTTTCGCATATGCTCCATTTCTTTGCAAGTGTCAATCTCCACTTGCATCTCTTTGGAGTCCCACTTCACATGTTCACTGGACAAGTATTGCTTGAAAAGCTCCGCCCTAGCTTTACACATAGCTTCGACCATCATAGACAAAGTTATTCCTTCAAACCTGTGACAAGTCGCTCTTGCTCTGCGACAATTTCATTAGCCCTCGTTGACTCATCGTGGAGTCAATCTCTCTCCTCCCTCAACCCCTTCATCTCCTCCTTCAAAGCTAAGTTTTTCTACTCCATCTGCTTCATTGCTTTGTTGAACCTAGCGTTATCTGCCTTTATAGTGTCGTTGGCCTTTCTAAGCTTAGCACATCTCTCATTGATAACTTTGTACCTATCATGTAGATGCAATTGCACTTGTAGAGCCTGGGAGACAAATATCGTATTATTAAAAATCGAAACTAATCTAAAAGAAAAGGAAATTTGGTAGATAAACCAACTTACCTAGAACGTCAACAGAATACCTACTTCAAACACCTTATCCGTTTTTCTAGCTTTAAGATACCCCTCATCCACAGAAAGAAGGAGGTTGCTTGACTTCTGCAGAAAGCCACTTGGTTCCTTGAATGATGACATCCCCAAAGGAAAAAAGCACGATTGACGAATCAGGGGTTGAAGCAGCGGCAACCGACTACCCTTTTGGGTCGGATCTGACATTCTCCTCAATGTCGACATCAGAAGCGGCCTTCTCATGTGATGAAAGGAAAACATGTTCCTATACATTTGACTCCTCCATCGACTTCTCACCGGCCTGCTTCCTCTTTGCTACTACCCGCCTTTTGCTAATACTCTCACTGCAAAGCCTCACAGCTTCAGCAGTATCATGCATGTTGATTTTTGCACTCGATATTGACATCACTACGAAACGACGCTCAACATCAGATATAGGTGACAGAAATTTCATATCACATTAAAGAATTTTAAGACTCCTCCTAGTCTAAACATACGACACAAAATTCGTCACATATGGATACGATGCTCGCGAGGTATTCAAGGTCAACCAATGCCACAAGCTACTAGGCCTAAGTTTACCTTTTGTAAATAACACTCTCCAACTCCTTTCTTCAGCAGGAATATTAAGTATACTCTCAGTACGCTCAAGCGCCTCGTCACACAACAGTTTACTCTCTGCACCTTTTGTTTCTACATAAGCAGTTACTCATCAATACTAAGGGCAATTTTCTTTTTTCTTTAAAAAAAAAAAAAAATTCTCTAAACGACAATGGCAATCGATACTCACCATATCAGTTCCAAACACACTGGTAGCGAAACTGCAACCTCCCTCAAGGACCATCGATCGGAGAACCTTTAGCAAAAAAGAATGTATCCTTCCAATGTCGTTCGTTTGTTGTAAGGTCAACAATAAGCTGATTGTCTTTAGACCTCAATATCAGTATATAACGACCCTTATCACTTACGTGCTCATTCAAATAATAGTTATGTAGGAGACACCCCAATCCAAACTTCAACTAATATCTCTCACGGAGAACAGTTAAACTCAACAGCATCCTCAAACTATTTAGCATCAACTGGCCAGGAGCGATGTTGTAATACAACAACATGCATCGAGCCAGAGAAGGTACTGGGAATCTAAAACCCAAAAGAAGAATATACTCATAAAAACATGTCCACCCAGGTATGTCCCAGTCCGCCCGTTCACGTCCCTTTGGTGTACGTAACTCGACAGACGCAGGAATGCCATAAATCGTCTGTAAACGATCCATGTTGCCATCCGTAACCACGCTTGCTGGACTATCAGTTAGAATGCCCAACGGATGACCTGAAGTCAATGGCTTTGCGATATCTATGTACTCTAGAAATTTAACCCATTGCGAAGAAGCACGCATAACCCCCATGCTCTAACATACCAGCACTATTGATATTTACAACAGTCGACTAATCTATCACCGACACTTGTCTATCGACATTCCTAGCATCGATGTTGACTCCTCTTTCGATTCCTTCCAAGTCACTGGGGGTCCAGGTATAGCGCGGATATGAGATTGTTTGGTCGCTCAACATGGTATCTCCAATAGCTGACAAATGCAAAATGCACAAGTCAGGCAAAAATTTATTTGTCTCTTTGTTGATAGCATTTATTAGTCACTAAAAGAATCATTTTGAGACTAAAATTATAGTTACTAAAGATACATACTAGTTGTGGTAGCCAAAAATAGCTCCTAGGCCCAACCGCTTAGAAGCCCAGGCTAAACAAATATAAATCCAAGAACGGCCCACGAGACATGGGTCAACCCACTTGCTAACATCAAGCTACCTTTGACCAGGTCGTTAATAGAGCAGTTAAGAAGATGACTTAAACCCATTCAAAACCACGATAGAGTATCCCAGGAAATCCGGTCAAGATTTCTAGGATCATATGCTCCACCATATCCATGCCTAGCAGTCCCAGCACCTATAAAAAGCGAGTTCCATAGACGAAGAATTCCCTTATTATTATTCTAACATAACACTATTAAAAGCTTTGGTGTGTTGAAGTTCTGGTTTGATACGAATTCCGGTCATCGGAATCTACCATCCTTTCTAGTCATGATCAACTAATATCTAAACGCTCAGCCCAAGCTTAACTAACGCTAAGATTATATAACCCCATTTCAATTTCTTCATTTTCTACTGTTTTGTGATGTTTTACATCTTTTTGCAGGTTAAGTAGCAATTGACATGACAAATTCGACGGGCTGAACCCAAATTGTTTGGGCATGATTTGAACCCGATCTGACCCATCTCGATTGTAGGTCGACCTCCTACACTAGTCTCAAAACATATGTATGTGGAGGGAAATGGTGGCGCCAAAATTTTAATCACCCATTCGCAACTAAATTACACATAGTCGCCAAAACATACTTTATTGACTAAATATTTAGTCACAAATCACAAAAATTTGGTTACATAATGATTTGGATCTATTATTTATCTTTGTTGCAACTACCATGTTACAACAGTTGCAGAAAGTAACATTTTGCAACCATTTATTACATGGTCATAGAAAGTTAGTTACTAAATAACAATTTTCTTGTAATGCTCATGGAGCAGGTGTAAGAGGGTTTATCACTAGATCAACCTCATCTCATTCCTCTCGTAAAAGTTTCATTGATAAAAGCTTTAGTTAAATCGATCAATAGATTTTGTATTAAAATGTGGTGATCAATTAGTTTCAATTTTGTCAGCCAAAGCTTAAGGTTCTTTAATAAAAAATGCCACGGACAGGGGTGGACCCACGTTAAGATCATGCCCCACCTCAAATTAGTTTCAAATAAATTGATTTTGTTATATATATTCGGGGTTTTTTAGGAGGGAGAAGACTCGAACCCATAATCTCATGATGCAAGTGTGAGAGGGTTTATCACCGGATCAACCTCATCTTGTTCCTCTCGTAAAAGTTTCATTGATAATAATTGATTTAGCAATAATTCTGATTGTGAATTGTCCAAAAGTAGAGAAAATCTTCGATGGGACAATAAAACTGCCCCATCGAAGATTTTCTCCCTATACTATCAATTATTATCTTTCAAATCATACGGTAAAAATTACCACACAATACAACATTGCAAGAGTAACTAACAGTTTATACAAAACAGTTACTTGATAAATTTTTAATCCGTAAGACATTGGTCATGAAGACCGTCTTGTAAAAGTTTCAACTTAAAAAAAAAAAAAAAAAAAACTATTACATTAATTTGGGGTTTTTTGGGAGAAAGAAGACTTGAACCCACAATCTCATAGAGCAGGTGTGAGAGGGTTTATCACCGGATCAACCTCATCTCGTTCCTCTCGTAAAAGTTTCATCGATAAAAGCTTTAGTTAAATTGATCAATAGATTTTGTATTAAAATGTGGTGATCATTTAGGTTCAATCTTGGCAGCCAAAGCTTAAGGTTCTTTAATAAAACATGCCACAGACAGGGGTGTCATTACAAAGTGAATTAATTATAAATACAAAACAAAATTTCTTAGTATAAAATTAGATTGTAATTTATGTTGTTTTAATTGTTATTATTTTTTTTATTAATATTGTGTTTCTTGTTTTTATTTCTTTTTAAATGTAAGATTATGTAGTTCATCTTGAGTAAGCATTCTTTTGTTTTATTTTATATCCTAAACTTCGTTATATCATCAATTTTTCTTTATATAAAAAAACTCATTTAAAAAAAAAAAAAAAAAAAAAAAACTCATTTTACTATGATCTTAATTTTTCAGTATTTTTATTTATTTATATTTAATTGTTATTTTTGTTCAAGTGCCCAACCTAGTTAAAATTTCTGGTTTTGCCACTAGTGTGAGGGGTTTACCCCCTAACCAATCTCATCTTGCCCCATTTAATTTTACTAACACCTTAGCAGGAATACATATATTAATGTCATTGATTGTCTAATTTAATAATCCATCGAAAATAATATTTGTAGCCTAATTAAAATATATTATATAACATTTTTCAAAAATATATATATATACAGTCCCGATCTGGTCAATGCATCCTGATATAACTTTATCAGGATATTGAATGTGAGCCACTAGTTTTGACAAGTGTATACACACTTGAGTCAAAGTATGTAAAACGAGTGACTCACATTCAAATGTTATATCAGTATGCACTGATTTGAAATTTTTTCTATATATATATATATATTATATAAAATTTATATAATAATATAATACTTAAATATATATATATATATATATATATATATATATATAAAAGGTTCTGTTATCCGAAAAATCCATAAGGACCTCCCTACAACAATTAGCTAAGGACAGTTGACTGACTTTCCAATTGAATGGTTAAAAATACCATTGGTTAACTATTTTATCCATTTTTAAAGAAATTTTATCCATTATTGTCTTCCTAGAAAATAAATGATTTTTAAAAAATCAGAAAGGACAAAATATTTTTATAGACCAGAGGCTGGTGACTGTAATTTTGGTTTAAGATGAGGTTGTGAAACTGTAAGCTCACGAACAGAGGTCTGTTGATTGAAACATATATTGAATGATTCACAAAATGGTGGGTGTAATTGTGGAAAGTGTGATTGATACAAATATTGAATGAGAGTCTCGCTCTTTGCATTTCCACCACCACCTCCAATTGCCACAATCACTCCTTGTCCACACCTACAACAAATTAGGTCTACTGCAACACGCAATGTGTGTTGCGAAAACTTTTCGCAACATGCCTTGCCTGTTGTTGATACGCCTGTTGCCAAAAGATGATATGCATTTTACAACTTACACCACGTGTTGTCGTAGATACAATAACAACATGAAGCGTGTGTTGTTATAACTAATGACAACGTCTATGTATGTTGTCGTAGATATTTGTAACAACGCACCTTGTTCGTTTTTAAAAATATTTATGGCAACACGCACTGTACATAAACGTCTATAACAACAGGCGTTATGTGTTGCTGTAGATAAGTACCACAACAAATGTAGTACGTTGCGGTAGATGTTAACACTCCGTCGTCGCCATCCGGCCACCTGACGTCGTCTGGCAACCCACCTCTGTCGCCGTCGGCCGTCCGGCCGCCATCCGGCAACCCACCTCCGTCGCCGCCGGCCGTCCGGCCACCCACCCACCCACCATTGTTGTCGTCTGTCAACCATCCGGCCACCAACCGCCGTCCGCCGTCCCGCCACGACCGTCGCCTCCTGCCACCCACCGCCGACCATCACCGCCGCCGTCCACCGCCTCCAGCCACTTCTGATAATAATGAAAATTAATTGTCATTAGTGGGAATTGAACTTGAGATCTCAAGTCAATAATTGAAAGTCTTTACCACTTGACTACAAGACTTGTTGTGTTAACAATTGAACAAGATTTATATATAACCTATATGAGTTGTTAGAAAAAAAAAAAAAAAAAAAAAAAAAAAAAAAACCTTGTTAGATAAATTTAAATTTATTCAACTAATCAAAATTCTAATTTCTACGATTGACATATATTAAAAAAATATTTATTGAAACTTTTAATAAAATTATATTTTTAAAAACATATATAGTCGAGTTATTGGTCAATACTCTATGGTCACGTCTGGTTACATGGTGGAATGGTAATCAGAATGGTAATGAGAATGAGAATAAGAATGGAAAGGAAATGAAAGGAAAGGAAAACTAAGTTTTTTGTTTGATTGGAACTTTAGAATTAGTGTCTGAATCAGTATTATTTTGTTTGGTTAACAACGGAATGGAATTGAGTTAACTGTATTTTGACCAAAATACCCCTAATTATAAAACATTCATAATAACATGATATATTATGGATAATATTAATAAAATATAAAAGTATATTATATATATAATTATATAATATTTAATAAAATAATATATTATATATATATATATAATATATAATATATAATACATAAATATTATATATAGTACATATAATAATATATATATATATTATATAATATAATATATATAATTTATAATTTACAATATATATATTATATTATAGAATTTATATAATAATATATTTATATAATATAAATATATAATATATACCCCTAATTATAAAACATTCATAATAACATGATATATTATGGATAATAATAATAAAATATAAAAGTATATTATATATATAATATATAATAGATTTCTATGGCTGAATTGAATAAAAATAAATAACTAAATATTTAAATAATAAATTTTAGTCAAAATTTTAAGTTTTTTAATGTAGCGTAACCACCCTAATAATTATGTTATTGCTATATATCTATCTATATTGCTACAGTAAACATTCTTTAATAATATAAATAAAATGATCAAATATTAAATTTTTATTTTTATCTATTTAGATTAAATTAATTAGTATAAAAAAAATGAGCATTAAAAACACCATATTTTGAAAATGAATATTTAGTTATTTTTAACAACATGCATAATCTAGTTGTAAAAACTCCGAGTTTCGACAACATTAAAACAAAGTATGTTGTTAAAGATAAGTCTATGACAACAATAAGATTGGTGTGTTGCAGAATATGTTACTTTTAACAATATAAGTAAGTGCATGTTGCGAAAAACACATTTTTAACAACAAGCAAAGCTGCGCATTGTGGAAGATAAACCCTTTTAACAACGTGAAGATTGCGTGTTGTAAAATGTAGGAAATTTAGCAACATGCAAGTCTGCGTGTTGCAAAACTCAAGACATTTAACAACATGCGGGTTTGTGTGTTGCAAAATGCAAAAAATTTAACAACATGCAAATTTGCGTGTTGCGAAAAACTAATAGTTTAACAACATGCGAACTTGTGTGTTGTGAAAGATAAGTCGTTTAACAACTTGCATAAAATGTGTGTTGTCATATATTGTGATTTTTTAACAACTCGCATTGTGTGTTGTAATACGTAACCTTTCGCAACATTTATCAGTTATACGTTGCAATATGTCTCCCATTGTTGACTACTTACGCATGTGTGTTGTTGAAAATCACTTCCACAACATGCATTTTTCGCACGTTGCGATATGTGACTTTTGGCAACATTTACCTGATGTATGTTGCTAATTGAATGTTGTCTTAGACTGTTTTTCTTGTAGTGACGGTGCTGTCTAGACACTAGAAAGGAAGATCCCAAAACATCTAGCAAACATCGATATTTCAGAAATCTTGTTCTACTTTTTTTCCTGGTGGGTTTTAAATTTTGAAAACAGACTAGAATCAAATAAAATTATACGAAACAGAGAGTTGCATAATAGAGCAACTAGGAAGCAATAAAACAAGAGCAAAGTGTTTGTGAGATCAAACCTGGATAAATAAGAAAAGAGTTTCTTGATTGATCGTATTGCGAACAACTACGGATGGCAATGGATCGGATCGGGGATGGATACCCCAATATCCATCCCCGTATCCATTTGAGATATGTATCTCCATCTCTGCATCCATCCCCATTTCTAAGGGGGGTGTATTGGATTGGGATTTTAATAGACAATTTTTGGGTGGTAGGATTTTATGGATTTTTAGGATTTTAAAGACTATTAGGATTATATGGACTAGACTTTTAGGATTTTGGTTTTTTTTTTAAAAGAGTCTCTAGACTTTATTTATAGACTATTAGGATTATCTAGACTTTATTTATAGACTATTATGATTATCTAGACTTTATTTAAAGACTTTTTGGACTTTTATTTATTTATTTATTTATTTATATGTGCCCTATAAATTTGTTAGCTAACACACATACCCAAGTTGAGAAACCCAAACTAGATAGATGGTCTGAGCTGAAAAAACCCACACTACTACAAAAATGTTAAAAGACATCGGTTGTTTACATCGGTTTTTAGATAACCGATTTAAAAAAACTTTTAGAAGTCGGCTTTTATAAAAACCAATTTCTTAAATATTGTGGTTTAAAAAAACAACGGTTTTTGGGAAAACCGATATTGATTTATTTTCCAATAAGAAATCGGTATTCCTTAAAACCAATGTCTTAAATATTACTGTTTGAAAAGACAACGGTTTTTGGGAAAATAGATATGGATTTTTTTTCCAATAAGAAATCGGTTTTCATTAAAACTGATGTCTTAAATATTACGGTTTGAAAAGACAACGGTTTTTGGGAAAACAGATATGGATTCAAAAGCAAAATTCTACAGAAATTCAAATCTAACATATGTCCACATTCAAGTGTGCATCTCTAAAAATACTCAACGTTATTTGATAAAATTTTGACACAAGAAAGTAGACATGCAAACAAACACTTTTCATTCAGAAAATATTCCAAAAATCGATTTGTAAATGTGTGAAAATGAGCGATGAAAACATCTCACTCGCGGATTCGCGTCGCTTCTGACCTTTGACTGAATAATTGATCATAA
Organism: Acer yangbiense; assembly: GCA_008009225.1. NCBI lineage: Eukaryota > Viridiplantae > Streptophyta > Magnoliopsida > Sapindales > Sapindaceae > Acer > Acer yangbiense. Next base: position 43,884,909 of record CM017763.1, on the reverse strand, counting down.
CTTTCAAAATACCACCCAGAATATTACGTTCTTTATACCATTAGATTCATTTCGAAAAATTGAAGAACTCAATGTGGACCAAAAAAAATTATTTCCTTGCCAAAAGATACAGTTTTAAGGAAAAAGTTTGCACAAAAATTGATCATCTCCAATCGCTTCTGACCTTTGACTGAATAATTGATCATAACTTTCAAAATACCACCCATAATTTTACGTTCTTTATACCATTGGATTCGTATCGAAAAATTGAAGAACCAAACATGGACAAAAAAATTTATTTCCATGCCAAAAGATACAGTTTTAAGGAAAACTTTTGCACAAAAATATCTCCAATCGCTTCTAACCTTTGACTGAATAATTAAGCACAATGCAATTCGGTAGAATTTGGTTTGTTTTGGTGTGAGTTTTTAATAGCAACAGTTTTTTTTTTTTTTTTTTTTTTTGAATAGCACAGACGGTGTGATTATATTGTAACAGCACATGGAGCAAACAAATGCAAGGCAAATGCCCCACAACAACAAAAAGCAAAACAAAAGCAAAGGTCCCACAACAACAAAAAGCAAAACAAATCACGACAACACACATGAACACATGAACCAATTACTATGGATGTGAGCAATTCGGTGGGATTTGGTGGAATAATAGGCAGTGCAAGATAAATTACGATAACTAGGCAGTGCAAGATACAATATAATCATTACTTGAATCTGGTATGTTGTTAGGGTTTCTTCACGACCTTGTTGCTATTTTTTAAAAAGTCTTGAACGAGAGTGAAAAGTATGATGGGAGAGGGCAAGACAATTTTGAGGTCTAACTATTTATATTTATCACTAAAAAGTCTAGAAAATCTATTTTATCATGAAATCCTACAAATCTTGATCTCAATCCAATACCATCAGACAATTTGCTACCTCTTGAAAGTCTGGATCCAATACCACAAGATATTATGGACTTTTAAAAAAAGTCTTGAAAGTTTGGATCCAATACTATAAGATATTATAGACTTTTAAAATAAATCTTGAAAGTCTGGATCCAATACCACAAGATATTATGGACTTTTAAAAAAAATCTTAAAAGTCCTAATCGAATACCACAAGACTTATCTAACTTATTAAAAAGTCTCAATCCAATACCACCAGACTTTTACTTCCAAAAATTGTCTAATAAAATCTCAATCCAATACACCCCCCTAAGTGAGCAGGGCGGATTCGGATAATCCCCGAATTGAGATAGAGATATCCGTTTCCGCTCCTTCTATATCCATATCCGATGAAAAAAATGTAAATTATTATAGTTTATAGGAGAAAAATGTAACTAACACGTGTAACAGTACATTTTATCCTATTTAAAGGGAGAAACAAAAACATCCAATAAAGTTCAAATAATTTTTTTTTAATTATAACTTATATAATTAGAATTAATAATTACATAATATTTTTTTTAATTTTTAAAATATTAAAATATTAAAATCTATAATGGATCCGGATGAAGATGGATATCCATAGACGATATCCATCCCCATCCTCGAAAATAAGTGGATATTAGGATAACATTTATCCCCGCTCTATCCCCGAAATAAAAGTATCCATCCATATTTTAAATGGAACGGATTCTTACGGATATCCGTATCCATAGATAATTTTGCCATCACTACTAACAACATATTGATATAATCAAAAAGTGAACTCCTTTGCTTTGTAAAATTATTTTCAAGCAATCTTTGTATTTGAAAGTGTGACCTATGACTCTGTGACACTGTGTAGGCAACCATATTATTCAATTGAAATAATAAAGAAAGACCAACCATTCCAAGTTGTGTCATTCAAACAAAAAACAACAAACTATTGTAAGCGGCAATCAAACAACTTTCATATAAAAATTTTAATAAGTTGAGATTCTTAAGTTGAGAAGAGGGTAAATATATACAGACAAAAAGTGGGGAGTGGTTAGGGATTCCGAAAAGATGTCGTTGGTTAGATGGTAGAGAGAAAGAAACAATCCTAGCCATTTGTTTATTTGACTACCTCATGTCTACAATATTTAAAAGGTGATTAGCAATTAAATTAGTAATTTAGTAGGGAATCTAATCTGACTTGAAAATGGTTATTGTGTCATTAATTTGGATCAGGACTTACTTTTCAGCTACTAAAAAAAAAAGATTTGTATGGACAAGATTTATTTTACATTTTTTTTCTCCTTGATTACCAAAACAATGCCGTTTCTTTCATCTTCTTTTCGGTTGTTTCTCCCATAAATTCCTGCGTCTGAGTTTTTTTTTTTTTTTTTTTCAAAATCTGAAAACAAGATTGGATATGTTTCTTGGAAAATCGGAAGACGAGGATCAGAGGCGAGAATATGTTGGTTGATTTTGTTGGATGCCTGAATATGTAAATCAGTCTTGGATCAACTTGAGATTTCTGATTTTTTTATTACAATTTTTATTAAGTTTTTGGTTTTTTATTTTCTATTTGGTTCAGGTTATGCAAACTTAAATTTCTGATTTAATTTATTGACTTCAACATCTCAACCATTCATTTACTTTTTAATTCAATGGTTAAGATATTGAAGTCAATAAATAAATTAGATACAGTCCAGCCCCTATTATTTTAAGATTTGAAGAATGACATGAAATTACTAAATTAGTCAAGATTGGTTGTAGAGAAATTTGAGATATCTTGTTTCCATGGGATGAAAATTCTTCTCCCAGAGCCAGCGGCCGGAGTTTATGGGCAGAGAAGAAATACATGCAAATAAAACTTGTTGATCTCCAGCTGCCGGATCATCTCATGCATCCTTCTCCCTCCAAAGCTAACAACACCATGAGTTGTGAATTTTACATAATGTTGTTGTTATTGATTACTACAACACCATATCTGTTTCTGTTTTTGATGAAGAGAGGTCAAGCCAGGAGGCAGGTCCGGCCTCCAGGTCCCAATCAGCTCCCTCTCATCGGAAATCTTCACCAAGTTGGTGAGTCTCCCCACAAATCACTTGCACGCCTTTCAAATGAATACGGGCCGCTCATGTTCCTGCAACTAGGATGGGTTCCTACTATAGTCATTTCCTCAGCTGATGTTGCCAGAGATATCTTCAGAAACCACGATCTTGTTTTTTCAGGCAGGCCTGAGCTGTACACTGCTAACAAGTTGAGTTATGGTGGCAACAATATATCATTCACTACCTATAATGAATACTGGAGGGAACTCAGGAAGATTGCAATTATGGAATTGCTGTGTTCGAAGAAGGTACAATCATTTCATGCAGTGAGAAATCAAGAGGTGGAACTCATGACTAAATTCATTGCTCGATCATCGTCCCAACCAATTAATCTCAGTAGCTTGACACTTGTGCTGGCTAATAACATTGTCTGCCGTGCTATTTTCGGTAAGAAGTTCGATAATGCTGCAGGATTTGATGAGTTGATGCGTCAAGTACAGGGCTTGTTGGGAAAAACAAGTATAGCAGACTTTTTTCCATGGATGGAGTGGCTTAATAAGTTCAATGGAAGAAATGCGAGCATGGACAGGTATTTCGGAGAACTCGATAAGATCCTTGATCAAGAAATACATGACCATCTTCATCCTGAGAGGTCTAAACCTGAGAATGAAGATCTTATTGATGTACTTCTTCGCATTCAGAAGGATTCGAGTGCAGCGATTTCCCTAACAAGTGAACATATCAAGGCTGTCCCCATAGTAAGAAGTGAACATATATGTATTTATCTTTTTGTTTTTCATTTATAGATTAAATGCTAATTAATCCTCTGTAAACTCAAATCTAATTCTCAGGATATTTTTATCGCGGGCACAGACACTTCTTCAGCTACACTGGTTTGGACAATGACAGAGCTTATCAGGAATCCATCCGTGATGAGAAGAGCACAAGATGAGATACGGCAAGTTGTTAATGGAAAAGAGATGGTGGAAGAAGACCAACTTCCTAAACTCATCTACTTGAAATCAGTTATAAAGGAAGCATTGAGACTCCATCCACCAGCCCCACTAGTCCCTAGAGAAACTATTCAAGATTGCACCGTAGGAGGCTACAAAATTCCTGCTAAAACAAGGGTGATTATTAATATAAAATCAATAGGGACAGACGGAAAACACTGGGAAAATCCACTCGAGTTTCGACCTGAACGATTCTTGAATAGCTCTATTGATTTCAGAGAACCAAACTTTGAGATGGTCCCATTTGGAGTTGGAAGGAGGGGTTGTCCCGGAATGAATTTCGCCATTCCATTGCTTGAGCTTGCACTCGCGAACTTGCTGTATCGTTTCGACTGGAAACTGCCGCCTGGGATGACAAGTGAAGATTTGGATATGGAAGAAGCACTTGGGTTAACAATGCCCAAGAAAACTCCTCTTTGCCTGGCAGCTACACCAGCAATTATATAAGAATTATGCATAAATTAAGATGTCTTATCCTAATACTCATGATGAGCAGTTTGCAGAAAATAATTGCAAAGCCTTTGTTTTGGTTTTGTATATTGGAAATAATTTATTTACTAAGTATTTGAGTATGCTGGTTGTCCAGGTCAATAGGAGTTTGTTGTTAGTGGTTTTATGGTTATAGTACGTGTCCAGTTTTTATGGTCATTAGCATGGTCTATAGGAGAGTTTGTTTTTGCACGTTGTGTAGTGCCAAGTTTTGTGCCGTTAATTTGTTGGTGTACTGCCTATTTAAAGGCTACTGATTTATAAATAAAGGTGTGCAATAAAATAATATTTGTCCTCTTCCCTACTTACTTTTGCTTAGTGTTGTCTATTTTCAAAAGGTTCTCTTAAGTTGCAACAGTGGTATCAGAGCATAGGTTGAGAGAGAGTGCAAAAGTAAGGTTGAGAGTATCAAACAAAAAAAAGGGGAGTGTTCGTGAGATAGAATAGCAGCAGCTTTCTTGGTTATTTTTCTTTTCCTTTTCATTGCAGCAGTCATTAGTGATGGCTATAGAGAACACACAGAATTTTGTGCAACCTTCAATTCCACGTTTTGATGGCCATTATGATCATTGGAGTATGCTGATGGAGAATTTTTTGAAGTCTAAAGAATATTGGCAGGTCGTTGATTCTAGAGTAGCAGAACTTGCTGAAGGAGTCGTGTTGACGGATGCCCAGAGAACCGAACGAGAAGGATTGTAGCTGAAGGATCTTAAGGCAAAAAATTATCTTTTTCAAGCCATTGATCGTTCCATCTTGGAAACTATTCTTTGCAAAGATACTTCCAAGCATATCTAGGATTCCATGAAGAAGAAGTACCAAGGAACAACAAGAACAAAGAGGCAGCAGCTTCAAGCACTTCGTTCAGAGTTCGAAACACTTCGAATGAAATCAAGAGAATCGGTTACGGATTATTTCTCACGGACGATGGCGATCGTAAACAAGATGCGGATCCACGGCGACAAAACGGAGGATGTCACCATAGTAGAAAAGATTCTTCGATCCATGACACCAAAATTTAATTTTGTTGTTTCTTCTATAGAAGAATCTAATGACATTGATGAACTTTCCATTGATGAATTACAAAGCTCTTTGTTGAGTCATGAACATAAAATCAACAAGCAGGCGAAAGAAGAGCAATCATTGAAGGCCTCAATTGGAAATCACTTTACACCAAGCAAAGTTGATAGAGGACGAGGTAGAGGTAGAGGTAGAGGTAGAGGTAGAGGAAACAATGATCGTGGAAAACAACAGCAATACCAGCACCAAGATAGTCAATTTCAAGGAAGAGGAAGAGGAAGTCACCACTCAAGTACTACTAGCAGACCAATGTCAGGTCATCACTCAACTTCTTATAGACCAATCACTACAAGAAATTTGGTCTTTCGCAACGCGCAAAATGCGTTGCGAAAGGTTTTCGCAACGCACGCCCGAACGTTGTTGATACACCTGTTGCCAAAAGTCTGATGACTTTTTGCAATGCGTCATGCACGTTGTCTTAGAACAATGACAACGTGCTAATTGTGTTGCGAAAAAGACGTACATTGTTGTAGACATTTAACGCAACACGCTATAGACGTTGCGTTAAATGTTTAACGCAACGTGCATTGTACGTTATCTTAGAACATCGACAATGTACTAAGTGCGTTGTGGAAGAGACGCACGTTGTTGTAGATATTTATCGCAACACACATTTTACGTTGCCTTAGGCAATAAAAATAAATAAATAAAAATGATCCCCCATACCATCCATTGGGCTCCCTCTACTAGGCCCTAACACTATTGGGCCTCCAACCATATAGGACCAATATTTATTAAATCTCACAATTATTTGCTTGGGTTGGGAGTTGAACCTGAGACAGTGAAGACAATGAGGAGTGACTTTGCCATTTTGCTGGAAGCTTAACTTTGTTAAATATTGCATAACTATTTATAAATATATATCATATATATGCTACCAATCTGTTTACATTTTTTTTATAATTAATAATTTATTAAAAAAATATTAATTTTTATTAATTGGCCTTATAAACTCATTCTAGTAATCTTTGTAATTATTTTGTATGATAGAGACATAGATATTAAAAAAAAACGTTTAGTGTAGCATTTAATTAAACTATATTTTTTTATTTAAAATCAAACAATTGGGTTAGAGTCTATCAAAACTTAATGATAACAAATGTTGCAAACGTAGAACTCGAAATGAAATTCCCACTACATGGAAAAGGTCTAGCTCCCCCACATTTTATGATATGATAGTCAAAAGTGAGGCTTGAATGCTTGAATCCTTATCACAAAATAACAGGGGATGGGTCAAACCACTTTACTTATGGTTGTTGTGTATTTTTAATAATTATGAACACGTCCATGATGTTTGGGTTTTTAAATATTAAAAAAAAAATTCAAAACGCACAAGTCAACAATTGATAAAAATGTTCTTACGACAACGTGCATATAATATGTGTGTAACGAAATATTAGTATTTTTCACAATGTGCAATTCAATGATTGCTAAAAGAGTTTCTACGATAATGTGTATTACATTTGTGTTGCTAAATATTAGCCTTTCACAACGTGTATGACATTTACAGCAACATGCATGACTTATGTGTTACTAAAATATTTGTCTTTCGCAACATGCATGACTTATGTGTTACTAAAATATTTGTCTTTCGCAACACGCATAACAAGTGTGTTGTTAAATATTATCATTTCGAAACGCACACGACATCTACGGCAACGTGCATGACTTGTGTGTTTCTAAAATATTAGTCGATCTTTTGCAACGCGCATGATATGTGTTGCTAAATATCAACCTTTCGCAACGTGCAAACCAATAGTTGCTAAAGATTCTCCTACAACAACGTGCATGCTATGGGTGTTGTGAAATATTAAACGTTTTCGCAACGCGCATGACATACGTGTTGCGAAATATTTAACTTTTTCGCAACACGAAAATAATCAGTTGTTAAAGAGTATCATATGGCAACGTTCATGATGTGTGTGTTGCCAACTATTAGATTTTTAACAACATGCGCGTTTGTACGTTGCTAAAAACACACTTATAGCAACGTACACAAACATAATGAAATAACAATGACAACGTGCATCCGTTGTATGTTGTCATATGTGCTCAATTATTGGCAACATTCGCATGTACGTTGTCGTTAGTGGTTTTAACAACACACATTTTTTACGCATTGCGATAAATGACTTTTGGCAACGTGCTTTGCCTGTGCATTGCGATAGATGACTTTTAGCAATATGCGCAGCCCGCACTTTGTCTTTTGAATGTTGCTAAAAGTGAAATTTCTTGTAGTGAATGTCAGAAGACAAGTCCAATGTTGAGTGCTATATATGTCATAGGTATGGCCCTTATCAGTCAGAATGTAGAACTAATTTGTCTATGGGACATGTTGAGAAATCTAACTTTGCAGAAAAGAAAGAAGAAGTATCCTTGTTGATGTTTTGTCATGCAAAAGAGGAAACAAACAAGAATTTATGGTACTTAGATACAGGTTACAGCAATCATATGTGTGGAGACAAGTCTGCATTCTCTACTTTGGATGAGTCCTTCCGTTATAATGTGAAGTTTGGAGACAATTCTAAAGTCTCTGTAATGGGAAAAGGAAGGGTATCTATCCAAACCAAAGAAAATTCCATTCACAATATCGATCTCTAACGTTCTTTTTGTGCCAGATTTAAAGACCAATTTGCTTAGTGTGGGACAGCTGCAAGAAAAGGGATACGAGATTTCTATCAAAGATGGAGTATGTCGAATTCAAGATGCGAAATTGGGCTTAATTGCTCAAGTCAATATGACGGCAAATCGAATGTTTCCGCTTTATCTCCACAACACCACTCATTCATGCTTCTCAGCAAAATTGAAGGATGATGCATGGCTATGGCATATTCGCTATGGTCATCTAAACTTTGGTGGATAGAAGACTCTACAGCAGAAAAATATGGTGACCGGTCTTCCACAAATTATAGCTTCCTCTAGAGTTTGTGAAGAATGTGTTGTCAGCGAACAACACCGTAATCAATTTCAGCAAGGAAAATCATGGAGAGCAAAGAAGCAGCTGGAGCTAGTTCATTCTGACCTTTGCAGACCAATAAATCCATCTTTTAATAGGGGTAAAAGATACATAATTACCTTCATTGATGATTATAGTTGAAAATTTTGGGTATATTTCTTGCAGGAGAAATTTGAAGCGTTTGCAGCCTTTAAAAATTATAAAGCAATTGTTGAGAAAGAGGTTGGAAGTCCAATTAAAGTTCTTCGCACAGATCGTGGTGGAGAATACAACTCGCATGAATTTGCAAATTTTTGTGAGATTCATGGAATCAAAAGGCAACTTACAACAGCATACACGCCCAAACAAAATGGAGTTTCCGAGAGGAAAAATCGAACTATTCTGAACATGGTGCGTGGTCTTTTGAAGATGAGCGGCATTCCGAAAAATTTCTAGCCTGAAATAGTTAATTGGAGCATTCATATTTTGAACAGAAGTCCCACTCTTGCTATTCAAAATATGACACTAGAGGAAGCTTGGAGCGGACGAAGACCATCAGTAAATCATTTTAAAATTTTTGGGTGTATTGCTTATGTCCATATTCCAGATGAGAAGAGGAAAAAGCTAGATGACAAAAGAGAAAAATGCATTTTTCTTGGTGTTAGTGATCGGTCAAAAGCTTATAAGTTATACAATCCTAGCACCAAGAAAATTGTTATCAGCCGTGATGTTGTTTTTGATGAAGAAAGATTTTGGCTATGGAACAACAGTGCTGCTAGACAGCAAATTCTTGTTGATTTTGATGGAGAGAATGAAGATGAAAGACAGCAGCTGGTAGAGAATGAGCAACAACCAATTCCAATAGCTACTCAAGATGAACAACAACCACAACGTGCTAGAACAAGGCCTGCATGGATGACTAATTATGATGTAACTGGGATTGACCAATCTGAGGATCCACTTACACATTTTGCTCTGTTCTCTTATTGTGATCCCACCACTTTCAAAGCGGTTGTCAAAGAATCAAAATGGCGAAAGGCGATGAATGAAGAAATTGCTGCAATTGAAAGGAATAACACTTAGGAGTTGACTCAGCTTCCAAAGGGGCACAAGACAATTGGTGTCAAGTGGGTGTACAAGACAAAATTGAAGGAAAACAGCGAAGTCAACAAGTACAAGGCACGCTTAGTAGCTAAAGGCTATAAGCAAGAGTTTGGTGTGGACTATAGGGAAGTATTTGCTCCTGTTGCATGACTAGATACAATCAGATTGGTGATAAGCGTCTATGAGAAAAACCTACAACAAACAATTAGAAAATAACCTACCAATATTTTGTTGATCCGCTCACGGATGCCAGAATATCAGGCTACTGATAACATTAAACTTCGCGCACGAAGGATTGTTAACAGGCTTCAAATACTGCAATCTTCGCAAAGAATGTTGCACATGGATATTGAGAAACAATATCTGTATTTTTTATTAATCAAAAGCTAAATTAAAAAACAAAAACCTTAAATAGCAAAAGCAATTCAAATCCACTAAGACTCGAAATATCCTAAATTGCTGAACAAGAAAAAAATCCTAAAAATCCTAAGAATTGTAAGTTTAAAGAAAAACAAATTCTAAGTTAAGCAGAAAACTAAAAGTCTTCACGCAACAAACTACATGGCCAAAATTAGGCATGTTTTGATATGTTATGGATGACAAGGTCTTCATAACATCTGTAGGGCTCGTCTTGGGCTTTCCGGAAACATACTATAATAGACGATCCGACCAGATATGCCCGCCTAGATTTGGTTGGTCCACGCGACCCAAATACGAATTCGCCACCCACTCCATGTATTCCATTGCCTTAGTTGCTGCTGCATCATTCTCTTTAGGTTGGAGAAAATTCGTCCTCAAATTTTGACTGCCTTCATCTCACAAACCTGCATAAAAAAATTTAGTGCTAACAGCCAAGATTGTATACGACGAACTTTAAATCGTTCAAATCTTGTCATGATGTCCATCCAATCGCTCCAATGGAATGAAACAAATTCATTAATTATCCCTTTTGACAACAAAAGATAAACTGACGAATCTTTATGGTGAGAAATGTGTGATTCACAAAAATAATCCTCAAAACCATAATCACTCACGGACTCTACTTCAAATATCTCTTTATCAAAAATCGGTGGTAGATCAAAATCAACCAAAACTTCTTCTGATACATAATCATCATTGAAGAACAATGAATGATCGGATTCCTCCTCATCACTTTCTTCAAATTCACCATCACCACCCGAATTAGGGTTTAGACCCTGAAACGGGTTTTGGTTGGCCGTCAACGTTGCCAGCTGTTCCGTTAGCCACTCCGTTAATTGCGCAACCTGCTGCTCCAACTGTGTTGTACGGTCACGTTCGTTGGCTTCATCTATAGGGATTGGACTTCTCAACTGCACCATGTCGATGTCGTCCCGAGCGAACACAACTCTGATACCAAACTGATGTAGCGGAAGCGTCTACGAGAAAAACCTACAAGAAACAATTAGAAACAACCTACTAATATTCTGTTGATCCACGTACGGATGCCAAAATACTAGGCTACTGAAAACATTCAACTTCGCGCACGAAGGATTGTTAACAGGCTTCAAAAACTTCAATCTTCGCAAAGAATGTTGTACATGGATAATTGAGAAACAATTCTCTATATTTTTTTTATTCATCAAAAGCTGTCCTTCAAACCCTAATACATTCTACTTAAATAGAATTGCAAAACTTGACTAACAAGAAAATCTTAAACAAACGGGAAAGAATCCTAAATGAAAAAGATATATCAAATCTCCTAAAAATCAAAAGAATCCTAAAACATTAAAAACCTATCTAAAAAGGAAATTAGATTTGATTTAATCAAATCAAATCATAAAATAATTAATAACCTAATTACATATAAACTAAAAGGAAATAAAATATTCGTATCAAATCATGACGATAATTGGAAATTGTAAGGATTCCCATTAAATTGATTGGCTTATTTCGTGGTCAAACCACATGTTGGGGTTTGGTTGTAAGGGTAGTCTAGTTGATTAAGGTTGAAGATCAAAGACCATTTCCAAGACCTCAAGAGGACAAGCACCAAAGGTATATCTTGTGCTTACTTTGGCTTGAAGAGATATAGTTGCACACACACACAACATGCATAACTCTTATTCTTGAATGTTGTGTTTATATTTTGTGTGCATTGTGCTTTATTGTTTATTCAATGTCTCTTCTTGCATTAAATTGATTGCATCTTGTTTTATGAAATGCCATGATATGATAGGAATTAGGATGCATTCAATACCCACACTTGCACTTCATGTATGTTAGCTTTTAGTGTGGTGTAATTCGTTTCTCGAAGGATGTTCGGAAACATCCGCGCGTGCACGTTGATGTGCTTTGTTTTGCGCGATGATCGCCGGTGGAGATGCCTTTGGCTTCTCCTTGGTTTCACCATTTTTGGTGAAACGGCGGTTACGTTCGGCGGCCTGGCCGCCGTTAGAAACCGCCGAATGAGACCTGATTGAAATATATCTCTCGGGTCCAAAACGGCGGTTGGGATCGGCGGTTTAGAAACCGCCGAACGAAGTCGCCGAAGTTCCCTTGTTCCGCTCGGGAGCCATTCGGCGGTTAAATTCGGCGGCCTGGCCGCCGATTAAAACCGCCGATCGGTGCGTTTCAAGGGCAAAATTGTATTTTCACCTGCCCTGTTTTTGGTCTCTATAAATACATCCTTATCTCTGGTTCAGAATACAAGTCTTGCATCCCAAGAACCCTAGAGAGATATTTAGAGAGACTTGAGAGAAAAAGCAAAAAGATCACATCTTTAATTCTCTAAACCCATTCCCACATACACAAATCATCATCTAGGCATCATCTAGGTTCATCTAGCATATGCTAATGCATGGGTCTTCTTCAACACACATGGTATGATTTGTTGAACACTTTTATCTTACATAATTAGTGTTTCTACTTATCAATTTTATCTCATATTTTACTTATATGTGTTTAGATTAATTTCTACATATAAGATTGAGATTATATGTTGATTGGGTTATTATTTGTTAGCTAGGCTTTAATGTTCATATGCCATCTAGCTAATTGATCTCATTTGTTGATTGAGATTATATTTCATAGCTTATTTGATTAGGTCATTATTGCCTAAAAGCTATGCCATGAACATTCTTGTGTGATGTATTGATAACTAGGTTGATAGATTGTTTTTTAATCAACTAGTTAATCCTTTGAATGTTTGTGGGTTTTATATGATAGCTTTGTATCTAGGATTGGTTATCCTTTACTTAGCTAAAGTTATATGCCATGTCATATAGCTATATGTGATATCTATGATTGATTATATTGTCATCTTATAATCCTAGGTAAGCATTTAGAGTACCCTAGCTCTTATTGCATTAATTGAATATTCATAAATATTCACATAGGGTTGTGCATCTCTTTTGAGAGATTGAAGTCTTGGTCTAGGGTTGCTATTACAGGCCCGCTGGGTAGTAGTGGTGGGTTACAGACCGAGATTAGGCTGTAAACATCATTACAAATAGTGACTACGAGGATCAAGCAAATTGGACTAGAGCCACTTTTAAAGGCTCGCGTGATAGAAGTGGGGGGTTATTGACCGGAGTGTTAGACGAGGTCTACATAGGTTGTAAACTCCATTTCAATTAGTGGATTTCGAGGTCCGAGTGTGGCGCACTTAACAGCCCGTGGTTTTTCCCAGTGGTTGGGTTTTCCACGTAAACATCAAGTGTCATTTATTATTTCCGCATCTTATTACACTTGTATGTATTGTTGACTTGCTAGGGGTATTTTCGTAAAATTGACATGCACGCGAAAATTGGGTAATAATTAGATAAAATCTATTCACCCCCCCTCTAGCTTTATATATAGAACACACCTCGAGTATTTAATTACTTTCAGAAATAATAATTAAAGCAACAATTGTCTTGCCGCGAACGAAACCTAACGGCCAAATTCGGACATGATGCAACCCGTTATTGAAGATGAAGTCTTCATAACATTTGTAGGGCTCGTCTTGAGCTTTTCAGAAACATATTATAATGCTGATTTTGAGTCTATCTCAAAATTTGCTCATGTGTTGCCACATGCCACATGCCATCTCGCCAATTGCCTTTTTGCCTTGTGCTGATCTGCATCATTCTCTCCAGGTTAGACAGAATTCGTCCTCGAATTCGAAGGTTCATCATTCCCTCGCGATGATGAAATGACGTCAATCCTTGGGAGCTGTACTAGCTAGACACCAGGGTCTCGCTACTCTCCAAGTCATCGTCGGACATCTCTTTATCAAAAATAGGTGGCTGGTTGAAATTGACAATCACTGATTTCGACACATAATCTCAATGACTTGGATCAGCCCCTTCATTCCGACACATAATCTCTTTTCCTAAATCCTTCGATTCTTGTCATGATATCCCTCCAATCGCTCCAATAGAATGAAACAAATTCATTAATCATCACTTTTGACAACAAAAGATAAATTGATGAATCTTTATGGTGAGAAACGTGTGATTCACAAATAATCCATAAATCCCAAATTACTCACAGACTCTTTTTCAGATATCTCTCTAACAAAAACTGGTGGTAGATCAAAATCAGCACTCATGGACTCCTTGTCAAATATCTCTTCATCAAAGATTGCTGGCAGATCAAGATTAGCAAAAGCTTCCTATGATAGACAAGTCTCATTGTAGAATAACTAAGGATCGGATTCCTCCTTGTCACTTTCCTCATCGTCTTCACTCATGCGAGGGTTTTGAGCTGGTAAGAGATTTTCTAGGTTGGCGATTACTCTTGCCATATACTCGACTAACAGCGCAACCTGATACTCCAACTGTGTCGTACGGTCACGTTCGTTGGCTTCATCTACAGGGATTGGACTTCTCAACTGCACCATGTCGATGTCGTCCCGAGTAAACACGGCTCTAATACCAAACTGATGTAGCGGAAGCGTCTACGAGAAAAACTTGCAAGAAACAATTATAAACAACCTACTAATATTCTGTTGATCCGCGCACGGATGCCAAAATACTAGGCTACTGAAAACATTCAACTTCGCGCACGAATGATTGTTAACAGGCTTCAAATACTTCAATCTTCTCAAAGAATGTTGTACATGGATAGTTGAGAAACAATTCTCTATATTTTTTTATTCATCAAAAGCTGTCCTTCAAACCCTAATACATTATACTTAAATAGAATTGCAAAACTTGACTAACAAGAAAATCTTAAACAAACGGGAAAGAATCTTAAATGAAAAAGATTTCAAATCTCCTAAAAATCAAAAGAATCCTAAAACATTAAAAACCTATCTAAAAAAGAAATTAGATTTGATTTAATAAAATCAAATCATAAAATAATTAATAACCTAATTACATATAAACTAAAAAGAAATAAAATATTCGTATCAAATCATGACGATAATTGGAAATAATAATTAAAGCAACAATTGTCTTGCCGCGAACGAAACCTAACGGCCAAATTCGGACATGATGCAGCCCGTTATTGAAGATGAAGTCTTCATAATATTTGTAGGGCTCGTCTTGGGCTTTCTGAAAACATATTATAATGCTGATTTTGAGTCCGTTTGCCCCACGAAGATACTCTTGAAATTTGCTTATGTGTTGCCACATGCCATCTCACCAATTGCCTTGTGCTGATCTGCATCATTCTCTCTAGGTTGGACGGAATTCATCCTCGAATTCGAAGGTTCATCATTCCCTCGCGATGATGAAATGACATCAATCCTTGGGAACTGTACTAGCCAGACACCACGGTCTCGCTACTCTCCAAGTCATTGTCGAACATCTCTTCATAAAAAATAGGTGGCTTGTCGAAATCGACAATCACTGATTCTGACACATAATCATCATTGAAAAACAATGAATGATCGGATTCCTCATCGTCACTTTCTTCAAATTCACCATCACCACCCGAATTAGGGTTTAGACCCTGAAACGAGTTTTGGTTGGCCATCTCGAGTTTGTTGCATGTTCGTTCGGGACATCAATATGCCGCCGAAGAGACGACAACCTAACCGGATCCCTGTAGAAGAAGCCAATGAACATGACCACATGGCACGATTGGGGCAACAGGTTTTGCGATTAACTGAGCAGATGGCAAAAGTAATCGCCAACCTAGAAACCTTACCAGCTCGAAACCCTCGCATGAGTCCGCATCGAAAAGCTCGAGTGCGTGAAGACAGCTAGAGGTGGGAGTTGGGTAGGCGAACAGAGATTCCAAAATTTCAGGGCAACCTTTCGCCCGAAGAATTCCTCAATTGGCTCAGAGTCGTGGAGGAGATCTTGGAGTTTAAAAATGTGCCGACGATTGTTGCTTTAATTATTATTTCCAATTATCGTCATGATTTGATACGAATATTTTATTTCCTTTTAGTTTATATGTAATTAGGTTATTAATTATTTTATGATTTGATTTTATTAAATCAAATCTAATTTTCTTTTTAGATAGGTTTTTAATGTTTTAGGATTATTTTGATTTTTAGGAGATTTGATATCTTTTACATTTATGATTCTTTCCCGTTTGTTTAAGATTTTCTTGTTAGTCAAATTTTGCAATTCTATTTAAGTAGAATGTATTAGGGCTTGAAGGACAGCTTTTGATGAATAAAAAAATATAGAGAATTGTTTCTCACCTATCCATGTACAACATTCTTTGTGAAGATTGAAGTATTTGAAGCCTGTTAACAATCCTTCGTGCGCAAAGTTGAATGTTTTCAGTAGCCTAGTATTTTGGCATCCGTGCGCGGATCAACAGAATATTAGTATATTGTTTCTAATTGTTTCTTGCAGGTTTTTCTCATAGACTCTTCCATTACATCAGTTTGGTATCAGAGCCGTGTTCGCTCGGGATGACATCGACATGGTGCAGTTAAGAAGTCCAATCCCTATAGATGAAGCCAACGAATGTGACCGTATGACACAGTTGGAGTAGCAGGTTGCGTTGTTAGTCGAGCAGATGGCAAGAGTAATCGCCAACCTAGAAAATCTCTTACCAGCTCAAAACCCTCACATGAGTGAAGACGAGGAGGAAAGTGACGAGGAGGAATCCGATCCTTCATTATTCTACAATGAGACTTGTCTATCGAAGGAAGCTTTTGCTAATCTTGATCTACCAGCAATCTTTGATGAAGAGATATTTGACAAGGAGTCCATGAGTGCTGATTTTGATCTACCACCAGTCTTTGTTGGAGAGATATCTGAAAAAGAGTCTGTGAGTAATTTGGGATTTATGGATTATTTTTATGAATCACACGTTTCTCACCATAAAGATTCATCAGTTTATCTTTTGTTGTCAAAAGTGATGATTAATGAATTTGTTTCATTCTATTGGAGCGATTGGAGGGATATCATGACAAGAATTGAAGGATTTAGAGTTCGTCGTATACAATCTCGGCTGTTAGCACAAAAGTTTTTTTTGCTGGTTTCTGGGATGAAGATAGTCAAAATTCGAGAACGAATTTTCTCCAACCTAAAGAGAATGATGCAGCAGCAGCGGAGGCAATGGAATACATGGAGTGGGTGGTGAATTCGTAGTTGGGTTGCATGGACCAACCAAATCCAGACTGAACTTTGTGGACCTCTACAGAGGGCATATGAGGTCGGATCACCTATTATAATATATTTCCAAAAAGCCCAAGACGAGCTTTACAGATGTTATGAAGACTCCGTCCTCTGTAACATATCACAATAGGCCCAAATTTGGCCATCTATCTTATTGCGTGAAGATTTGAGCTGGACGAGAGCTGGACGTCGGGCTGAACTTTGTGGACCTTGACAGAGGGCATATGGGGTCGGACTATCTATTATAATATTTGGAAAGCCCAAGATGAGCCCTACAGATGTTATGAAGACTCCGTCCTTCATAACAGATCACAACATGCCCAAATTCGACCATCTATCTTATTGCGCAAAGACTTAAGCTGGACGTTGTTGAGTCCTTGTTAGTTTTATTGTTAGTTTCCTTTTTAGTTTAGGATTTGTTCTCTTTTTCGTAGTCTTTGTTTGATTAGGATTTGTTCTCTTTTCCTAGATAGGATTTCTTTTCAGTTTTAGTTAAAGTTAATTTAGAAGTCGATTCCTTATGGAAGTCGACTTATTGCTTTTCCTATTTAAGTTGTTTGAATCCAATTTGTTACTTAGTTTTTGATGATTAATAAAATTTTAGAAAGAGTATCTCCTTTTATCCAATTTCGGTATCCTGAGTGGATCAACGAATTTGAAGCCTATTATTCCTGTATCTGTGCGCAGATCAACAGATTAATAGTAGGGTTTGCTTTCGGTATTTGTGCGTGAATCAACAGATCCGAATCGTTTATCCTTTCTTTTATTGATTGTTGTTTGTGTTGAATTTCCCACTACCTCAGTTGGTATTTGAGGCCTATTATTCTGGTATCTGTGCGCGAATCAACAGATTAATAGTAAGGTTCACTTCCGGTATTCATGCTCGAATCAACGGATCCGAATCGTTTATCCTTACTTTTATCGATTGTTGTTTTGTGAATCTTCTGCTACATTACCTATCTGTTAATTGGATGTGAAATCAGCTTTCCTACATGGAGATTTGGAAGAATAGGTATTTATCGATCAACCTCCTGGTTATGTTAAGATTGGGGATAAGCATAAGATGTATAAATTAAAAAAGGCGCTATATGGACTAAAACAAGCTCCAAAAGCTTGGTATAGTCGTATAAAAGCTTATTTTTCAAAGGAGGGATTTAAGAAATGTCCACATGAGTATACACTCTTTGTTAAAATTGGTGATGGAGGAAAAATGCTCATTATGTGCTTATATGTGGATGATCTTATTTATACCGGAAATGATAGTGCAATGTTTGACAAATTTAAGAAGTCTATGATGGTTGAATTTGATATGTCTGATTTTGGTTTGATGCACTATTATCTTGGTATCAAAATGACACAATCTGCAACTGGAATTTTTATTTCTCAAAAGAAGTATATTCAAGAAATCTTAGAACGGTTTCAAACGAAGAATTGCAATTTTGTTGGCACACCAACTGAAGTGGGTTTGAAGCTTATCAAAGATCCTGAAGAAAAGAGGGTTGACAACACCCTTTACAAGCAAATTGTGGGAAGCTTGATGTATTTGACTGCCACAAGGCCTGATATAATGTATGTTGTAAGTCTCATTAGTAGGTACATGGAATGCCCAAGAGAGATGCATCTTCTAGCTGCAAAGAGGATTTTTCGTTACTTGCAAGGTACTGCTGATTTTGGGCTGCTCTACAAGAAGGGAGAAAATTCAGATTTGATAGGCTTTACTGATAGTGATTATGCTGGAGATCAAGATGATAGAAAAAGCACTTCGGGGTATGCTTTTATGCTGGGTACAGGAGTTGTCTCATGGTCTTCAAAGAAACAACCAATTGTCACTTTATCAACAACTGAAGCCGAATTCGTAGCTGTAACTTCATGTGCATGTCAAGCTATTTGGCTAAGGAGGATTCTTGAAGAACTTCAATTCAAGCAACAAGGAGCCACTTCAATTTATTGTGACAACAGTTCAACAATTAAACTCTCCAAAAATCCTATTTTGCACTGGAGAAGCAATCACATTGATGTTAAGTATCACTTCTTAAGGGACCTCACGAAAGATGAAGTGATTAATCTTATCTTCTGCATAAGTGAAGACCAAATTGCTAACATATTCACCAAACCACTCAAAATGCCTTTGTTTTAGAAGCTAAGGGAGTTGCTCGGGGTCTGCACTTTGAAAGGTTTAGTTTGAAATTTGCAGCTAATATTCTTACTGATTGTTTGAAAACTTTTCAGTTTAAGGGAGGGGTTGTTGGAAATAATTTATTTACTAAGTATTTGAGTTTGTTGGTTGTCCAGGTCAATAGGAGTTTGTTGTTAGTGGTTTTATGGTTATAGTACGTGTCCAGTTTTTATGGTCATTAGCATGGTCTATAGGAGAGTCTATTTTTGCATGTTGTGTAGTGCCAAGTTTTGTGCTGTTAATTTGTTGGTGTATTGCCTATTTATAGGCTATTGATTTATCAACAAAGGTGTGCAGTAAAATAATATTTGTCCTCTTCCCTACTTACTTTTGCTTAGTGTTGTCTATTTTCAAAAGGTTCTCTTAAGTTGCAACATTGTAAAGGTTGTGTTTACATTAACTGGTCATGAGTCCTTCAGTGAATGAAATGTTAACTTAATCTCAGCCAATTGTTGCCTTGATATTGGTCCTTTGTTTCTATTCCACAACCCGATGTTGAATCTTTCTATCTTTTGAGGCATGAGTTTAGTGTTTTAGCCAATCGTATACAATTTCACATCAACGAGATAAGGTTGGTTTGGTGGTAAAGCCTCTCACACCCATATCACGAGATTGTAGGTTCGAGTCTCTCCCCCGTCCCCCATAAACCCTGAATTATTGTAATATTTTAAAAATATACAATTTCACATCACATCTATTCACTACAAGAAAATAAGCTTTTTATCACGGAGCATCTACCACGGGCATTCTGTGCCAATGTTAGATAAGCAATAACAATCACAGAGTTTTTAATCCCGTAGTTGATATTCACTTAAAAACTATTTTACCTTAGGCCTTATAGACTCCTTAAAAACCGTATTTACACCCCTTTCGTAATCACACACATAATTTTTTTTTTTTAAATCTCTAGTTTGTAAATAAACCCCACTTAATGCCAAAAATATCATTTCTTTAATTATATTGTATTTTATTTTTGTAAGTACACACCACTCACACCTATTATTATGTTATTTAATCAATTTTAATATATTTTTAAATTTTATTGTTATCTTTAATTCTCTTCACTGTTCTTCCTCTTCCCTTGATTCTTTTCTCTTCTCGGTTTTTCGAAATCAAACTCCATTTTTCCTTATTTATTTCTCTCTCCTCATGTCAAGCAGCTCGATGTCTCCATTTCTTATTGACTGTTTTCTGCTTTCTGTCTACAAAATCACTTTGATTTGAGGTTTTTCTAATTGGAGATCCACTTTCTGTTTGAGTTTGATGTGGAGGTATATAGATGTTTGATGAAATTGAAAAACATCTAATATTGATAAAAACAAAACAAAAGTCTAAAGCATGTTCGAAAGAAAATATATATATATATATTATAGTTAATTTAGATATACATAATGATTTTATTCATATAATAAAAATTAATTTAAAACTTACTTTTTCATAACCAAAATTGTCTCATGATTTTGATTCATTTTTCATACTTAGCAATCAATTTATATTTCCTTAAAGGAAATTGAAAAATATTTAAAATAGAATTTAGGGTTTATTAAAATGGAAAGAGATTTTATTATATATGTTAAAATCAAATCATTAATAAAAAACATTTTTTTTTTTACCAAAAGATTAAAATAGGAAATTGATTAATAATTGTTAGTGGTTGTACTCACAAACATTTAGTCCTCAAAGAAATTTTACTCAAAGGTATTACTGGATTTTCATAAACATACTAATTTGGAATGTACATACAGTTTTTAAAGGCTGAAAATATCGTCACTCTATGGATTAATAAGTTGATAACTACCACAGGTAAATATAAGGGTCCGTGGTAATTGGTATGATATATATATATTTTTTGAAAGCTCCTAAAAATCCCTAAATTTAAAATTTTTGAAATGTAACACCCTAATCTCATTACACTCTCTCTTCTTTGGTTCTGAACAAATAGACGATCTAAAACCTCCACTGGAGTTTGACTCTCTCTTCCTTGATGTTACGGGGCGGAGCCCTTCATGGGCTTGGGTGGGATATTAGCCCACCCAAGATTCTTGAATATATATATATATATATATATATTTGAGTTAATTTATTTATTTTTATTTGTTTAAGCCTGAATTAAATAAGAGTGGTGATATTGGTACCTCTTAAAAACCGTATGTACACCCATAAAAAATCTCTAATTTGTAAATAAACCTCACTTAATGCCAAAAATACCTTCTTTTTTTTAATTCTATAATATTTTATTTTTGCAAGTACACCCAACCTACACCTATTTTATTATCTAATCAATTTTGTTAATTTATAAATAAATAATTTCTAACTTCTAAATATAAAAAGTATACTAATTGTGTTTTGAGCTCATTTTGTTTATTGTTTGTAGATTAAAAAACGAAAAAGAAAAAAAAGACAGTGCACGATCCGGTATATGTGAGTGTTTGATTGGATATACTATCAGTAATACAATAATAAGGCGCCAATGGCCCCTAGCCAAGATGGTTGGACCCTCCTTTGGAACCCTCCACCATCACCACCAAGGTTCAAGTGCCAAGGCATGCATGGATATAGGGGTGGGCACCCAAACTGCCAAACCAATCAACATGTCCAAACCAAATCAATTTAAACGGGTTGGTTTGGTTTTGTTAAAGAAAAAAAAACCGATTGGGTTATTTTTTAGTAATCCGATTGGTTTGGGTTGGTTTGTGGGTTGTGTTTTATCAACCCGTATAACCCAACCCAAACCATTACATACTTAAATATATATATATAATTATTATAATAAAAAAAAAATAAAGTTAACCTAATTTTATATTATGTTTATTTCCAAGGTTACCGGTCTCTATTTATTCTTAAAGTTATTTCATCTCATCCGAAGTTGTTGGCAATAAACAAATTTATTAAGGATAACTAACTATTTTTTTATTGTTTCGTACAAAAACACATTAAGCAATACAATTTAGTTTAGTTTTTTTAATAAGTTTTATGTGTTCTACACTTGATGATTTTTTTTTTAACTATTATTGTTACACACTTTGATTAAATTTAGTATTATTATTTATCTTATTGATAATGAGTTTAACTACTTGTATTGATATTATTATATTTATTCAAATAAAAAAAAATGTTTATTTTTTTAAACCTCCAAACCAAACCGAACCAAACCAATTTTTATTGGTTTGGTTTGGTTTGGTTTAATATTATAATTGGTTTGGTTTTGGTTGTAAAAAAAAAATAACCCGATTAAATAACGGTTTGGTTTGGGTATCGTCAAACCCAACCCAAACCATCCCATGCCCACCCCTACATGGATATATGCAAATTTTCTTTGGTCCTCCTAGTGTGGATGTTGTCCCACCATTAGTGTAGGTGTTGTCCCACCTTTGTGTGGGTGCTCTCTCCCCGTTTGTGGAAGCGTCTGTCTGGGCTGTGCTTGTAATTGTGTCTTATCCTCGCAAGGTCCCAGTTGTTGTAATCATTTCAGGAGCTAGGGATTGAGAAAATAGAAAGGGTTTTTATAATATATATATATATATGAATATAATATGATTTTTTTTTAACAAATGATTAATAGTAAACGGATTTATAATTATTGATATGTGTACAATATTTGCAAACTATTTAATCCTTATAGTAATTTTACTTAAAGGTAAAATTGGATTTTTTTTAAAATAATAATAATTTAGGGTGTACATACAGTTTTTAAGGGGGTGTAAATATCATCACTCATTAAATATTTGCTGTCAGCCCATATAGCTTTCAATCTTCAACTTAAAACTAAATTCAATAAAGCCCAATAAACTAAACATAATAAAATAAGTCCAAGAGCCCAACTAGCCCATAGACTTTTTTTTTTTTTTTTTAACAGCATAAATCAGCCAAGAGCCCAACTAGCCTATAGACTTTGTTATAAAACATTAGCCAAAGAATTTTTTTTGCATGAGGATAATTGCATCCCTTAAAAACTGTATGTACACCCCTCTCGTAAGTACAACCCATTAAAAAATTTAAAAATATCTATTTTGTAATTAAACCCCACTTAATGGCAAAAATACCTTCTTTTTTTATATATATTTATTGTATTGTATTTTTGTAACTACACCTCACTTACACCAATTTTATTATTATTTAAAAATTTGTTATTTTATTTCTTGTTTTTCAGAAAGAAAAAAAAAAGTATAACTCTTAAATACACAAATTATACCTAAATGAATTAGATTTTAAAGTAATTTTATTTAGAAGTGGTAGATTAAAATAATAAAAAAGAAGATAATACAACTAAAAAAATGCAAATTGCTTTTGCTGCAAAAGGGGAGATCGGCAGTAATTAAGGGTGTGTTTGGCACGGAGATGGGATAGGACAAGGCGGGACGGGGACGGGGCAAGATAGGACAGGACAAATTGTTTTGTATTGTGTTTGGAAGGTCTAGAACATAACTGTTAACTGTATTGTTATGCGTTTGGTATGGCTGGGACAGAATGGGACAAGATGTTCAAATGACCAGAGTGCCCCTATTGTACTGTTTATTTGATTTTATTAAATAAATATATCTATATATCATATTTAATAAAAATAATAATAATATTGTGATTGAAAAATATTCTTAAATAATAATTTTACATGATTATTTTTGACAATTTCCTCATTAAATTTTTTCTTTTGGTAAAACAAATCCATATTACCCAAACCAGAAATTCAAAGTAGAATGATTTCTTATTTTTTTTAAATTCATCTACTTATCAATAAAATCCGGTCTTTGCCAAGATCTTTTCCATGGAATCCATGCTCATCTTTCTCCATACAACATATGTTCTAAGGTATTTATTAGGAATTAGGATCATATATAAATTAAAGCAATTGGTCTATAATTTCAAAGAGCAAAGGTATCAAATATATATATATATATATATATATATATATATATATATAATCACACAAATTGGAACAAGTATTTGAAGTCTGGTCAATCAATTGACTGTACTCTTTTATCATTTAATCAAAATGTATTATTGAAGAACAAATTCAATCACTTTCAACTTGTGATCATCACCATCAGCTTCTAGTTAAAACTAAACTCTCCCCAGAACTACAAAATCCAACCAACAAAAGAAAAAAATAGTAGAAAACAAAAAATGTCCAATGATGGGTCAAGATAGACATTACAAAAAACAATCCAACAGCCCAACAAATGAATCTCTCTCAGTTATCATCATCATCAATCATCACTTCCTTCAACAATCTCCTCCCTATCATTGTTGTACTAGTACATGAATCTGGTGTGCTTCCCAGCAAACTTGAGAATAGTACTAGTATTAGTAAATCAATAACCACCACCGCATGCTACAAACATCACAAATTTCATATAATCAATAAAAATTGAAATCAAACTTATCACCAATTAAGAGAATTAATCAATAGGAGAAGGGTTCACTGAAGACAATCCATTGTTATCGATTGGCTTCAATGAACCCTTGATACATATTGATGTTAAATCAATTAAGCTCACATGCAATCATCAATTCCAACCATCCAAACCAATTTCTCACAAAACAAAACCCTAGCCCAAACCCTAGATCAAATTCGATCTAAATAGAGAAAGAAGAAACAGATTTTCGTTAAATCAAAGCACGAAATTAGATTGAGAGTAGACTACATACACGTTCGTTGAAGATTCGAGTTGATTCAAGCAAAAGAAGGAGATTCGAGTGGATTCCGGCCGACGGCAGCAAGAACAATCGAAAGAGGCAGATGAGGAAATGAGAGAAAGAGAGGGAAAATAGGTTTTGGATTTTGTTATATATTGGACATGATTGTAATTTTTGGAAATGTTAAAGGGCAAATCGTCTTTTTGGCGCTTGTCCCATGCCATGGGACAAGTTGGCCGAGGGTCTTGGGTGGGACAGTTTTTTGTGATTTATGTCCCTCCTTGTCCCATTCAATCCCATGCTATGGTCGCACCAAACATGGGACAAGAACAAACTATCTCACATTGTCCTGTCCCGTCCCGTCCCGCATACCAAACGCACCCTCAATGCCTAGAGAACACACATATACAGGGTGACATGTAAAAGGCCAATACAATATATATATATATATATATATATATATATATATATTGAATGTTTGAAAGAGAACAAATTCAGAGACTTTTTGAATTGATAATTGTCTTCTAACTGATGCTATAAGCTACAGAAGATTTCAATTTGTATTTGAAAATATCAAAATAGCATTTAAAAAAGAAGTTAAGGTTTGAGAAAATATAAAGGGTTTTATGATACATATGAAATCAAATAATTAATAGGAAACTAATTAATATAATTAAAAAAAAGGAAAATGATTAATGATTTGTGACTATACTTACAAACTAACAAACTAATTAGTCTTTTAGTCATTTTAATCAAGGGTAATATTGAAATTTTAAAAATATATTAATTTGGGGTGTACATACGGTTTTTAAGGGGGGGCAAATATCGTCACTCATTAAAAAAATAAATAAAAAATAAATAAAAACCTCTCTCCGATTTCAGCATCAACATTTGACCCCCCCCCGCCCCCCCCCTGTTATTATTCTATTTTATTTTTTACATTCCCAAATCTCAAACCCTAACTTCTCTCTTCTTTTGAATCTCACAATTTGAAAGTAATTTCCTTTAACTTTAATTTTTATTTATTTATTTACTTATAATGAATTTAATTTTAGGTTTTGAATTTTATGATTGATATTTAAGTATTTTATTTTATGATTAAGATTTAGGTTTTGTAAATTAATGTAGTCTCCTATTGGGGATGACAAAGTTAGAAAAGAGAAGAATTTTTTAGAAAAACTGAGATTTATTTTACTTTGTGGATTTGAAAAGAAAATATACATTGAAAAATGTAATTGTGTGGTCTACTCATGGTCCACACCACTATTTCTTGCTAATTTTTTTTTTTTTGTCTTATTCTTAAAATAACATGTCTTGTTTTTTTTAACTATTGAGTATTATATATATATATATATATATATATATATATATATATATATATATATATATATATATATATATATATTTTAATCTTATATTATTTTTTATTCTATAGATGTTAAAACTTAAATAATTAATTTACTTAAGATTTACGCTTTTATTTACAATTTAATCGAATTGAATAACTTAGTTATTTAACTTATGTTTAAAATATATTTTAGATTTATAAATATAATTACATTATATGAAACAAGTATATAATGCTATGATGTTTTGTGAACATAATATTATTTTAGGAATTTGGTTTCTAGACAACTTGTGGTGGTTTGCGGCAAGAAAAAGTTGTTAGTTTTTATTTTACATTGAATTTATTAATTCAATTGATAGTAATGGTAATTATTTTGAATTTTAATTTTTTGGTAGTATGTCAAAACTTATTGATTGTGATTTGTGATGATTTTTTTTATTGAACTTGGAGTAAAAACTTAATAATAAATTTTGAAGTTTATTCTTTATTTTTAAATCTTTATTTATGTCAATTTTTTTTTCATCATAGGTTATTATGTCCAATCATCATCATACTTCTTAATCAAGTAAACAACAAACTATATCGTTTTTTTATATAATAAAAGTGGAAACCAATCAACTAACTAGATATATCATTGATGCTTTATTTTATGAAATTTCTCTCCTATCGTTTGGATTTGATTATTACAAAGAAAATCTTTGCTTAGTAGCTAATTCAAAATTTTAGGACTTTTAAATAAGAAAATAAAATTAAGATTATCCCGTTCCAATTTTTTTTCTAGCTACGCCCCTGCCAAAGTTTTGCTTCTTCGGTGCCAAACAAACTGAAGACTTGAAACCGTCACTAGAGTTTCTACAGGATCTTTCAACTTCGAACAGTTGGTTTCATTGCATTTTAAACTGAATAACTTGGAAATTGGCTTATTACTTGGAAGTTTATAACTTCGGACATTTTTGCTTTCACTTTTTTATGTGAGAGGTATATTAAGCAGTTGCAGAAACCTTAAGGAGGCTACATTACCTCTTCCATATGGACTTTTTTTAGGTCTAACTATGCTGAGCTCCTTAAGGATGGTATCTGGCTCATCGGGAAAGATTCCCAGAGAGATTTTTGGCATGATAACTAGCTTGGGGTGCCCATTGTGGATCTTCTTAGGATTCTTGATTTCATAATCACGCATCTTCAAGCTAGGGTTTCTAATTTCATTCAGGATGATAGATGGATTTTGGAAGATCGCTTTTGAGCTATATTTTCGGATCTTTGTTTTCAGATTGAGAAGATTGCTATTTCTCTAATGATAGATTATTTGGTGTGGCCTCATTCAACACCTCATTCTAGGGACGGTAGGGTTTCTTGTAAGGCGGCTTATTCTAGGATGTTTCATGACATCCCACAGGTTCCATGGTGGAGGGACGTCTGGTCTCGATATATCCCTCCATCCCGTTCAATCCTAACTAAGCGTCTTCTACTTAATAGACTTCCCACCGAAGATCATTTGTGTAGATCCAGTTTTCAGTTAGCTTCCAGGTGTAGTGTTTGTGGTGCTAGTTCGGAGACAGTGGATTATCTTTTTTTGAAGTGCCCTCTTGCTGTTGCTCTTTGGGAGGTGGTTTTTTCCATATTTTAGAGGCGTGTATCCGCTGACACTTAGGGCTCTTTTTTCTGTCAGGCCATGTCTGTTTCTTTCAGTGATCAGATTATGATTTTATGGAAAACTGCTATTCATGTAGTGGTTTGAAATGTGTGGTATTCCCGTAACCAGTTGATTTTTGATAGGAAATCTGTTGATTCTAGGGTTGTTTTATCTCTAGTTTGGCACTCTATTTATGATACGAACTGATTAGAGATTGACTCTATGCGTAACTGTGTTGATGATTTGCTGATTCTTTGTCAGTTTGGTCTCAGTGGTCGTCCTGGTAAGACACCGGTTGTCAAGAGTGTGGTATGGTCGCCCCTGACCCCGGGGTGGATCAAGGTTAACACGGATGGTGTTGCTTTGGGTTTGCCAGGTGTGAGGGCTTGTGGGGGCATTTTTCAAACTTGTAGATCTTTTGTTAATGCCTGTTTTGCAGTCCCCCTCGGTCAGGTTTTTACTTTTGAGGCTGAGCTCCTTATAACTTCTTTAACCATCAATTATGTGAGGAAGTTGGGTTGGCATAGGATCTGACTCGAGAGTGACTCTTCTTATGTCATTCAGCTTCTTTCTGATAGATCTGATCAGGTTACTTGACGTCTTCGTCAAACTTGGCAGCGCTGCATTTATCAGATCTCGCATATGGAGTTCCAGGTTTCTTATATTTTCAAGGAAGATAATCAGGTGGCAGATGCTCTCTCTAAGCATGCTTTGGGTATTCCTTCTAATGTCTGGTGGTCCTCCAGTCCTTCGTTCTATTCTTTGTTAGTTGGTAATGACTGTATGGGTAGAAAATTTTTCAGGTTTCCCTAACTTTGTTTTTCCTGTTTGGCCTGCGTGCCCCTGGGTTTTTTGGGATTGCATCCACTGTTTTGTGATGTCTTGTTATTACTTTTGTTACTATTTTCTTTATTTATATATTTCTGGATACTGCCTTGGGGTTTTTCAGTATATGATCGCTTGTGATGTTTTTTCCCCTTAGGTCAGTCCAATTGTTTTTTTATATATAAAAAAAATAAAATAAAATAAAAACCTGAATTTATGATTATTTCTACTTTATTGACCGTGGAAAATTATATAGTTCTTTATTTACCAATAATTTTTCAAATAAAATGGAAGAACTAAAACATTAATTATTAGTTATCTAGACATGATTATAGGATATATATAGTGTCAAAATTCATTGGAAAAGTTCTCCAATTATACCAATGGAATTTTGTGTGCTTTAGAAAAACGTTAAACAAATTCTGATTTGTTTTCTTCCTCTAATAATTTTAATTGGGATGTAACTTCTAGAAATTGAAAACATAGATGAAAAGTATATCAAGAGTAGAAAAACAACACAACAGCTAGTAGTTGAAAGAATTTAACAACGATAATTCCAGAGAATTAATGGACGACTGAGGAATTGGCACCGTGCAACAATTTTAGATATAGATCACTGTCATCATGCGGTAAATTATTCAATATATATATACGTCCTAAAACGTGTCAAAAAATTATCTAAAGTATTTATATGTTGGGATAAAGGTATCAAACGGGCTAGACCCAGGCCACTCGGCCCATCTAAAAATATCCATGAGGGCTTATGGGCTGGAATCATCGCAAGTTAAATTATGAGCCTTGGCTAGACCAAGGATAACCTTATAATTTGAAATGAATCAGGAGTATTTCTGTCTTTTATCATTTTTTAACGGTTAACTCTCACACTTAACAGTCAAACGCTAACGGTAGGGGAGGTGAGTGTCAATTAATGATAAAGTTATTTATGCGTGTAAAATGGCAAACCTCAAGGGGGTTTGGTGTAATTTGTTCATATTTTTATAAAACACAAAAATCATATCAGAAAAATAAAGTGTTTTAAAAATATATTGATATTTAATTTTTTATTTCAAATATTGATGTACTCTGAATAGAACAATATTAAAATAATAAATAAAAGTGAGAAAATCATAAGAATAATGTTTTCTAACTCGTCAAGAGAAATAAATCGCTATTTTATTTTTTGAAAGGCACTATTATGTTTTAGTTAGCAAATAGAGTACAAATATTCATAAATAAATTACTTGAATATTGTATAAACTAAAAATTGCGTGAGAATTCCATCACGGTAATTTCATTAATACATCCCAACTAATTGACACCCATCAAAACTACCAATCATTTTTCGTTAATGACAAACAATAAAAGTGGCAATATTTGCACTCGTCTAAAATCTTATATATACCCCAAAGTAGTTTATTTATATAGTTCCAATATTACCCTTAATCCAAAATATTTTATAAAAAAATTAAATACATCTCATTATCATATTAATACAATATTTAATATTTTTAGCATGTTAAAAAACATTATAAATAGTTATAAAAAAATAAAAAACAGTAATAATTTTTATTAAAATATAAAATATTTATTACTTAAAACTTAAATAGTGATTATTTAAACTAAACATATTAAGTAACAAAATTATAATGAATTTTTTTTTAAATAAAATAAATTAGAAAGGAAAAGGAAAATATGGATGAGGAAGGTTGCTGCCTCTTCATAGATTAGGCCGAGGTACAATACTTTTCATTTCTTTTTTATTTTTTCTATTATAGTTATTTTATAATTTAATAGGTTATAATATTTTCTAAAAAAACTAAAATAATTGGCATATTTGGTAACATTGGTGAGCTTACGAATTCTAATCTTTTTAAAAAAATTTAATGAGATGTATGGATGTAAATACAAGTGTTTGAGGGTACAACCGCGTAAATATAGTCGCTCAAAGACCCGTATTTGATTGAGTACTTTTGTTGGCATAATATCTTGCTTCATATCCATTATAAAGTTGGATGGTAATAAAAAGAATTACGTGTCCTATACACCTATTTTTAAAATGCAATTTATGAAATTTTGGGTTGTTATGATAAAGAAATCTATTTTAATACTTTACTATATAATCATAATTATGTCCTAAATGAAACACTACAACAAATTGGGTCTTTTAAAGCTTGAGTTTTACGGCGCACATAAATTGCGTGTCATAAATGTTATTATTCACGATTTACATTCAGTGCAAGTCGTAATAGTGATGCATAATTTCTCAAAGACGGCGCACATTTGAGGAACGCCATAAAAAGGGATTATTTACGGCTTACCTGTTGTGTGTCTTATTTGAGAGTCTTTTAAGACATACTACTCACGCCATGTATATATATTTTTAGAAACAAGTGAATAACTATTTATTACATTCAGTGCAAGTCGTAATTGTGATACATAATTTCTCAAAGACGGTACGCATTTGAAGAACGCCGTAAAAAATAATTATTTACGGCTTACCTGTTGCATGTCTCATTTGAGAGTCTTTTAAGACATACAACTCACGTTATGTATACATTTTTCAGAAACAAGTGAATGACTATTTAATGCATTCAATGCAAGTCGTAATAGTGGTACAAAATTTCTCAAAGACGGCGCGCATTTGAGGAACACCGTAAAAAATGATTATTTACGGCTTACCTATTACGTGTCTTATTTGAGAGTCTTATTTGAAAATCTTTTAGGATATACAACTCACGCCATGTATACATTTTTCATAAACAAGCTTTTTGGCTCCTAAAAGGAACAATAAGGTTAAAACTTAATTTTTCAATAGGCGGGTGTTTTGAGACAAAAAAAAATATATATTTGTTGATGATAATGATTTCTATTATAGTCACCCTTTTAATAGTTTTACTTGATGAATGATCAAATTTTAATTTTTGAAAGGTGTGATATATGTAATTGACTAATTTTGGCATACTAATTAAAAATGTAATGTGCTTTTTGACATATTTATAATAAATATAATAATTATATTATCAACTTTTTTTTTTGGTTTTGTTTTCAAGCTTTATTTTTTTTATTTATCCAATTTTTCATTTCTCTATGTTATTTTAACCACTTTTCAATAATAATTTAAAAGATAAACAAAAAAAACAAAACAAAACAAAAACAAAAACAATTAGATGAAAATAATAAAAATAACATACGGAGGTGCTTCCATGTGGAGGCATCTCTGATCTCCCGTCCTTGTCAGCAGCAGGAGAACTAGCCTCCTCCACTCCACGCCAAAATCTCCTCCATTATTGGAGGAATAAGTCCAGAGGATCTCTAATTAATATATGGGGTCTAATATTTTTTTGCCAACGTCCCTTAGCTTCTCTGTGCCTGTCATTGTTACCTAGGCATATGTTACCTCAATAATTCAGATTATGAATTGTCCAAAAGTATCATATTCATGTGTAATAATGCTAGAGGACCCAAAAAAGTAACTCAAAATTTGGACCCAAACCTATGTGGCAACATCATATGGGATCTTTGGGAAGAGTGACGTGGGCCCATGTTGTATGTGATGTTGCCACATAGGTTTGGGTCCAAAATTTGGGTCACTTTTTTGGATCCTCTAGCATTATTGATTCATGTGTCCAGAAGAAGTTGCATCCACAAAAGTACATTAACTATGATATATATTATCTCACTATTCATGTGTCCATTTTTATTTTTATTTTGAAAACTCCATTTAATTTTATTAAAATTATTATATCATTGATTGTCTAATTTAAAAATAGGGGAATGCTATCTACCTTTCCCATTTGCTTTTTCCACTCATCACTTAACACATATACACTCTTTAATTTAATAAAAAAAACTCTAACTTTTTGTTGTAAAGTTTATTTACGTTTTTACCCCTTATTAATAACAAACGACTTTCTTGATGGTTGTTTCTATCTCTCACATTTTCTTGTTTTTTTCTCTCACTTCACCCAATGCCTACCGAACAACAACTCTAGCCTATTTATGTTTTTTGCTTTTTCTCTCAACCAAATTAATAAAAAATAAAAAATAAACGGTCACTCTCTCCTCCCTATTTTTTTTTTTTTGTTTAAATCTACTCTTTATGTTTCTTTCAATTCAGAAAATCCCACCTATAGGAACACATCCAGAATTATTTTCTCGAAGTCCACAATCAAAAAAATGGAAGTCCTACATGTGTATTACGGAAACATGATATTTTTTTCTTATGCTATGTAATATATTCTTTTTGTTCATAGTTTTTATGGTGCAAATCCAACAAATTTCCTGAAAGAAAGAAAAAAGGGGGGTTTTTTTATTTATTCAAGTGTTGTCTACATATTAATAAGGGGTAAAAACGTAAACAAGCTTTGCAGCAAAAAGTGAGAGTTTTTTATTAAATTAAAAAGTGTATATGTGTCAAGTGATGAGTGGGAAAGGCAAATGGGAAAGGTAAATGGGAAAAGGTAGATAGCATTCACCCTTAAAAAAATAATATTTGTAGCTTAATTCAAATATATTATATAAAAGTTTCCTTTTTTATATATTTCAGTGCATGTGCCTAAAGTTATTAAATTTTGAATAAAAAGTTCATAAATATCCATTAGATATATTATTAATTCACAACTTTAAAATTCAAAGAATAAACATCAATTTTTTTTAATTAATTTTTTCGATCCTTGACATGAGTTCTCAAAATCATATATATGTATAGGCTACCCTTTAGTGCAACGTAACGTGGTTCAACATAAAAAGTTTTGACTATGATTGTACAACCGTATCAACTAATATGTGATTGCATGTTCTAACATGCGATCACAATAATTTAATTGTGTGATCACATGCAATTCATATGCGATAACATTATATATATTTATGATCACATGCAATAATATGTGATTACATACTGTTGCATCGTGTAATGTTGTACCGAAGAATGGCCCTATATATATAATTCTTACAAGTTAGAACATAAACCTCGTTTTTCAAAGAATAGTTAATTTTACTTTCAGCAATTTTTGAAATTATCTTATATTTAATTTCATTATTTTTAAAAATTATCTTATATTTATGGGATATTCCTATTTTAGTCCCTTAAGTTTGATGAACTTCTATTTTAGTCCACTGGCTTCTAATATTGTCATTTTAGTCCACTAGCTTCTAGTTTCCGTTAAACGTACAATTCCTGACATAGGCAGAGGGCAAAATGACCCTGCTGCCATTGAATATTGTTGATACAAGTTAAAAAACCTTAATGCCCTCCAATTTTACCTTTATACTAATTAATCAAAAAATTTAAAAATAACAAAAAATTAAAATAAAATAAATTTTAAATTTTAAAAAAATGGATTTGGTGGAGATCCTGGATCTCCACCAAATACAAAAAAATAAAAATAAAAAGAATAATAACAAAAATAAAAAATAAAAATAAAAAATAAAATTTTAAAAATGGATTTAGTGGAGATATTTGGATCTCCACCAAATACAAAAAGTAATTAAAACCAAAAAAAAAAATCTCGAAATAAAAAAAAAAAAAAAAAATTGAACTAGACCTAAATCTGGAATCAAACCACCACCACCAAAACCTAGATTTTTATCTTCCATCATCATCTCCAAACATCATTCAACAAACAAACCCAGATATTCAACAAACAAACATCATTTAACAAACAAACAAACAAACATCATTCATCAGCACCGCCAAGCGAACCCAGAAAACCCCATCTTTGCCGCCCAATGAACTCAAACCCAAAAACCCCATATTCGTCGCCCAGATCAAAGCCAACCATCACCTTAAATCAAAGAACCATATCCACCACCACACAGCAACCCAAACCTAAATCGAAATAAAGCACAACCCGCGAAACACATTGACCTGGGAATGATCAAGGTTTGGTGCGATTCAGTTTGTAAAGAGATTTGAGAGGGAGATAAGATCGAGAGAGAGAGAGAGAGAGAGAGAGAGAGAGAGAGAGAGAGAGAGAGAGAGAGAGATGAATGGTGTATGAATGGTTTGGATTTTATGTTTGAGTAGTGGTGGGTGTTTCACTGGTGTGGATTCGCGTAAGGAAGAGTCTGGGTTTGGGTTTGGGTTTTGGTTTTTAGGTATTGTGTTTGTGTCTTAGTTTTGGTGTGTGTGTTTGGTAGTGTTGTTCTGGGTGATAGTAATGAACTGGTGTTGGTGAATGGTGTGTCTATTTTAATAAATCACGTGGATTGTGTTTTTATTTATTTATTTAGATTCTCTATGAAAGAAAACACAATCTGGAAATGTTTGGGATTGAATGGGTTTGGATGATTTAGTTTTAATATTTATTTATCAATTTTTTAATTACTTATTTATATATATTAATTTTAAATTTAATTACTTTTATTTGTTTTTTCATTTTAAATTAAATCTGTCCAAATTTAATTACCAATATAGCCTTCGGTCACATAAGATTCTAGAAGCCTGGCATTCTTTTACCATTTGCCATCGTTGACTAGACTTAAGTCAAAGATATTCTAACGGAATTGGACGGTAGGGACAATAAACAAGCTTGTCAATGAAGGTGTGGATTAAAAATGATAATGAACAAACTAGAGGAACTAAAATCCGGATTACATCAAATTAGAGGGACTAAAATAGGAATATCCCTATATTTATTCTTCTAATACATAAGGATATATTAAGGATATAAAAGATAAATGTAAAAACTTATATTTATTTAATCAATGGATATTATTAAAAATCCCTGTCGAGTTTGAACTATTGGTCATTTTGGTCCCTCTAATTTGGGAAATAGTCATTTTCATGCCTCTATCAACTTCAATTAACTTTTTTTTAACGAAAATACTATTTTACCATTTTATTAAATATTTAAAATTTATAAATTAAAAATAATAATTAAAAAACAAGGATATAATTTTTTTTTTTTTAAGAGTGATGAATCTCAACCATCCATCTCAAAGATGGATGGTGGAGATCTAACCTTTTTTTTAATTTAAAAAAACAAAAAAAAAAATCTTTTTTTCTTAAAAAATTAAAATGGAGATCCAATCTGGATCTCTACCAAAACCAAAGAACAATATATATATATATATATATATATATATATATATATATATATATAATGGATTTGGTAGAGATCTAAAGAACAAAAAATAATAATAATAAAAAATAGATTTGGTGGAGATCCAATCTAGATCTCCACCAAATCCAAAGAAAAAAAATAAATTAAAAATGGATTTAATAAACTCTATTAATTTAATCCCTTCATTTACCATTATACCCGAACTTGACTAACAACAATTTTCAATTTTTTAACGAACCACTGGCAATAGGGATTAAATTGACTATTAATTAATGATGAAAATTGTCATTTCTCAAACTAGAGGGATCAAAATGACCAATAGTTTAAACTAGAGGAGATTTTTAATAATATCCCTTTATTTAATATAGTCAACTTCCTTTAATTGACAAGATCATGTTGACTCAGTGGTATGTACATCACACCCCCAAATCTTGAATTATTGCACTATTTCAAAAAAAAGAAAAAAATTTCCTCTAGCTTTTAATATATATTAAAATTTTATAGGATATTTTCATTTTAGTCCCTAAATATATATATATCAAAGAATTGATATTCTCATTACTGTAATCCACAGGTAGATTTCAATGAACTTGTCATCTATAAAATTCAGATCAAAATTCATTCAAGTCGATGTGATTTTATGGTGGTCCTTACCGAAATTAAAATAAGGAATCCCTTATTTTAATTTTGGTAAGGACCACCATATTCCTTATTTTAATTTTGGTAAGGACCACCATAAAATCACATCGATTTGAGTGAATTTTGATCTGAATTTTTGTTTTACACGGATTTAATAACGTGAGTGCAAGACATACGAGTCATTGATTAAGAATAAACAAAAATTATATAATTCTTGATAATTTTTTTTTTAATAACAAGATGACACCATTTATTTGCAGCTTCTTTTGTCACTTGATTGTGATATAATATTCCAACACCGTGAACGAAACTATAAAATTTTATAAATTTATAATAATAAATATTCACAACTACTAAATAAAAATTAATTTCCCAAAAGATAAAGCATTTTTGTGGACCAAACATTTCAATGTGAATCTGTTCTGTTGCTAAATTAGTGTCAATCGAACCAAAAAAAAAAAACAGAGAGAGAGAGAAGCAATTGTCATCATATTCGTGTTTCAAAACGACTTCGATATCCTATTCGCATTAATGAAATGCTCTTGGGTTGTTTAATTATAAAAATAAAAATAAAATATCGAAAAAAGAAAAGAAAAGAAAAAATGTAAAAGAATCAAGTTCTCGATTATTTTCGAAAAAATATAAATATAAAAATGTAAATATTTATTATAAGAGAGAAAGGAGCTTAGGAGATAGATTGATGGGGGCCATTGTTGGTGGTGAAGAGATCAAATTCTAACTTTCATAACAAAAATCATCAATGTCTGAATTGTGGGAGATCATCATTGCATGCTTTTAACAATTTAATTAAGTCCACAAATAATGCTAAAAAAGCTAACACAAATAATTTATTTAGCTTATTAATTTGTCCTACAAACCTGATGAGACTTTTAGGGACGAATAATTTATTTCATCCTAAAAGAATGTCTACTGAGACGAAATAAATTATTCGTCTTGAAAAAGTGCAAACATGATGAAACTTTTACAGATGAATTTTTTTTTTTTTTTTTTTAAATGGTCCCAATAGAATGTTTATTGGGATGAAATAAATTATTCGTTCCTTAAAAAGTTTGAGATTTGGGGACTTATTGAGACAAAAATAATATTGGTAGCTAAATGATGAGTTATCAGGACTATATTTTTCCTTTTTTATCTTGATTTTTAAAGCCTTTCCTAAGAGACATATTAATAATTAAATTTTCTTTACTTTTTATATTAATTGCTATATATTAATTTAAAAAAATTATGAAAAATTATATATATATATATATATATATATATATATATATATATATATATATATATATATATATATATATATAAATATAATAATAAGAATCTAAAATATGTTGTCACCATGAATATTAAAATGCAAAACCACTTTTTAGAAATGTCTTTGTACATTTTCTCTTCCTTTTGTGATAGGTATTTAAGTCTTACATTTGTCTATTAAATTGCAAGATGTAGAGAAACATCTCTCTATTCCAAGTACGATTAATCATAGACCATTTGATCCGACAATATATGATTATAAAAAAATAGTTTAATAAAATGCTACAATAAACGCTTTTTAATATCGATTTGTTTATCTTATAAAATAAAATTTACAATATTGGAATTAATCTACAAGTAAAATTTTTCAATAAAATTTTGATTTAAAAATAATCAATAAAAATTTATTAACATATATAGGTTATATATAAACATTATGCAATAATTAACAAAATCAAAGTTGTAAACGAATTTGAATTTTCGTCCCAAAGAACTTGTTGGGACCCACCTAAGGCGACTTAATTTGAGATGCATTTTTTTCGTCCCAATAGCTGTTTTTTCTTGTAAGGATTTGGATTACGATCATCATTGGTAGCCGTATTCATTACACCTTGAATAATCTTTTCATCGGCATGCAATTTCATCATTATGATTATTCAAAATGTGCTCAACATCCATCATATTCTTAGTTTGATCGGCCACATCCATTGTTTTTTATTTATTTATTTATAAGTCATACCTGTTTTTTGGTCAAAAAAATAAAAATAAAAATATAAGCATTCAATTGTAAACCAGTGCACTGGTGATGATTGTTGTGTGTGATCACATATGAGTTGAATGTGATCGCGCTAAAAAAAATGCAAAATTACGATAGATACAATGGTGCACTAGAGGAGACCCAAAAAAGAAAAATACATGTTTAAGTAATAAAAACATAAAACTCTTTTTAAACTAATAAATTATTTATTTATCGATAAATAAATAGCTTCTCTAAAATAATAACTTTTCTTAGTCCCAACAATACTGTATAGAGGTTTTACTGTATTTTCAGTCAAATTTAATGAATTGAGATTCATCTATGTCTCCTCAGCTCTTATAACAATAACAATGTAATGCTACGTGTGTACACCAAAATAATAATAAAAATAAAATATTTTTAAAAGAAAAACATATATATATATATATATATATATATATATTTTTTTTTTTAATTTTCTAAAAAAATAAAATAAAATAAAAGACCCTCTGGTCGTTATTCTATATAGAAGATTGGCTGATTGGTGATGTCTAGCGTATATATATCAACGGTGATCAATCTCCAACAAAAGGACGACCTTAGCTAAATCTAAAATTTTTAGCTAAAAAATATATTAGTATAGTCTGTTTAAACTCAGTATAAATATGTAACAAGTGCTGCAGGTGTAATCAAGAAAACCAAGTAATAAAAACTGATCCCCTACCCATCTTCAGCCATTTAACATAAACTCTTCCATTTACTCTTTAGTTGAAAAAACTGCTCTTCCAAAATACTCTTCCTTGTTCCTCCAAATTAAGCAACACCACCATGAGTTCTGAAATTTTCATTATGCTGGTATTAGTTTCTATCACACCATTTCTGTTTTTGTTTTTTGTCAAGCAGGGAAAGAAGAGAGCTCAATCAATGAGTCTCCCTCCTGGTCCCAAGCCGCTCCCTCTTGTAGGCAATTTATTCCATGTTGGTCACTCTCCCCACAAATCACTTCCAGAGCTTGCGAACGAATATGGGCCGCTCATGTTCTTGCAACTAGGTTGGGTTCCCACTGTAGTGATTTCCTCAGCTGATGTTATTAGAGAGATTTTCAAAAACCATGACCTGGTTTTTTCCGGTAGACCGGAACTGTATGCAGTCAAGAGGTTAAATCTTGGCTGCGACAATATATCTTTCTCTCCCTACAATGAATTCTGGAGGGAAACAAGGAAGATTGCAATAAAGGAGTTGCTGACAGCGAAGAGTATTCAATCATTACAAGGTGATAGATATGAAGAGGTGGAACTTATGATTGATTTCATTGCTCGATCACCAGGACCAATTAATCTGAGGAGTTTGACACTTGTGCTCGCGAATAACGTCGTATGCCGCGCTATTTTTGGTAAGAAATTCAATAATAGCACAAGCATCGATGGATTTGATGACTTGATGCATAAAGTACAGGAGTTGCTGGGAAAATCGAGTGCGATGGACTTTTTTCCATGGATGAAGTGGTTTAACAACTTCAATGGCCGAAATTCAAGCATGGACAAGTATTTTTCAGAGTTACACAAGATCCTTGATGAAGAAATAAAGGAGCATCTTGATCTGTCAAGGCCTACACCCAAGCACCAAGATCTCGTCGATGTACTTCTTCAAGTTCAAAACGATCCAAACCCAATGATTCCTCTAAGCAATGAACAGATCAAGGCTGTCCTCAGCGTAAGTTCAATAACAGTATAATTGCATAATCTATTAATCAGTAATCAGGAATCCGGGAAAGTCAAGTTAATTCCTAATTTGTGATTACAGTATTTACTAAAATCAAGTCATGTGACGAGATAAGGTTGGTCCAATGATATACCCCTCTTACATTTACACCACGAGATTGGGGGTTCGAGTCCTGCCCCCTCCCTAAATCTGGAATTTATATAATATTTCAAAAATATTAAAATCAAATCAGATAGGAATCAAATTATGCAGGTCCGACACAATAATCCTCCCATTTTATAAATCAAGTTCCCTATCCAGATTCTCTTTCCCATGAAACTTGATTAATTCTCTTTAGTTTAATTGCCGATTAGTAAAAGCTCTTCATTACATCTTAATTATATTCACTTATTGAAACTCAATGCAATTGTCAGGACATTTATATAGCCGCGACAGACTCTTCTTCAGCTACGCTGGTTTGGACAATGACGGAGCTTATCAGGAATCCATCGGTGATGAAGAAAGCACAGGATGAGATACGGCAAGTTGTTAATGGAAAACAGAAAGTGGAAGAAAACGATCTTTCGAAACTAGTGTACATGAAATCAGTTTTGAAGGAAGCATTGAGACTCCATCCACCAGCACCGCTAGTTCCTAGAGAAACCATCGAAGATTGCACGTTAGGAGGCTACAAAATTCCTGCCAAAACAAATGTGCTTATCAACGTCAAATCGATATCAATCGACCCGAAATACTGGGAAAATCCACACGAGTTTCGACCTGAAAGATTCTTGAACAGCGATATTGATTTCAGGGGACAACACTTTGAGTTGATACCATTCGGGGTTGGAAGGAGAGGATGTCCCGGAATGAATTTCGCGGTCTCATTGTTTGAGCTTGCACTGGCGAATCTGCTGTATCGTTTTGACTGGAAACTGCCTCCTGGGATGACAGGCGAAGATTTGGATATGGAAGAAGCCTTTGGGTTGTCAATGCATAAGAAAATTCCTCTTTGCCTGGTAGCTACACCAGCAATTCTATAAGAATTAATGCGTAGCCATGTCTGCATAAAATGTACTACCTTTAAAAAATCAGTATAAATTTGTTGGATAAATAAATCGAAATTGCAGTAATCTGTACGTTATTGGCCATTGCAGTTTTTCATTGAATGCAAAATTTCCTTCTCTAATGTTCAAGGTTATTTTTTAAGGACAATATGAATATAATCCAATCAGAAAATGTATGAAAATTAAAGATTCATTAAATTCTCTAAATTACCCTTTTTGAGAAAGGTGCCAATATTGTCACCTAATAATATTATTTATACACCCAAAATCATGCTAGATTAAGAATCTTCACAATTCACATGTCACATCATTCGGACATGATTTTGAGAAAATAATCCGGGCTGTTTAGCATGATTTTGGGTGTATAACTTTTTTTATAAATACATCTATTATTAAAATTTTAAAAATAATATTTTATTATAAGCACCCATACCACTAATGCCAATAATAACCTTATAAAAAGAAATTTATTTATTTACTGAAAGCACCCAAATAGATTATTAATGCATCCAAATTCAAATCTGAAAAACATTTCTAAGACCTTCATTTTGTTTTTTTGTTTACATGAAAATCCTAAGTCCTAACTCTAACTCAATCACTTCTGTAGTTCGGTTCACAGGACCCGTATGCTCATTAATCTAGATCAAATTTGATTAGTTGATGCAAATGCAGGTCCTGAACACAACAGATAAATTTACCGATCATCATTTAAGAAATTTTGAACAACAAAGAAAGTAAAAGTCAAAAGGTTTGAAACAACAAAATTAATAGAGAGAAAACAGATGAATAGAGCCATAGAGGGAATGGATGAGCAGCTTTTTATTTATTTATTTATTTATTTATTTATTTTGTTGCTTAATTTGCTTTACTGATAAATTTACCGGAACCGATTTCAAATGTAATAATAATAATAATAAATAAATAAATAAATAAAACTCTTACAGAACCTTCTTAAGTCTTATCCCTCTTTTTTTTTTCTTTAAAAAATAAAAAGACTAATACAATAAAAGCTCGTTTGGTACACTGTATTGCATTGTATTGTATTAGATATTGGATTATATTGGATTGAACTGTATTATTTTTATACAATCCTGTGTTTGGTAATAGTTTGTAGAGTTCAAAAATTAAATAGCATTTTTTGGGGGAGGGCTTGTGCAAATAGCACCACTTTAATAAGTGTTGATTTAATAGCACCAAAATAGGTGATGAGACCAAAATACCCCTACTTACTCTTTTCCTTTTTATTTTTTTTCTCGAAAATTCAAGACTTATTTGCAGTTTCGAGACTTATTCATGATTTTTTCGAGATTTATTCATGTGTTTTTGAGACTTATTCATGCGTTTCGAGACTTAATTCAAGTTTGTTCGAGACTTATTCTGTTCGACCTCCATCAATGGTGAAAGTGACGATCCAACGACGGCGCCGGTTGACTCTGTAAATTGTTGGATCTGGAAGATCGAACGATGCCGAGTTCGTTGGCGCCATCGGTTTCGTCAGATTTGCGATGGATCGTCATAGATCGGACGATGAAGATTCACGACGGTTTGGGTTTTGCTTCGTTTCTCTCTCTACACAACTCGAAAATGAAAACGAACACTTCGGTTACAATTATTGGCACTCGATGAACGTTTTCCCGGTGGTTTTGCCGGTCAACTCGCCGGTCGGCGGTGGCACCTCCATTGAAGCTCCATCAATGGAGGTTTTGGAAAAATGAAGAAGAAGGTGAAGGACACACAAGAGAAAAAAAAAAGTTGGAGGGTATTTTTGTCCAAATTCAATTTTTGGTGTTATTAAAACAAGAGTTATTAAAGTGTGATAGTTATACAATTTAAAATTTAAAAAGTTCTATATACCCCTGTTTCCTCATAGTTTGTATTAGACTGTATTAAATTATACAAAATTGGATATGATTTTTGTTTATGAATATTTTGTTAAATAAAAAAAATGATATGTTTTTAGAATAAAAAATGATATTATAAAATATATGTGTTGTATTATATTTTTAAAAATAATAATCAATGTATAATTAAATAAATTATAATTCATGTAATAAATTTCAAAAATATTTCATATAATATGGTGTTTGGTACATGCTTACATTATTATATTATATTTTATTAAATAAAAATAATTAATATTTCTACATTTTTTTTTTTATAAAATTGGTTCAAAAGAAATTTCAAACAAATTGGTATAAGTATGTATTCATTTTATACATCAAAAATTACGAAGATAAATTTGAAAAAAGAAAAAAGAAAAGAAAAAGGGAAAATAAAAAGGAGAAATCTGGAAAGAAAGAAGAGAATGGACATATAAGCCTATAAGGTGATAAGTAGTGCGGTTCCCATTGTATTACACAGATTATTTTGTATTAGACAATAAAATACAAACACATAGACAAACACTCATTTTGTATTATTTAATACATTTTAACTCTCTCATACAATACAATACATAGTGTAAGGACCTCTATTTTATGATTGACTTATTTCATAACAAACCACATTGGGATGATTTTGTAAGAGTAGTTTAGGCTCTCATA
Source organism: Acer yangbiense (assembly GCA_008009225.1). Classification (NCBI taxonomy): domain Eukaryota; kingdom Viridiplantae; phylum Streptophyta; class Magnoliopsida; order Sapindales; family Sapindaceae; genus Acer; species Acer yangbiense. The sequence continues at coordinate 43,841,184 of CM017763.1, read as the reverse complement.
TGTTCGTGATCAAGCTCAAGAGCACTTCAAGGTATATCACTTGTGCTTGTCTCTTTGAAGAGATTTAGTTGCACACACACACACAGTCATGCATTTCTTATCTCTTATACTTTGTATATTTCACATGTAGGTTCACATTCATGTTATATCTCTCTTCATGCTTGTCCATTACTCTTGCATCTTGTTGGGTCTTTGCCATGTCATGTTTAGGCTTTAGGATGTATTTCTTTATGGGTCATTGTTCACCCGTCTATGATGTGTTGTTCGTACATCGCCTATTAGAGGTTTTGGCCTTGCAGCCTTGTCACCATTATACACCCGTTGTTTGTACAACGGGTCACCTAATTGATTTTTTTATCCGTTGTTGTTTCGCTGTTCCATCGCCTTACGAACAGCGTTTGAGCGACGAGTTTTGTCTAGAGGGTCACTGATGGTGGATTGCTCTTGGGTCGCACTTTATTCAATGCGTTTCTTGAAATTTGCCTAAATTTCCTAGGTCAACCGATGTACAATCGCCCTACGTACAACGCTTGTATAGCGGCCACGCCTATTTTTGCAAAATGGTGAGTTTTGACTAAGGCTTCATATAAATTGTTCCTCTCTTCCTCTTAATCGATTTTAGAACTTCAAAATACAAAATCCAAGAGTGAGAAACAAGTTTTCTTATGACAGAAGTTCCAAGATATCTCTTTTATCTATCTAACCCAAAACCCCATCTTCTTCCTGCATCATTGCGCATCTTTAGGCATGGGTCTTCTTCATTAGCTAACTTGGTAAGTTGAACAAACAATCCATCTTTGTTAATTGTTCAAACTTTCCAAGATTGTCTTTTTATTGCATTTATTAGTTGATTAAATGCTAGGACTCTTTTTATTGCATCTATAATCTATTTATGAGTTCTATTGTATGATTGGGTTTTGTTTGTGAAAGCTTGCATCATTTGAATGATTTTGCCTAAATTGCTAATCCATAAATATTCATGTATGCTTAGTTGTTGATTAGGTTGGCTTTGTTCATCTAGTCTAATTCTTGAATGTTTATGTGGATGTTATTTGACAATTAGATTGCTAAAATCATTCTTCATCTAATTGAGACCTGAAACAAATAAAGCACGGTGTGTATAAAACTATCTAGAGGGGGGGTGAATAGATTTTAATCGTTATTACCCAATTTTCGCGATTAGTCAAATTTACGAAAATACCCATAACTAGTCACAATAATATAACAAGTGTAATATGGTGCGGAATGTAAATAACACTTGATATTTACATGGAAACCCTCATGGGAAAAACCACGGGCTAGTAAGTGCGCCACACTCGAACCTCGAATCCACTAATTATGAAATGATTACAACCTAATCTCGGTTTAATGATCTAATCCCGATCAATAATCATCACACTACCTAATCCCGGTATAAGTGGACTTAGTCCAATTGCTTGTGATTTAAGCAACCTAATCCCGGTCACAACATAAGACTTAGTTCTCTAAAAAGAGATAATAAAACCTATGTGAATGTATGAATATCCAAAATCCAATTTAGAGCTAGGTAACCCTATATGCTTATCTAGGATGATGATTTTGTAATTAATTCAATCCTAGATATTAAAAGCTAGATGACATGTCAAATAGCTTAGCTAAACATAAATTATGAAAACCTAGATATAGCTATCAAAATACAACACTCAATCATGTCAACACAACAATCTCTATTTTGTATCTAGAATATATTCTAAGAACATTCAAATAATATAAGAGATGTCAATGATAAATAAAACACTAATTATGTAAGATAATAGTGAAGAACTTACCAAAGAATGTGTGTTGACCAAAACTCATGCAAGCAAGCATCCTAACTATGCTAGAAAATGCTAGATGATATTTTGATGCATATGAGAATGGTTTTTGAGTGTTAAAAATGTGTTCTTGATTTGATTTTCTCTCAAATGTCTCTATTTGAAGTTTAGGGTTCTTAGAGTTAAATAACATAATTCAGAGAATGAGAAAATATGATATTTACAGGCATCAAGAACAGGGCATGTGAAAAGACAAGTTTGCCCCTGAAACGCACCGATCGACGGTTTCAATCGGTGGCCAGGCCGTCGTTTTCAACCGCCGAATTGAGCATGTGAAGAACAGAGCATCAACGGCGGTTTCATTCGGCGGTTTCGAAACCGCCGATTAAATCGCAGAATCAAACCCGAGATATAAATCAATCAGGTATGAAACGGCAGTTTCGTTCGGCAGCTAGGCCGCCGATCAAACCGCCAATTTACCAAAAATGGTGAATCCAAAGGAGAAGCCAATGGCATTCTCCGTAGGCAGTCTTCGCGCTAAACCAATCACACATTCGTGCAAGCGCGGACGTTTCCGAACATACTCGGGAAACGAATTACAAGACACAAAGACACACAACAAAATACAACATCAAAGTGCAAGTGTGAAATGTGACATGTGAAGAGTATGCACACAAATGTAAGTATGCTAAGTGTGTATGTGCAATCTAAATCTCTTCAACGAAAACTAAGCACTAGAGATATACCTTTGGAGTGCTTGTCCCTTGAGGTCTTGAAAGGGCCTTTAAGCATGATCTTCAATTACCTAAACTACCCTTACAAACAAACCTCAACATGTGGTTTGTCCACGAAATAAGCCAATCAATAAAATGGAAATCCTTACAAGACCACATATATGCACATGTAGGCTTGTTTGATAATTAATTAGGTTGTTAGATTTGCATCTTAACATCTAATTAAACATATAGTGTCTTGTCTTGCATTCTATTACATTTAGAATATTCATATATTCACTTAGATCATTTTATCTCTTCATTGAGTCAAGTCTTGTGACTAAGAGTGTTAGTGCACAAGCAATTGGTCTAGAATCACTATAAAAGGCCCGCAGGTAGTAGTGGTGTGTTATGTTCCAAGAATGGTGAGACTAAAGGTCAACCTAGGTTGTAAACATCATTACATATAATGGATTTGAGGACCGTGTGTGGCTAGATGGACAGCTCGTGAGTTTTGCCCAATTGGAGAGTTTCTCATATAAATCAATCAACGTGTTTTTTGTTTTCGGCACATTAAATTGTTGATTGCTTGCTTGTTATATTTTTGGTGATTTGTTAATATTGACTAATCAAAATAGTTGGTAATTAATCGATTAAAACCTATTCACCCCCCTCTAGGTTATTGTAGACACATATTATTTATTTTCACATAGAAACAAACATGTCCCTAAACTCAAACGATGTAGCAAATGAGTTGTCATCATTACACAAATCATGTGGTGAATGATATGGTAATGACAAATCATTCGTTATTGGGTTTGCTTTGGGTTAAATTTTTCGGTTAACTAGCATAAGTGAATAAAAAAAAAAACTACATAATATAATAATTTTTATCTCTATTCATCATTGAGAAACGTTTATAATAGTCCTTTAAAAAAAAAATTATAATAGTCATGTATTTCAATTGTGGTAAATTTTGATATTAGGGCTGAAGTAGATTGAAAAGTGTGAAAAGTATTTGGATTTATTTTAATTAAATCATATCGTCATTATTAGTCAGTTTGTTTAATTCTATTTTTGTAATAAAAAAATTAATAAAAGAGTGACTACACTCCATTTTAAATTTTTCACTATACAAGACGACAATTTTATCTTAACTAAAATTACTAAAAATGATAAAGAAATTTTAAATACACTACAAAACAAATAAGATAGACTCCAACATATATTACATTTATTTTATTTTTTTAACTTTTTGCATTTTACAAACTCTAAAACACTTTTTTTCAATATCACTAAGTTTTATTTGATTCCAAAGTGATGAGAATGATTTACAACAAGAAACAAACAAATTTTTTTTTTTTAAGTGTTGAGTTTTGCATAAACAAAAAATAAGAAATTTTTTTTTGTAGAATTGTTTTAATTAAACTCTTAAATTTTTTGAAAATAGAGTTAAATGAAGAAAAAAAAATTAAAATATTTGTCAATTTCAATATTCAATGAAAAAAAAAAGAACATTTTGAAACAAAATGATTTTTTTAATAAAACAATTTGGTTCTTTTTTAAAAGAAAAAATTATGTTTTTATGACGGAGTGTTTTCAAAGGAAAGAGTGTATTTAGAAAATGAGTTTGAGAATGTGTCTAATACGAATACAATTAACCTAGGGGGTCGGGTGGGTGAATTGATTATTTACCAATTAATCGATTATGTTACCAAATTTTGATTAGTCAATTTTAATGGTAAACAACACAATAATAAAATCAAGTATTAACAGTGCAGAAATTAAAGAACATTAGAATTTTACGTGGAAACCCTCCAAATGGGAAAAACCACGGAACTAGCCTCGATAGCCACTTGAACCATAGAAATCCACTATATGATAAGAAGGTTACACCCTCAAGTGATACACAAACTTTCACTTTCGATAACCTCAAGCTACAGATACTTCCACTCACCAATCTTGGTTCAATATGTTAGGTTTTAGATTTGTATTGGCTTGATTCCATATTAAAACCCTTTTTCTTTGTAATGTCTAGTTGTTTAGGTAGTTCGTGGTTGTTATGAGCTTCAAAGAAGAAAAGCAACTTCTCATGCAAAGTTCGTCTTCAAGAGGAAATATGCCTATTTGGATGCTAAGGTATCAAGATTCTTCTTCCTCTTGCAAGGCGTAAGCACGCACACACATAATGCATACATTTATGTCCCTGCATCATTGCGCTAAATTGGTAAAACACATTCACACACTTATGAATGTATGCACATGTATTAGTTTCAATTTGACAACTTTTGTAAAATTGTATGTTCTAGGACTATATCTAGGAAATGGCATACATGTGTGTTCTTGTATTTGTTTGTTTGTTTGTGTTTTATGGATTTCGGACTTGAATTTGATCTTATATTATTCCTTATTGAGTTCTGGTCATTTTAATTACTCATTCATAAGTTTTCGAGTTCCGAGTAGAAAGTTACGAATCTTTGCATTCACTTACAATGCATTGTCTTCGTCTTCGTGTATCGAGTCGAATTCATAACTTTTGGTCAAGGTTTTGTAGTTGTCCATGTTTGTGAGAGAGTTACGGTTCGTAATCCACAAACGAATTTGAATATGGAGTTCAAATGCCGGAGAATGGTGAAAGAACGCTTGAGGAGCGTGAGGGAATAAGAGAATGGCTAAAGGCCATTCACCTCTCCTTCCCCAAGATGGCACGTGGCCAACTCAGGGAAGACCTCCTTCTGCTCCCGAGATGGCCATGTGCCTCCTAGGGGTGGTGAGGTGGAGAGGCCTCCTTTGGTGGCCGAAAAACTCTTTTTTCCACATCACCTTTCCCTCCTTTAAATCTTTTTTCCCTCTCATTTTTCATTTTGAAGAACACAAGTGCATAAAACTTTTCAAAGAAATTTGATTTTTGTTTTGAACATATCTCTCTCAATTCAACTATGGTTTGAGTGACTCAAAAGCCAAATTATTGGTCTTGAAGAGAGGAACAAGCCCCAAGCATTTTCAGAGTCAAGTTATGTCTAGATTTTTCACAGTGATCTAATCTCTACTCGTGAGTTCATTATTTGTAAGTGAATCATCTTCTTTCCATTTCCTTTATGATCAACTTCTTAAATCTTCTTATTTGATTAAAGAAATATGTTTAGGATGATTATGATTCAACTTTTAAGCTTGTTTGAGTGATTTTCGAGTTTAGCTTTTGTGATTTTGTTTGAACATCTTTTAGCTTAAACTTGATGAAAATGAACTTAATTCTAAAAATACTATCTGTTCTTGAGCTTGATTGTTGATTTCTAGAATTAGTCACATGTTCTAAGAACTAGGATACTTTGATTATGATTTCTATTATTCTAATCTAGTTCTTGTTTGATTCACATGCTTAGGTTTCTAGATATCTTTGTGATTGATTGTTGAAAGCCTAATCTAGTTCTCTAATTGCATGTTCATAGAGTTTGGTTGATCTACTTGCTCTATTGATTGTGATTGCATCATATTACTTGTTGGCACTTCACTTAGATCATTGCCCTGCATAAGGTGGAAGTCTCTTGTTGAAGTGAGTGAAGCTTTGACTTGAGCAAGAAGACTTGGCTAGGAAAGTGCTCCAGTCTTTCGAATAGCCAAGCAAGAAGTCTTAGTTAGGATCAGGGTGATCTGGATAACTAAGCAAGAAACCTTGTCTAAGATCGCGAGGATCCGGCTAAACAAGCAAGGAATCTTCCTAGAGACATGAGCATCTTGAATAGGAAGCTGCTTCCTAAATGTGTGATAGTCACATCTTGGATAGGGAATAGGCAAAGTGGTTCACTAGGCCCGAGGGTAGAATAAGAGTTGATAGCTTAGAGAGTGTTTCATGTGTTGATTGCTTTTTGAGTGTGTATCTCCTATTTGTCATAGTAAATTACAGTTTGCCGGTGGTTATGGTATCAACCCGTGGATGTTTCCTCATTTGAGATTTTACCACGTAAAAATCACTTGTGTTGATTTTCACTTTTAGTTTCTTTACTTGATTTTAACTTGTATTGCTTATAACACTTGCTTAATCATATTCATATTAACTTGTTAAAGAATTTACTTCTTAAAGATTCTAAGTGTGCATAAATTGTTTGCAAATAAAAAGAAGTGGTAGAATTTGCACACCCACACCCCCCCCCCCCCCCCATATATCTAGGCATAGTTTAGGCATAATTTAAATTGCAACCAACTCATTGGCCACAAGATTTTCCAATTGCTTGTCAACCACTACTTATGACTACAATACTTGAACTCAATGAAGAGAGTTATAGTCTAAGTGTGAACATGTAATGAATGCTCAATATATAGAATGCAATACAAAATAATCTATATGCTTAATTAGATATGGTAATAACTACCCAACAATCCTAATTATTAGCTAATCCTAAAAACAATCTACACAACTTCAAATACATACAATTAATGTGAAGTCTAAAAAGGAAAGAATAATAAATAAGATGAGGATTTGTTCTTCCTTAACAATAGAGATATTTAAATGCAAAATAAGCTAAAAAAACATACAATGCTTAACTAGGTGTGGAAATTAATTACCAACAACCTAGTTATCAACTAACCCTCAACCAATCTCCAAACCTCAAAATATATGCAATAAATTATGCTAAACAAGTAAAGAACAATTAATGAAAGGGGGTTTGTTCTTACCTGCAATGGAGATGCTCAATGATGACCCTTAAATGATTGATGACTTAAATGCACATAGGTTGGAGAGTCAATCAATGAAGCTAAAAACTTTCTATCTGTATGAACTCAACAATATCACTCTTGCTCTGAAAATACAGAGTTCTATAAGAACAAAATGGTGTCTTCACCTATTTATAGGGTTCTCTCAAAACTACATCATTATAAGCAAGAATTGTTTTTTGTGGTTGACCATGACAAAAAACTATGGCGACAAAGGCAACTCAACCGTCGCTAGAAAGTCAGGGTTCTATTTTCACGATGCTTCATGACGAAGGCACTACCGTGAAAATCACTAGAGAAAACTTCGCACCTATTTTTCGTGGTTCTCCCGGACGAAACCAACACGGCGAAAACCTCTGAAAGGTTTTTCGCGGTGGATCATGATGACACCTGGACAGTGACAATCAATGGAAAGTTTGTCGCAGTCCTTTTTCGCAGTGGATCATGACGACACCTAGACAGCAGCAAAGGGAAAAAAAAGGCCTTCTTAAGTTGTCCATCCCTCATGCAAAGATAAGCACACCAACATGCAACGTTTCTGATCAACAAACAAAAACGAATTATAAACACAAACACACAAACCATAAATTTGAATACAGATATGAAATAAGCAAATGAGTTCACAAAACTCAAACAATGAGACATGTAGGAATACCAAGGTATCGTGATGCACATTTGTATATGTTTAGTGAGTAACACGAATGTAGTGACACGTGTGATTAAGTTGTATAAGTGTGATGTGTTCACAATAAGGTTGCTCAACGATGCAGAGACACATATGAATGAATTATGTGTGTGTATGTGTATGTGTGTGCACCTAATCTCTTCAAGAGAACTAGTCAATTAGATTATACCTTTGAAGCTCAACTCTTGAAGATCTTGGAATGCCGAAAAAGTTGTCTTCAGTCATGATCACGATGTTTTTGACCACATGAAGAACATAAACTACCCATACAAAGACACCCTAATGGTTTTGACACATAAATAAGCCAATTATACAATAATTGCACTTACAATCTCCCCATTTAGATATTTCGTGACAAAACCCAAATCTCACAAAAATAAGGAAAAAGCTTTTTACTACATCACATGTAACACATCCTTACATTACAATGAGAAAACTAATCTAATCTTGCAAAGCGATCTTCATTCTCTTTTAAGCACACATGAGAAATAAATACAAACAACTTTTCCCACACAATGATCACTCCTAAATGAGCACCCGCAATAGTACGGAGCCGTGGGAGTAGCACGATGATAAATAAGATTCGTTCCACGAGGATTAATGTATTGAATACCACAATTGATTGATTAACCATTATTTAGACAAGCAAAGATTGAATGATTGAATTACACTACTCTAATATAAACTAGAACAAGCTACAATTATAATGCAATAAATGAAACTAAACAAGCAAACAAACTCAAGCACTTAGATGTAAATATATGTGAAAGAGGCTAAAACCTTGAATCCACCTATCCAATTCTCACCAATTTTAGGCATATCATTGAAAAAAAAATTGCAAGTGTTTATGTAGATTCGTATGCCCTTAATTAGTCTCTAACCTCTCTCAAGTAATAAAACCAATATTCATGTGTACCAACAACCTATTTCTCAATGGTTATACGAAATACACACAAATTCATTAAGCAAAGTGGCATACAAATGGAATTCTACAAGCTAGCATCGCATATTTCTACCTTACTAAACTTGTATCGGGCATTTCATCGAGAACGTTGTGTGCTTCTCCTCTCGGTGCTTCACACAACAACCAAATATCAACTAAGTGTTAGCTAGGCACCTAAAAGCATTAAGCAATTGAAATACACATACATAACACAAGCATTTATGATAAAGTGATGATCTTTATTAATGATTCATGGAAAAGGTTTCATCTTGGCCTTAGCCAAGATGGATTTAGTTCATATTACAAGAAATGGCTACAAAAGATATGATATTTATGCAAGCCATAACAAGATATAAATGATAAATAAAAGAGAGAAAGGTTAAGAATAAACTAAGTGAAGATCTTCTCTCTCTTGGTTGGTTGAATGTGCTTGACTAGCTTCTTCTCTTGATTCTCCCCTTTGTGCTCTAAGGTTGGGTTTTTATGGTGGATAATGGTGGAAAGGTTGGATATTTGGTGTTTGGTGAAGTGGATTTGAATGTTGGGTGATGGATTGAAGGTTGGATGTAGTGATTTGGTGGATTTGAAGAGTAAAAATGTGTTCTTGGAGTGTTTGGAGTTGAATTGAAGGGTCGTACCAGAGGTGGGGCAATTGGGTCTGAAAGAAGGTATTTATAGTGTATGGATTTAGGGCACGAAAACCTAGACAAAATGTTGATGTGGCAGAGTGGGCGCTGTACGTAGAGCGCTTCTGTATAGCGCCAATTCTCTGTCTTCTTTTTGGCAAGATAGGCGCTGTACGTAGAGCGCTTCTGTACAACGCCCGTACAATGCCAATTCCCTGTCCCTTGGTCGCTCCCTTATAGGCACTATACATAGAGCGACCTATACAGCGCCCAACCTTGTCCTAAACAATGCCATTTTGCCTCCAATTCCTCATTTCTCTACAATAAAGCCCTTAGAAGGCTATGAACCAGCACAAGCTTATTTAAACATTAAAAATACCGGTTTTACCCGGAAAATGAAGGCAAATGATAGGTAAAACGAGGTTACAACAAGTGTAGAAAACGGTATTGTCACACAACAAGCACATGTGAGATATTCAAAAACAATGCAGAGATATGCAATGCTCCCCCTAAATAAGCTACGTACTCTCCCTCAAAATGTAGCTAACCCACTTTATGCACAAGGATAAGCTATTATATCTATTCCACTTAAATTTCTCAAGACTTCTCCCCATTTTTTATCATGATCAAATAGGCAAAGGAGCTCCCCAACTGGGGTTGCCTTGGCAAAGAAAGCTACTCACAAGACATTATGCATAATAATATAAACAAACTTTATGCAACTCAAGTGATTAAGAGAGATTCAAAGAGATTTTATTCAAAAATGGTGTGTGTGTGTGTGTGTGTGGAAATGTTGCTCGACATGTAATACAAACACTATCAAGCTCATGCACGAGAATCAATCAAAGCAACAATTAAAAGGATTTCCAAATGAAGTCATACCAATTTAAACCATTTTGTTATGATTAGAAGATATATATATATATATATATGTCAACTTTATTCATTGCAAGACACATCATTATTTATCAAAATTTGAGGTCTTATTGCAATGCACCACAACACACCATCAACAACAATTTTCCAACTGATTTTGTTTTTCTCCTTTATAAGCCTAGAATGCATGTATTTCTGTTTTTCATGCAAAAGTAACTCTATTGATAGCTTACACTCGGTTTCACAAAGGTAGCATTTTTCTCCATTGAGTGGCTACACTCCAAGTGCCAGTAGCTCTTTTCAAGAAAGAGCTTAAGAATACATATCATAAGAATCATGAACGTGGAGAAAACTTTGAGGTTGAAACTAACACATGTCACTCTTCTCAAGGTTTGTAACACAAACTATTTTACTCGTAGGCCTTAAAAAGTGGGTCTTGACAATGCTTATGCAACTACCACATGTAGCTATAAGACTTGGACTCTAATAAAGAGAATTAAGTCTAAGTGAACATGTAACAATGTCCTATATGCGATAAAGTGTAAGACAACACACAATATGCTTAACTAAAAAGATAGAAATGCAATCTAACAATCCTAGTTATTAAAGATGCCTAAATGAACATACAAGCAGGCTTAGCTAGTTGAGATAAATGCAATCTAACAACTAGCTATTAATCAACCCCAATCAATCATTATGACTTCAAAGTATATGCATTTAAAATGAAGTCTTTGCAAACAATATGCAATAAATGAAATATCTTGGCTAAGAATAACAACAAATAAAGAGGAGTGTTTGTTCTAAACTTACCAAGTGATGAAACCTATGAAACCATGCTTGAAGATGTCAAATGCACATGGATTTTGCGGTTGGAGAGTTAAAAAGACAATCTTGGTGATTTCTCTCTCTAGGAACTTTATTCTCTCACTAGGGAGTCTGAAACCTAGAGTTCTTTTTGAACAAGAAAGTGTCATGGGCTATATATAGGGGACAAGAAAAACTACATCATTTTGGTAAAAATAGATTGTCACGGTCTCGTATTTCGTGGTTGCTCAAGACGAAAAACAGCCACGACAAAGGCAACTAAATCGTCATCGGAAAATCACAGTCCCTATTTCGCGGTGGTCTATGACAACACACGGACTGCAAAATCACTGGAGAAAACTTTGCACCAATTGTCGTGGTTCTCTAAGACGACACAACAACAACGAAAACCACTAGAGAGATTTTCATGGCCATATTTCGCAGTGGTCCAAGTCAACTCTTGGACCGCAAAATCCTTTGAAAGGAATGTCGCGCCCATTTTCGTGGTGGTCCAAGACGGCACTTGGACCATGAAAACCACTGGAAGGTTTTTCGCGATTCACAACGATGACACCAAAACTACGAAAATGAGAAGAAAGAGATCTTCTCATACGGTCAAACATACTAATCTATATGAAAAATGTTCAAGTGTGTAAATGTTGAAATGCACACGAAAATGACAATAAAAGAACACAAATGAATGACGTGTGTGTGTGTGTGCACCTAATCTCTTCAAGAGTACAAGTCAATTGTTATACTTTTGTAGCTCTTCGCTCTTGAAGCTTTGGGAATGCTGAAGGGTGCTTTGATCATCAACAAGTCCAATCACCTAAATCTACCCTTACAACATTAACTCCATTGTGGTTTGTCAACGAAATATGTTAATCACAAAATGATGGGACTTACAGAGATCAATCAAATGTAAATTTAGAAAGCAATTTCAAACTTGAGCTAACTGCTGTAAATTTAGAAAAAAAAATTACTTATTTTATAAGTTTATAAAAAATAAAAATAAAAATAAAGGTCTCCGATAGATGTATTAATCGAAATAATCGTATATCATAATTTGTTTCTCCAACGATCAATTTGTTTCAAAATTTTAAAAAACTGATTATAGCTGGGAAAACTATTGAGTGACTCTGTTGCCACTGATAAAACTTCTCCCTACAAGCATTTATTCATAACACCCAATAAAAGTATTATTTATTTTTATTTTTACTTCCTACACCCTTTAAAATCTTATAGCTAGCCTTAGACAAACTTTAATACAATATAACTCTCTCTTGACACACATCATCAATGTTTAATTACTTTTTTCTTTTTTTCCTTTTGATGTATTCCATCTACTTCTTCTTTCTCTTGTTTTTGTTTTGTTTTTTCAATTCCATATTCTTCTTAGATTGTTCTCTTATATTTTTTTTCCAATAGTGTTCGTATGCAACAATTCTCTCATACCTCATGAATTCTTACCATATTCTTTCAATATATTTTTTTGAACAGCAGAATTTATTCTGATAAGGCCAAGCTGAAAAACAACAAACAAACCACAAGCCCACATACCAACAAAGCACACAACCGCAACAGCCCCAACACAGACAAAGACACTCAACAGGCCAAACACACACAAAACAAAAACAATCCCACTAGCACTGCAAAACAAACAAAGGTGGCAAAAGGTGACCGCCAAAACCAACCAGCTCGAAGAACACAACAAAACCACCTAAAACAAACCTAGCTGACCCACCAGAAAAGAACTACAGAAGGACAACAACAATACCCAACGAAACCCTAACATCAAGCACCAACAAAAAACAACACCCCCAAACCTACTGAACTTTCAGCACACTCAAGCCACCTAACTTCAAATTCCCTTCACTTCTGCAAAAACATCGGCCATCTCCACTTTCTTGCCATCAAAATCCAACCCAAGAGCTTTTCCAAATCTTATAATCCTAGAAATCTCATCTTCAAGGTTCCAAGATATTATATATATATATATATATATATATATATATATAGTTTTTCTATTGTCAGTTCGAACTGATATAAAATATATCAGTTCTTTGCATGTTGGCCATTTGATTTAAATGCTTTGACTTTGCTACATGCACTTGTCAAAGTATCTTTTAAATCAAATGGCCCATATTTGAACTAACAATAGAAAAACTATATATATATATATACACGCACAATAATTACTTGCTTTCATAATTCGTAGTTATTGAAAGATTAATAGGTTGGGTGTACTATTCTTCCTAGTAATTGATCCGTGTATATATCGAATTTTAGATTTTCTATTGACTTAGTTTTATTATTTTTCAAAGAATATTTCATTGTTATAGGATGGATTTGAGAATTAGAGTTTATGATAATTGATTGTATAATGAATTGAATGTAATTTGATAATTAGGGTTTATAATTATTCACTATATATTAAATGAGGGTTGGAAGTATTTTTATTTTATTCATATAAATCATCCTATCCTTTTAAGTAAATTTACATGTGATTATTTTAGTAATTATTTTTTTAATATAAAATATTAATGGAGCCACCTATAAAATTACTTCCTTATTTTTGAAATGTTCAAGACAACATCATCATTTCTATTAGAACACAATAACGCCATCACAAAAAACAAAAAATTAAAACATTGGAAATGAAAATGGTTGAAGGAAAATCTCATAGAAAGTTAAACCTTAGCTAAACCAATTTCTACTCCCTATAGACAGAACAATTGTTGCTTCCATTCATGTTAGTAGTTTGGGGGGTACTGATTTTCTCGCGTGGCATTATGATAAAAATGGTCGGTATTTGGTTAAAAGCGGATATAGGGTGGCACTTCTAGAGAAAATCAGGGAGAGCACTTCTAATTCCTCGTCAACCAGAAAATGGTGGACTACTCTTTGGAACCTTTAAATCCCCCCAAAGGTACGTATATTTATCTGGAGGGCCTGCCTTAATGCAATCCCATCTCTTAATAACCTCTGTAAGCGCAAAATTGTGGACAATAGGCAATGTGCCAGGTGCAATTCTGCTATCGAATCCTCTGAGCATGCTCTTTTTTGGTGTTCTGATTCTAAGAAAATATGGAGCAGAACACGCTTTGATATTTTTTTTGATAATCTAAATCATATTCCTGTTTTGGATATTTTTTGCTTGTTCTTTTCCAATCATTCTCTTGATGATTTGAATCTTTTTTGTATGATTGTATGGGCAATATGGGATCTGTAAGGATTCCCGTTTTGTTGATTGGCTTATTTCGTGGTCAAACCACATGTTGGGGTTTTGAATGTAAGGGTAGTCTAAGTGATTAGTGTTGAAGATCAAAGGCCCTTCCATGACCTCAAGATACAAGCACGCCAAAGGTATAATCTCTTGTGCTTGTTTTTCTTTGAAGAGATTTAGTAGCACACACACACTTAGCATTCTTGCTATGATTGCATACTTGCTTATTTTTATGTGCATCTCTTCACATGTCACTTTACACACTAGCACTTTGGTTGATATATCTTGTTATGTGTATATGTGCCTTATAATTCGTTTCCCGACATTGTTCGGAAACGTCCGCGCTTTCACTAATGAGTGCTTGGTTTCGCGCGAAGACCGCCTATGGAGAATACCCTTGGCTTCTCCTTGGTTTTCACCATTGTTGGTGATCGGCGGTTATGATCGGCGGCCTGGCCACCGAATGAAACCGCTGTTTCAGTCCAGATTGGTCTGAAGCAATTATACGGTCAAGATCGGCGGTCACTACCGCCGTTCGAAACCGCCGTTCATACCTGATCGATTTTAATCCCTCGGGTTTGATTCAGCGGTTGGATCGGCGATCGCGAAACCGCCGAATGAAACCGCCGTTAATGCTCTGTTCTTCACGAGCTCAATTCGGCGGTCGTCATCGGCGGCCTGGCCGCCGATTGAAACCGCCGAACGGTGCGTTTCAGGGGCAAAAGTGTCTTTTCACATGCCCAATTCTTGATGTCTATAAATATCTTATTTTCTCAATCTCTGATTAAGATTCTTGAGTCATTAGAACCCTAAACATTCAAGAGAGATTTTTGAGAAAAAATCAAATCAAGAACTCAACTTTAAACACTCAAATCAAATCCCTTTTGCATCAAATTTCATATTTGATCTTCTATGCCTTCATAGAATTGATCCATGCATGGTTTTGAATCATCACATCTTATTTGGTATGTTCTTCACTAATTTCATATTACTTTAGTGTTTTTCATATTAATACATCTCTTTAATTACTTGTATGCTTTTTATTATATGCTAGATACAAGTTAGAGATTATTTGTGATGAAAATGATTGAGTGTTGATTGTGATAGCTAATTAGGTTTTTGCTTAATCTTGATTAGCTAAGCTAATTGACATGTCATTTAGCAATTGATATCTAGGGTTGATTAAATTGATTATATCATCATCCTAGATAAGCATCTAAGGTTACCTAGCCTTGTTTGTTATTTGAATATTCATATATATATTCACATAGGTTGTTTCTCTTCATTGAGAAGTAAGTCTTGAGGCTAAGAGTGCTTAGGCCTCAAGCAAATTGGAATAGGGTTGCTAATAAAGGCCCGCTGGGTAGAAGTGAGGGGTTACAGACCGGAGTGTTAGACGAGGTCTACATAGGTTGTAAACTTCATTTCAATTAGTGATTTCGAGTTCCGAGTGTGGCGCACTATACAGCCCGTGGTTTTTCCCAGTGGTTGGGTTTCCACGTATACATCAAGTGTTATTTAAATTCCGCACTATATTACACTTGTATGTATTTTTGACTAGTAGGGGCATTTTCGTAAAATTGACTTGCATGCGAAAATTGGGTAATAATAGTTAAAATCTATTCACCCCCCCTCTAGCTTTATATAGAACACGCCTCTAATTTGTTTCAGGATCATAGAAATCTGATATCCATTCATGGGAAAGGATTGTGGCCGGATCAAGTAGTGTCAAAGGCTGAGAATTTGTTAGTCGAATTTCAAAATTCTCTATCCGCGATCACTCCAGCAGTTGGGCCTTCTTCAAGACCTCCCCCCTGTGGTGATTGGTTGGCACCTCCTCCAGGTTGTTTGAAACTGAATTCTGCTGTGGTAACAACAAATTCTATCAGGTTCTAAATTATTGCAGGTCATGCTAGGAAAAAGTAAGGAAACTGGAGTTCTTTTGGCTCCCAGGGAAGGCCTTTTACTGGCTAAATTCCTTGGTGTTCCAGTGTGGATAGCAGAGGTTGATTCTTATCCGGTTGTTTCCATCCTTAACTCCTCTGCTAATTTTTTAGGAGATGCTTCCTTTGTAATCAAGGATATAAAGGCTTTAATGTCTGAAATTGGAGTTAATGTGTGTCAAGCCACTTCCCTTGCGGGGAATTCATTGGCTCGTAACTCAGGGAAATCAGCATTTTCTTCTAGTAGGGAGTTGTTCTTGTTGGATACCAGTATCCTTTGTATGAGTTCTATTTGGTAACGTATTTTTCTTCTCTCAAAAAAAAAAAAAAAAAAGTTAAACCTTATTAGATTTTTTTTTCCTTCCCTTTATTTTCCAATATTTAATGTTTATTAAATTGTTTAAATCATTTTAATTATATAAAAAATTTCCAATTAATTAAATTATATATATATAAAATAAATATGTAATTAAATTATCCACATCTAATATAACCATTACTTAATTAATTTAAATCAAATCCTATACTATTATTTTTTTCATCTCCATCAATAAATCCTACATAAAATTATGACTCGTCGTGACTTTGGGTTTGTAAAATTAATAATGTGTCTAAATATCATTGGTTAGGCGTGTCACATTATATTTTACCTCAGATGTACTGAAGTTTCTCTTCTCTTAAACTAAGATTTTCCTAAGATTTAAAGTATCTAGTGACATGTGGCAATCAGAGATTTTATTAGTCAAGATTTATTTTATTTATCTTCAAATCACAATTAGGCAAGTAAAAGCATCTTACTGGTGTGGTCAGGATTCAATATTTTCATTAACCCATACAAAATTTCGTTTTCATCATAATTTTAGAATCCTTAATAAATTTATTTCAAATTTTTAATCCGCTCATCTTTTTCTTTTTCTTTTTCTAAAAATTAAAAAAAAAAAATCCATCGAAAATACCTATTCTTAAACCCTTACAAAATCTTATCTCTAGTGATTTTTATTTTATTACAGAATAATCGTCTTTTTATAGCTGCAAAGATGACTCCAATTCCACAGTTCAATAAATCATATATATATACAGAAATTCTATTATCATCAGTCCGAACTAATAAAAGTTATATCAGTTCCTTGTATGTGGGCCATTGGATTTAAATACTTTGACTGACAAGTGTATACAGCCAAGTCAAAGTATTTAAATCCAGTGGCCCACATGCAAGGAATTGATATAACTTTTGTCAGTTCGAACTGATAATAGAATTTCTGTATATATATATATATATATATATAAAATATAAAAGAGCATGGTAATGATGGACATTGTCATCATGAAGAAAGTATATATTAAACAAACTGAGAAAACCTTAAAATTGTTAATCTTGTCAAGTCTTGAGTTCAGCGATTTTTCAATATTCTGTGGGTGATGGCTGGCCGATTGGGAGATTGGATGAAAAGTTGAAAAAAAAAATGAGCTTTTTTTAAAAAATAAAATAAAATAAATAAAATAGATGAGCAGTAGGTCGGTAATTATTGCAAATTTGAAATAAAATTGGGGATTCTAAATATTATGATGAAAACGAAATTGTTTATGGGCTGTCAAAAATTTCTAATCCTAACCATTAAAATGCTTTTACCTGTCTAATTGTTGATTGAAAAATACCTAAAATAAATCTTAACTGGTAACTGGTATTTCTTCTTTTTTTTTTTGGTTTACACCATCCGGTTTCCGGGTGGGGCGAATCCACCATACGGTGCAATTAGCTCATACCACACCCCGACTAATTCGGACTCGCACCGGGTCGGCCCACTAAGGGGTAAAGTGCTCTCAATATGTGTAGCTCCGTTCACAAGGGGAGTTGAACCCACGACCTTGTTTAAGGGATAAGAGTGCCGAACCACTAACACCAACACATGATTGGTGGTATTTCTTCTTTTTGACACAAAGACAAGTAACACTTTAAGGTATGCGTAACTGGTAAGGTATGTCAACGATGTTGTTGGAGTACACCCTTGGATACTTAAATCAGTTAATTTCTAAAAATAATTATACGTATACAAAGAGGCTTTAAGCCTTTAATAGTTTAATTAACAAATCAACTTACATATAAAATAATTGTTGAAGACAAAGCCAGACCCACCTATCTACATTATTGGTACTAGTCTGGATTCTGAGAAGAACTTGGGTGCATCCAATGCACCATGCATCTCCTACCCCGATGTTGCCACATCTGCAAAATCAAAAGATTTTACTGACGTGGCAACATCTGGATGAGGGATGCATGATGCATCCCGCTGCACCCAAGATTTAGTCCTGGATTCTGCAGCTACTAGCAACAGAAATTATATCTTTTGTGGGTTTGCTTTTCAAAATGTGTGGTCTGACTCTGATCTGAATTGGATACGTGGGTTGATGGAGTTCATCAGTAATGCTTTTGTCAAAAGAACATAAAAGTTAACAACTGATGTGACTTTCTGTCAATGATATTATAATTATTGGGCACACGTTTAACACGTTCAGCATTCTTTTTAAGTTCTTACCATGACTATGAGTTATTTTATTTAGTCATTTGTTTTCTGATCTTTCTATTTTTAACTCACATGATCCTTAAGGGTTCGTTTGGTGCACGAGGTTGGACTGGATAGGATTAGACTATTTTTATAGGATTTGAGTGGATTGGATTAGATTAGATTGGATTGGATTGGACTGTACTGAACTAAATTAGTATTGTGGGTGCAGTATGGACTGGATTAAATAATACTGTCTTCTATTTGGTATAACATAGGATTAGATAAAAAATAAGGATAATTACCCCGGTGGCCATCAATTTGATGACACACCATCAAAATGGCCACTAGATTGAGAATTGATTTTAAAATGGCTATTTTTGACGAAAAGTGTGACACTAATGGTCATTTCATCCAATTACATCCAATAAGTGGCATTTTAGTAAATAAGGTGATAACATTAATTTATTTAAGATGTTTTTTGGAAATCAATTTTTTCTTTTATTTTTTTAAACGAATAATTATATTTAGTGTGTATATATGTATAACATATCTCAAATATATATATATTTTTGAGAAGATTAATGCTAAAAAAATCTAAAAAATCTAAAAAATCTATAAAAAAAAACAAAGAAGAGACATGTGTATTGATCTAAATCATTTCTTTTGTATTTTAAAACGAATAATTATATTTAGTGTGTGTATATATGCATAGCATATCTCAAACATATATATATATATATATATATATATATATATATATATATATATATATATTTACACACACTAAATATAATTATTCGCTTCAAAAAACAAAAGGAAAAATTGATTTCCAAAAAACATCTAAAATAAATTATTGTCATCCCCTTATTTACCAAAATGCCACTATTGGATAGAATTGGATGGAATTAGATGGAATGGCCAGTAGTGTCACACTTTTCGTCAAAAATGGTCATTTTGAAATCAATTCCCAATCCAGTGGTCATTTTTATAGTGTGTCATCAAATTGATGGCCATCGGGATAATTATCCCTAAAAAAAATTGAAAAAAATTGTTTTTTTTTTTTTTTGTTGTTGTGAGAGTTAAGTATAAAACTATATTAAACTAATTTTTAAATAAATAAATCATTTTAATCAATTCAAAGAAAATAAAAATAAAATTATTTTAAATTAAATTTAGTTAAATAATTAAATTATTTTTTGAATAAAATAAATAAAAATTTTTAAAATAAATAAAATAACATTTAATTTTTAATTGAAATTATAAATATATTTTTTAAAATATTAGAATAAAATTAAATAGATTTAATATTTTAAAAATAAATAAATAAATTCTAAAAAAATTATTTAAAAAAAAAAAAAAAGAACAAAAGGATGGGACAAAAATGGTCCCGGGTAAAAAGAGAAAAAAGTGAAATAACAAAAGGCTGGGTCATAGCAAAAAAAAAATAATAATAATAATAATTTTTAAGAAAAAAATCAAAACAAAAGGCTAGACTAAAATAGTCTCAGCCTTTGTGGCGGGACTATTTAGTCCCCCGCAGCATGATTATTTATCTATTTGAGAATATAATCTTATATAGACCATAAACATGGGATCGATCCAATTCTATGCAACAAACACACCCTAAATGTTTTAAAATTGGTCAAATGGTCAATCTAACTGACTGTTTTACTGTTTATATATATAGAAAGTAATTCTACGTACAACTGCGGTTGTGCAACCGCAGCACAACCGCTTTGGAAAAAAGTGGTGGGACCCATGTGGGTCCTATGTTTTATTCATTTTTTTCTAAAGCGGTTGCGCGACGTTTGTGCAACCGCGGTTGTATGTATAATTACTCATATATATATCACTTATGTGGATGACTCAAACTTGAAACATTGTCAAGTTAAATGAGTACTATTTTAGCACAAAGCCACATTGGGCGATAGTTCCAAATTTTTTACTGCTGAAACTAATACAAATTGTGAGAAATGTGATATTTATAAAAATGAAAAAAAAAAAAAAAAAAATCCTTCTTTGGAGGAATAAAATTACCTACCTTACCTTTAGCCCAAATGTGATATTTGTTTATTTACCGAAACCCTTCTTGACTTCTTCGATTGAGAATAATGGATCGTTAGGATGATATGAACGATATAATCTGACATGTAGATTTGGTGGGTGCAGGCCGTGCACTTGTATGGTGCTAGGAGACTTTAGGGGGGTGTATTGGATTGAGATTTTAATAGACAATTTTTGGGTGGTAGGATTTTATGGATTTTTAGGATTTTAAAGACTATTGGGATTATATGGACTAGACTTTCAGGATTTTGGTTTTTTTTTAAAAAGAGTCTCTAGACTTTATTTATAGACTATTAGGATTATCTAGACTTTATTTATAGACTATTATGATTATCCAGACTTTATTAATAGACTATTAGGATTATCTAAACTTTATTTAAAGACTTTTTTTTTTTTTTTTTAATATAGGCCCTATAAATTTGTTAGCTAACACACATACCCAAGTTGAGAAACCCAAACTAGATGGTCTAAGCTGAAAAAACCCACACTACTACAAAAATGTTAAAAGACATCGGTTGTTTATATCGGCTTTTAGATAACCGATTTAAAAAAACTTTTAGAAATCGGTTTTTATAAAAACCGATTTCTTAAATATTGTGGTTTAAAAAGACAACGGGTTTTGGGAAAATCGATATGGATTTATTTTCCAATAAGAAATCGGTTTTCCTTAAAACCAATGTCTTAAATATTACTGTTTGAAAAGACAACGGTTTTTGGGAAAACCGATATGGATTTTTTTTCTAATAAGAAATCAGTTTCCATTAAAACTGATGTCTTAAACTGATGTCTTTAAGAAATCAGAAATCAGTTTCCATTAAAACCGATATGGATTCAAAAGCAAAATTCTGCAAAAATTCAAATCTGACCTATGTCCACATTCAAGTGTGCATCTCTAAAAATACTCAACGTTGTTTGATAAAATTTTGAAACAAGAAAGTAGACATGCAAACAAACACTTTGCATTTAGAAATATTCCAAAAATTGATTTGGAAATGTGTGAAAATGAGCGATGAAAACATCTCACTTGCGGATTCGCGTTGCTTCTGACCTTTGACTGAATAATTGATCATAACTTTTAAAATACCACCTAGAATTTTACGTTCTTTATACCATTAGATTCGTATTGAAAAATTAAAGAACTCAATGTGGACCAAAAAATTTATTTTCTTGCCAAAAGATACAGTTTTAAGGAAAAAGTTTGCACAAAAATTGATCATCTCCAATCGCTTCTGACCTTTGACTGAATAATTGATCATAACTTTCAAAATACCACCCATAATTTTACGTTCTTTATACCATTAGATTCGTATCGAAAAATTGAAGAACCCAACAAGGATGAAAAAATTTATTTCCATGCCAAAAGATATAGTTTTAAGGAAAACGTTTGCACAAAAATATCTCCAATCGCTTCTGACATTTGACTGAATAATTGATCATAACTTTCAAAATACCACCCATAATTTTATGTTCTTTATACCATTAGATTCGTATCGAAAAATTGAAGAACCCAACATAGATGAAAAAATTTATTTCCATGCCAAAAGATATAGTTTTAAGGAAAACGTTTGCACAAAAATATCTCCAATCGCTTCTGACATTTGACTGAATAATTAATCATAACTTTCAAAATACCATCCAGAATTTTACGTTCTTTATACCGTTGGATTCGTATCGAAAAATTGAAGAATCCAACATGGACGAAAAAATTTATTTCCTTGCCAAAAGATACAGTTTTAAGGAAAAATTTTGCACAAAAATATCTCCAGCAGAACACAAAACCACACAAAAAATGAAATGAAAAATAAACCCATAAAAAAAATGCTTGTCTTGTAGCTTAAACTTGGAATTTAAATGAAGATTCAAAGCATACCCAACAGAAATATCATCCAAAAAAACAATAAAAATATTAACAAAGCAACAACAAGAGTAGAATCTCATGAAGTTTCAAAGCATGTGAATTGATAGATAAGTTCAATTCGGTGTGAATTTTTTTTTTTTTTTTTTTTTGAAAAGCACATATTCTAGAGCACAGTGCAATTCGGTAGAATTTGGTCTGTTTTGGTGTGAGTTTTTAACAGCAACAGTGTTTTTTTTTTTTTTTTTTTTTTGAATAGCACAGACGGTGTGATTATATTATAACATCACATGGAGCAAACAAAAGCAAAGCAAATGCCCCACAACAACAAAAAGCAAAACAAAAGCACAGGTCCCATAACAACAAAAAACAAAACAAATCACGACAACACACATGAACACATGAACCAATTACTATGGCTGTGAGCAATTCGATGGGATTTGGTGGAATAATAGACAGCGCAAGATAAATTACGATAACTAGGCAGTGCAAGATACAATATAATCATTACTTGAATCTGGTATGTTGTTAGGGTTTCTTCACGACCTTGTTGCTATTTTTTAAAAAGTCTTGAACGAGAGTGAAAAATATGATGGGAGAGAGCAAGACAATTTTGAGGTCTAACTATTTATATTTATCACTAAAAAGTCTAGAAAATCTATTTTGTCATGAAATCCTACAAATCTTGATCTCAATCCAATACCACCAAACAATTTGCTGCCTCTTGAAAGTCTGGATCCAATACCACAAGATATTATAGACTTTTAAAAAAAGTCTTGAAAGTCTGGATCAAATATCATAAGATATTATAGATTTTTAAAATAAATCTTGAAAGTCTGGATCAAATACCACAAGATATTATGGACTTTTAAAAAAAATCTTAAAAGTCCTAATCGAATACCACAAGACTTATCTAACTTATTAAAAAGTCTCAATCCAATACCACCAGACTTTTACTTCCAAAAATTGTCTAATAAAATCTCAATCCAATACACCCCCTAATTGTCTTGTAATTTAGGTGATTACTTGTGTTAGTTTAGTTTAGGTGTGCACTTGTATGGTACTAGGAGACTTGTCGTCTTATAATCTAGTTGCTTGTCTAAGTTTAGGTGTTTTATCATTTTGACCTTTAATCTCTGAAATTTGACAGCTTTATAGTTGTCACATAGACACTAGTAAGGATTTAACTAGGGATGTGCTACATATCCGATTTGATTGGATCGAAAAAATTAAAATTTGATCAAATCCAATCTTATTATGGAATTCGATCCGACCCAATCCAATTATAATCAATCCGCCGATTCGATCTATTTCACAATCAAATCCAATAGATTGAATTCATATTAAGCAATTATTAATATTTAAAGTTAAAACATTCATTAAATTAATAAAATCAAATTGTTAATTCATACACAACACTTCAAAATTAAAATTAACAAATTAATAATTACAATATATAAGTGTACGGTTTAAAGTTCAAAAAGTCTAATAAATTATAAACATTAAATATAAGTTCCAAACACAAACATAAATAAAATCATCCAAGAATTTGAAATTAAAATATAAACATTTGTCATAATAAAATACAATAACACCCAAAGTTTCCTCAATATATATCTAAAGATTCGAGCATAGAATTTCTCAATTCGGACACAAAGTACTTACTAGATCAAATAAGTATATTACACCAAACTAATACCAATCCAAATAATTTCATGAATAAAATGTAACCAATTAACCAACCAACAAAGCTACTTGTTAAAATAACATATATAAGACACAATCAAGTGGACCTTTATAAATTTAGATTTTCATTTGGACGAATTCGATGGATTGGCAGATTTTCTTATAGAAATCCAAGATCCAATTTAATTTAATGGATTTCAAAATTTAGGATCCAATCCGATCGAATTATGTCCTCAAATCCAATTCAATCCAATGGATTAGATTCAATTGGATCCAATGGATCATATTGAATTGGATTTGATCGGATTATGCACACCCTTAGATTTAATATTAACAAGTATAGTCAAAAATAAATAAATAAAAAGAAAATCACTTAAATTTAACATCAAAATATAAAGACATAATTGCCGAATTTAGCCCTTAAATTATAAAGTCCTTTGAAAGTATTCAGTTTCATATTGAAATCTTTACATATTGAAATATCAACATGATTATACGATGAAATATCAATATATATATGTTTACACATTGAAATGCATCTTTACACACTGAAATTCCAAAATGATCGATTACACGCTAAAATTACATTTTAACGTGTAAAGTTCCTAGAAACCTCCATAATTTTCAATTTTCAATTTCTCTTCCAATTTTCAATTTATATATATATTTTTTCAAACCTGGAGGTCAAACAGACCTCCATTGACCTTTATGATCAATGGATGTCCGATGAAGATGAATAAAAAAATCATATCTACATTGACATCAATGGAGAACGAACAGATCGACCTCCATTTGGACGTCTGCAAACAGACCTCCATTGAGGGAGGTCAAACAAACCTCGATCAATGGAGGTCCGATAAAGATGATTAAAAAAAAATTCTCTTACATGTCATATTTGCACTAAGGTCATTTTTGTTCAAAAATCAATTCTCTTGGATAAAAAAGACAAGTTATTGAGAAAGGATATTTTTTAATATCCCCTTAAGTTTTGGGCTATTTATGGTTTGGCACAAATATAAATTGTTAAAAAACTTTGAAAAATAAAAACAATAATTGAAGATAAGGAAAATTCTTTTGCAAGACACTCGGAAGATGTCCAATTTTCGTTTCTCTTAGGGAAAAAATCTTCAATGGGACGGTTTCATTGACGTGGCAATGAGACAGTCCAATAGAAGTGTAGCATTTTTAAGTTTTAAAAAATATTTTGATGTTTTTAATAAAAATGATACACTTCTATTGGATGGTCTCACCACATGTTAATGAGACCGTCCCATCGAAGGTTTTCTCTCTCAGGAGGTGTTTTTTTTGGTTGTTTGTTTGTCTTATTCCGGATGTTTTTCTTTTGTTCTCTGTTCTCTTTTTGCTTTTTTATTTTTAATAAAATATGAAATTTATTAAAAAAAACAATAATTGAAAATTAATTTAAATAGTTAATAATAAGTTAAGAGTAATGCTAGAGGTTACAATTTTTTTTCCCAAATGATGTGCCACGTGAGATGTCAACATCACATCAGTCACCATATAATCTTATGATTTATAAGATACTAATACCTTACATACTACATCATTTGGGACTAAATTTAATTAGAAAAAAAAAAAAAAAAAATTGGGACTTCTAACATTACTTATAAGTAAGGAGGTTGTCGGGTGGTTGTTGCCTCATCATAACTCCTCCATTTTAACCACCATCAAACCCGAAATATCCATTCCACAGCACACCAAATTCAAAAGCTCAAGCTTGATCAACGAGAAAAGGGATGAAAAGAAAAGAAACCAAATATTTCAACTTGAGATAATTTAAATGTCAAGAAACAACCCGTTGATTAAAAGGCGGGGTGTCAATATTGCCACCCATAAATATGATTTTCACACATATTTTATAAGTAAATACATATCTAAAATTTTAAAATTAAATCATTAGTATAAACACCTATTCTATTACTAATATTATCCTTGTTAAAATGAATATATTTATTTTAACACCTTTTATTTGTAAACCTTTTCAAATTATAAAAAAACCCAATCTATTATTTATCATTTTTAATATAACAATACACCCATTTTTTTTTTCACCCAATTTAATCCTTACACCCTCTTAGGGTTCCGATTGATTCATTTATTTTCTTTCCCCTTTCCAATATGAAACGATGACGTTTCATTCATCACTAGCCTTTGCCAAGTTTTTTCCTCGTTTCTTTATTTGACCCAAACACTTCACGACTCTAATATCATTCCCCAAATTCCGACGGCGACTGTGAAAGAAAAAAATCGAGAGCCAATGAAATATATACTTCTCCCGATATATCTTATGTAATCACTGTTACAGGACTGTTAAATGACTTATTGACTACTAGTACCGATGACGGGGATGGATGAGATCGTCAGTGATGAAGTCACAGAGAGAAGGTTTGGTTTGTTTTTTTGCAAAGTCACCAAAGTTGTAAGACAGTGATGAAGTCACAGAGAGAAGGTCTGGTTTGTTTTTTTGCAAAGTCACCAAAGTTGTAAGACAAATACAAAACTTGATGATGGAAAAGTCAGAGAATTTTACTGGTGTGAAAGGACTTTGTTTTAAATTTACCTGTGAAAAAAATTAAAGATGGCATGGCAGCCATATATTTTGTTGCTGGCAGCAGATCCTTCCAATCCCATCAGCATATGATTGACGGGTGCATGTTATATTTAGATTCATTTTTAATTATAATTATTTTATGATAGGATATTTTTATAATTAAATTTTGAGTAATTCTACTTTATCCTAGTGGTGGCACAGGTTCGGTTTCGGTTTTTGTAAACACTAAAACCGAAACCGAAACCGTAAATTCGGTTTGGTGGGCGGTTTATAACCGCCGGTTTTTCGATTTCGGTTTCAGTTTCGGTTTCGGTTTAGTCCGGTTTCGGTTTCGGTTTCGGTTTGGTCCGGTTTAGTTTCGGTTTTTTTTTTTTTTAAGACGTTGCTACGTGGCAACGTCTGATTGGTTAAAATATATTTTTTTTTCTGCCATCAGTCATTGTCACCTATTTGTTTTTTTTAAAAGACGCTGCCACGTGGCAGCGTCTGATTGGTTCAATTATAATTATTTAATTTTTTTTTCTGGCACCTGTCGCTGTCATCACTGTCATTTGTCATATGTCAGTTTTTTTTAAAAAGATGCTGCCACGTGGCAGCGTCTGATTGGTTAACTTATTTAATTAATTTATTTTTTATGCAAAGTAACTGTCACACATCAGTTTTTTTTAAAGATTCTGCCACGTGGCAGTGTGTTATTGGTTGAATTTTTTATTTTTTTATTTTTTATTTTTAAATAAAAAATCGGCGGTTTAACCGAAACCGTCGGTTTTGGCCGGTTTTCACCCACCCTAAACCGAAACCGAAACCGAAACCGTACGGTCTGGTTTCCAACCAGTTTTCAAACCGCAGGTTTTGGTTTTGGTTTTGGTTTTGGTTTTCGATTTTCGATTTTCGATTTTCGGTTTTCGGTCCGGTTTTGTCTGTACGGTTCCGGTTTAACCGCGGATAAAACCGTCGATTAACCGAAACCGTGGCCACCACTACTTTATCCAAATTCAGTGTCCAAATCTAGTTTCCAAACAATGTGGTATCGCCTTGATCCATTTATTTAGATTATATTATATTTGTTTAATTTAAATAAATGGATCAAAGTAATGTCCACATCATTTGGACACTAAATTTAGATAAAATAGCATTACTCTTAATTTTTTTTTTTTTTTAAATTTATAAAATATGAGTGTAAATCAATTTTTGTATTAATAATATGGGTTCCCTAAAAACTGGATCATGTTACTATCCAAATTTATTTAAACTAAAAATCCGAAACCTTTTATTGATATAAAAAGGAAGAAAAATAAATAAAAGGGGGGCGTGCAGGCCCTAAAACATAAATCTTAAAAGGCACATAGGTCTCAATAGAAAGCAAAGAAACATGAACCTAATTAACCAGACCCAGAATCATTCTAGATGTAATTCTTCTTGGGCCACTGAAGCCGCAGAATCATGGTGAATCTGTGTCTTAGCAATAGGGAGACGTTTAGAACTTTCCTTACTTATTTGAGACTTTGAATTAGATAAAATCTTAAAAGTTGGCTTCACTTTTATTTTTGATTTAATTACTACAAGAATCCAATTATTTTCAAACACGGAATCTACTGGACCATGATTAGAATTTGAAGCATGAATATCTTGGTCTTCTAATATTTTTTTCCAAATTAATCTTTCCTCTTTTATCTCTTGAAATCCCATCTAAATCTTGCTGAGAATTGTCAAGAATCACCATGTTATGAATGCAAATATTCTCCAGAGAACATTGAGGATTCTCATTATTATCCTTTTTTTTTTAAAAAAAAAGCAGAACCAGAATATTATTAGGCACAAGCCAGAGCAAAACACCAAAACAAACAAGTGCAAGCAAAAAGAGACAAGGAAAGCCAAAACAAAGCAACAGCAGAAGAAAGACAAGACATACAACACCAGACAAAAGAAAGCCAAAACAATCGAGATTGGCTAAAACAGAGCACCCCTGAAAAGACAGAAAACTCAAGTGCTCCAGGACAACACATCCCATACCAACTTAGAGCCATTTTTGGCAAGATTATCTGCCACCGAATTTGAAGCCCTCGAACAGTACACAACCGAGGCTTGACCAAAACACTCGAAACTATTACGGATGTCAAATATGATCTACGCATGATCCAAGCTACCAAAAACGATGCCATTCACCCAATCAACAGCCGCCTTAGAATCATAAACAATCACAATATTCCTATCAGCTAGCTCAAGTCTAGTTCAAATCAACTCACAAGCTTTGGCAATGGTAAGGATTTCAGCTGAGATTTCTTCCTAGATCCCTACTGTGGACGAGAAAATGCACATAATCTTCCAACAATGATCCCTAAGAACTCCTCCTATACCAGCTGGGCCCAGAGAACCCTTCGAAAACCCATCAACATTGAACTTGAGGGCATTTACAAGCAGGGGAATCCACTCCTCCAGCCTGTGAAGCTTCCTTTTCAAGACCTCAGAGCAACATTCGACAATGTTCAACAAGATAAGCGTAATGGGATCCGACGACCCTCCTTTGAAATGTTTAAACCACCAAGCTACTCTAAATTTGACCATATCCTCCATCCTAACTAAGTCCACCAAACCATCCTTGAACACTTTCTAATTCCTTGCATCCTAGATAAACCACACGACCGCGAAGAACTAGGATTTCCAAGCATGTTCAGACTCCTACATGGGGCACAGGTTGGACCAGCCTCTCCACCAATCGAGAAGAGAAAGGGCTACACAACAGTTAACCCCCCACCAGTTCATGCAATTCTATCACAATCTCCAAGACCACATGCATTGAAGAAATAGATGAT
Organism: Acer yangbiense; assembly: GCA_008009225.1. NCBI lineage: Eukaryota > Viridiplantae > Streptophyta > Magnoliopsida > Sapindales > Sapindaceae > Acer > Acer yangbiense. Next base: position 43,811,368 of record CM017763.1, on the reverse strand, counting down.
TGATAGACTCTCAAATTTAAATACTTGGTATTCAAATCATTGAAGAAATTAACATTAATTATCGTATCTTGATTATAAAATTGTTTAGCTGCTTGAATTTGAATTGGAGAAAAACTCTCCATTAGATCATGATCTTCCACAAGTGCATTAAATGTGTCGGTTGTCACCAGAAGTTGCCCTTTCCCGGATTGGAGTGTTCCTAGTAACATCACCAGCTCCATCATGTTGCTTTGAATCATTAGCAGTACCATTAAAAATTTCTTTAAATAAACTTCCACCCTATTTTATCTCTCTAGAATCGTGATTTGAATTCAGGCTTTCACAATTTGTAGCTGCTCTAATTTCTTCCAAAACCTTTTTTGAATTCTCTAAGTCCTTATTTTTATAAACTTCCAGAATTTTTGATCTCATTCTACCCCCAACGGAATTACTAGATTTAATCTTCCTACAGGCAACAACTTGGTATCCAATGATACCACAATTAATACAAATGTGGGGAAGATTTTCGTAATGTATATCGCTCGACCATAATCGATTTTGGTAGATCAATGGATAGATCTAAATCAACAAGAATTCTAGCATAATATTCATAAGTGTGATCTCTTGTGGCCTTGTCCAAATGAAGAGGAGTTCCAACACCTTTGGCAATTTCAAATAAAAGATGTGGATGCAAGTATTCCCAACACAGACCATAGATACGAATCCATACCTTACTGTGGGTTTGAATCTCCGGTTCATATGGATCAAAATCTGGTTTCCATTGAAACAATCGAAAGACACCAGATGTGAGAGTGCAAATACCGCTAGCCCATATTCTTCTCATGTCCTCATCCAAAGAAAAGTGAAATGGAGATGAGATTGAAGTTGTTCCATCTTCAAAGGTTGTGAACCCTTTCTGAGCATAAGTCGACCAATCAGATTTGATCGACCTAATTGAACCTGCTGCTGGTATATAGTTTCATTTAGTATAACGAAAATCATGTCTCCATGCTTGATGGGTTGAGAGAGTTTTTAAAAATCAATTGTGATCTCCGAAGAGGCGGTTGTTACTTTAGCAAAACTTCTTGTTTTGATAGGAACTTCAGATCTAGTGGAGGTGTGTTCTTTCCCTTCCGGCACACGAGAACATCCATTGTGTTCCATATGGAATGGCTTCACCCCGAAGGATAAAACCATAAGAAGAATACAAAATCAAACAAAGCATTTGATTTGAGAGGAAAAAAAAAATCCATCCTGGAGGTCTCCTAAAAAAAATGCCAAATTTATTTATTTAATATCTATTAGATTTCTATCAAACGACTCAAATAAATAATTAAGTAAATTTAAGATTCAGTTGGTAATAATTCCTTTGTAACTATTATTAAAGTTCATGCAGAATAACTAAATCTCAAAAATAAAACAACCATGAAGACGAAGGAGCCTCCAAGAACCAGAATAGCAAGAAACAAGTGCACGAATCAACAAACAAAGGCAAGAAACCCAAGAAATGCAGCGAAAGTTTAGGGTACTGTTTATTTTTCAAAAAATTGAAATGATTTTTATTTTTTAAGTTTTAAGTTTTTAATTTGTGCCACGTGTCAAAACTGTTAAGGATAATGGGTAAGTGACGAAAATAACTCTAGATCTCATGGTTCATGAATCATGACCCATGTTAAGAATGTCGTGAAAGGGTGTGACCGATTAATCGGTCTAGGTGGCCGATTAATCGGCCAAATCGCCGATTAGTCGGCGATTAATTGCCGATTAATCGATCAAATTGCCGATTAATCGGCCAAAAATGAAATAAAAAATAAAGAAAATAAAATAAATAAAAGGTGATTGGATTTTTATGCAGGAAAATAAAAAATAGGTCTAAATTCGCTAGCCGATTAATCGCTGATTAATCACCGACTAATCGCTGATTAATCACCGACTAATCGGCCTAGGAGCTAGGCGCTAGGTCTTCGAACTTATAATAGAAAAATTGTATATAACTTGGGAGTCATTTACTCAAGCCCCAAACTCATCTATCTACTAGCTGAGCTACATCCTTGGGGGCGGCACTTCCACTCTTGACTTTGTAATTTCCGAATCAACTACACAGTTCTATAAATATGTAACTTTTATCAAGGAAGTTGATCATCTCAGAAATTTCTTAGCAAGTAGAAGAAACATGGAGATCCGTATAATTTCTAGGGAAATGATCAAACCATCTTCTCCAACCCCACACCACCGAAGAACCCATAAGCTTTCTCTTCTTGATCAGCTAGCTCCTGATAATTACTTCACCGCCATTCTCTATTACTCGCAAGCATACAACAAAAACACTTCCAAAACTTCAGATCATCTCAAAAAGACCCTCTCCAAAACATTAACTCACTACTACCCACTTGCAGGCCGTGTTAAAGATGATTTTTCGATTGATTGTGACGATAATGGTGTCGCCTTCATCGAAGCAAACATAGCTAGTTACATGTCTGATGTCCTTAAACTATCCGAAGTAGTCGATCTACTAGAACAACTATTGCCTTGTGCTGCCAATCCTCAAAAGTTGAGTGTCGATGACACCATTGTAGGGGTCCAAGTGAATTACTTCGAGTGTGGTGGGATTGCACTTGGTTTCTGTTTCAGGCATAGTTTATTGGATGCAACAGCAGCGGCGAATTTTGTCAAAAGTTGGGCAAACGTTGCTTGTGGGGGTGATGATGATATTAAAGATGTGATCTTCGATTACACTTCCGTATTCCCTCCACAAGATTTGTCAGATTTGTCGAAAGGAATTTACAAAGAGAATTACGCTCCATCAAGTGAAGATTCTATCACGAAGATGTTCATGTTCGATGGGAAAAAAGTAGCTGCTCTTAAAGAGAAGCTTAGCAATGGACCGTGTTTGGATCGACCGCCAACACGTTTCGAGGCTGTAACGGCGCTCATTTGGGGTGCTGTGATAGCTGCAAAACGAGAAACAAAAGCAATAAATGATTTTACTAGTCCTAGTCACGTGGCAAAGGTCTCTGTGAATCTACAAAAGAGGATGAATCCACCATTACCACAATGTTGTGTGGGTAACATCTACCAAGTCACGTTTGCGAATTATCCGGTGGAGAAGACGATCGATTACAACAGTTTAGCAGGGAGAATTCACGAATCCATAGCGATGATGAACGACTTGTACGCGAGGAAGCTTAATGGAGGTGGTGGGTTCTTGACCTATTTGAAGAATTTAGCTGAAAAGAGGAGTAACAAAATAAATGTGTATGGTTTTTCTGGTTGGTGTAAACTTCCATTTTACGAAGCTGATTTCGGGTGGGGAAAACCTCTGCGTGTAAGCACAGCTATGAGGCTGAATAACTTCGCAGTTCTGTTGGACTCCTGCGACCGTGAAGGAATAGAAGCTTGGGTGGGATTGTCCAAGCAAGACATGGCCAAATTTCAACAAGACCCTAATATTATTGCTTATGCTTCTTTTTCTCCAACCATATTATAACTCAATTTTCAGCTTTTCCAGGAAGGGCTTGTTGCTTTGCTAGCTAGCTTGCAAGTACTGCATGGGATTGATTGATTAACTATCCTCACATATTTATTTTGTGTTTTGTGTTTAATTTCACTCAATAAGAAGTGTATACAACTTAGGGCCAGTTTGTTATTGCTGCAGCTTCTGAAATAATCACCGTTAGCTGTGCTGAAAGAATAATCAATTGTGAAGTTAAGCATGTAGACGTTTGATAAACTGTAATTTTTTTTTTTTTTTATTGCTGTGAGGTTTAAAAGCACTGTATATATGTTTGGTAAGTAGGGCCGTCTCCAGACATTTTGGGGCTCGAGCGATTTTATAACATTAACAAAATTCGGGGCCCTAATATTAATAATAATTCGAGTCAAAATCAACATGTAAAAATTAATTGAAAACAAAAATCATACTTTCGATAAGTTCGATTCTTCAAACGGCAACAACTTCAAGAAGAAAACAGAGAGGCAAAGAGAAGAAAAGAGAGCAAAGTGAAGGTTTTGAATTTTGATTCGTAATTCGTTTAGCAGGTGTTCTATATATATAAATATATTTAATAGTGCAGTAATGTCATGGTCTCAGAATCATATTGGGCCTTTAAAGTTTTTTTTATTAATTGAGGCCCCAAAGATCATTAACAAATATTGGGTCACAGTGATGTCATGGTCTCAGAATCATATTGGGTCTTTAAAGTATTTTTTTATTTATTGAGACCCAAAGTTCATTAACAAATATTGGATCATGAGGCCCCAAAGAAGAAAAAGAAAATTGCATCAATTGGGGGGCCCAGCATTTTGCTGGGTTGGCTGCCCTTATAGGCCAGCCCTGTTGGTAAGTTATACTGTCGAACTGTTGTGATTGTCTATAATGACCAAAATAGACATGATACTGAAATACTTTCAATTTTATATTTTATTCAAAACCAAGTCACTATTTAATAAATATATTTTATTTCAATAAAAAAGTTTAATTTATATAATCATCATATTATAAATAATCTACATATACGTTAAACCTATGTAAAAATAATTTATTTTTTGTTATGTTCATATTGCAAGTTGCAACAACATCAATATAATCTGAAGGTAAATGAAGAAATAATTGACCAAAGACCTTATCACAAAGACATGATAAATCAAGAGAGTTTTAACTGTTAACAAATATTGGTTTTATACACACACACACACACAAAAAAATTCCAAACAAAATAACAGAAAATCCAAAACACTTTATTAGTTAATTAAACAGAATTACACCTGAAAAAGTTCTATACGCAACCTTAACTATGTAATTTATATAGAAGGGTTTTTTTTTAACAATTATATAGAACTATTTCATAAAGAAGTCATAACTAGGAACAATATAAAATTATTTTACTTCTGAGTTTCTTAAGAAATCGATAGAAAATCTTCAAACTCAAAGTAAAGTTTGTATTATGAAAATAAACCTTAAGTTAAGGAGAGAATAGGGTTGAAAGATATTAGATTAGGAAAAAAAAAATATAAGGACAAATCTGTCTTCAAGTTAAACTAATGAGGACAATTCGGGTGTTTTAAAATATTCATTAAATTTAAAAATTGATTATTTCATAATTGCTTTTGAAAAGTAACCCCTACCTCCTTCTTAAAATCACTATCAAATTAAGACAGATTCTTAAATAATCAATTTTAGAAGGTTTTACCAAACATCAATCTCTCCCAAAATTATGAAATAAGTCGATTTTAGCTTATCAAAATCAGTACCAAACTTGCCTTTAATTTTTATGTATGAAATGCACTTGCACTATCTTAATAATAATATATCAAGATATTTCCACTAATCATGCATGTCATTAACTTTTGTTTCATAAGTTATGGTTAATTGAAACAGTAAAATGTGTACATCACCTCTTAGCATGGGTGGTAGCTAGTATACATCTTCTTCCATGTAAATAGTGAAGGTTTTGAGTCTCATTGTATGCATTTTACAATCATGTGTGGAGAGTTTTTCTCCACACCCACATATGTAGCGTTTGATTTCGATAGGTCCTGATAGATTCCTAATTGGCAGTTCGGCATCAGAATTTAATATAATACTACAAAAAAGAATTGTAAATAACCTCCAGTCTTTTGAGGAAAAGTCAAATCTAATCAAAAAGGGAGAATTGTTTTGGATTTCCACGTAAAAAGTTTGTGTTGTGTGATCGGATTCTTCTCTTCATCTTATTTTGTGTTTTGAGACATTATTTTTTTTTACGGTGTATATTAGACATGTGCATCCGCATCAAACTTTTCCCAACAATAACATAATACAAAAGGGAAAAAAAAAACTATATATATTACAATAAAAAAAATAATCTATAGAATTTAAAAAATGAGTTAAAGATTGGAAATTAACTATAGTGCCGATATCCTTGTCCGATCATTAAAAGGCTTGCTATCTCAAAAAATAAATAAGAAAAAAAAAAAAAAGGGGTGCGTACTAACTACTTGAATATTATATGCTTGTCATGGTATGTATAATTGGTACCAATCTATATACAGTATTTGTTTTTTGTCAAGTTTTATATGATGGAAAATGTTAATACAAATATATGGAGACACTGATTCCTTTGATAATAACATATTGAAGAGGACTAATTAATTAAAATCTAATAATCTATTCAAAACATGTTTAGACATAAAATTAATATTTTAAGTTTTTCCAAAAATATGTTAATAATAACAGGGTTTTTTTTTATATATATATATGTACGTTAATTAATAATAACAGTTGGTAATTGAGTTTTACATGTCAACGGTCATTTAAATAATGAGATAATCTGATAAATAATATATTAAATATAACAAAAATGCCACATGACATGAATTTTTGACCAAAAAAATTTGTACAATAAAATATTTATCACAGTTATATAAAAATTTAAAGCACAATGCTCAAAATCTGTGACACAAGAAAATGTTATATATACCGATTAATATCATAACTCAATAAACTAGTACTCCTCTTTGTCGTAAGACTTTTAAACATACAAAATCTTACAATTACTGAAATTTAGGTCCTGTTTGGCAAAAAAAAAATAGTCTTTTTTTTTTTTTTCCAACGAGAAATAAAGTTTCATATTTGCAAAATCTGATATATATATATATATATATAGTCCTGATCTGGTCAATACACACTAATATAACTTCATGAAGATATTGAATGTGAGCCACTAGTTTTGACAAGTGCATACACAATTGAGTCAAAGCATGTAAAACTAGTGGCTCACATTCAATATCCTTATGAAGTTATATCAGTGCGCACTGACTTAAACATTTATATATATATATATATATATATATATATATATATATAGAGAGAGAGAGAGAGAGAGAGAGAGAGAGAGAGAGAGAGAGAGAGAGAGCTTCTCACCTATAAATCATCTGATATAACTTTACATACAAACCAAATTGTCACTCTTTGAATCAAAATCCAAAGGATGTTATGTGAATGGTAGACTATGGGAGAGAATATATATATATATATATATATATATATATATATGAGAGAGAGAATGGGCTGAATTTTTTTTGGATGATAAGTATAATAAAATCTACATATGAAGAAAATTTGAGAATTTTTCAAATACTAAAACTATTTTTTCTTGATTTTTCCTTCTTCTAATGCCTTCAAATTCAACAAAATCGGGATAAATAGTTTTAGTGCCCGAAAAATTTTCAAATTTTATTGATAGGTAGAATTCATTAAACTTACATGCACAAAAACATTCCAATCAAAATTCATTAAAATCGATGTGTTTCATCAAGGTACTTACCAAAATTAAAATAAGGGATCCCTTAAGAGAGAACCACTATATATATTTTTATATTTTAATTAATAAAATCAATTTAAATTTAAATGAAATTAAAATTGATCAATGTCTTTACAGTTTTTTTGTTTAAAAAAAAATTAAGATAAAAAATATTTTATTAACCTTAAGAAAAATATACTGTATTTATAAATACATTTCATTTAATAGGTTTCATATGCCCACTAACCCAACTAGTAAAAACCTTTATCTTAACTCACCATTTCTTTTCTGCATCAAACATGAATTAAGCAATTGACGTTTTCTAATTATCAATTTTCTAACTTACATTAATAAAAAAAGATGATTTCTATAGAACTATCATGTCTAGTCAAATACAATTTTTTTTTTTTGAATGAATGAATTTAAAAATATTTTAATCATAGTTTCGAAATTTTAGTTCCATCGGTATGAGAGAGAGAGAGAAGAAGAAGATGATGATGATGATGATGATGAAGAATGAAGCTATTGGGAAAAAAAAAAAAAGGAGGTGGAAAGGGAAACCAAAGTGAAGAATTTCTTTTTAGAATATAATATGTTTGAGATATAACTTCATTCATATCAAGTTTATAATTACAATCAAGAAATTGGTTTTTTGTACTCAAAATTGAATTGCGAAAATAGAATAAAAAGGCAGTGAAAATTGAGAGAATATGCCGAGGAAGAAGAAGATGCATGCTTGTTAAATTGGCATACAAGTAAGGGTACGGATATTGACACCCATAAATATGATAAGCATACCTATATTTATAAGCACACCCATGTCTAAAATTTAAAATTTAAACATTACTATAAGCACCCATCTTAATGCCAATAGTACTCTTATTTAAATGAATGTTTTCATTTTAATACAATTTATTTATAAACCCACTTAAGTTATTAACACACCCAATTTCATAAATGATAAATTTTTAAGTTCTCCAGACTCGAAACCACAGTCCGGAGAATTCTTAGGGGGGTGTATTCAATTAGGATTATTGAGGATATTTAAAGACATTATAAATCCCGGTGTATTTAATTAGGACATTTAAAGACTTTAAAAGAGTCCATATTAATCCAGTGGTATTCAATTCAGATTTCTATGGACATTTAAAGAATCCTTCCAAATCCGGGTGTATTGAATTGGGACTTTAAAAATGTCTACCAGAATCAAGGTGTATTCAATTAGGACTAGATTTTAAAGGATTTTCTTAGGTCATGGATTTTGGTGGACTAGATGGTGAGAGATATAAATATCAAATGTCATAACATGTCCGGCCTTCTCCCCAAAGATTTTGGTGGACTTTGCACTCTCTCTCTCTCTCTCTCTCTCTCTCTCTCTCTCTCTCTCAAAACAAGAACGTGTTGCTTCTTCTCACTTCTTCTCTGCTTAAATAATCATGATCGATGATCTTCCTTTGCTGATTTTTCGACTACAATCTTGCCCAACAACATCCACACAAAAAAAAAAAAAAATGACAATAAACCAAAGCCACTCACATCTTGATGATGCATACAATTTTAGACTTGTGTGAGTTGTGTTCTTATCATGATGCATCACTTCTTTATCGTCTTTTGTCTCACTAATATACTTGACTATAAAAGTATAAATTAATAAATATTAGCCAATGAAAGCCACTCACATCAAATATCCTGTACTCTATTGTAAAATGACAAGATTTCTTGATAATTGTAAACTTCCATCTGACTGCGATGCAGCAATATATATTGACTTGCTAGAATTATATATCAATGAATCGGATGGTTTCACAATTAGTCAAAAATCTTTTTCGAAATTCATTAGAGACCTCTTTAAAATATGTAAGAGATAATCCCTAAATTTTTACCTCGAAATTTTTCATTTTAGCGAGTTATTAACGAAAAGGTAGGGTTTTGCTACCGTACTGTTAACAGCAAGATTACTAGGTAATTATATGAGAGAGAGTTGGTTACTTATTGTTATAATTTTCAAATCCTTAATTTTTATACACCCTTAGATTGAAATCTAAATATTGAAATTGACCTAGTAACTTTACTGTTAACAGCAACTTAGCCAAACCCCAAAAAGGTAAATCATTCAATTTAATTGTATTTTTCGAATATCAAGAAAAGTATGTATATAACGTTTACTATAATATAGTGGTTATGTAATTTAACTGTTGATGATGACCACGCCGGTGGTTTTTTAGGTTATGTACCACTATGTTATTAAATTATTATATACATAACGTGATACGTTTGTCTTATTGAAACATAATACATTACAAATATATATATATATATATATATATATATATATATATATATATATATATATATATATATAAGAAAGTCATAAGTAAAGTCTAAATGGAGAACTGGAAAGGGAAATAACTGATTAAGGAGGTGAAAAATAATAGAAGAGAAAATGAAAAAAAGCAGAGATTGTTGTTAGTACTGTAAATTGTATTAATGGATCATATTGGTTGAGTGTACAGATTGTGTTATTGGACCATATAGTGGTATAATTCTCCATTTATAATAGAAGTCAGAGATAACAAATCCATGAAAGTCCATGGATGTCTAAACAAATCCATAAAAGTCTGAGATAGATGTCTAAACAAATCCATAAAAGTCTGAGATAAATGTCTAAACAAATCAATGAAAATCCATGTGGATTTATAAAAGTCCGTAGAAATCCATGAAAATCTATCACTTTAAAAATGTCTTTAAATGTCTTCAAGAATCCTAATTGAATACACCCCCCTTAAATTCTTAAATTCTTACATTATTAAGAGAGGGAAGTGCAATAGCTTCTGGCTCAATGGACTAGGAGAGGATGAAATTAATAATTCATATGGTGGCCCTACAAGTCAAAAAAATGAACCTATTATACTCTCAAAAGTAGATTGATACAGAAGAGAAAGTATAAAAGGTATCGCCACCTTATAGAAAAGGATCTAGGGATACTAAAAAATCTGAAAAGTTGGGAAACTGGCAAAAAAAAAAGACGTTGGTGAATCAGATTTCTCCACCACCACTAACTCTAGGCAGTAAAATACAAGCAGTTATAGCACAAATAATGTGGGATCTAGACGATATGAAGCTGAACTTCCTTCAAATGGGAATATTAATGCAGTACTTGAGGGTGGTCATCTAGGTGGCATTCTTCATTACTTGCAAATATTAGTTTAACATTACTAATGGCAAAAACCTTATATAAAAAATTAAAAAAAAATTAAAAATTAAAAAAAAAATCATTATATGTGTTTTGTCATTTTTATGTTTTTGAATTATTGTAGGAAGAAGAGGCTGTAATTGCAGCTCATAGGAAAGAAATTGAGGACACAATGGAGATTGCCCGTGAGGTAAGTTGGATTCCATCTTTTTATTGGCTGACCTTATATATTTAGTTGGTTAACTATTCCGGCCAATAGTGCTGCTATCTTTAAAAAAAATAATAATAATAAAAATTAAAAATTAAAAATTACTTTTCACTTTTGTTTATTGATAGAGTTCATAACAAAAATAAATAAATAAATAAATACTATCAGAGTCCTCTGGAAATTCTTTTTCCATTACTTTGTTATATGATAATTGGAGATTTTGATACTTGAAATAGAATTAGAGATTAGTTAGGGTTTAGTTTTTTATTTTTATTTTAATAAAGTGATATAGTTGAAGATATGGATATACGTAGTATTTGATTTTTTTTTTAATTAAACTAACTTATCCTTATTGGTAAATTCCTATTGGGATATTTTTATAATTAAAATTTTTATTAAGATATGGGTGTGCTTATCATATTTATGGGTGTCAATATCGGTACCCTACAAGTAATTTCGATGAGGGACATGTCGTCAATTAAAAAGATATTTAAAAATGGGTGCTTAACCCATTTTTTTGGGTGACAATAACCCCCACGTCCCCACCCATATATATATATAATAATTTTCCAATGAGGACTTTTATAATGCACATTTTAAGCACCTTTTGATGAAATTACATGTAATCAAATGTTTTTCGATGAGATTTTTTGTATGCATCCTAAGAAAATTAAAATACACATTTGGTAAAAATTTGGGAATTTTTTGGATTTGAGAACTATTTTTTCTTATATTTCCCTATTTTTAAATGTTTTATCTTCAAAAAAATCGGAAAAAAATAGTTCTTGCACCCGAATTTTTTTTATTTTTTTTTCCATAAATGTATTTCAATGTTTTAACCATCCATATAAAAAATCAAATCAAGATTCAATATATTCCATACAATTTACTCAAAAGGTGCTTAAAGTGTGCATTATAAAAGTCCTTATTGAAAAATTACTCATATATATTTAGAAAAAATTTCAAGTCAGTGCATCCTGATATAACTTCGTGAGAATATTGAATGTGAGCCACTCGTTTACATACTTTGACTCAAGTGTGTATGCACTTGTCATATCATGATGCACTGACCAGATCGGGACTATATATATTTATATATATATTCGGTTCTCTAGTAAGGAATCCCTTATTTTAAGACAAAGTAAGGACATGAAGAAATCTTTTGATTTTAATTAATTTTTTTGTGCATGATAAATTCAAGAATAGAATCTACTTGTAAACAAAATTTGAAAATTTTTCAAGCACTATAACTATTTTTCTCGATTTTGTTGAATATGAAACATTAGAAACGGGACGAAAAATAGGGAAAATGAAACAAATAATTTTAGTTATTGAATTTTTTTTAAATTTTGTTTATAAGTAGATTTCATTGAAATTATCATGCATAAAACAATTCGGATAAAAATTCATTAAAATCGACGAATTTTATTAATGTCCTTACTTTGTATTAAATTAAGGGATCTATTATTAAAGAACAAGTATATATATAAAATAAAATATAGGAAGTTAACACATTGAAGGAGCAGTTAAAGCAATCAAATAGAGCATTTTGAAGCCATGCTCGGAACTTGGAAGCATTTTAAGTAGTATATATCATTATATGTTACCATTGTTTGTGTAGCAAAAATAGGATTGTTTTTGTATATATCATTATATCATTATATGTGGCCATCATTTTCATTGTTTACATCTATGATGAATCTATCTTCTATATGTTTGAACAAACTAGTCTGATTACTTTATTCTAGAAAGAAAGAAAAAAAAAACAGAGGGTATTATGGTAATTTAATGGATGGCTAATCAGCCTAAGAGGGGGTCAAGAACGTATGAGGCTTAAGGCTAAAATCTTAAATTAGCATTTTGGTATTAAATATTACGAAATCAATTTCGATAATAAAACTCTCATATAAATTTATAAAATAGACATGGTAAGACTCATACCCTCATCACCGGTGAGGAAAGGGAGGTGAATACCACTTAAAATAAACAATGGATGTGCACTTTAATTCTTTCTTTCTGGAAATCCTAAAATGAATATATATATATATATATATATATATATATATGAGTAATGCTAGAGAACCCAAAAAAGTAACCCAAATTTTGGACCCAAACCTATGTGGCAACATCACACACAACACAGGCCCACGTCATTTTTCCCAAAGATCCCATGTGATGTTGCCACATAGATTTGGATCTAAAATTTAGATCACTTTTTTGGGTCCTCTAGCATTACTCATACATACATATATATATATATATATATATATATATAGAGAGAGAGAGAGAGAGAGAGAGAGAGAGAGAGAGAGAGAGAGAGAGAGAGAGAGAGAGAGAGAGAGAGAGGTTAATCTCAATTAATTGGAGAAAGGTTATTAACATTTAGTTGGAAAAAAGAACAAATTTCTAAAAGAATTATAATTTATATTGAATTGAATAAATATCAATCTTTATTATAAAATATGAGCCCTTAGGCCATTGTCTCATTTGCCTACCCTATTTTTTTGATCGTTTTGTCTTCCGGTCAGTTTATGATCAAAGTTTAAAAGCATTTTCTTCATTATTCCTTGGTGTTTGTATCTAGAGTTAAAATCATAAACCTCCCTTAAACTTTCAACTATTATTGGATAAGTAGACAAATATACTTTTATTCAACAATATCCCTTGATTAGTTCTAACGACAGTTAACATTCTGATACATTGACTTGAGTCGACTGGAGTGAATGACTACTATGCCCTTAACAACTTATGAGAATGTCTATTATATTCCTAAAAATGTATTTTCTCTATTTCTATCATAACAACAACAATAGTTTATTTTATTTTTTGAAAATAGATTAGATTAGGACTGGATTTTGAAGTGAGAAAATTTTGAAAAAAATATTTAAAAATAGATTAGATTAGGTCTTACGATCTCCATCAGATGATAGAGATATAATCAAGATCTTCACTGATACATTTGTACAGGTGGAGATTCGAGATGGTGATTGTACCTCTACCCATCACTCCTTTTTATTTAAAAAATATATATGTTTTTTAATGTCTCCACTATCCATCTTTTTTTTTTTATTTACACCATCCGGTTTCCGGGTTGGGCGGATCCACCATACGGTGCAATCAGCTCAGACCACACCCCGACTAATCCGGACTCGCATCGGGTCAGCCCACTAAGGGGTAAAGTGCTCCCAATATGTGTAGCTTCGATCACAAGGGGAGTTGAACCCACGATCTTGCTTAAGGGATGAGAGCACCGAACCACTCACACCAACATATGATTGGTCACTATCCATCTTTTCAATTGACGAAAAAGATCATTATGTTTTTTGTTTATCTTTTTCTTGTTTCTTGATTTTGTTTAAATATTTTATTTTGTTAAATTTTAATTTTTAAATAGAATATTAAAAATGAGATGAAAGAATGAAAATACCTTTTAGTTATTAATTTTGACCATTTGGCCATTTATCTAAATTATTGGTACTGAATTGTCGTCTGGGTAGCAATATATGTGATGTGTATTGTGTAATGTGTCTCGTTTGCTTTTCAAAATGCGTGGTGTTGAGTTTGGTGCAGGGTTTTTTTCAATCACAAACAAATTAACAAAGCAAAAGTTTACTAGAGTTGCAGTAGATGTGACCATTTGTTGGTAGTTAGGTGGCACAACTTTTGTTTTTAGCTACTATCGTTAGACTCTTATTTATATTTTCCAATCATTTATATAACACGCGGCCTTAGAGATGAAGACATATATTATGGCCTTTTGATTATTGCGTTTTTCTCTATCAAGATGATGACAACTCAAAAGGATATTTGTGTGAATGTCATGAAAGAATAAAATTATTTTTCACGTTAATTTTTGTGGATCGTATTACATGACTGTAATATATCAATACACATTCTCTTTTTTACTATATCTATTAATTTGAGATTAGGTATTTTTTTGAAAGCTTTCATCATTGGTAGGATTCGAGCCGTTGATCTAGAAGTCATTCACCCAAACCTTAAAATCGTCCATCTACCAGCTGAGCTACGCCTCTATTGGCATCAATACACATTCTCTTATTTCTTGATAAGATAAATAAGAAATTATTAGAGGGTGTTAAATTATAATGTAAAAAAAATAGGACAAATAGGCAATGTATTAAGATATTTTTTTTTCAATCCATTGGTGATCATTCAATATCAAATTGATTGTGTGGTGGAAATAATCACTTATTTTTAAATTTAGAGAAATTAATATTTGACAAACTTTTCAAAATATGTTTATTTTCTAATTTGTTTTTATAATAATTTCTAATCAGTTTTTTAAGAAATTGGTTGTGTTGTTTCTAAAACGTGATTATTGGAGAAGCTAATTTCTTTTTTTGAAATGTTCATAATACCATCATTATTTTAATTAATAGACAAAATTTTCCTTAAGTTTAGTTTCTATATTAAAATTAAAAAAATTTAAAAAAAATTAAAAAACTGATTTTTTTTAAAGAAAAATTGAAAAATAAAATAGAAATGTCAACAAGTAAATATGATTACTGTGTTAAAAAACAAATGCAATTTTTTTTTAATTTAAATAAATTTAATATATTTATTTAAACAAAAATATTGCCAGCGCCGACTATGGAGGCTAGAGTAGATTTCAAAAAACCAAAGATCTAGTTTATTTAATTATATTTATAAATATATATATATATATATAATTATTTATAAGATTTTTTTTGGAAGTATTACAAGTTACTTTCCTCAACATAAAACAAAAGTATTACAAATTACAGTAGAACTGTCCGGATTTGCCAAGATAAGACAAAACATGTATGACCCGGATAACTACTTTCACAAACTGAAAGAAAAACTCTCAACACATACTTGTAAAATACGCATTATGAGACTCGAACCTCTCACCACCACTGTGGAAGGGAGGTGTACTACTATTTCTGTTAAGAGGTGATGTGCAATTATTTATAAGTTTGACATGAACAAAGATCTAGAAAAAATAAGAATAAACTCTAACCTTGGCATGATTTATTATGTTTATTTTTCTACTTGAATGTCATTTTTTTTTAGTAACCAAATTATTGTGAAAATTTGGATTCGAATTTCCTTTAAATATTCTATTTTGGTTGATTTTATTCATTTTAATATATTACTTTTACATTTTGAAAACTAGTGTAGTTTAATTTGTTTAAAAGATTCATGTTAATAATTTTGATTTTAAATAAGATGAGGTTAACTCAGTGTTTTGATATCCCACATACACCATAAGGTCGTGGGTTTGAGTCTGGCCCCCTCCCAAAATCTTAAATTATTGTAATATTTCAAAATATATATATACCAACGTCCTAAATTATTGTAATATTTCAATATATATATATATTGATTTTATTGGGACTTGGATAAACAAGAAACAAAAGCCACCAAATGATAACAATTAGGTATGTTTCATAAGCATCGGCCCTTTTAGTGGGTTCTCATATTGGACCTGAACAGGACAGGAAGGCGTTTTCCCAAAGAGCTGAGGAATTGGCCCATCAAAATAAGACATTTATTTAAAGAAAAAAAAAATTAAAAACTAACCCTAGTTATTTCTAGCGATTTATTTTTAACCACGTTTACGAGGAACTATCAAAATACTACATATAAAAACACTCCCAAACTCTCTCTCCCCTCTCCACTCTCTCATATCTCCCACTATCGGCGCCTTCACCATAGATAAGGCACCACTTGGACCAGCACCTTTTAAGCAATTTTAACTACGGTCCGTCATAATATATTTTTTTTTTTTTTTTTTTTTTTCAAAATAAGGGTGTGGGAAGAACTTTTTTGGATGGCTATAAAGACACCCTCCATCAAATGCTTAATTATATCATTTTATTAATTTCTTAATATTTATATATATAATTATATTTGTAACAACTAGATCAAATATGATCCACATGTATGTATAAATCATAGACCTATAAATATTTTAACAAAAAAGTGAATTAAGAATTTGAGTAATGTTTGAACAAAATTAACATTAGTTTTGAATAATTATACTATTTATTAGCACCACCGAAATAGTACCACATTTCTGACGTCCCAATGACCGATAGAAATTATGAAAAAAGCAGTGTCACATATCAAATGGCCCAAAGGCTGTCAGAAATAGTCGAATAAGCCGTTGAAAATGACCCACATTTTCGACGACACTATTTATGCCAACAAAAATGACCTACATTTCCAATGGTACAAATAGTAACATCGAAAATGATGAAATAGTAATACCATATTTCCGACTTCCCAATGACCATCAGAAATAGTCAAATAATTTAGTGCTATTTTGTACATTATTTGTTACGGTATTGTCATGAAAAAAAAAAAATTAGTTAAATATTGTAATATAATATATTTATGTATGTGATAAATTATGCACTATAAAAAAAATAAAAAAATAAAAAATAAATAAAGACTTGTAGGCTAGTATTTTAAATGCATCACTATATGTACTATTTTTTTTTTTTTTGTCACTATATTTTTTTAATGAAATCACTCTATGAATTTTGTTGCCAAGTATTTTGGTTCAATTTTGAAATATCATAATTAATTAAAAAAAACTTATAATTTGTTACGATCACTAATAAGAAGTCTACTCTAAGGATACATCAGACTAAATTAACCAAGTATGAAATATAGTAAAATTATTAGTAATTATAATAACATTTAGTTACCAATTATGTATTTTCTCCTCTTTTTTTCTCTCTCTCTGTGAAAGAAAAATAGGTGTAAAAGTAGAAGAGTCTTTTAGGTTTTGTGTCTTCTTTTCTGAAGTAGGTTTTCAAAATTCAAAGAGGGGTTTTCAAAATTCAAAGAGGGGTTTTGAAATTAACGGTCAGTAAAGATGGTAGAGTCAGAAATTGCAAAGTTATATGGAAAGCTCTCATTAGCAGATGAAGATGGAGCGGTTAATGAGATGGCCGAAGAATATCAACGAGATGGAGAGGTCGAGGTGGAGCTATGTCTGGTTAGGAAGATTCTTTCTGGTAAGAAAGTGAATAAGGATGCTTTTAAAAATCTGATTGAACAGTTGTGGAGTCAGTTTGGGAGTGTTGAGGTAGAATCAGTGGGTGTTAATATCTTCATGTTACACTTTAACAATCAGGAGGAACGGAATCAAATTTGGCAATGAGGACCGTGGTACTTTGACAAGAGCTTAATTGTTCTAGAGAAACCGAAAGGGATGGGTAACATCTCCCAGCTGAGATTTGATAAAGTTGAGATGTGGATCCAGATTCATGATGTTCCAATCATATGCATGAATAGAAGAACAACAAAATGGATGGTATAGCAGATTGGGTGTGTGATCGATTTACTAACAGAAACAAAGGATTGTTGGGGCAAAATTTTGAAGGTAAAGGTTCAAATAGATATCTCTAAACCTTTGAAAAGGTGGCTTCGTTTGAAATTGGACAAATCAAATAATATTGTGATGGTGAGCCTTAAGTATGAGAGACTTCCAGAATTCTGTTATGTTTGTGGTAGAATTGGGCATGCTAGCAAGGATTGTTCTGATGATGAGGCAAAGTCGGATTCTTTGAAGAGTGAGTTCACCAAGTATGGATCATGGATGAGAGCCTCTATCCCTGATAGACAGAAAATGAGATTCGATCAGCAAATTAAAGGTAATTTGAAGGTTCAAAGTAGAGTTTTTAAGGAGAGAAGTGGGGTGAACGAATTCGGTCTGGAAAAAGTTGGAAATGGTTCATTGAATTCTCAGGTGGTAGGTCCGACCGACTCAGTTAGAGAGCCTAAGGAAGATGCAATTGGTACTGAAAGGAATAATAAATTCTCGTATTTGCGTGCGTGCCTTTTAAATACAACCTAGAGGGTGTGTGAATGGGTTGTTAATCCGTTATTACCAAATTTTTTGGATTAGTCAATATTACAAATATAACCCCAATTCACAAAACAATAAATCAAGTGTAAATGTGCAGAAATATAAATGACACTTGATTTTTACGTGGAAACCCTCAACAAGGAAAAACCACGGGTTGGTAAGTACGCCACATTCGAACCTCGAATCCACTAATTGTGATAACGTTTACAACCTAATCCTAGTTTACGACATAATCCCGGTCAATAACCCGCTATCACTACCCGCAGGCCTGTAAAAGTGGATCTAGTCCAATTGCTTATGTGAACACCTAATCCCGGTGTACGACCTAATCCCAGTCATCACACAAGACTTACTTCTCTGAAGAGATCAAACCCTAAGTGAATATGCAATGATATTCAAAATATGCAAATAATGCTAGGGTACATTAAATGCTTATCTAGGATTATATGATGTCAATAAAATCAATCATAGATATAATAACAGCTATATGACATGGCATACAACTTTAGCTATGTTAAGGATAACCAATCCTAGATACAATAGCTATCAAAAAATAATCTCAATCATATTAATGAGATCAATTAGCAAGATGTTAGATAAACATGAAAACCTAGCTATCACAAATAACCCAATCAACACATAATCTCAGTAATGTATGTAGAAATTAATCTAAACACATACAAGTAATAAATGAGATAAAATTGACAAATAAGAACACAAATTATGTAAGATAATAGTGTTCAACTTACCATACATGTGTGTTGAAGAAGACCCATGCATTAGCACATACTAGATGATCCTAAATGATGCTTAGAAGATTATTTATGCATGTGGAAATGAGTTGAGAGAAATAAAGATGTAATCTTTAAGCTTTTTCTTTCAAGTCTCTCTAAATATCTCTCTAGGGTTCTTGGGATGATAGACTTGGTTTTTCAACCAGAGATAAGAATGTATTTATAGAGACGAAAAACAGGGCAGGTGAAATAGAAGCTATGTCGTTTTGGACAAAAACAGTTGTCGCCATTTGTTAGGGCGACACCTCACGGCGACACCTTATTTTCTTCTATATCGCCATTTGTTCTCAGGGCGACATCATGGCAACACAAATGGCGACGCCTGATGACATCATAAAATCTTCTCTATCGCCATGGTGACACCATCAAAGGGCGACAATGCCCTGTTTTCCATTTTGTGGTGAAACCAAAGGAGAAGCCAATGACATCTCCGAAGGCAATCCTCGCGCTAAACCAAGCACATCATCGTGCATGCGCGGACGTTTCCGAACATCCATTGGGAAACGAATTACACCACACTTAAAGCTAACAAATATGAAGTGCAAGTGTGGGAATTGAATGCATCCTAATGCCTAACATGTCATGGCATTATCATAGAACAAGATGCAATCAATTCAACATGCATGAATAAAATTCATGGCTTTGCACCCTAATGCCTAAACATGTCATGACATTTTAATAAACTAGATGCAATCAATTAAAACATGCATGAAGTGATATTTCAAGAACATGAATGCACTCATATAAAACACACAACATACAAGAATAAGATATATGCATGAGTTGTGTGTGTGTGCAACTAGATCTCTTCAAAGTAAGTAAGCACAAGAATATATCTTTGATCATTTTTCTCTTGAGGTCTTGAGAGGGTCTTGGTTGTGCAAATTACCAACCATCATATGTCTAAGGTACCCTTACAACAAGCCCCATACGTGGTTTGTCCACGAAATAAACCAATCAAAATATGAGACTTAACAGGTACTCACACAAATATCCTATCTACACTTAGTGGACTCGGGTCATCTCAGGTTCATGGGCTGAGATTAAAAGGCCCATCAGAAGAGACTCAGCTAAATAAGAAGAAGTCTGTGGTAGAAGGGAAGGAAAGTTTTGGGCCTGGCCTAGAAATGAAAATTGCACCTGATAGTAAGTTAGGTCTAGCTCTAAAACCGGACGGCCCAATTGTAGAAAATGAACCTATAGAAGAAATTGCTATGGTATGTTCTTCTCAGCCAGTTTTTCTATCATCCCCAAAGAAGTCTAATACCAGAAACTGGAAAAGATTGGCGAGAGAAAAGAAGGTAGAGTTCAATTCAAATCAACAGCCTAGTTTATTTCGTAATTTGCAAATGGTGAGTACATAGGGGAAGAAGAACTCAAAAGGAAATGCTTCCTCATCAACAAGTAAGTCTATATTCAATATTGCTGGGAAGAGGTCAAGTCTTGAGAAATATCAAAATTCATTTCAGTCTTCTTCAAAAGAGAGGGGTACTCTGTCCAGCTCTTTAAAACGTTGGGATGTTAAATTTGGCAAGAGGAAGTTGATGATTGGTTAGGTAGTTGAGAGTGGTGAGAATAAAAAAGGTAGATTTTCTTATTTAGTACAGGAGTTTAACAATTCGGCGGAGTCTGGTTCCTAGGCCCGCCAGGGATTATGATAGGTATAAGTTGGAACGTTCGGGGTTTGGAGAATCCCCGGGTGTTCTCGGCCTTGAAGAGGTTGATGAGGAACCATTCTCCGGATTTTATTTTTTTGTCAGAAACAAAAATTGCAGGAAGTAAGGCAGTAAAATTTAGGGAAACTATTGGTAATTATGAAGTCTTCTGAGTGGATAGTATAGGTAAAAGTAGTGGGTTGATGTTATTGTGGAAAAAAGAATTGCAGGTATCAGTTCTTTCTTTCTCAGCAGGGCATATTGATGCTAGATTAATAATGGATGATGGGTTTCTATGGAGGTTTTCGGGTTTGTATGGAGATCCTTTTCCTAGAAAGAGAGTGAGTTACTGGGCTCTTTTACGTTGTCTGAGATAGGTTGACAGTCTGCCATGGGTATGTGGGGCAGATTTTAATGAATTACTTTGTATGAATGAGAAAAGGGGAGGATCAGAGAAGTCAATTTATGGGATGATCGGGTTTAGACAGGCTATTGATGAGTGTGGTTTGATAGATTTGGGTTATTCAGGCCCTAGTTTTACTTGGAACAATAAAAGAGAGGGAAAGAGTAATATCCAAGAAAGAATTGATAGATTTTTTGCTTGTATTTTATGGAGAGACAATTTTGAGTATGTGAAGGTAGAACATTTAGGTTTTCATACATCGGATCATCGCCCGATTCTTTTGAAGTTTGATAAGATTAACTGGCAATTGAAGTGCAGATTTTCTGGTTTCCGTTTCAAACCTTACTAGTTAAAAGAACAGGATATTGGTAGAGTGGTTCTGGATGCCTAGAAGGAAAAAGGTCCCTCTAATTCAACTCACGAGTTTATATGTAAACTAAATCAGTGTGCTACAAGTTTATTAGGTTGGAGTAGGGTTAGATTCAAAAATCTCAGCAACCAAATTGCAGTAAAAAAATAGAGAGATAGAGCTTTTGTATAAGAACTATGAGAAAGATGGTGTTATGACAGCTATCAGGGAGCTTGAAAAATCAGTGGAAGATCTTCTTGGTAGTGAAGAATTATTCTGGAAGCAACATTCTAGGGTGGAATGGTTAGAAGCGGGAGATAGAATTTCAAAATTTTTCCATGCCAGGGCTACAGCAAGAAAGAAAAAAAATTCTATTCAGAGGTTATTAAACAGTGAGGGTCGGTTTGAAGATTCAGATGAAGGTATGGCTCGGGTGATACAAGAATATTTTCATTCTCTTTTCAAGACCTCAAATCCCTCCCCTACTGATATTAGTAAAGCTTATGAGTCTATTAGTTCTTGTTTTAGTTCATCCCAAAGAGAAGTGTTGAACGCGGAATTTCTACTAAAGATGTCAGGTTAGCCATATTTGATTTAAGTCCTACTAAAGCACCTGGTCCATATGGGTATCATGCAATTTTTTTTTCAGAAATTCTGGAATATATTGAGTGCTGATTTTACTAGAGTTTGTTTAAGTGTGCTAAATGGAAATTCTTCTATTAGGGAATTCAATAATACTGCTATTGTTTTAATACCAAAAGTAAACAATCCTACCTCCCCTAAGGATTTTTGGCCAATCTCATTGTGTAGTGTGGTGTATAAGACTATTTCTAAGATTATTGCCTCTAGACTAAAATCTTACCTTCAAGATATTATCTCCCCTAATCAATCGGCTTTTGTTCCTGGTAGACAAATATTTAATAATGTATTAGTTGCTTTCGAAACTCTTCATTTGATAGCCCGGAAGAAGTCCGGTAAAAAAGGGTTGATGGCTCTTAAATTGGATATGAGTAAGGCATATGATAGGGTCGAATGGAATTTCTTAGAAGTTGTTATGATTAAGCTGAATTTTCCTTGTAGATTGATAGACCTTATTATGGATTGCATCTCTACTACTTCTCTTAGTTTTCTGCTTAATGGTAATCCTATTTGCAATGTGACGCCTACCAGAGGGCTTAGATAGGGGGTGCCTCTTTCCCCCTATCTTTTTATTCTGTGTGCTGAGGCTTTTTCATGTTTGATTAAGCAAGCGGAAAATAATGGCAAGGGTCTGGGTGTAAGATGTGGAAGGGGAGATCCTCTTATTAGTCATATGTTTTTTACGGATGATAGCATACTGTTTAATAGGGCTTCGAGTGACTGTAGTTCTAATATCCAGGAGATTCTAAAAGTGTATGCAAGTGGTTCCGGTTAACAAATTAACTTCCAAAAAAGCAAGGTGACGTACAGTTCAAATGTTGTTGATAGTACTAAAGAATAGATTCATTATTTGCTAGGCATAGAAGATCATAACAA
Organism: Acer yangbiense; assembly: GCA_008009225.1. Taxonomy (NCBI): domain Eukaryota; kingdom Viridiplantae; phylum Streptophyta; class Magnoliopsida; order Sapindales; family Sapindaceae; genus Acer; species Acer yangbiense. The sequence goes on along the minus strand of CM017763.1, from coordinate 43,788,128 downwards.
TCAGGATCAATATCTTAGGCTTCCAACTATGGTGGGTAAAAATAAGAGAATAATATTCAATGATATTATGGAAAGAGTTTGGAAGAAACTCAGAGGTTGGAAAGACAATTACTTTTCTTTTGGTGGTAAGGAGGCCTTGATTAGGGTAGTGGCTCAAGCTATTCCGAACTATGCTATGAGTATTTTCTAGCTTTTGGTTGGTCTTTGCAAGGAGTTAAGTTCTATGTTCTCCAAATTTTGGTGGGGGTTCCAGAGAAGGTAAAAGAAAGATTAGTTGGGTGAAATGGGTAACTCTTTGCAAACCAAAAAGCCAAGGTGGGTTAAATTTTAAAGATCTCATTTCCTTTAATCAATCTCTTTTAGCCAAGCAAGCTTAGAGGATTATGAAAAATCCTAGCTCGTTGATTGCGCAGTTGCTGAAGGCGAAATATTTCAAGAGTGAGGAGTTTTTGCAAGTTTCTGTTAAGAATGGTAGCTCTCATTTATGGAGAAGCATCTTGTGGGGGAGAGCTTTACTTTCTAAAGGTCTGAAATGGGTGATAAGGAATGGAAAACAGATTAGAGTGTTTAAAGATAGGTGGATTCCTTGTCCCATTTCTTTTATGACTATTTCGCCTGATCCTAGGATTGATATTTGAGTGGCTGATCTTTTTTATTGTAATCGTCGTTGATGGGATATAGATAAGCTGAATAGAATTCTATTAGCAGGGGATAAGGAAATTGTGCTTTCCATTCCGATTAGCTGGACAGGAGGAGAAGATTATCTTGCATGGCATTTTGAAAAGAATGGTAAGTATTTTGTCAAAAGTGGTTATCAGCTGGCTATTTCTCAAAAAATTAGTGATTTTGGTTCTAATTCGGATATGATGCAACGATGGTGGAATAAGATGTGGAGCCTGAATTTGCCACCAAAAGTAAAACATTTTGTTTGGCGTGCATGCTGGAATGCTTTCCCTTCTTTACAAAATCTTTGGAAAAGAAATGTGGTGGATTCTCCAAGGTGTAATAGATGCTCAAACCCTGTGGAAACTTCATGCTATTTTCAGGTGTAAAGAGGTAAAAAAATGCTGGAGAATTTCTGATTTTGTTTGTCCTTTTGAAGAAGTGAATCAGCTCCCTACTTTAGATGTTTTTATGCACATTTCTTCTCTTCTTTCTGTTGAGGAGTTGTGCAGTTTTTGTATGATAGCCTGGTCAATATGGAACAACAGGAATTTTCTCTTTAATAATGGGAAAGGAAAGCCTCCAGAGCTGGTGTATTTGGGTGTTATGTCTCTTTTGTCAGAATTTAAGAAATCAAAGATTGCCTTCTCTTCTCAGCATGCCTCAATTGTTTCCAGGTGTAGTCCGGATTGGTTAGCCCCTCCTCCTGGCAGATTTAAACTAAATATGGCAGTGGCGAATCGAAAGAATGGTATGACTATTGGTGTAGGAGCAGCTATTAGAGATGATAACGGCTTGGTGTTAGCTGCCAGATCAAACCAGCTTCTAGGTATTTTAAACATAGAGAATGGTGAGCTGATTGCTCTTAGGGAAGGTCTGCTTCTAGCCCATTTCTATAATCTGAAAGTTGATTATGCGGAGGTGATTTCTCCCTCTGTGGTTTCTATACTCAACGATTCCATACCTATTGTAAGGGAATCTAAGTTCTTGGTAAATGATATTAAAGCGCTGTTCTTAGATGTAGGCATTATTAAGTGTTTTGCTGTTTCTAAATCTGGAAATTCCTTAGCACTTAATCTTGCACTTTCAACTTTTTCTTCCTTTAGAAAGCAACTTTGGCTGGACAATAGTTCTCCCATTTGTGCCTATACATTGTAATGCTTTCTGTGTTTATATCTATCAAAAAAATAATAATAATAACATTTAGTTATTTTTAATTATGTATACTAAACACGACTATATCAAACTTTTTTTAAAAAAAAATTAATATCTATTTGTATGTTATACAAAATAATTACAAATTTTTCTAAAATGAGTTTAAATTATTAATTAATAAAAATTAATAATTTTTCAATAAAATGTTGATTATATAAAAAACAAAATCAATATGGATACATTATGCATTACCTAATGAAATATAAAGCCGTAGTAAAATCGTAAAAACAAGTCATACTTTTTTATTAGATAGGGGAATATTTTAATAAACTATTAATTTAAAAAACAATATCAAAACATATTAAATAGTATGCAAAATATAGATTCAATTAAATAATGAGCAAAATATATAAATTAGTTTATATAAAAATAATATGCAAAACATATCAGATATAAATTTATAGCAAAGTGGTAAAAGTAACACTTATCACCTTCAAGGTCTTAGGTGGTGGAGTGTTGAAAGTTTAACTAATTTTACCATTTTTTTCTAATTTCGACAGCTCGTTGACCATTTTTTAATACTATTACCGACGGTCATTTTCATTTTTTTCAATAGCCATGACCGTCGAAAAAAGTGGTATTTTCGATGGTGGAAATGGTGGGTGAAACAAATTAAGGCGTGTTCTAATTTAATGAGGGGGGGGGGGGGGGGGGGGGGGGGGGGGGTGACGACAATCTTGACTATTGATTTGGGACAGGTAGACTGGAAGATGAGCCTTGGCGAAGGTCTGGATCCGATCCAGAGAAGGTTGATGATTAGGTGGCAACGTAGCCATGAGTTCTGGTGGAAATGAGTAATCAGGTATGGCTGGTGGGGACGATGAGGGACCAGCAGGAGAAGTCATGAATATGAGAGGATAGTGACCTGTGGGAGTAATGAGATGAGTGAGTGAAGGTCTGAAGAGCATATCAGCAATTATATTATGGTGGCCTTTCACGTGGCGTACAGTGAAGTCATATCGAGCAAACTAATCCTTGAGTCTCAAAAGGAGAGGATTGGGAGGAATCTTATTACGAAAATCGAGTATCTTTGGGAAGGATGAGTTGTCCATTTCAACAATAAAGTTCCTTGTCCTAAGGTAAAAATCTAACTTTTGGATTCTGTATTTGACAGCAAGAATCTCTTTATAGATAGTGTGATAGTGCTGTTAGGCATCTTTGAATTTGCCACTAGCATGACCACAGTATCTCCTTTGACCGTCTCGGTTTTTGATGAGAATGGCACCCTAGAAAATATCGCTGGCATCTGTTTGGAGGATAAGCTGGCCAGAGGAAGGGATGGTGAGGGCAGGAGGAGATTGAGAGATCTCCTTTAATTTGATGACGGCCTCAGTATGGGTGGAACTTTAGGGAGGAAGACGCTTCTTGAGGAACGTAGAGAGAACTGAGGTGTAACAACTAACATGTGGAATAAAATCTCTGACATAGTTGACGATACCAAGAAATTGTTGGACTTGTTTCACGCTGAGATCAGAATCATGGAAATCTAACAATCGGACAGCCAAATGAGGACCAGGGCGGTATTGTCCGTTAGAGATGTTCATTCCAAGAAATTCAATTTCAGGTTTTCCAACTATGTTTTTCTTTTCAAAGAGCATGATACCGTAGTGATGAACAATATCATGAAACTGTTGGAGAAGAATATTGTGAGAGGTATCATCTGGAGAGAACAGGAAGATGTCATCAATGTAGATGAGGGCTGAGTGTAAGAGAGGATGAAAAATTCTAGTAACGGCCTTTTGGAAAAGGGATGGAGCAGTTTTCAAACCAAAAGGTAGGACGGTCCATTGGTATTGTGCATTGGGGAGATAGAATGCAGTTTTATACCTTTCATTTGGATGGATGCCAATTTGCCAGAAGGCACCTTTGAGATCAAATTTTGAAAAGATCGTGGCTCCAGGGAGCTGAGAGAATAAGACATTTGGCCTAGGAACAGGAAACTTGTCATCTCTGAGAAAAAGGTTGAGAGACTTGTAATCAACGACTAGTCTATTTTACCCTTTTCAAGATTCCTACATAATTGACTCTCAAGACCCCTTTGATTTCGCTTGGCCCTGCTCCATCTGTGGAGCCCAGGATTCTGATGATGAAGACCATCCTTGTTGCAACCTCAGCAGCCCGTGATTAAAAATTATTATATATACAATAATATATATAATTATATTTTATTATATATAGTATTGTATATGTAATAATTTTTAATATATTATATATAATATTTTGTATAATATTATATATAATATTTTGTATAATATTATATATAATATTTTGTATAATATTATATATACATATGAGGAGCACTCTGGTCATTTGAACCTCTTGTTCCGTCCTGTCCCATCTATACCAAACACATAGCAGTACAGTTAATAGTTCTGTCCCGGACATTTCAAACACAGTATGGAACAACTATCCCATCCTGTCCTGTCTTGTCCCATCTCTGTGCCAAACGCACCCTTGGAGCCCAAGTCATTTTCTTGGAGCCAAAGCATACGTGGCTTCTCCGGCATACAACTTGGTCCCAAAGTAATTACATGGCTTCTCTCATACGCTACGTGGTCCCAAAGTAATTACTTGGTTTCTCTCACACACTTTTTAGAAGCTTTATGCAAAAACCGTTTGGACCACTTCCGTTTAGTTGAATTCTAAATGGATCACATAGGAATACGAGCCAATTTCTAACAGTAATTTCTTTTATTTGTTTATTTGTTTAAAAAGAATTTTGTAAAGTTTTATTTATTTTTAATTTGTTTATGGCAACAAGCCAAAAACCTAAAATGATAAGAAAACTACGAATTTCATACTATAATCCTCTAGGATTTAGGACTCCTAACTTGATTGAAAATAAAAGATCAAATTTTACTAGAAAATGTAAGTTTGATCTATTTCCAAAACCTAAACTTTATTCCTAATCAAAATAACAAAAGAAATCTAACTAAATTGGAAAAAAAAAATTCAAAATCAAAATCCCGTCTAAAACAGAAAACCAGCAAAATGAAGGTCAAAACGATTTTTTCTGGTAAAACAACACCAACTAATTGTAGGGCTCGTCGATACGGTTCCAACGACATATCATGGGTCCAAAACGAACATCATTTGACCCTCCAACAGCTTTCCGAAAGTGTCCTACATTAGTTTGATAAAGGGATTTGATGCGTTGTTGTCTTTTGTAATAATTATAATTGTGTTTCCGGTGGGCCTTTTTTTTAAAAAGAAAAATACATGTGTAAATGGTGGGCCTTTAATTATAATTGTTATGTGGATCCCCGACCTTATATTCATGAAATCACAAAGTATTTTTGTTTTTAATTGAAATTTAGAAATTTGAGGGCCCATTACAATTGGGGGCCCTGGGCCGACCCTGATTTCATATTTATAGCATTGTTTTAATTGAGCCTATTGATTGCGTGCATAAATTTGTTTATTCTCCATGTAAGACCATCTCCAATGCATATGTCAATGTTAATGCTAAATTTGACACGAAATATAGTAAAATGTTATATTTGGCACATCATTTTAACATTGTACTATAATGCAAAAATTCTATTTGATATGTTATTTTTATTTTTTAATTATTTAAAATTATAAAAGTCAACAAATACAACTAATGCATTCAATGAATGCATTGAATACTTTTTTTTTTTTAATTGTTTCAATCTCAATTTTTTCTAACAAATTTGTTAAATTTTTATTATTTAAAATTAAAAAGTCAACAAATACAGATGTATTTATTGCTGTGCCAAATTTGGCACGGTTTATAGCATATGCCAAATTTGGCACAACTTTTAGCATTGCATTGGAGCATGTATTTAGTGATTTAGCATTACATTGAGGATGCTCTAAGCCATGCACTTACATGATCTTCTTGTAATCTTGTTCTTAGTTTGAGTTAGTGGGTTGAGCTGCAAGTACTCCTTGTGTTGCGTCATGGTAAAACTTTGTGCTACGACCATATTTGTAGAGTTTATTTTTGCTCACCCACTTGAAAGGGGGTGAGCATTACCTCATTCACACGTGTTGACATATGTCAATTTATTAATTATTAATTTACTTGTTTTTCCTTGTAATAGTTAATTTTGTCAACCCTTAATTAATAAATAGACACATATCAACATGTGGGGATAGGGGTAGGGATGGCCATTTTTCCCCGGAGCCCCAAACCCCCGCTCCCTCATCCCCATTTGGGGGAATTGTTTTTGGGGAAATGGGGAAATGAGGGGTGGATGGGGATGGGGATGGGGATGATCCCCATCCCCATTTCCCCATTTCCCCCACAAATTCATGGAAATGGGGATGGGGATGGGGGTAAGTGCCCCCATCCCCATTTCCCCCAAATATTATATATAATATATTAATATATATTTATTTTTATTTTTTCAATATTTTTATTCTTACTAACTATATTTACATCTTTATTATGTAATTTTTGTATTGGATGTTATTTTGTATTTGAATTTAATGGGTTGTACGTTTTTTTATTATGTAAGTTTTACTAATACAGGGAAAATGGGGGAATGGGAAAACGGGGGACCCAGGGGAAATGGGAAAACGGGGAAACGGGGAAACGGAAAAAAATAGGGAAAACAAGGAAATGAGGATGGGGGTGGGGGGACCTCCCCCCAAAACTACCCCATCCCCATTTTCCCCAAATGGGGAAATGGTTTGGGGAAAATGAGGGGGATGGGGGAGGGTTTGGCAAATGGGGATGGGGGTGGGGGGACCTACATCCACCCCCATTTCCCCATTGACGTCGCTGTCGATTTGCAGAAGAAAAAGGAAAGGAAAGGAAAAAATAAAAACCTATAAAGTAATGCGGTAAAATTTCAAAAACAGGGGTTGTTTTGATAATTTTGAAGGGATAAAAATTAAAAACAAGATTTTAGAAGGGATATTTTAGTAATAATTAGTTTTTTTTTTTTTTAAATGATAACATTTCAATTCAAGATGTCACGTGTTTTTACAGCATGTCATATTTTTTTTCTAACATTTTACGTTTTTTTTTTTTTTTTGCAAAAAAAAAAAAGAGGGTTACATGAGGAATTTATAATTTGTGGTTGTCTAAAAAGAAATTTTACAATATAGCTTTGTATGTTTTTAAAAACGAATTTCATATAATGTGGTTAGGTGAGAGAAAACCGAAAATAGCCATCCAAAACATCATACTTTTGTTTTTAACCACTTTTGAATTTTTAATTGTTAATAACCACTTTTTTAAAAAACATTCAGTGTAGTACCATAAATTATCAGGGTACCCCTGAAAATAGATTTTATAAAATCTCGAAGCAAACTTGAAATCACGACTAAATTGAAAATGTCTAAACTTGAAATTATGACTAAATTGAAATGTCAAAACTTGAAATCATGCCTAATTTGAAATATCCAAACTTGAAATGTGGACTATATTGAAATTTTCCTCTCCTTCTTCCTCTTCTTCTTCCTCTTCGCAAATTAGGTTTAGATTTTGTGTTTTTCTTTTTTTTGTTGCAGGCCACATCGCTGGCGGAGGGGGGATCGATTCCGTCGCCCATCGCCATCCCGTCGCTGGCGAAGAGCAGCACACGCCACCAGCCCACCCCGTCACACGACGCACGTGAAGGACGCGTCTCTCGTCGTTCGTTGCTCGGCTGGGCGAAGCCCCGACCTCTGCCGACCTCTGCCGTGGAGCCTAGAAGGTCGCCGGCGCTCGGCGACACCTTCGCCGGTGCTCGGTGACCCTCAAAGCACGCCGGCGAGAGGGAGATCGGTGAGAGAGAGAGAGAGAGAGAGAGAGAGAGAGAAATCGGGGTGAGAGAGCAGAGGAGAGAGAAAAGAAAGGAGAGAAAGAAGAGAGAGAAAGCTGATTTGGGATGTTTTATATCGGGGGTATTCAAGTAATTTTATAAAAACATGGTTAAAAACAATTAAAAGTATGCATGTGGTTAAAAAAGAAATTCTCATAATTAGAGCGGTCAGTTTTGGCAATTTCAACCGGTTAGTTTTGATAATTTTGACAAACCATATTCTATTAATTATATTATAATAATTATAGCATCGAAACCAAGAATAAAATAGACTTTCCATATATATGCAGAAGAGTCCATCTAAAAAAGAATAATAATAATAATAATAAAAATAATATTCCGATCTTGCTTGTGAAAGTGCAGATCAAAACTTAAGAAAGTATCATTTTCCTACACTGAGGTTTGCCATATTAGAAAGATTGTTTCAATAATGACCAATCAACCCCTTAGAACCCTAAATATTGGTCATCTTATTACCTTTTCCATTAGAATTAGAGCTTTGACAGTCAAACCTCGGAGGGGGTGGGGGGAGGTTGGAGTTGAAGAATGATACTTTCCCTTAAAACTTAAACTAAATACTTCCTATCAACTTAAACTTTTAAGTTATATAATAATTGTAAATCAAATTGTCTATCTCTCGCTAACAAACAACTTTTGAAATATTATAAACTTCTGCAAGCACTAAATGCTGGCTGTTTGTTTTGAAAGAAAATAAGGAATAAATGAAACTTTGACAATTGGATTAGACCCAGAAATGCTTTACAAACTGAAATCGTTCTATGTATAACTTATGTATTACACTTAAGGTTGGTAGCATTCAAATTTGATACACGACTTACACAAGTGTTTTCGAGTGGAATAACCCGTGCCAACATGTAAAAGTAAGTCTTATTCAACCTCACCGTAATAGAAGACTGATAGTATCGATATATACAATTTGTCAACTTTTGTTGGGCTTCACCTTTGGTTTGCCTTGCTTAGACTTCACGAGGCAGAAACATGAGCAACATGGACATTGAAACAAGAACTTCATTTTTTTTCTACTTCTTCAGCTCTCCAAATCTCTCTATTTCTCTATATTTGCCTTCTTATCTAAAAAAGTTGTTCAAATTTTTGTTTTATTTTTTTAATATATTTTGGTTTATTCATTGAATTCCACTTTCAATAAAGAAGATGGTGCCTCCTGATAATGACAAGTTTAGGTAGGGAGAGATGTGGGGATGGCCCTGATCAACCATGTTTTGTGGCCCTGGCCCTGTCATTTGCATTGAATTTATGGGCTAGTTTTGATTTCTTTGTCTCACAAAAGGAAGATTCCCTAAGCTGGCAACCAATATAGAACAGGGGATTGTATACATAAATCATAGGGAAAAGATCATTTTACCCCTGACCTTAATCCTATTAGAAAGGTGAGGACATAGTTTGCCCATATTAGCCGGTCTCCCCCTGAAATGAAATTAATGTAAAATCTCCCCCTTCTGTTACCTTTTCCATCCAAAAAGGGTTTGACCATGGTCAAATGACCGTTTTATCCTTAAAAAAATCAGAAAATTATCATGGTCACCCTCCAACTATTTATTAAATGAAAAATATAATAAAAAAAGAAAACAAAAATAAAAAAGAATTTTAAAAAAAAAAGATGGATCTCTACTGTCCATCTCCATGATGAACGGTGGAGATATTTCTTTTTTTATTAAAAAAAGAAAACCAAAATAAAAAAGAATTTAAAAACAAAAAAAAAAGATGGATCTCCACCGTCCATCTCCATGATGAACAGTGGAGATATTTCTTTTTTATTTTTTATTTAAATTTAAAAACAGAAATAAAAAATAAAAAAGAATTTAAAAATAAAAAATATTTATAAAAAAAATCACACAATCACCGTCCATCTTTGAGATGGATGGTGGAAATATTTTTTTTATATAATATATATTTAAAAAACAAAAAAAAAAAAATTTTTAAAAAATTTAACAAAACTCCCATCTTTGAGATCCAGAAATCAACAAACCCAGAAATCCAGAAACTGTACACACACACCCTATCTCTCCTCATCACTTTCTCTCTCGATCAATGTTCAATCTCATCTCATCAACAAACCCAAAAAATCCAGAACCTCTCTCCCCTGGAATATCTATCTTTGCAAGATTCCTCATCTCTCTCTCCTTCTCTCACACATATTTGATTTTGGTGTTGTTGTTTGAAGAAATAACAGAATTAAAAAGAAGAAGAAGTCGTGAGTTTCATTGTTTTTGTTTTGGGTCTCTCGAAATTGAAGCAAAATTGAAACGGTATTTGAGTGCTAAGGCTGGTGAAGCAAAATTGAATCAAAAAAGTGTTGGGTTTTGTATTTGTGTTTGAGTGGTGTGTGTGTATTTGGGTGTTTGGCTGGTGAAGTAAAAAAGGTTTGTGTATGTGTGCTGAATCGATGTGACTAGTGAATGTTATTTCTTGGTTTGGTGTTGACGATTTGATGATGAAGATTGAAGATGAAGATTTGATGAATCTGGGTTTTAAAGAGATGAAGATTGAAGATTGAAGATGAATCTGGTTTTAGGCGATGGAGAATTGATGATGATGATTGTTTGGGGAATTTTTTTTTTTAATTAATTTTTTTAAAGAAAAATTATATGGTAGTCAGGTGGAGAAGATGAAGAATCGAAGATGATGGTGGCTGTGGAGAAGAAGAAGAATCGATGATGATGTGATGATATCATTATTATTATTATTATTATTAAATGGTGGTGGATTTGGGATCACACGTTCCTTTTAATTTGAAGAGAGTTTTTTTTTTTTTTTTTTTTTTTTTTAAATTTAATTAATTATAGTTATTTACGATTTTTCCTCTTAATATTAATGGTCAATGTAAATATGGATGGAAATTCTAACAGAAGGGGTGCTTTTTACATTAGTTTCATTTCAGGGGGAGCCCGGTCAATATGCGCAAACCATGTCCTCACTTTTCTAATAGGGTAAAGGTCAGGGAGTAAAATGATATTTTCCCTAAATCAAAATACATGTGGTTGGTGTTTGAAACTAGCTTGTTTCTCGTTTGGTGATGAGAAATTAACAAAAATTGCTGGGTTTTAGGTTTTAACTTTTAAGTACATATGTGTTTTGAATTCTTGAAATTAAAATAAAGCTAAAGATATAAATATAATAATTAAGTTGAAGAAAGAATAATTCTTTTAAAACAAACCATAATCCTAAACTTGATTGAAAATAAAAGATCAAATTTGACTAGAAAATGTAAGTTTGATATATTTCTAAAACCTAAACTTTATTCCTAATCAAACTAAAAAAAGAAAATCTACCTAAATTGAAAAAAAACATCAATATCCCGTCTAAAACAGAAAACCAGTAAAACGGAGGTCAAAATGATCTTTTCTGGCAAAACAGCATTGTAATAATTGTAGGGCTTGTCGTTACGGTTCCAACGACATATTATGAGCCCAAAACAGACGTCGTTTGACTCTCCAACAGCCTTCCGAAAGTGTCCTACATCAATTTGATAAAGGGATTTGATGTGTTCTTGTCTTTTGTAATAATTATAATTGTGTTTCCGGTGGGCCTTTTTTTTTTTTTTAAGAAAAAAACATATGTAAACGGTGAGCCTTTAATTATAATTAATGTTACGTGGATCTCCGACCTTATATTCATGAAATCACAAAGTTTTTTGTTTTTAATTGAAATTTAGAAATTTGAGAGCCCATTACAATTGGGGGTCCTAGGCGGTTGCCTCCTAGGTCTACCCTCAAGGCCGGCCCTCCGTGGTTTCATATTTATGGCATTGTTTTAATTGATCCTATTAATTGCGTGCATAAATTTGTTTATTCTCCATTTAACCCATGCACTTACATGATCTTCTTGTAATCTTGTTCTTAGTTTTAGTTAGTGGGTTGAGGGGCAACTCCTTGTGTTGTGGCAAAATTCGTGGTAAAACTTTGTGCTACTACCATATTTGTAGAGTTCATTTTTCTCACCCCTTTCAAGGGGATGGGCATTACCCCATTTCCACGCATTTACATGTGTCAATTTGTTATTTATTAATTTACATATTTGTTTTTGTGATAGTTAATTGTATCGACCCTTAATTAATAAATAGACATATATCAACATGTTGGGAGAAGGATAATGCTCACCCCTTCCAAGGGGGTGAGAAAAATGAACTCAATTTTATAATACCTTAAATTCGTGGCAAATCTAAGACAAAAAGCTTTTTGTTGTAGATTTGTCCGTGGCAAAAAGATTTGTTTTCTTTTAGTATAATCATTTTCTTGAAAATCAGTATTTAAATGAATGCAAAAACCATGAGGAATGAATGCCTTTTTCTTAAGCATATATTAAAGGGTATTGATTAATTATGCCTAAATATAGAGAGCAAGATAAGAACACCGATTACCGCCCCCTATATCACTAAGTGATAAGAAAGCTAATCCCATCAAATAATGTTATAAGTTCAAGTGGCCACACCATTACAAATAATATATATTTCAACAAAAAAAAAAACACATTAATTTTGGTGTTTATTCTTGATCCTTTTATGTAAGAGTGGTGCTATTGGCACACCTACTGCCGAACTATTTATACCCTATTTTTAAAACTATTTAGTATTTTTTTTTTTATCAAATTACTTAAAAAGACATACAATTTTTATTAAAAAAAATACTGTATAAAATAAAACTAATAAAACCCTCACTGTCCTTATTTCAAAACCCTAATGACATAGATTATTTCAAATCATTTAATGTTTATTATTTTTGTTTATATTTTCTTTCGGATCTTGATCCCATGTTTCCCATGTTTTTTTTTTTTTTTTTTTTTTTTTTTTTTTTTTTTTTCACATGTTTGTTTTGTTTTGTTTTTCTTTTCAAATTCCAGATCCATGTTTGATAATTATTTTCTCTCAGTTTATTTTCTTTAAGATCTTCTATGCATTCTATGATTTGTATCAATTTTTTTGTAGATTTTATTCCGAAACTTCCAAATTTAGTTTAATGTTATTTACAAAAAAAAAAAAAAAAATGAAATCGCACCAAGAATTGCAACCAAGAAAACCTAATCTTTGACGAAACGAAACCACACCAAAATCCTAACTCAATCGTTCAAAAAAATCATGAGACGATTAATATCACACTCACAATCTACCACCAACAATCCAATCGACTACAGGAAAAAGAAAAAAAAAAAAAAAAAAACCCACATCTAATAAGGATGGTAGTCTTGCGAATGAATATGAGATAATTATTTTCTCTCAGTTTATTTTCTTTAAGATCTTCTATGCATTCTATGATTTGTATCAATTTTTTTGTAGATTTTATTCCGAAACTTCCAAATTTAGTTTAATGTTATTTACAAAAAAAAAAAAAAAAATGAAATCGCACCAAGAATTGCAACCAAGAAAACCTAATCTTTGACGAAACGAAACCACACCAAAATCCTAACTCAATCGTTCAAAAAAATCATGAGACGATTAATATCACACTCACAATCTACCACCAACAATCCAATCGACTACAGGAAAAAGAAAAAAAAAAAAAAAAAAAACCCACATCTAATAAGGATGGTAGTCTTGCGAATGAATATGAGAAAACTATATATAAAGATTAGAGATTAAGTGTATTTTTATTTTTATTTTTTTGAAAAAGATAGGGGGTGTATTAAGTTTGAAAGATATGTAAAAGGGCAATCCTGGAAATAAATCAAAAAAATTAATAAAACAATTTAATTTTATATAATTAAATTAAAATTTAAAAAAAATGGGATATAAATAGTTCGGTAGTGAGGGTACCAGTAGCACCACTCTTATGTAAAGCTACTAAGCTAGTGTGTTTTAATGATGAATTGCATAAAATGAGTGAGCTCAAGATTGATTAAAATGACCTTAACCGGAGAGAGATGTCTTTTAAATTGAACTAATTTTAATTAAAAATGAACCGTTGTTCAAAACATAATTTTGGAAATTTAGATAAAAATAAACTTCTGTTTTCTGAAGGAGTCATTATGATTTTGGTTTTAATTGAATTTTTATATGATAACAGTGATATCTACTTAAAAAAAAAAAAAAAAAAAAATAGATGAATAGATAAATACGGTGAAAAAAAAAAAATCTACTAAACTAATAAATAAATATCTTTCTAGAAAATAATCCCTTAGATGATAAATTAACAAAATTCTAGAACATTAAAGTAAACATAATTCATTTGAGCAAAGACAGATCTCAAACAAATTATGCAGGAAATTAATAACAAAATTCTAATACATTAAAGTAAACGTATATACAGTCTTTTATTTATTTATTTATTTATACATTACAATTAAAAAGTAGAAAACAGATAAATTTTAAAGGTTCTCAACCCACCCAGCATTTCATTAGAACTTTCCATTAAAATGATTTAAATTATACAATCAATTCATCAAGATAAACAGAAAATTATGCAAAAAAGAGAAGATCGAAGAAGATTTTTGCATGCATCATTTTGGCTATAATGAGACTGCATTAACTTTTGTTACTCACTCAGTCTTGGCTTCCTTCTTCTCCTCTTTCTTCTCCTCTTTCTTCACTTCTAATTTCTTCTCTTCCTTCTTTCCTACAATTGCATCCTTCACCTTTGGTTTGCCTTGCTTGGGCTTCATGAAGCAGAAACATGAGCAACATGGACATTGAAACAAGAACTTCATTTTTTCCTACTTCTTCAGCTCTCCAAATCTCTCTATTTCTCTATATTTGCCTTCTTATCTTAAAAAGTTGTTCAAATTTTTGTTTTATTTTTTTAATATATTTTGGTTTATTCATTGGATTCCACTTTCAATAAAGAAGATAGTGCAGTGGTGCCTGATAATGACAAGTTTAGGTAGGGAGAGATGTGGGGCTGGCCCTGATCAACCATGTTATGTGGCCCTGGCCCTGTCATTTGCATTGAATTTGTGGGCCAGTTTTGATTTCTTTGTCTCACAAAAGGAAGATTCCCTAAGCTGGCAACCAATATATAGAACATGGGATTGTATTAGAGATGCACATTTTTTCCCAGGGCTCCAATTCTCTGTGTCCCCATCCCCATTTGGGGATTTTTTTTTGGAAAAAAATGGGGAAATAAGGAGGGATGGAGATAAAAATCATCCCCAAATTGAAATGGGGATGGGGATGAGGATGGGGATGAGGTGACCCCTCCCCATCCCCATTTCCCCATTTTCCCCACAATTATATTGAAATGGGGATGGGGATGGGGATGGGGATGGGGGAGAAGTCCCCTATCCCCATTTCCCCATTTCCCCCAAACATATATAAATATAATTATAATATATATTTTTAATTATTTTTTTTATTCTTTGAAAACTCTAACTCCCTAAGTATATATACACATTTACTCTTTAATTTGTTTTTTTTTTTTTTATTGAAATTTTTGTTTTTTTAGTTTAATTTATAATTTTTAGTCAAATGGAGAAATTGGGGAACGGGGGAAACGGGGGAAATAGGGAAATAAGGAAAAACGGGGAAAAACGGGGAAAAACGGGAAAAATGGGGAATTGGGGATGGGGATGGATATAGGTCCCCCCCAAAATTCCCCATCCCCATTTTCCCCAACTGTGGGGGGGGGGGGGGGGGGGGGGGGAGGATGGGGGGACCTATATCCATCCTCATTCCCCAAACGTGCATCTCTAGATTGTATACATAAATCATAATACATGTGGTTGGTGTTTGAAAAATGAAAACTAGCTTGTTTCTCTTTTGGTGATGAGAAATTAACAAAAATTGCTGGGTTTTAGGTTTTAACTTTTAAGTACATATGTGTTTTGAATTCTTGAAATTAAAATAAAGCTAAAGATATAAATATAATAATTAAGTTGAAGAAAGAATAATTCTTTTAACTTGAAAACAAATCTTTATATATATATAATCGGTGACATAATCAGGATTGAATGTTGGGGGGCTAGAATGTATTTTCTTAAACCTCGACTCACAATGAAATTCATCACATAAGATTTGTCAAACAAAATTTTTATTTACTATGTAATATTTAATTAGAAAAGTATAAATATCTAGCCTCTATATATGCATATATTTTCTTAAATACAAGGTTTCAAAATTAAATATATAAATTTTGTTATTATTATTTCGAATTTAACAATTTCAATGTTTCGAATTCAAGTTCATGGCTTACAAAATTATTATAATTATTTAATAATTTAATAAACATTGTAAACATTGTGACCAAGTGTGATAAGAAACATTGTAAATTTAATAAATTTTGTTATTATTATTATTTCGGATTTAACAATTTCAATGTGTGATAAGATCTTAAAAAGAAAATCTCTCTTCTTTTTGTCTTTTTTTTTAAAGAAAAAAAAAATCTATTTAGGGGGTGTATTGGATTGAGATTTTATTAGACAATTTTTGGAAGTAACAGTCTGGTGGTATTGGATTGAGACTTTTTAATAAGTTAGATAAGTCTTGTGGTATTCGATTATGACTTTTAAGATTTTTTTTAAAAGTCCATAATATCTTGTGGTATTGGATCCAGACTTTCAAGATTTATTTTAAAAGTCTATAATATCTTATGATATTTGATCCAGACTTTCAAGACTTTTTTGAAAAGTCTATAATATCTTGTGGTATTGGATCCAGACTTTCAAGAGGCAGCAAATTGTTTGGTGGTATTGGATTGAGATCAAGATTTGTAGGATTTCATGACAAAATAGATTTTCTAAACTTTTTAGTGATAAATATAAATAGTTAGACCTCAAAATTGTCTTGCTCTCTCCCATCATACTTTTCACTCTCGTTCAAGACTTTTTAAAAAATAGCAACAAGGTCGTGAAGAAACCCTAACAACATACCAGATTCAAGTAATGATTATATTGTATCTTGCACTGCCTAGTTGTCGTAATTTATCTTGCGCTGCCTATTATTCCACCAAATCTCATCGAATTGCTCACAGCCATAGTAATTGGTTCATGTGTTCATGTGTGTTGTCGTGATTTGTTTTGCTTTTTGTTGTTATGGGACCTTTGCTTTTGTTTTGCTTTTTGTTGTTGTGGGGCATTTGCCTTGCTTTTGTTTGCTCCATGTGCTGTTACAATATAATCACACCGTATGTGCTATTCAAAAAAAAAAAAAAAAAAAAACTGTTGCTATTAGAAACTCACATCAAAACAGACCAAATTCTACCGAATTGCACTGTGCTCTAGAATATGTGCTTTTCAAAAAAAAAAAAAAAAAAAAAAAAATTCACACCGAATTGAACTTATCTATCAATTCACATGCTTTGAAACTTCATGAGATTCTACTCTTGTTGTTGCTTTGTTAATATTTTTATTGTTTTTTTGGATGATATTTCTGTTGGGTATGCTTTGAATCTTCATTTAAATTCCAAGTTTAAGCTACAAGACAAGCATTTTTTTTATGGGTTTATTTTTCATTTCATTTTTTGTGTGGTTTTGTGTTCTGCTGGAGATATTTTTGTGCAAAATTTTTCCTTAAAACTGTATCTTTTGGCAAGGAAATAAATTTTTTTGTCCATGTTGGATTCTTCAATTTTTCGATACGAATCCAACGGTATAAAGAACGTAAAATTCTGGATGGTATTTTGAAAGTTATGATTAATTATTCAGTCAAATGTCAGAAGCGATTGGAGATATTTTTGTGCAAACGTTTTCCTTAAAACTATATCTTTTGGCATGGAAATAAAATTTTTCATCCATGTTGGGTTCTTCAATTTTTCGATACAAATCTAATGGTATAAAGAACGTAAAATTATGGGTGGTATTTTGAAAGTTATGATCAATTATTCAGTCAAAGGTCATAAGTGATTGGAGATGATCAATTTTTGTGCAAACTTTTTCCTTAAAACTGTATCTTTTGGCAAGAAAATAAATTTTTTGGTCCATATTGAGTTCTTTAATTTTTCGATACGAATCTAATGGTATAAAGAACGTAAAATTCTAGGTGGTATTTTAAAAGTTATGATCAATTATTCAGTCAAAGGTCAGAAGCAACACGAATCCGCGAGTGAGATGTTTTCATCGCTCATTTTCACACATTTCCAAATCAATTTTTGGAATATTTTCTGAATGCAAAGTGTTTGTTTGCATGTCTACTTTCTTGTTTCAAAATTTTATCAAACAACGTTGAGTATTTTTAGAGATGCACACTTGAATATGGACATAGGTCAGATTTGATTTTTTGCAGAATTTTTCTTTTGAATCCATATCGGTTTTCCCAAAAACCGTTGTCTTTTCAAACCGCAATATTTAAGACATCAGTTTTAATGGAAACTGAATTCTTATTAGAAAAAAAATCCATATCGGTTTTCCCAAAAACCGTTGTCTTTTCAAACAGTAATATTTAAGACATTGGTTTTAAGGAAAACCGATTTCTTATTGGAAAATAAATCCATATCGGTTTTCCCAAAACCCGTTGTCTTTTTAAACCACAATATTTAAGAAATCGGTTTTTATAAAAACCGATTTCTAAAAGTTTTTTTAAATCGGTTATCTAAAAGCCGATATAAACAACCGATGTCTTTTAACATTTTTATAGTAGTGTGGGTTTTTTCAGCTTAGACCATCTAGTTTGGGTTTCTCAATTTGGGTATGTGTGTTAGCTAACAAATTTATAGGGCCTATATTAAAAAAAAAAAAAAAAAAGTCTTTAAATAAAGTTTAGATAATCCTAATAGTCTATTAATAAAGTCTAGAGACTCTTTTTAAAAAAAAAAACCAAAATCCTGAAAGTCTAGTCCATATAATCCCAATAGTCTTTAAAATCCTAAAAATCCATAAAATCCTACCACCCAAAAATTGTCTATTAAAATCTCAATCCAATACACCCCCCTTAATCTCCACCATCCATCTCAAAGACGGATGGTGGAGATCCATTTTTTTGTTTAATTTTTTTTTCTGTTTTTTTTTTTCAATTAATTAGTATTTAAATATTTTTATTTAATTTTTAATATTTTTCTAAATGTTCGAAATGTCAAAAATATCCTTAGTTTTGATAGTCAAACTTGGTCATAAAGTTGTTTCTAGTGTACGAGAGCAAACCTTTGAGAGATTTAGTGCAATTTCTTCTATATATATAATATCAATAGTTTTCTCATCAATACACAGTGATTTATTAATATCAATGCAATGCATATGATCATATTAAAATTTTGTTTTGTTTTGTCATGATTCACATGTAACTTATATGCAATAACTTTATATACACGTGATCATATGCTACTCACATATGATTATATGCAACAACATTTCGGTGTACCATATAAAGGTGTACGGTAGATTGGGCATATATATATATATATATATATATTCATTTTATTTTATTAACTTAAATTTAAACATCTAACAAAATTAACTCATAATTGAAAACGGTTTTTGCAAGAAGAGAAAGAATTCTTGTCACTGTTGTTCACTCTAAGCCTGCATTTGTGTGGGTGTAAATGGGTCTAAATAGCACCAAATCCATAGTGACTTTTGGGATTGGCACTAGATTTATAATTTGGGTTTAAATTGCACCAATGGACAAAAATACTCTCACGTTCTTCTTTTATTACTTTTCTACCATTTTTAGATTAGATTTTTTTTCTTTTCAAAAACCTCTATTGATGGAAGACCAATAGAGGTGGAACAGATCTCTAATGGAGGTCAAAATCGACCTCCATAGGAAATAAGTCTTGAAAATACTTAAATAAGTCTCAAAAATATAAAATAAGTTTCGAAAATACTGAAATAAGTCTAGGAAAAAAAAGTGCGAGACTTAATTTTGTAATTGTGCTTTAAGGGTATTTCTATCATAAACACATTTTAGGTGCTATTAAAATTTAAGTTATTAAGTTAATGCTAGTCTTAAAAGTAGGGGAGTAAATAGTGTTAGAAATTTTTTGAACCTTTTGTGTGGTGGATTCAAGTTTCTTCCCCCTCCCTAAATCTCAAAATTGTACTTAAAACTAAATTAAAAAAATTATGTTTTTTACTTAAAAAAAAATAAAAATTATGTTTTTTACTTCTAAAAAAAATAAATTATGTTTAATATTCTAACTTTTAATTATATGTTTCCTTTTTTTTTTTAATTTTTAAATTTTTTTTTTTTTTTTTTGAGCAAAATCCAACAAGAGGGTAATTATATGTTTCCTTAAATCATAAAAATTCAAAATTTGAGTTAAAAGACGACAATTATGTCATGTGGAATCAACATAAAATTACAGCAATGCGATCTAATATGTACGTTGTAGACTTGTAGGTAATTTTAAGTTTTTAACAATTAATTTTTTTTCTTCTTTTAAAGAAGACTTAAAGCATTCTAACTAGATTGGCAACCCAAAATCCTCTCATCCCACGCCTACAATCCCTCACGACGAAACAATTAAAACAAAATATGTGAGTTGTGACTATCATGAAATTTAAATCATGAGATAAATAGTTATAGTGCCTGAAAAAATTTCAAATTTTATTCATAGACACATAGATTTCAATAAACTTATCGTGCATCTACAAAATAATTCAGATCAAAATTCATAAAAATCGATGTGATTTCATTCAAATCTTTACCGAAATTAAAATAAGTAATTTAACATAAGAGATTCACTATATATATATATATATATATATATATATATATACAGAAATTCTATTATCAGTTCGAACTGACAAAAGTTATATCGGTTTCTTGCATGTGGGCCACTGGATTTAAATACTTTGACTTGGCTGTATGCACTTGTCAGTCAAAGTATTTAAATCCAGTGGCCCACATACAAGGAACTGATATAACTTTTGTCAGTTCGAACTGATAATAGAAAGACTGATATATATATATAGAGAGAGAGATTATAAAGTTATAGTGCAAAGGGGGAACATGTCACATCACCAAAGAGAGTTTCACATCCTTTCCAGTTTCCACTATCTCTATATAAAGGTCCTCTTTTGAAATGATATACAAACAAAAATAAAATCCCGTGTAATATTTTCTGTTTAAAATGGTATACAATTTTTCCCGTCTGCTCCAAAATAGACTTTCTTTTTTACATATATAACTATTAAATTCCACGTACGTATCTAAAAAGCACTTTTAATTAACGACCATAAATTTTAATATATTAAAAGATAGAATGATTAATACACTGCACAAAGCCAAACGTAATTAAAATTATGGTATCAGTGTATCACTTTTGATACTACTTTATTTATCTTTTTTAATATTATGCAAAAATTTTCCGCCCTGACAATGATATTTGTCTGAAATTATGGTTTGACTTATTTGGTCCTAATCGTAATGAGATTGAGATAATTGGCCCACACTAGACTTTAAATAATCATTCCAATTATCCGTGAATAAATATAATTGCCCACATTAGACTTTAAATAATAATTGCTATTCAGGACGGCTCAACAGATTTTGAGATCCTAAGTGAGGAAAAAAAAAAAAAAGACCCCAATTATATATAATAATAATAATAATAATAATAAAAGATTTAACAGATTAATAAAAATTAACTGTTCGTGCTTTTTGAGATGTAAAATTTTTAATCAAACTTTTATAGTTAAGATTTTCTAAAATTTATTTTTCCATAGATAAAAGAGCTAATCCATTAATCTTTCTCGTGACATAGTTGATTTTAAATAAGTTTTTATCAATTTTAATTTTGAAAAACTTCTTTCAGCCGAAGCAACTGGCACAAATATTGTTGATAATATTCTATAGGCTATACATGTATTTGGAAAAGAATCAATTTTTTTAAAATTTTTTTTAATGTTTCAACTTTAGTTTGTATTTTACTATCCAAAATCTCTCTTAAGATTTTTAACTCAAAATAAATCAATACCATCTATATTAAAACAACTATCTTGTTTTAAAATACATTCAAGATTAAGACAATACTTTTTTAAATTATCATCATCCAATGATTTTAATTTATTAATATCAAATAAACAACCAAAAATCTCTTTAAATTGTTGAAATTGCTCAAATCTACTATGGATAGAGGAAATTGCCTGATCTATGATATATAAAAAATAATTAACTGTAAAAGAATCTTTAGGTGATTGAAAGCTCATAGACTCACTGTTACTATTTTCATCAAATTGTTTTTTTTCTACGAGGTATACTTTTTTTTATTCAAATACAGGTTGAATTCGCATTTCACATGCAATCTCTTTAGCTGAAACTAATGCTGATTTAAACCCTTTTTCTTTGTGATTTAAAAAAAAAATCATCAGTCCACTCAATTGATCTAACGCAATATCAACAGACATATCTTTTCTTTGTAAACTTTTACTAACTAGGTTAATTGGCACTGATGCCCCATAAACTCTTCTAAAATATGCACTATGCCCCCTATACTTTTTTTTTTCGCTACTAAACCCCCTGAACTCTTATTTTTTGGCAAACACTTGGGTTTTTTTTTACCTCATGTGAGGGAGCAAATTCTGTCACCTGTTGTCAATTTATGAGAGTTCAGGGGGTTTAATGGCGAAAAAAAAAATATAGGGTGTAAGGTGCAAATTCAGGTATAATTCAGGGGGCATCATTGCCAATTAGCCTACTAACTAAATTAAAAACAGACAAAATATCATACCAAATAACAATACCCAATAAAAACTCATAGTTTCCTACATCATATTTTGCTAAACTTTCTACATCACTTTTTGCCTTCGGATCATTAGTAGTTTCGACTAATTCATATAAAGCGTCTCGTATTTGTGAAGCTTGATATTTTATGGCTTTAATACTTTCTACTCGACTCTCCCATCGAGTTTTTGACAATGGCATAATAGCGCTGTACTTGATTGTTGTAGATAAATGGAATTTTTCTTGGTAAAAAAATAAATGGGGAGAAGTTTAAGGGTTTTAATAATAAAAATGTTTTTTTTTTTTTTAAAGGGGATAATAAAAATGCTTGAAAAGTGGATTATGGATACTCTGATACTCAATAATGATTTCCAACAGTTATCTGTTTAATAAATAATTTATAATATTATTAATATTATCCTATTTTATAGGCTTAACAAAATTCATATTTTCTAGGTAGTAATAATAACAACAACAACAACAAAAAAAAAAAAAAAAAAAGGCCCTCCAATATATTTTGTTCGATAATTTAATTTTTTTTTTAATAATAATATTATCAAAATTTGTCATAAATGAAGCCCCTAAATTTTTGCCTTTTTTTGAGGCCCTAAACTCATGCTTTAGTAGCTTTGCCCAATAGTTGGCACTGTTGCTATTAATAATAGAGTACTACTACTTTGTCCAAATTTGGTGTCTAAATCTGGTACCTAAATGATGAGGTGGTTGTTGGTCCAAGGCTCGGGATGAAAATCTCAAGTCCTTAGTTCTACTCTTGGCAGTTACATTATGGCTAGCCATCAAGGTGCTAGCTCAACTAGTGGAAGGACGGGCTTAGGGCACGGGTAACTCCCAAGTCAGCGGCTCGAATCCTACCCAGGTGAAGGCGAGTTCTGATTTACCCACTTAAATCTCTGTGTGGTTGGGGATGTGGGCCGAGGTTTCCTATCTGTTCTACTCCATAACATCCAACAAATAGACCGTCAGAACCAACAAGTTGGTTATGGGTGTGTCACGCAGTTGAAGAGGACAGGCGGATGGGTGCCTAGACAAAGTTCAGGATCCTCAATACCAAAAAAAAAAAAAAAAAAAAAAAAAAAAATATTGGCAACAATCTAATACATTCATTTAAATTATACAAATATAATACAATCTAAATGAATGGATTATAATGTTATCACATCATTATGTCACCATATTTAAACATTAAATTTGGATGGAGTAGCATTATTTTTAATAATATAGCAGTTGATTTTTACGTGAATAAATTTATTGAGTAAAAAAATCCATCGTGGTTAGGTCGTACAACACGTAATGAATGTCAATGGTAAGAAACTGATATCAAGAGTACATTGCATTGGTGGTTAGGGAATTCAAAATGAAGATCTACCATCAAGGTTGGTTTGTAAACATATGTTCATTTTTACCCATTAAACCCTAAAGTATGGGGCGATCCGCTCCCTTTAATGAGATTTGCATTACGAACTGTAGAAAGTCTAATCTCATGATCACCCACACTGATGTCAGCTTAAAAAAAAAGGCCAGAAACTGATTATTTTTTGCAGTAATTACGAGGACACGGTGTTTGAATATTTCAAATAGAAAAGATGCAATGTGTTGTTTTTGAAATCTAATGATTTTGAAGATGAATGGGGAATAAATCTATTCCAATAATTTAAATGTGATTGGCTGTTGATTTTATATATAAAAAGTAAAAACTTCAAGGTATTTATTTCTTTTAAATGTTTTTAAATAATTTAATTAGATTATATATACTTTAATTTGGTTGTCTCGTCTTATTTGTTCACTCTAGGCCTGCATTTCTGTCGAGAAGGCAAGAACAACAGCAATTTATTTATTTTTGAAAGAAAACAATAGCAGTTAATTATTATTATTATTTTCATTGTTTCAATCTCAATTTTCAAACAATCTCATTGTATATTGCCACATTAATGTTCTCTTGTATTGGAATATGATAACCTGAATACTAATAATCAATATGAAATTAATGTTTACAAGATAAGGTTTGTCCGGTGGTAAACCGTTCACACCTGCACCTTTAGGTTACGGGTTCGAGTCTTCTCCCTCTAAAAAAACCCAAATTATTGTAATACTTAAAAAAAATGAAATTAATGTTTTATATTCTAATATTCAATTATATCTGCTAGTCATAAAAAATTCAAAACGGGAGTTCAAAGACTACAGTTATGTACTTATGCATGTCATGTGGAATTAGGGCATGGTTAAGCCGGTAGATGGACGAGCTTAGGGTTTGGGCAAATGACTCCTAGATTAACGGCTCGAATCCTACCAACGGTGAAAGCTTTCAAAAAAAAAATACCAGGTCCTAGATTAATAAAAATTGTAAAAAAAAAAGAAAAAAGAAAAAAGAACATGTATAATAACTGTCACACAAACATAAATTCTCCCATATCAACCTAAGTACCTAAAACACCATACAAATATCTCACTACAAGTACTTTTATAACTTATAATATTCTACTTAATTGTATATATAAGAGACGGTTCTTTAAATTTATAACACTCTTTAAATATCTAAGAGATGGTTCTTTAAATGGCACAAAAGTACGGTGATGTAAAAAATTACCCCAATTTTTACTTTTATTCTTTTTTACATTTTTTTTCTTTGATTTTTTTTTCTTACCTCCATTGATATAGCCATCAATGGAGTTTGAACAATGGAGGTTGAAACAACCTCCAATCAACCATCATTGGAGATCGCCGAAATGACCTCTATTGGAGATCTATGGAGGTCGAAGAAACAACCTCCAATCGACCTCCATTGGAGATCACTGAAAAACTTTTTAAAAAAAAATTTGGGGCAGCAAGTCTCGGGTGGTGCACTCGAGACTTATTGACCAATTTGTTTTTTAATTTTTTAGCATTTCCACCAGTAAGTCTTAGAAAAACTAAAATAAGTTTTGGAAATACCAAAACAAGTCTTGGAAAAAAAAAATTTCTTGAATCCGAGACTTATTTTCTAGAAAATTTTCAGATCCAGTTCTTCATTTTTTCTACTGAGACTTATTGCCAATTTTTTTTTATAATGGAGGTTTGATGTGGACCGGTTGGCAAGCTTTTACTTGGGTCGATCACCTAGAGCACCCAAAACGGGGTTGACTTTGTGGACCCATAACTTTTACATACGGACTTCAAATGAGTATTATAATATGTTTTCGGAAAGCACGGGACGAGCTGTACATTTTATCGTGACTAGGCCCAGAGGGGGCCCAAAAGGTGTCGTTTAGTTTGTTGTTTGGAGACTTTTAGTTTCTTGCGCAACATTTATGGTTTTTCTTTCCTTTTTCATTTAGTATTTGTTTTAAGCTTTCAATCCGAGATTCTTTCCCGATTTAGTTGAGGTGTTTTAGGAGTCAATGAGTTTCATTTCTCTATTTATTAGGTTGTAATAGGTTTGAAGTTTTTCAGTGTTGAATAAATTAAAATTAAAACTTTCTTGAGTTTTTAACTCAAAGTATATCTCTTTTTCTGGAATACCGCGGGATTACAGAAAAACAGAAACCCTTGTGTGTTGAACGCATGTGAGTTCCGTTCCAGTCTACATCAAGGTCGAGTTTATTTGACCTCCAATGGAGGTCGTTCGGTTTCGACCTCCATCAATGGAGGTTTTGGAAAAAAAAAAAATAATAATAACAAAGGAGAGGAAGAAAGATAAAGAAATTTTTTTTTGAAAGGGAAAGAGAGAGAAAATTAAAAAGTAAAGGGCAATTACCAAATTGGTCCTGAACTTTTTTCTTTATTCCAAGTTGTTTGCGACTTTTACAAAAGTGACCAAATTGGTCCCTAACTTTTTAAATTGTACCAATTTCATCCCTCAATTAACTTTCTGTTAGTCAAACCTAACAGTCAATGGTATTTTAGTCGGGCAATTACCAAATTGGTCTTGGACTTTTTTCTTTATTCCAAGTAGTTTGCGACTTTTACAAAAGTGACCAAATTGGTCCCTAACGTTTTTATGGAGTACCATTTGAGTCCCTAACTTTTAAGAAACAACCAGAAACAACCAAAACATCCCTTATCATTAACCTCGGTTATTTACACCGTTACTTTGACTATCATTAACCTCGGTTATTTACACCGTTACTTTGACTATGGTTTACTTTTAAAAGACTAAAGTACCCCTCAAAACTCTAAAGTTAAAAATGTTTAAATAAAAATAAAAATAAAATAATTATTTAAATAAGAATGTAATGAAAACAAAATAAAATAAATTATCTGCAACTCTCTCAGTGATTCGAAAATCACTACCGAACTTGGAAACACTTACTACCAACAATCAAACCCTTTAAAAAAAATCAAAGGTTGGCAAATCCAAAATCGGCCAGTGCCTCAAGAATTAGAAATCTCATATCTCCGATGGAGAACACTAGACAGAGATTGGGGGAGATCTAGGGCAGCTTCGTGGATGACATGTTTTCTGGTTTGGTTCGGAGTCAATAGGGTTATTCTCTCAAAAATGGGTCTCTAATGCTTATATACTGAAGGCATCTCTATGACTTCATCATTGTCTGGTTCAAGTTCTTGAAAATGAGTCATTTTTTGGGTTCAATATTGATAAAAAAAAATTGTAGAAACCTATATAATTTTTTAACCTGTATAATTTTTTGGGTTTTGTATCGATGAAAAATTGAAAAGATATGGATTGTTTTTCGAATCAATGAGAGAGTTGCAGATAATTTATTTTATTTTGTTTTCATTACATTCTTGTTTAAATAATTATTTTATTTTTATTTAAACATTTTTAACTTTAGAGTTTTGAGGGGTACTTTAGTCTTTTAAAAGTAAACCATAATCAAAGTAACTGTATAAATAACCGAGGTTAATGATAAGGGATGTTTTTGGTTGTTTCTTAAAAGTTAGGGACTCAAATGGTACTCCATAAAAACATTAGGGACCAATTTGGTCACTTTTGTAAAAGTCGCAAACTACTTGGAATAAAGAAAAAAGTCCAGGACCAATTTGGTAATTGCCCGACTAAAATACCATTGACTGTTAGGTTTGACTAACAAAAAGTTAATTGAGGGATAAAATTGGTACAATTTAAAAAGTTAGGGACCAATTTGGTCACTTTTGTAAAAGTCGCAAACAACTTGGAATAAAGAAAAAAAGTCCAGGACCAATTTGGTAATTGCCCAAAAGTAAAAAAAGAAAGTAAAAGAATAAATGAGGGCATTTTGGTCTCACCACATACTTTGTTGCTATTTAAATAAGAATTATTAATAGTGATAGTTTCAAAAGTCAAGTTGGATTTGGTGCTATTTATTTCTCATACAAGAGATCATTTTAGATTATCAAAATAAATAAATAAATACAGACAAATATAAAGATTTTATTGATATGTCGAAGAAACCCAATGCTAATTTTTCTGAAAGAAAGATTTATTAATTAAATAGGGTTACAACTGAATCGGGCAATTGCCCGCCACTATCGGAGCCACACACGGAGGGAGCCCCTCAAGCCAAAAGCTATCATTAACTACACTTAAACCAAACTTGGCAAGGCTATAAGCAACCATATTGCCAATCCTATGAACAAAGCCAAAAGAGAAATTAGGAAACACTGCTAGCATTAATAAGATTGACCACCCCCTGGGCATCGGTTTCAAAAACGCACGGCCACAAACCTACCTCACGAACAAATTGAAGCCCTCTCAAAACAGCTATAGTTTCAGCAATTTGCACCGAATATCCAGCAAGGATTTTTTGGGTGCTAGAAGCCATAACTTGGCCAAGAGAGTTTCGCAATAATACCAATCCCCACCTTTCCACCAGCCATGTCTATGGCCGCATTCGTATTCACTTTATAGAAACCATCACAAGGAGGCTGCCACTTCGAAGTCACCCCTTGGATTCTATCCTCCCTACACACCTCTATCGCATTCGCACGATGGAAATCTTCTAAAAAGGACGTTGCCCAAGGCACAATATCAGCATCAAGAAGATTCACAGACTCATGAACTCGACCATTGCGACTAAACCGTACACGCCAGAGAATCATGCAAAGAAGTTCTATATCCACACACTGCAGCTGGTTCTTGCATGTGATCATGAAATCAACGAAATTGATCTCCATCACTAACCTTAAAATTCTTCATGAAGGGGCACATAACTCGGACTGACTTCAAAGAGGGGCAACACCGTAACACATGTATTGTCGACTCCACCCACCTAACACAAAGAGGACAAGTACTCTCCGCCGGCACATGATGGGCAACAAAGTTCGCATTAGAAGGTATCCAATTATGGCTAGCCCTCCACAATAATATTTTAACCTTCGATGGAAACTTTAAGCGCCACAAGCACTTCCACCAAGATTCAGATAAGCTAAGACTAGATGTCCCATGATTCGACAATAAATCACAACCAACATGGTATCCACTTCTGACCGAATATTTCCCAAACTTGTCATAATGCCACATAAGTAGATCAGAGGCGCTGTGAAGAGAGCAAAGAATGTTCAAGATCATCTCCGCCTCCTCTGCCCAAAACGACTCACGAATTAGATTCTCATTCCAGATACCAGAGGGATTTTTCAATAACTGAACATTAGCCGTAGCTCCCAAACTAGGAGGAGACATCACCTTAAACTATAATGGCCTTGGTAGCCATCGATCTTGATAGACAGAAACTGAGGATCCATCTCCAATCCGCCACCTTGAGCCAACCTCCAATAAATCCCTAGCCCACATAAAACTTTTCCACAGATAGGAGCTAGAGTCCTTACATTTAGCATGCAACACAGATGAGTCGGGAAAATAGCAAGACTTTAACACCCTAGCTGCAAGTGTGTCAGGAAAATGCACCAATCTCCAACTTTGTTTAGCTAGAATTGCTTTGTTAAAAACGGAGAGATCTCTAAAGCATAGGCCACTCGAATCTTTACTAGTGCAAAGCTTCCTCTAGGTACACCAATGGATTCTTCTCTTGTCAGCGTTCGAACCCCACCAAAAGTGAGTGCCCAGTCTATGAATATCCGACACTAGGCCATTTGGTAATCTGAGCAGCGACATAGAATAGGTTGGTATGGATTGAACCACTGCTTTCAATACCACTTCCTTCCCACCAGCTGAAAAAAGTATCTCTTGCCACCCTTTTAACCTGTACCATATCCAGTCCTTGATATTAGCAAAAATAGCCCTTTTATTTTTACCCACGAAGCTCGGTAAACCAAGATATCGCTCATGGCAACCAACCAATTGAACCCCAACAATCTGAGCAAGATTACTATACAGGTAATTTTAGGTGTAATTTTAATAATTACTATACTTAGTTTAAACTATTCATTGTATTTCACAAGTTTCGATGTTTTTGGATAGGAACAAAAATGAGGAGATATGAGATTAACCATGTATATAAGTATATTGAACGATGTAACCATCTGGATCAGGTTTCCAGTTATTGTAACCTGTTAGTTACTTACTATCAAAAAAAAAAAAAAAAAAAAGTATATTGAACAATGTTATTAGGGAAGTGGGGTTTAATTAGATAGTTAATGGGGCGTTGAAAAGTATTGCTAACTAGTTAATTTCTCAATTTCTCCATTTTACCCCGCTTTATTAGTAAACATTCGATAGAGATTAGAGTCTAGAGATACTACACCGGTGGCTTCTTGGAATTGGAAAAAAAATTCAGTCGGATCCTCTCCACCATTAAATTAAATGTAGCTTCACGAATTGATGACCCGGTTAGGTTTCCAATCCATGTTCTTTGACGTTGTAAGTTGCTAGATTATCGTTTTTTCATTTCAGTCATACGATTATTTACTTCTTTCTAGATTATCGCTTTACCTATTTTGATTCTTGACTACTAAAGCACACACTCAAAAAGAAAAGATGTTTGATAAGTGATTGATTACTGATAGTTTTATGGAATTAAATCACCAAACTTAGACTTCGATCTTCAAACTAGTAAATACAAATCCTTCATCAGGTTGTTGGTTCTCACATTTCAAATCCTTTGCTAATTCATAGATTTTTGGATGTGCCTAGGATTCGATCTTCAAACTAATAAATACTCCATTTAAAAGTTTTTTTTAGGTCTTTGATTTCTATAACAATTAATTATTCAATAAATTAGATTTTTCAACCTGGCAATTGTTGAAGAATTAACTCAACAATTGCCTTTTACATAGTCAATTTTTCATGGATATTTTATAACTTGAAATTTAAAGTTTACAATGTCAATTGCCTTGCATGTTGATGTTGGGTACAGAGGAGACTATTACTTCACTCACAAGTCACAAGTGATTGTATTATTTGGGTTTCTGCTTGTCAAATCTTCTGGTTTTCTTTGTGCAGTGTTTTGCTTGAGTTTATATTAGACCGGTAAAGTTTTCTTCTTTATTAGGTTTCTTCATTTCTTCTATATATGTTAGCGCATTCGAATCTCTAGTATCGTTGTTATTGGTCTTAAAAGATTTTGATTTAATGATAATTGTTGATTAATTTCAAAAGACATCTTTTAATTTGGCCTTTTTTTCACATTGATGTGTTGTTTTGGGATGTGGGTTTGAAGATTTCTCATTTGGGTGCTGTCTCGTTTTCTCTCCGAATGGAAGGGTTTCTTGATTTTTGGTCAATTTAATGTCGGGTGGGGACTAAATATCTGTTGGGGATCACTTGTTGTGAAGATTTTGTAGCTTGACTCCTCTTTTATGGTAAGTGTGTTATTGCTGCAGGTTGTTGTTAGTTGGTCCTTGTCGTATTATCTTCATTTTTACGGTTGCTTACTATATGGGGTAAATGTTTAATTATTAGCACTTTCGATTTTTTTTGGGATTCTTAATTTATGGTCTAGGGATTTGGTTTCAGGTGGGAACTTGTGATTTCTCTCTGAGTCTTCCACAATGGTTACTAGAAGTATCAGATTGAACTAACTCTATGGTTGTATCAGCCTTGATTTGAGTTGAGGGTTTTTTGGTTTCAGCAATGGTGATGCTGGGATTGATTCCAATGGATTGATTCCAATGACTTACCTCAGATGGGTATTCTTTGCTTTCTTTGTTTGTTCATCTGTGGGGCTCCAAACCCAAAGCAAATCTTGTGATCCAAGTGATTTGTTGGCACCAAAGGAATTTGCTAGAAACCTCACAAATGAATCTATCATCACACCATGGTCCAATAATTCTTTTTTCTGTCAGTGGGATGGTGTTGTCTGTGGAAAGAAAGGTAATGAATCAGTTGCCAGTAGAGTGACCATGTTGATTCTGCCCAAGAAGGGACTAAAAGAGTTTCTCACTCTTTGGGGCGTTTGGATAAGCTGAAATTGCTTGATCTTTCTCGCAATCATTTTGAAGGTGTCTTGCCTGTTGTGCTCTCAAATTTGAAGCAGTTGCAAGTTCTTGATTTGGGCCATAACTTGCTATCAGGACTGGTTTCAAGGGTGCTTTCTGGTTTGAAAATGATCCAATCTCTGAGTGTTTCTAGTAATTCATGCAGTGGGGACTTGTTGGAGCTTGGGGGACTTCCAAATCTTGCGCTGTTCAATGTAAGCAATAATTCATTTACTGGCAGGCTTAATTCCCAAATCCGGAGTGTGCCTCAAATCGGACCTAGATTCTTGATTTGTCGATGATTCATTTTGTTGGCAATCTTTGAAGGCTTGGACAATTGCAGCTCTTCTCGCAAAGAAATGCATGTGGATGTCAACTCGCTTTCGGGTCACCTTCCAGATTCTTTTTATTCATTCTCATATTTGCAACAATTCTCACTCTCGGAGAATTACTTCTCAGGCCAGTTAAACAAGGAATTGAGAAGGCTCACTAGCCTTAAATACTTGATCATTTTTGGAAATCGCTTTTCAGGTGAATTTCCTAATGTATTTGGCAACCTTACAAACCTAGAATTCTTTATTGCACACTCGAATTCATTTTCTGGTCCATTGCCTTTGAGTTTGGGTCTGTGCTCGAAGCTCCACGTACTTGATCTTCGAAACAATTTCTTATCGGGGTCTATTGATCTTAATTTCATTGGATTTCCTAGCCTTTATATGCTTGATCTTGCCGGTAATCGTTTTTTCGGGTCCCTTCCGAATTCCCTAGCTGTTTGCCATCAATTGAAAATTTTGAGCTTGGCTGAGAATGACTTTACTGGCCAAGTCCCTGAGAGTTTTGCTAAGTTAAAATCCCTTTTGTTTCTCTTATTGTGGACTTACCTAGGGCACTATTAGTGCAAAAATCTCACCGATCTTTTGCTAACAAAGAATTTTATTGGTGAGGAAATTCCAACAAATGTGAATGGGTTTGAGAGTTTGATGGTTTTAGGGCTTGGAAATTGTGGTCTTAAAGGCCACATGCCAGTTTGGTTGGCAAGCTGCAAGAAGTTACAAGTTCTTGACTTGTCATGGAATTAATTGGATGTCAGTATCTCTCCTTCAACTGGTTCGATGTATAATTTTTTTTACTTGGACTTGTCGAATAACTCTCTTACCGGAGAAATCCCGAGACACTTGACAGAACTAAAGAGCCTCATTTCTACAAATTGCTGTTCCTCCAACCTTACTTCTGCTGGCATTCCACTATTTATTAAGCGAAACATGAGTTCTAATGGTTTGCAACACAAGCAGGCCTCGAGTTTTCCCCCATCAATGGTGTTGAGTAACAATATGATAAACAGGACAATTCCACCTGCAGTTGGACAATGGAAGCAGCTTCATGTCTTAGATTTGAGCAGGAACAATATTAGTGGGACCATCCCAGCTCCATTTCAGAGATGTAGAACTTGGAATCTTTAGATTTGTCATCCAGTGATCTAATTGGTTCAACCCCAAGATCATTTGAGATTACTTTCCTGTCAATGTTTAGTGTGGCTTATAATCATTTGCATGGAGCAATTCTAACCGGTGGACAGTTCTATACCTTTCCTGCCTCGAGCTTTTAGGGTAACTCAAGTTTGTGCAGGGAAATAGATTTTCCTTGTGGTTAAAGCCTGTAATTCCTCAGCAGTTAACAGAACTCTAATCTCCATTTGCATTTGATTGGAAAGGTGTTCTAATAGGATATGGAACTGGGCTAATAATTGGATTGGTTCTTGGTTACATATTCTGCACAAGAAAATACGAATGGTTTGAGAAAATATATGGCATGCGACTGAAAAGAATAGAGACAAGGAGGGAACGCTGAAATTGAATGAAGTTAGCTCCTCAAAACATCAGGTACTTCTTACAAATATTTGCTTTACGTACGGGATTTCCGCACTAGATAGTGAAATAAGTTACAGAATTGATAATCGATGCATCAAATATTTGCTAAATTTGATATATTATATATCAATTATTTCATAACTGAGAGATATATAGGAGAAGCTTTTTACATATTTAAAGAATGAGAAGAAACTCCCAAGGTTTTCATTGCATAATCTACATATAACCTGTTCTTTAACTAGCTTAAATTAAGCAGAAAAAAACAAAAGATTGATTTTCTTTGTTCAGAACATCAGCCCTGGGGTTGATCTGGTGCTATGGCTGGGGGCAGAGGGATGATACGGCCCGCTAATCCGTTCTGGAGAGGTGGAGAACTTCCTATTGGCCATCGAATTTGAGTGGCTCGAAAACATAAACACCACCATCAGTTAGTCCTACTGCAAACTGGTTCGGAATCATGGGATGTTCTGCTACCACGATCAGGTACCTTGGTGGAGAACTGCAGTGAATCTGTGAATGGATACCATGACATGAATTACTGATCAAGTTGAATGAATTTGACTATGAAACAGTAGAATCAAAACCAATAACAACCATCTACAGACAAATTGGGAAAAAGAAGGCATACGTACTTCATAACGGGTTGAAGATATGATGAGGGATTGATCTGACATTGCAGTTGGAGATTTGGAGCAGTAAATATCTGAATAGCTCCTTCGAAAAAGCTGGCATAAATCTACTGGCTATCACATGAGAACATTGCATGGGAGTTTGGCGCCGAAGAACCTCCTACTTACTACCCACCGGAAATGCATAACATATAGCTGCAAGTACTTCTAAGGGAAGTTAAAAGAACTGCTCTATATTGCAATGCAACAACTGTGCTATTTGAAAATCATTGATAAATCAAGTCCACGACAGAGCGAATTCAAAGAGCAGTTACCAGATTTAAACATTCGACTTTCATAGCGTCATATATGGCAAGCTGAGTTTCGTTTACAGCAAGAAAGTGAATCTGATAATGATGAAATTGAACTTGTGTATCAGACATGGTTCCAGGTGTTTTCCCAGGTGGAAAATTCAAGACAGTGCTTTTCAGCCTTTCCCACCTATCAGAGCTCAATAAAATCATCTACGAAAAGATGATTACAATTTCACTGCCAAGGAAACTCAGCTCAAAAGATGGAAAGACAATTACACTTAATCGTCTTTCCCATCTTCTGAGCTAAGTTTCCTGAGCTAAGTTTCTTTTGCAGCGAAATTGTAATTGTCTTTTCCTAGATGATTTTATGGAGCTCTTATAGGTGGGAAAGGATGGAAAGCACGTCTTGAATTTTCCACATGGGAAAACATCCGGAACCATGTATGATACACGAGTTCAATTTCATCATGATGAGTTACACTTTCTTGCTGTAAACGAAACTCAGCTCGCCATATATGATGCTATGAAAGTCGAATGCTTAAATGAGGTTACTTCTCTTTGAATTTGCTCTGTCAAGGACTTGATTTATCAACAATTTTCAAATATCACAGTTGTTGCATTTGCAATATAGAGCAGTTCTTTTAACTTTCCTTTGAAGTACTTAATGATATATGCATTTCCAGTGGGTAGTACTTAGTAGGAGGATCTTAGGTGCCTATCTCCCATGCAATGTTCGCATGTGATAGCCAGTTGGTTTATGCTAGCTTTCTCAATGGAGCTATTCAGATATTTACAGCTCTGAATATCCAACTGCAATGTCAGATCAATTCCTCAGCATATCTTCAACCCGTTATGAAGTACGTATGCCTTCTTTTCCCCAATTTTTCTGTAGATGTTTGTTATTGGTTTTGATTCTACTTTTTTATAGTCAATTTCATTCAACGTAATCAGTGATTCATGCCATGATATCCATTAACTGCAGTTCTCCACCAATGTACCTGATCGTGGTAGCAGAATATCCCCTGATTCCGAACCAGTTTGCAGTAGAACTAACTGATGGTGGTGTTTATATTTTCGAGCCACTCGAATCCAATGGCCAATGGGGTCTTCCTCCACCTCTCTAGAACAGATCAGCGGGTTGTATCCTCCCTCCGCCGCCAGCCATGAACCATAGCACCAGATCAACCCCAAGGCTGATGTTCTGCAAAAACAATAAAAATAATTGATATATAATATATCAAATTTAGATAATATTTGATGCATCGATTATCAATTCTTTAATTAGTTCATTATCTGGTGCGGAAATCCAGTTTTCCGCAAAGCCAAAACTCTACAAGAGCATTAAGAAGCACCGTTAGCACTCAGAATAATTATAAAATTATCGTCCTCCAGTATAGAATACTTCAAGGTTGTGGTAAACTTATTACTGCCTATTTGTGTTAAACTCAGTTTATGCGTTGTTTATTGATTTCCAGTTTAAGTGAAGTTTAAAAAGTATACAATATGTTAACAATGGACTTTTATGAGTAGTGGTGGATCTTTAATCCTTTCGCTTACAATTATGGTTTTAATGTTTTTTTGATTAGGGTTAATATTTTTATCAAAACACAAGAAATATATTGTCCTCGTGGCTCTTTTTTTTTGTTATAGTACTTATTTGGCACATGATATTTAATTGGAGTTGTTAAGAGGTCAACCTTTCAAATTTATGACTTTTTTGTGGTCCAAAAGCATGCAGTATATAAATTATCTTGGAGAAGTTTGTAGTCATTGAAAGATAAGAGAGATACCTTTCATTTTCTTTTAAAAAGTTTGATTTTATTTGGCGCATAAAGAGACGGACGGAAAGATTCAAAACTAAATAAAAAAGACAGATGGAAAACATTTCCTGCCCTCCCATATTATTATACAAATTTAGAAAAAGAAAAACTCTAGAAAGTAACTGTAATTGTAAAAACAAAATTAGAAAACAAATATTTAGTGTCATCCTTATGCGAAAAAAGAAAACGTTTAAATTGACGAGACATTTTGTTTGGCTGTCTGGAAAATGTTCACTCTTTTGCTTAATGTCTCAAAGTCGTTGTTTCTAAATATAATTTTCCTAGATTCTCATTTATTTTCATGTAAATAATTTCAAATCACGAAATGTTTGTTTCTCGTTTTTTCTCTTTACCAAGTTATTATCTTTGCTTATTGGCTTCATACAATCATCTTTGTATAGTATCGTAGTTGTGTAATTTTATCAAATTAAGCAACATATTCAGATTTTATAGTATTGTAGTTCTGTAACTTTTATAGTATTGTTTTTTGTTTAATTTTTTTGTTTTTTCTGGTGATCTCCTTGGTGCTACCAGCTAGTTGTATATAAACTTGTTATTGCTTTGGTCCTTTGATGCCATGCTCTTAAAGACATTATGTTCAAATACATTCCTAGGTCTTGTTGGGGTGGTGAGTTGGTTATACAGTAAGCTTTAGATATCCTCAAACTGAATTTCTAAAAATATTTAGTTCAAGAATGAATGTTTTCTTTTTATCAATCTTATATTTGGTTACACTTACCCTTACCATGACCTTTGGTGAAGCGATACTAAAAGTGTTAGGGTATCAAGAGCCAGAGTGTGATCCAAGTAGAGTAGCATCTTCATCACTTCATGTGCAGCCTAGCTTTGGCGATATCAACACTAGGTAATGACTCTTTACACTCCTCATTGTAGATTCATGTCTTACAAATCTGGTTCTTCATTGAAGAGCCTTTGCCGATGTAACTATGTTTTGAGTAACTGCCGACAAAGATTTTATTATAAATGGTCCTTCACTGGCGCCTTTCACTAATTGGTTAGCTAGTGCTAATGTTGCTCATGTAATCAAAAGTTAATTGGACTGCTTCTTTTAGCATCCCTTCTAGTATATAGATTAAACTAGTCTCACATGGCTTTGTTAAGTTTACTTTTTTATTATACTCCTTTACTTTTGTGTTGGTATTACTTTTTTCTTTGCGGTTTTCTCATCACAGAAAATATGACTTTAATTAGTTACTATTTTTTGTGTTAAAAGAAAATACAAAATAAAATATTTAAGAGAAAAGAGGCATTGGGAAATGAGAAGAATCGGTTTCCTTTTATATTATTGGGAATGTATTAGCTCTTGGATGTTACTTGCTGAGAGAATGGGAACACATGGCTTTAAAGGCATCTTCTCTGTCTTATGCATTGTCCTATTAAAGCTTCATTTTCATTGTAAACCTAGTTGAGTTGTTTTTCCCATAGATAGAACCAGAGGAGAATAATAATTCCTCTCATCTGGATTTTTTGCTTGCATTAATATATTTTGGTAATGGATTGATTTGGCTGTTTTGGATTGTTTTTGTGTAGATTTCATTTCCTAATTTGTTTTAATCCTCTTGTTGAATTGTGAGTTGATGATTTCTAATTGAATCTTGAGATATTTGTAAGAAGGCTGAGCTAGAAAAGCAGCCTTTTGATATTATTTGAGGTTGAAATGTTACTTTCATGTTCCTCTCATCTGGATTTTTTGCTTGCATTAATATATTTTGGTAATGGATTGATTTGGCTGTTTTGGATTGTTTTTGTGTAGATTTCATTTCCTAATTTGTTTTAATCCTCTTGTTGAATTGTGAGTTGATGATTTCTAATTGAATCTTGAGATATTAGTAAGAAGGCTGAGCTAGAAAAGCAGCCTTTTGATATTATTTGAGGTTGAAATGTTACTTTCATGTTCCTCTCATCTGGATTTTTTGCTTGCATTAATATATTTTGGTAATGGATTGATTTGGCTGTTTTGGATTGTTTTTGTGTAGATTTCATTTCCTAATTTGTTTTAATCCTCTTGTTGAATTGTGAGTTGATGATTTCTAATTGAATCTTGAGATATTTGTAAGAAGGCTGAGCTAGAAAAGCAGCCTTTTGATATTATTTGAGGTTGAAATGTTACTTTCATGTTCTATAATGATGTTAACATTTTGCATTACTGCATACTGTATCTCTTTGCTTGGGCTTCTTTGATGCACATTTTTGTATAGTGTTTTCCCTTCTGTTCTAATAAAAAATGTACTAGCTAGTAAAAGGATTTACACTGTAAAACCATATTTAAATGTCAGTCCAAACTCCAAACAACAGCCTTATTAAAGTCTAATCCGGTGGATTCTAGGTCTCGAAACACTAGCTAGTTGTGCTAATTTCACAATTGTGTATTTTTTTATTGGTGAAACTCCATCCATTTTTAACTATGGTTCAAAGAGCTTCAGGATTCATATATGTTAGATAAATTTTGTAATAAAACCTTGAAATCTGAGATCTATATAACTCATGAATTTGGAATGAGATAAGATTGATCTAATGGTATATAACAAATATCACACGTACACTATGAAGTTTTGGGATTGTGTACTTGTCCCTATACCCCAAATTTATCATGATATATATATATATAACCTCAAATTCTTGTCATTTTAATGTTAACGGAATGATTAATTATCTTAAGGAAAAAATATGCCCAACCTACCCGAAGTGACGAAGTCTACTATTTTACATTCAGAATCAACTACTTCGTACCATTAGTTAAATTTAGTTAAATTTAGGGGTCGTTTGTTTTTTTGTCTGAAGGCTGAACAGTCATGAATTTTATTAAATAGTGGCTGAAACCTGAATCTGAATGACATTTTTGTTTTTGTTTTGTTTTTATTTTTTATTTTTTTTATCACCTCTGAATATAATTTCAACTTGTTTGTTTTTTAAATATAAATGGTTTAAAAACAAATAATTTGACATTTATACCCTTACTACTATTAATTGTTATATATTTTCATTTTATATGATATAGACAACTAAATAAAAATAATTTAACAAATCTTCAACCATTTTAAAGTAATAATTGCAATATATTATTCATGATTAAGATATGATAAATATATATATTTTTTGTTTTTAAAAACAATAGGATAAATAATGATTTAAATTGGTTTTGATTTAAAATATATATATAGAGAAAGTTACAAAGTGATTAATGTTTTTTTTTTCTTTTTTTCCTTTTTGAGATGTTTATCGTAAGGAATAGGTTAAAAGAAATAAATTTGTATAGTATAAAATTATGATAAAATTAGAAATATATTAAATGCAATCCAGTGATTTGAGATTGGGGGGGGGGGGGGGGGGGGGGGGGGGGGGGGGGGGGGGTGGTGTAGTATTCAATTAGGATTTTTTAAGTGATAGATTTTTATGGATTTCTACGGACTTTTATAAATCCACATGGATTTTCATTAATTTGTTTAGACATCCATGGACTTTCATGGATTTATTATCTTTGACTTCTATTATAGATGGATAATTATACCACTATATACCCTAATAACACAATCTATACACTCAACCAATATGATCAATTAATACAATTTGCAGTAATAACAAAAATCTCTACTTTCTTCATTTTCTCTTCTATTACTTTTCACCTCCTTAATCAGTTATTTCCCTTTCCAGTTCTCCATTTGGACTTTGCTTATGGCTTCCTTATAGTTTTTTTTTTTTTTTTTTTTTTTTTTTTTTTCATGTATTATGTTTCAATAAGACAAACGTATCAAATAAATGTTGATTGATTATTAGACAGTTTTTTCAAAAATGTTTGACTATATAGGATGAGCTTATCATGTATCATGTCATTAATATACTCGTTCAATATAATTAGTATATGTAATAATGTCAGGTGGTTGTTAATGAGGCAATAATTTTGTTGTTTGCCTTTGTAATTTAAATTTATTCTCTTTGATTTTCGATGATTATGATATAATTTTACCAAAATAAAAACATGAATATTAAATAAATATTTGAGGTGTAAATATAAATAAAATTTTAAAGGTAAACATTTATTACCACGGTTTAATAAATATATCATGAATAAAATCTTTAATCACATCGGTATCTACGAAGGGATAATCGTCTTGAAGAATAATATTAAGAACTATAGTGTACCATCGAATGATACACAACCATCGTGTACCAATGTACCATTGAAGATACTTTTCAGATGGTCAAAATAAAAGTGAAATGAAAAGAGAATGAATATCAATTTGGTTATTCGTTTTTTCACAGTGTTCATATATATATATATACAGCTTTTCTATTATCAGTTCGAACTGATAAAAGATATATCAGTTTCTTACATGTGGGCCACTGGATTTAAATACTTTGACTTGGCTGCATGCACTTATCAAAGTATCTTTTAAATCCAGTGACCCACATGTAAGGAACTGATAATAGAAATACTATATATATATATATTGCTTTCAGATATATAACTAATTTCCTCTTTTTTTTTTTTTGAAATATCTTTTATATCTTTTTTATATATCTTTGATGTGTATAATTTATTCCTAAAAATACATATTAATGGGGAATACAAAATATATTATTATATAAATAAATTACATTATATATTATTTTCTATTTTTTTTTCAGCTTAAAAAAAGTAAAATAAGTCACGACAGCGAATTGTATATATGTTTCTATTGAGAGAGAGAGAGCAAAGTCCACTAAAATCTTTGGGGAAAAGGTTGGACATGTTATGGCATTTAATATTTATATCTCTCACCATCAAGTCCACCAAAATCCACCAAAATCCACCAAAATCCATGACATAAGAAAATCCTTTAAAATCTAGTTTTAATTGAATACACCTTGATTCTTGTAGACATTTTTAAAGTCCCAACTCAATACACCTAGATTTGGAAGGATTCTTTAAAAGTCCATAGAAATCTAAATTGAATACCACTGGATTCATATAGACTCTTTTAAAGTCTTTAAATGTCCGAATTGAATACACTAAGGGGGGTGTATTCAATTAGGATTAATTAGGATTCTTGAAGACATTTAAAGATATTTTTTAAGTGACAGATTTTCATGGATTTCTACAGACTTTTATAAATCCACATGGATTTTCATTGATTTGTTTAGACATTCATCTCAGACTTGTATGGATTTGTTTAGACATTTATCTCAGACTTGTATGGATTTGTTTAGACATCCAAGGATTTTCATGGATTTGTTATCTCTGACTTATCAATAGTAAGCTAATTATAGCTAATTATCA
This sequence comes from Acer yangbiense, assembly GCA_008009225.1. NCBI lineage: Eukaryota > Viridiplantae > Streptophyta > Magnoliopsida > Sapindales > Sapindaceae > Acer > Acer yangbiense. Next base: position 43,746,713 of record CM017763.1, on the reverse strand, counting down.
AAAAAACCTTTGAAGTTGGAATGAGCAAAATTTGATACACCAGTCAATCTATATTTGCGTATATATATAGCCTGAGAGCGATTGAATTGAACCTAAAGGCTAAGGCTTATCTGCGTAAAGGCACTGCTTGCATGAAGTGCAGATAAATTATTTTTCTTTAAAATAAAATGCTAATAAAGAGTGAGCATTTTGGTGTTTGATTGAAGGCTCTATAGATTATTTTGGTGTCGTTTTGTGCAGTTTTTGCACGTAGTAAGATTTGTACTCGTGCAATATAATTTATATTTTGTTCTTAGCAAATGTAGCGGCTCTATTTGGGAAAAATAAGTTGCAAGCATTCGTTGTATTCACAACACTTTCTGGCTTCCGTTGGTCACAAATTGCCTTACTTCATCATTTTTATGGTTATCAAAATAAATGCAGATACTCTTTTAACAACAATGACTCTGGTGACCGGAGCTAAGGCTAAATTTTTTGAATCAGGTTGACATGGGATTGGTTTTTGCTTGATTTGGAAATGTACAATAGGAAGATTACTTACCATAGTTCCTAGATGTTTTTAAACTTTTAAGGTGGCAATTTTGGTGCATGATATTGTGTACGAAATTTTAATATCTTGGACTACAGCATTTAAAAACAATTGTTTTTTTTTTTTTGGTTATAGCAATTACTAGAGATAGTTAATAATTTGATTTTGTATACTACTCTGATTATATTTCTTAAATTGGGCAATAACAAACGTGTTTGGGTTGGGGTGGTTGTTGTGGGGTGGGTTGTTTTGTGTCTGCTTGGGTTGTGTTTGCAGGTGTTGGGTTTTGGTTGTTTTGCGCTTGTAACCTCTTCCTTAGTTAATAAATAAAAGTTTGCCTTTAAAAAAAAAAAACAAACAAACAAACAAACGTGTTTACACTTGCTTGTTCAAATATATATATATATATATATATATATATATATATATATATATATGTGACTACAATATATTCCATTATTGTATGTGGCTTGTTTTCTTTTTTAACTCAATTTTTTTTTTCCTTTTTAATTCAAAGAACATGCTGGGGATGGAAGCTTATTATTCTCGCATGCATCGGTTTTTTTAATTTTTACATATTAGTGATTTTCGTTTCTATTTTGAGAGAGAGAGGGAGAGCAAAATCCACCAAATTCTTTGGGGAGAAGGCTAGACATGTTATAACATTTGATATTTATATCTCTCACCATCAAGTCCACTAAAATCCATCAAAATCCATGACCTAAGAAAATCCTTTAAAATCTAGTCCTAATTGAATACACCTTGATTCTTGTAGACATTTTTAAAGTCTCAATTCAATACACCTGGATTTAGAAGGATTCTTTAAAAGTCCATAGAAATCCTAATTGAATACCACTGGATTCATATGGACTCTTTTAAAGTCTTTAAATGTCCTCAACAATCCTAATTGAATACACCCCCTAAGTTAAAAGTCAGGATTTCTCATTTTTTATTTTAAGTTGTTTTTTAGTATTTTTAAGTTGTTTGACCACTTAAACAAACAAATAAAGCAACTTAATAATTTTAATTCAGACCTATTAAGTTTTAAGTGTAAAAAACAAACAACCCCTTAGTTGAAGTTAACAACCAAAAAGGTATTTTTATAATTTCATCCATTTTTTCCAAAATTAATTTATTTTAAAAACAAAAATTAAAAATTAAAAAAGTATCAGATCTCTCTCGATCATCTTAGAAATTTACCCATCCTTTTATTTTATTTTATTGTTTTTGTTAATTTTACATTATAATAATTATATTGATAAAATTAATAAATAATACTGTTTAATAATCACTGTTTAACGTCAAAATATTAGGCGTTTTAACCCTGCCGTCAAGATTTTTGTTAAAACCACCGCTAACATCGAAGGGTAAAAAGGTAAAACGATATATTAAAATTAATTTAATAAAATATTAAAATTTAAAAAATGATTTTTATTTATTTTATCATTTTGGTCCTTATGTTTTCACGCTTTATGACTTTTTTAATTGTCTTTCCATTTTTCTTTGACGTGGTCCTTAGATTTTCAAAAACCATAAATTTGGTCCCTCAGTGAGTCAAATATTAGTTGGAGTTAATGGAAATAAGGTTATTTTCGTCTTTAAACAAAGAACCTGCCACGTGTCAACACCAAAATAATATAAAAAATAAATATTTGTATAATACAAAATAAAATTAATATATAAATACAAATTAAAAACTAAAAAAAAAATATTAGAAATTCCATAAAATTAGTATTTTAATATAAAAATAATTCATTACCTTTTTTTTATTTCATTTTTTTTTTCTTAAAGTTTTGAAGAGATCTAGAAATCCAAATCTCTTCGAACAAAAACAATTAAAAAAAAAAAAACTTTTGAAAAGATCAAGTTCCATGGATAAATTTCTTCAATTCAATCCCAAAAACAAAAACAACTAATCAAATCAACAAAAAACCACAAATCTCATCCAACAATCCTTATGGACCCTGTTTTTCAATAAAAGAACAAAAAAACATATGGAAAAAAATATCAATCTGATGGGAGTGCTTCATCTTACTTCATCTCGGGTCTCCATCTCTGGTTTGACTCTCCACCTCCCAGATTTGGAGCCCCACTCCATCTCTTCATATGTCTAGTTTGATTATTATTATTTTTTGGGGTAAAATAACGAAGGTCAGGAGGGTTTGTGTTTAATGATTGTGGTGGTTGTTTTGTTGGATTTTGTTGTGGATGGAAAAGATGGAGAAATGGAAAATTTCTTTTTTGGATTTGATGAAGATGAAGAAAAGATGGTGTGGTAATTGAAGGTGGATTTTTATTTTTATTTTTTTGTGGATTGATGAAGATGGTTTGTATGATGATTTTGTTATATTACATTTGATTTTTTCCATATGAGTGAGAGAGATGAAGAATTTTTTTTATGATCTGGAGATTGTGTTGTTTTATGATGAATATGGTGGGGTTTGATATATTTTTTTTCTCTTTTCTTTGAAACAATTTGATGTTTTTTTTTCCTGTATAAATTTTCTTTTAATCTCCATCACCCGTCTTTGAGATGGATGGTAGAGATCCATTTAAGATATATATATATATATTCCATTTTTGTTTATCTTTTTTTTTTTTCATTTTATTTTATTTTTTAAAAGAAAATAAATGTTCAGGGGTAAAATCGTCATTCAACATTTTCTGTAACATTTGATCGTCAAATATCTTGTCAGGGGGATCAAATTGATGGGTTTTTGAAAACATAGGGACCACGCTAGTGAAACATGGAAAGACAGTTACAAAAGTCATAAAGTGCGAAAATATATATAGGGACCAAATGATAAAACCTCAAGAAATAATACAATAATGTAATTGTAAATAAAAGACTAAAAACAAAGTGAAGAGAAACAAAGAAAAGCTTAGATTGAGCTTTAATGGAGAGAATCGGATTTGCAGAGAACTCTGCTCTACTTTTGTATTTTTGTAATTAAATGAATCTCACACTAAAAGTGTGATTATATACAGATAAGATATTCTGTTAGAGTACAGGTCTGAGCTGGCACTTCTATTGGTTCTCAATAAACCTGATGATGGAGTTAGTTAGAATTGGCGCCAAACCATTCTTCCTTGCCGCCAAACCATTCTTCAATAGATTAGAGGAAGAGGCACTCTGATACGGTTGACCTATTGTAGTTGATATGTACCTGCTCTGCACCTGCTCTGTTGTCACTATATGATCAGCTTTGATATAATCTAACATCCCCCCGCAAACTAAGCTTGGATTTGTCCAAGACTAGTTTGTCTCTTAAAAGAATGAACCTGCCAATTCCAAGAGGTTTGGTTAAAATGTCTGCAAGCTGATCTTCAGTTGGAATGTATCGAACATCCAACTCTTGTTGCTCAATTTTGTCACGAATGAAATGAACATCCAGCTCGATATGCTTAGTTCGGGAGTGAAACACAGGGTTTTTGGCCAAGGAGCCAGCACCTGTATTATCACACCACAGTATAGGCGTGGAAGAAGGCACTAGACCAATTTCTGAGAGTAGAGCTTTTAGCCATACAACCTCTGAGGCTGCCTGAGAAAGACTTCGATACTCAGCCTCGCAAATGGAACGAGCAACCACCCTATGTTTTCTTGCACTCCATGAAATCAGATTCCCACCAAGAAACATACACCAACCACTTGTAGACTTCCTATCATCAAGATTACTTGCCCAATCGGCATCCGAAAAACCTTCAAGAGTCAAGCCTGGTGATGCTGAACGTGAACTGAAAAATAAACCAGTACTGACCGAGCCTTTAATGTATCGTAGAATTCGTTTGCAGGCCTGCCAATGTGTAATAGTTGGAGAAGACAAGTATTGACTCAGCCTATTTACAGCATAGGAGAGGTCAGGCCTGGTTAGAGTCAGATATTGCAATGCTCCTATAGTGCTCCTATATAATGTCGGATCAGAGAATGGCTCTCCATCAGCCTTTGTTAGTTTAGCTCCAGTACTCATAGGAGATGGACAAGAAGAGCAATCACTCATCTTGGTTTTGGCCAACAGATCAGCTGCATATTTGCTCTGAGTCAGACACAGGCCTTGGACAGTCCTATGTGCTTCAAATCCTAAAAAATAATTCAACTCACCCAAGTCCTTCAGAGCAAAGGTTGTATTGAGATCATGAACAATTCTAGAAAGAAGACTACCATCATTTCCTGTTAGGAGAATGTCGTCTACATAAACCAGGAGAAGAACCAGACTTCCACCTTTCTTGAATACAAACAATGAAGTGTCAGCTTTGGAGTTTTCGAAACCCCAAGAAATCAAAGCAGCCTTTAGTTTTTCATACCAGGCTCTTGGGGCCTGTTTCAAACCGTAGAGAGACTTCCTAAGCCTACACACATGACCTGAGTATCTATCATCAATATAACCCTGTGGTTGCTCCATATACACAAGTTCTTTCAACTCACCATTGAGAAATGCATTATTGATGTCCAATTGTTTTATGGCCCAGTTGTGCAGCACCGCAAGAGAAAGGACAACACGGATGGTAGAAGCTTTAACCACAGGACTGAATGTTTCCAAAAAATCCACTCCAGCAGTCTGGTGGAATCCCTTGGCAACAAGACGTGCCTTGTAACGTTGGACCGAACCATCTTGATTGTGTTTCACACGAAAAACCCATTTGTTCCCCACAACATTCATATTAAAACATCTAGGTACCAGTTCCCAGGTCTTATTTCTCATCAAGGCTGTGTATTCCTCATCCATGGCAGATTTCCAACAAGGATTAGACAAGGCATTAGCCACCCTAGTTGGCTCTTTCACACTGTCAGCAGAAATTTGTGTGACAAGAACTTTAGGCTTTAATGAGCCTGTTTTGGATCGAGTGGTCATGTGGTGTTTAGAGGGAGTAGGAATAGACTGATTAGGTTTATCTGTGGCTGAGTGGGAGATATCTATAAAGAAAGGGACAGCAGGACAAGATGTAAGAGAATTATGACTGTGGTTTTTTCTTGACTGATCAGTTAGCATCTTAGCACTAGACAACACCCCGACAGATAAGCTGGACTCCTCTGGTAAAGTGGGACACCTGGACTGAATTTGAGAGTCTTGAAACAAAGCTGTATATGGAAACTCATGCTCATTAAAAGTAACATGCCTAGATATATATAACCTGCCACTAGGATGTAGGCATTTGAAGCCTTTGTGACTGTCACTATAACCAAGAAAGATGCATTTTGCTGTGTGAAAATCAAACTTGTGACGATTGTAAGGCCTGAGGAAGGGAAAACACGCACACCCAAACACCTTTAAGAACTTGTAATCTAGAGAAGTATTGTAAAGGGTTTGAAAAGGAGACACATGATTTAAAGTAGGAGTTGGGAGCCTATTAATAACATAGACAGCAGTTTGACAAGCTTCCCACCAGAAAGATAGAGGCAACTGAGCCTGAGCAAGCAATGTGAGGCCTACCTCAATTATATGTCAATGCTTGCGCTCAGATGAACCATTTTGTTGATGAATGTGAGGACAAGGGTGCCGAAAATGGACACCAAGCTAACTAAGATAATGAGCTAAAGGTCTATATTCCCCTCCCCAATCACTTTGGACACACTTAATTTTCCTATCAAAAGCAAGCTCAACACTCTTTTGAAATTTGATGAACACATCCTTGACTTGAGACCTAGACTCTAGAGGATAGATCCAAGTGAATTTTGAAAACGCATCAATGAAGTGAACATAATACTTGTATCCTTGTTGGGAGACATGAGGGGAAGGTCCCCAAACATCAGTGTAAATCAGGTCAAGAGGGGCTGTATAGACAGTTGTTGAGGTTGGAAAAGGAAGTTGGTGAAGCTTTCCATATTGGCAAGCATCACAAAAATCCAAAGAGTCTGAAGCAGTACAAGGTAAATTTAACTTGTGTAAAATCTGTTTCAAAATTGGAAAGGAAGGATGCCCAAGCTTAGCATGCCAAAGAAAAAACTCAGAATTTTTATTGCTGGAAAAGTTGTTACAAGGTGTTATTTTTCTTACATTGTAACACGATGCAGCAGAGTCTATACACAAATTGTTTTCAAGCAAAGACTTCCTACTACATGAAGTTTTACAGACACAATTAGAATGGTCACAGACAGGGCAAATAGAATCACTTTTATCAGCAAACAAGGCTCGCACATGTGCATCAGAGGACTTGGTACTAAGTGTTGAAAGGTCCAGCTGATAAAGGCCATTTTTCAAGTCCCCTTCCAGCAGAATTTTCATTGTTTTCTTGTCCTTAATTAAACAAGAATCAGAATTAAACTCAACTATAACAACATTATCTTTAGTAAATTGTGATATGCTTAAGAGATTTTTGGTGATAGTTGGAACATGTAAGATATTGTTCAAGAATAAAGGACATGTAGGTGATGAATGAGAAGAAATAACAGAGGAACCAATATTAGAGATATTGAGTTTGGAGCCATTACCTACTGTGAGTTTTTCTGAGCCCTGATATCCTGCTCTATGCGAGAGATTATTCACATCAGAGGTGATGTGATTCGTGGCTCCGCTATCCACGTACCAAGAGGGATCCATGACAGTGCTAGGACAAGCAATGAAGGCATTTGCATTTGAAAATTTTGTGTTGTATCCTTGCATCTGCAGCTGATTGGGGTAAGACTCAGTGTTGTATCCTTGCATCTGCACTTGATTTTGATTTGCAGCATTGTAACCAGTGTTGTACTGACTTACATGTGCTTGAAAACCTGAGCTATTACCATGACCATATCCTGGTGGACCTCCTGAAGACGGCATGTGATGCATACTCAAACCTTGAAAGGCTTGATCAAACCGCTTGTAGCAAGATGAGACAACATGTCCAGGCTTACCACACAATTGACAGATGAACTTCGAACCAGGCCTGCCACCATTTATTCCCCTTCCTCTGCCTCTATTACGGCCTCCTCTATTGTTATTACCTCTGAAGTTTCCATTAAAAGCATATTGAGCTGAGGCATTAGTAACATATTGAGCAGAGACATTGTTCATGTCAGGAGAAATGACAGTGTTGTGTTTAGCCAACCTACTTTCATCGCTCATTAGCTGGTACTGAACCTGTTGAAGACTAATCTCACCTTGCCTTCCGGTCACACTAACCACTACCGCATCGTATTCGAAGCCCAGACCTCCCAAAATCTGAGAAATCAATTCAGCTTCAGTGATTGGTTGTCCAGCCGCAGCCAAATTTTCACTTATTGCCTTCATTTTTAGAACAAAATCACACACAGACATATTCCCTTTCTTAGTATTCTGCAATTCATCCCTTAATTGTAAGACTCTAGCCTTTGATTGTTGAGCAAAGAGATCTTCAAGTGTCTTCCAGACTTCATGAGAAGTAACACAATGGGTGACATGACCAAAAACAGTTTCACTAAGAGATGAAAACATCCAGCACACAATCAATTGATCAGCTTTCTTCCAAGTTATGAAATCATCATTTACAACTGTCTCACCATCACTCAATTTGATAAACTTTGGGGGACAAACACTAGATCCTAAAACAAAACCTTCTAGATCAAAAGCTCTAATTGTAGGCAGAACTTGTGATTTCCAAAAAAAATAATTGTTTCTTTCAAGCTTTATTGGAAGCTTAAAATTTAGATTTGAGGAAAGTTTAGAAACCTGAGATTTTAGCTTCTTCGACTTAGATTGTCCGCCAGATCGATTGTTTCTGTTTGTTGAACCGGAACTTGAATCTGAATCTGAATCTGAGCTTGAAGATGCCATGACTGTTAGTCGTTTAGCTCTGATACCATAAAAGACTAAAAACAAAGTGAAGAGAAACAAAGAAAAGCTTAGATTGAGCTTTAATGGAGAGAATCGGATTTGCAGAGAACTCTGCTCTTCTTTTGTATTTTTGTAATTAAATGAATCTCACACTAAAAGTGCGATTATATACAGATAAGATATTCTGTTAGAGTACAGGTCTGAGCTGGCACTTCTATTGGTTCTCAATAAACCTGATGATGGAGTTAGTTAGAATTGGCGCCAAACCATTCTTCCTTGCCGCCAAACCATTCTTCAATAGATTAGAGGAAGAGGCACTCTGATACGGTTGACCTATTGTAGTTGATATGTACCTGCTCTGTTGTCACTATATGATCAGCTTTGATATAATCTAACAGTAAAAAATAAATTTGCTAAAAAAATCAGTCAAATTAAAATAAAATAAAATAAAAAACAGTCCTCATCAAACACTCTTAAAATAATTTTATAAAAAATTTAAAGATGAAAAAAAAAAAAAAAGGAGAAGATAAAACTTGGAATTAAAAAACAAAATTAAAAAATATATATTTTTAAAATTAAAAAACTAATGGTTGAGAGAGATCCCGAAAAAATTCAAGATCTCTCTCGAAACCTATTATCAGATAGAGCTATTGCTCTATCTACGCAGCCCCTCCATCATGAAGATGGAGGATCTATCTCAGGTGGAGTTCGCTTCCATGGAGGTGATGGAGATGGCTCCTTCACGCAAGAACAGTAGGTCCGTTAAGAAATAGGTTTGGCGAGAAGAAGTGGGTCCGACGATAAGCAAGTTTGAGCACGCAAGGATCAGATTGCTCCTCCGTGCAAGGATCTTGTGTTCCTTTTAAGGAAGAGCAAATCCTCCACCGACAGTGGAGTTGTTTGCTATTGTAATTTTTTAAACTTTTGTGACATGTGTTGGTGATAATTTGTTGATAATGGAGCCAATGAAGATCGACGAAGGAAGTGATTCTCCATCTTTGATCTACTTATCCATGTCCATTAATGGTGTAAGTACTGATTTCGGGAGATTGATGGTGTAGGTACTAATTTTGGAGATAAGATTTGGGGGTTAGGGTTTTTTGGGACTGGTTGAATTTGGAGACGTTGGTGATGGTGTGGTGTTCTGAGTTTGGAGTTGTTGATGGTGTACTGTGTTCTAGGTTTGGCTTTGATGTTGATGATGGTGTTTGGGGTTTGGGTTTGATGTTGATGATGGTGTCTTATGGATGGTTTGGGTTTGGTGTTGATGATGACTATTGATTTTTTTTTTCTTTCTCATTATCACCACCATTCATTTTTTTCTTCTTCTGATTGTCACCACCGTCCATCTCTAAAATGGACGGTGGTGATGAATTGATGTTAAATATTAGTTTTTGTTTTTGTTTTTGTTTTTTAATTTTCTTCACATCTCAGCGATGGACAGTGGCAATTCTAATGGCAAGGGTCATAATGTCTAATATTTTGGTTTCCAAAGAAGAATGACCATTGCTGAAACTAGAAAGGGCAAAGTGTTTAATAGGGCAAACCACATGGAGAAAATGATTATATCCCTTTATTTAATGTGATATATATATATATAAACTAATTTAATGTGTTTAAAGTTTTTTTTTTCTTCTTATAATCCAGGGTTTTTGTTATATTTCAAAGATTTTTTTTATTAATTTTGTTTTATTTTATTTTGTTAAGTTTTTGTTAAAATATTTCATGATACGTGTTAAAGTTTAGTGGAGTTAGATGATGTGAGGTTGCCAAAATTTTGAAATTTTAATGGCAAAATTGTATTTTTAAGTCATTTACCAAATTTTTTATGTTTTTCATTTATTACCAACTCAGTAGGAAGGAGACTATTTATATGTGTTTATTTGTTGAATTTGGATCCTCTGCTAATCTGATTTTGTTCCTAACCTTTTTAAAACATGTGATTGGTTGTTAATAAAGTGGTTGTGAAAACCAATTACATCTTAACCACCTATTCATTGCAATGGTTATGTCTTATAAGATTAGATGAGATCAAGAAAATGATTAGATCACTAGAGGAACCAAATTCTTATTTGTTAGGGTTTGAACCCTAAAATCATTTTTAAAGAAATGCAGCCATTACCGTTCTTTCTCATCCTCTGAAGAAATGGATGTTAGAGTACTACTGGTCTATTGGTGGCCGTGGAATCACTCTTATGTGTTGCCAATGCAAATTATCTTGCAAACCCTCTCTTCTTCATCAAAGGATTATTGTGGCCTAAAAATGGATAGTATGGGAAATTTAAGTGAGCTTAATATGATGTATGTATACAACAAAGGACAGGTGATGGTTTGAGGTATAACTAGAATAATTGGTTTATGTCTTTCATTGTCAATATCTAACAGTTATTGTTCTGTTTTTTCAGAGATTACGTAGCGTCTACTACAAGCGAGAAAATGGTGGTTGGCAGAACTGAACCTCCTTAAGATGCTGTGCTCAAAGGTAAGGTTCTTGTTAAGAGTGGTGATAATTTGGCTGAGAAACCAGCTGTTCCTTAATGCTTTGGAGAAGAGTATATACATAGAAATAATCTATCTCAGTTTCACTTAAATTAAAATTGCGACAAATATAATTGTCTATTGATTGCAGGGATCTACATAATGTAGTTGAGAAGGTATTGATAATGCCTCTTGTGGACCATGAAGTTCCATCCCCACAACTTTCTAAACCGTGCAAGGGGTTTGCAGGAAAATCCCTTGAAGAGGTTTCACCATTCAAGCTCATGATCGCAGGCGATTCTTCTAAACAAAGGTTTATGGCTCCCAATCAGCATCAACTGCTGAGTCCAAAGGTCCAGCCAAAGTCTTGTCTGAAGATGCAGCCGCGCGCGTAATGAACTTGAGTCCACCGTTGTTGTTCATGGCAAGACCCAACATATATATCAAAGCAATCAACTCAAATGGTGGTTCATCTCCTTGCGTAGCCATCAGGGCCAGTCCTAAGTTTTTGGAGGCTCGGGGTGAAAAATTTAAAATGGGTCCTTTTGTTCAATTCCGCACGAATATATATAATATGTTTTTTTCATAGTATATAGTTTATGCGGTACCAATATCGAAAATTGTTTTATGTTTTGTTACTTTGATAACATACTTGAACCGTTTTAAATCGGGTTTTATACCATCAAAATACAAAATTTATCACACTGCACCACAATGTTGTAGATTTGAGTCTTCTCTCTCCCTAAAAAAAACCCCCAATTTATGTAATAGTGAAAACTTCAAAAAATGCAAAATTCATAATACTCATCAAACTAGTATATTCCAAATGGTTGACGTTGTTTTTTCTCATTGCATTCATCCTCATTAAAGTCCACTTTACAACTTCAATTAGATTCAAGAATCTCCATAGTAGTGCTTTATGAAACTGAATTTGACTACGTGCATATGTTTTGATTTTTTGATTTTTTGATTTTTTTTGATTTTTTACAAATGTTTGGACTTTTTTAAGTTCAATGAACTCTTAATATGTACGCTCAATTTGATCACGTGTATATGTTTGGATATTTATTTAATTTTTTACAAACGTTTGGATTTTTTTTTAAGTTATAAATTTATTATTTTCAATCAACTCTTAATATTAAGAGTAATTTGTTCATCAAAAGACAAAAACTTATAATTGAATCAGACTTTGATTTATACTCTTGACCATTACTCAATATTGCAACAAGTGTTAAATATATGATAATGATGGGATGTTTATTTTCATTGCATAAGAGGGACATGGATCAATAGTAAAAAAAAAAGGACATGGATCCTCATGTTTTTGGTTTGATTGTAATTTTAATGATGTATTTTGTGATTCTTATTTTTATTGTATAAGAGGGATATGAATTAGTAGTTTAAAAAAAAAAAAAAAAAAAAAAAAAGCGGAAAAAGTGAATAAGTACTGAAACCCTATAAAAAGTGAGAGAGAAAGAGACGCAATGGCTGGTCTAATTGTCTAAAAAAAAATGGGCATTAGAGAAATACTTGAGGGCCCTCTTATTTTGTTTTTTGTTTATGAAATTGTTGGGCTTTGTTTAAAACAAATACTCGAGCCTTCTTTTATCCGAAGCAAAATGTATTTATTGGGCCATTTTAAATTTCAACCCATATATATAAAACTCAATAATAATTCATTACAAGTAAATATAGACCCTTTAAAGGATGGGCCCTGGGCGGGCGCCCCTGAAAACCAGGCTCAGGGCTGGCCCTGGTAGCCATCAACATTTTGGATTTAGGTTTAGGTCTCAACCGCTGCCATATCAATTTAATCAAGTCCCAGTTGCTCCTAATTAATTTACCCATCGTAACACCAAGCTGCAGGTTCCTTCTTTGCATGTAGTAACGTGTAGTTATCCAGGACGTCATCTATCCATATCCTGAAACTCTCTCCAAACAGTAGTTGTGTAGCTTTTATAGTTTTTTTTTTTTTTTTTTTCTCTCTAGTGCTCTCCGGTGATACCACTGTTTTAAGAAGGCAACATACTAAGATTTTATAAAGCTTGTGTTAATGCTGCTTGAAATTGGTCCATTCTGATGGATAATACTTTTCACCAAAGTTATTTGTCTATAACCTTGTTGTTATAATGTTATTACTTTTGTCCTTTGATGTCATTTTCTTAAAGACATTATGCTCTAATACGTATTTAAGAATAATATCATTAAGAAAATGACACATTATACTTTCCTAGGTTTTGGGTGAATTGGTTTACACATTAAACTTTACATATCCTAAAACTTAATATCTGAAAATTTCTAGTTCGAGAATGGTATGTTTTCTTTTTATTAGACTTGCTTCATATAAAGTCAGGTACCCACTTGTCATGAAACTTAAATTAGATTTTTCAAAATTGTGTACCCTTCTACGTTAGGAAATTAAATTTCTCCATTGTATTTGGTTTGTACCCTTACATTTACCATTGGTGGATCGATGCTAAAAGTGTTAGGGTGCCAAGAGTCATAGTGTGATCCACGTAGAGTACGTTAGAGTGTGATCCACGTAAAGTAGAGTCTTCATATGCTGCCTAGATTTGGCGATATTAACTCTAGGCAATAACTCTTTACACTCCTTATTGCAGATTCATGTCTTACAGCTCCGGTTGATGTAATTATGAAGAGCCTTTGTCTGTAATTATGTTTTGAGTAACTGTAAATGTTAGTGAAGATTTTAATATAAAGGGGTCCTCCACTGCTTATCGCTAATGGTTGACAAGTGCTAATGTTGCTCATGTTATCAAATATTAATTGGATGGCTTCTCTTGACCATCCGGATATTAAACCGGTGGCGCATTGCTTTGTTAAGTTGAAATATTAATTAGGGCCAAAACCATAAATAGCCTTAAAATTAGGGAAGTATTCAAAGATGTCATTTCTCAATAACTTCACTATTTTTATCCAAGAGAAATGTTTTTTTGGACAAAAATACCCTTGATGAATTTATGACATGTGAGAGAAAGATTTTTCTATAATCATCTCCATCATTGACATCTACTGATGGAACATGTGTAATGATGTTAATATTTCATCGTATAATCATTTTGATATTTTATTGTATAAAGTTTCTGGAAACATTTTCAAATGACTTTTGAGGGGAAAAACGATATCAAATTTTTGCTCATAATATACAATTGGAATCGTTTCGGCTAGGAAAACAATATTTTGTTGAGAGAAAATAGTAGAGAGAGAAACACAAATGAATGAGAGAACCAAGAAAAATCTACGAAGAGAGATAAAATGTCAATGGAGATTCAAGTTATTAAAATTGATGAAAGTAAAAACTTAAAATTGATAAGAGAGAAAACTTAAAAGAGAGAAAGAAAAAAAAAAAAACTAATTAAAGATGATGGATATGGAAGTCAACAAAATAATTTTAAAGGGTATTTCTGTTAAGCCACCCATAAATATGGATAACAACAGTTAACTTATTGAGAAGGGATAAATGTGAACAACATCATAATTTTATGGATAAATACTAGAATTTCCTCTATTAGTTATGGTTTCTTACTTTTGAGTTGGCATTAGTTTTTCTCTTTGTGCTTCTATGACCATGGAAAATATGAGTTCCTTTTAAGGATAATTACTCCGGTGGCCACTTATTTGTTCCCACACTATCAAAATGGCCATTAGATGGGGATTTCATTTCAAAATGGTCATTTTTGGTGAAAAGTGTGACACTAATGGTCATTCCATCCAATTCCATCCAATTCCGTTAAATGAGTGGCATTTTGGTAAATAAGGGGATGACATTAATTTATTTTAGATTTTTTTTTTGGAAATCAATTTTTGCTTTTGTTTTTTGAAAAAAAATAATTATATTTAGTATGTGTATATACGTATAGCACTATGTAGCACGGATACGGATACGGGATACGATACGGCACGATACGGGGATACGACAAATCTTCAAAAACTAGGATACGGATACGGCAGGATACGTCAATTAAAATAATATATATTTATATTTAAAAAATAATAATAATATTTAAAAACATATTTGATAATTCATTCAAAATCAAAACATATTCATAATCCAAATAAAACATGTTACATAAGTCGAACATATTACAAAATCCAAATAAAACATTCGTCACATAAGCCATAACATATTATAAAATTCAAATAATACATTAAAAAAAAAACTCATAAAACATATTTTAAATTCCTAATTAACTTCATTATCATCATTCACATTGTTAAAGGATCTAAATAATTTGGCATCTAACTCTGGTTTATCAAGAGAAAGGTTTATAATCCCAAGTATCCCGGTATTCTCCATATCAATGGAATCAAGACAAAATTTCCTTACAATTTCATTTTGACCCCTAAAATTTTGAAATTATAATTTGACCCCGTTTTATACTAAAAATAATTATAATATTGCACCAAACGTATCCTCCAAGTATCCCCTAAGTATCCTCCAAGTATCCCACAAGTATCCCCCAAGTATCCTCTAGTCAAACTTGTGAAAAAGTCAACGGATACGCCATTTGGAGTATCGGATACGTACCCTGGAGTATCCGAACTGGATATTAGTTCGATACGAGTTACCTCCAAAAAATGGAGTATCCGTGCTTCCTAGGTATAGCATATCTCAAACAAAATATTACATATTAATATACTTCAATTTTTAAACCAACTAGTGTGTAACGCACGGGTTTTATTAAAAAAAAAACATATATATATATATATATATATATATATATATATACAATTTTTCTATTGTCAGTTCGAACTAATAAAAAATATATCAGTCCTTGCATGTGAACCATTGGATTTAAATACTTTTTTTTTTTTGGTACAATGGGGGGCTACAGCCCAGAAAAGAAAGAAACTAAGGCGAAAGAAGGGGCATCAGGGACTGCCTTAGCCAGACAGCAGGATTTAAATACTTTGACTTGGCTGCATGTACTTGTCAAAGTATCTTTTAAATCCAATGACCCATATGCAAGGAACTGATATATTTTATATCAGTTCGAACTGATAATAGAAAGACTGTATATATATATATATATATATTTAAAATATGTCATGTAATATAATTTTGTATACCCAAAGTGCTTCATATTCTACAAATCTTTTTGTCAATTAAGGACTTTGGGTATACAAAAGTCCATAATTTTGCAATTAGAATGTAATAAAAATTCCTCTTTAGTAGTAATTATTTCTGTTAAAGATGCGGTATTGTTTTGGATTCCAACTTGACTTATAAAACTTCTATACTTCTCATCATTTTCCTTGTATCATGTCTTTTGAGTGGAAGGTGAATAAATTCTTAAATTTAGAAAATCAACTAAACTAAAAAACTAATCACATTAGCTGTATTTAGAAACATTAAATCAGAAAAATCAAATGGACCTAAAACATTAATCACATTAGTTGGATCTAGAAAACTAATTTCATTATCCCATTAATTGTGGGATTGACACTTGATTTTATGATTAGTTAATGAATACAAAAAATAGAAATAAACTAGTTTGCAGCCTGCACGATGTGCGGGAATTGTAAAATATAACATAATAATAATTTAATGGTCATTAGATAATTTATTGGTCGATCCAATATATTGGATGCATTGTAGATGAAGAACAATCTTGTGGTATTTATATAGATTTACTTATTTACCATTTCGAACTTCCAACCTGCATAATATGTTTATTAAAATTGGTAATTTAAAAAATATAATCTATATGTTAATTTCTATTCATCAATTTGTTTCACATTCTAGAGGATCTTATATTTATATATATCATAACCCACACTAATTTTCAAAATATAATAAGTAAAATTTAATATATACAACATTAACATATTTAGCAACCATACCATTTACCAAGATTATTATTGCTTGTGTATCAAAATGATTGGAGGGTACAATTTCTAAAAAATCCAAGAACACATAGTTATTTTGAGAATCGATCTATGCTTGTTACAATGCATGAATGTTAATTGATGTTCATTCTCTTCAAGTGTACGTTGTCCCTTAGTCTTCATTGCCATCTAGATTCATAATATTGTTTTTTAATTATTAATTAGGCCATTTAATTATGTGCACTAGATGTTGATGAATTTGGAAATCTGGAGAAAATATCAGATACACTTGATGTGTTAATTCTTATGTGTAGAGGTGGGCATGGATCGGTTCAGTTCGGTTTTGGCCAAAACCATATTGAACCGGCATATATTCGGTTTTTAAAAATGTGAATCGATTTGAATCATTTTGAACCTGAAAACCGAATTGAACCGAACACTTTTATCTCGATTCGCTTCAATTCAGTTTTGGACCTATTGGGCTTTGAAGGTTTTTTTATATGTTTTATAATTTTTTGGGCCTTTAAGCTACTTTTTGGCATTTGAGCTTAAACCTTTTTAAGAAAATATAATATTTAAAAAATAATTTAAACAAAATACAACCCAGTTTTCAATCCAAATCTTAAATTTCAATCATATTCTGTCTACATACACAATAAAAAATATAAAATCTTCATAACTTCTATAAAATAGAAGTCCAAAAATGTAGTACATAATATAGTTCAAAATAAATCATCATCAACAAATAGTCCATAATAAAATTGAACTTCACTAAATAATTCATTAAGACAATTTGGTTTATTCGGTTTGGTTCGGTTTTGTAAGTTCGAAACTGAAACTGAATCGAATTCAATTCAGTTTTCAAATTTCAAATCGGTTTGAACCGAATAGAAGCCATGAACCGAACCAAACATCATTTTTTGGTGTTTGGTTCGGTTTGGTTCGGTTCAGTTCGGTTTCGGTTTTTATGCCCACTCTTTCATTTTTTGGTGTTTGGTTCGGTTTGGTTCGGTTCGGTTCAGTTCGGTTTCGGTTTTTATGCCCACTCTTCAAGCTGGAATTTTTTTTTTTTTTTTTTCCACTTTCCATAAGAAAAACCACTCTAACGTTAAGTGAATCAAAAAAAAAAAAAAAAGTCTTTCTTTGATTCAAGCGGATGATCAAATATAAACGATGTTAAAAAAAAAAATATCAAATTATTTCTACATTGAATGGGCTATGATTAAAATGAATTTATCTTACTCTTTGATTATTATTTAAAAAAAAAAACAAAGCATTCTTAATTTATATTCTAAGATGAACACAGTGTCAAGACTCAATAATACAAATGGAAATTTAATTAATCGTCAACTTATAGTATCTAACCATTAAAAATGTTCAAGTTGTTAGTTTACGAACACCATTGCTAAATCAATTCGATGTTCACTCCTCATTTGCAGATCCACCGCTCTGGTCGTAATGCTTTCTTTCATACCTCTGGTTCCTCACTAACTTGGGATTCATCTGCATCATAAAAAATAAAAAAAAATAAAAAATTCATACCTATAATAAAATCATTAACTAAAACTTAAAAACAGAACATCTGAACTAACATATGACAATAAGGTTAATATTCAAAAAAATTAAAAATTATTAAAAAAAATATTCAGAAGAATGTACCTTTCGATTTGTAGTAGAGGCAACAAATAATATTATAAATTATGGTATTTATTTAAAAAAATTAAACAACAATTATATAGGTAAGAATATATATTAAAAAAATAACAAAACAAAAACAAAAGAATGTACCTTTCGATGAAAGGTATGAGAGAGTTATAGGATCGATATCAACCGATTGAATAGATTATATATATAAATAAGTTGAAAGGGAGGAATACAAAAAGGATTTTAAAAGGAAAATGGAAAGTTTTAATATTTATTAATAATATCAATATTAATTATTAGATACGAAAGTTTTTTTTTTTTCTTTAAATTACCATTATTGCTTAACACATCATATGACTGGCTTCTATTATAAGGACTACTAAAAGGACCACAATACATAATGTGTGTCATTACTTGGACCGTTGGGCATTAGTTGATTTCTTTAAATGCTATATAATCTTCACAACAATTAATAACTTTAAAGACTTTGAATTTTAATCATATTTCTTCTTTACTATAAGTAGTTTTAATGCATATTTATTCAATACCAGACCAACGGCCTCTCTAGTTCTCACTGTTTACAACTGATATTTTTAATGAAACCTTAATTTTGTCCATTTATTTTCACTGTCAATGTAGTGGAGTTGCCCACCTTTTCACGTCCTTGTATTAAATAATAATATCCCTTATATAAATCTTCCCCGACATATGAAGCATGCAAATCTGTGAAAAAAAGTAAAAGTAAAATATTAAAACAAAATAATTAGTTGGATACGAAAGGTTACCGAGTTAAATATTTTTGTTTAACTTAGCATATGAAGCATGTAAATATGCACCAAAGCTCCAAAGGTAAAAGTAAAATACCACATTGAAACAATACAATAAATTAACTCCATTTATTTATTATCTCATTGATGATAGGATTGCCTCTTGACGATAGAATTGTCCTTTAATAAATAAATACATACATATGAGTTAAATGAAATTATAATGAAATTTGATATCAAATCTCTTAAACGGCGATATGTGGCGCCTTAAGGTTCTATTTTACTATATTATATAGATATAGATATAGATAAGGGGAATGTCAAAAGATAAATAAGTAATAATAATATTAGAAAGTAATAAATATAATAAATGGAATAGAAATAATATCAAAAGATAAATAATTATTAATAGCATGAATATGAGTAAATAAATCAATTATTAGATAGATGGTAAATTGTAATTTAAAGCCAAAGCTCTCTCACAGCGACACGTGGCGCTGTGAGGGTTCCATTTTACTATATTACTATATTGCATCCCACACGATGTGTGGGAATTATAAAATATAACGCAACAATAATTTAAATAGTAATGATTTAATTTATTGATTTAAGATATTGGATGCATTGGTGATGAAAAACAATCATGGGGTATTTCTCTAGATTTATTTCTTTGACATCTCCAACATAAAATTAATTAATGATCAGATCAAGCCTCCTCATGTGGTATACTGAGACTCTATGATAATATAATATTCATCAAGCATTAAAGGAAAAATATATGATCTTATAATAGTAATAATTCTCATTAAATTAGATACTGTCAAACAAAAAATTCTCATTAAATCTAGAAAGTTAAGAGAGTTTCTTTTGACAATCCAATTTTTTCTTTTTACACTTCTTTTCTTAAAACACTCCATTCTCAAAATTTAAATTTTAAAAAATTATAAAGACACTTCATTTTATTATAAGATTATCCTTTTTATCTTTTTTGAATTAAATTATTAAAAAAAAGAAATTATTTCTCCTAAATCATTAGATTAATTATTACATATTAAATATTTTCTCCTAAATTTTTAATTACCATATTAAACTCTTTCTCCTTCAATACATATCTCTAATTTTCTATCTTTATTCTTTCTCAAGCAAAACTAACATTTAAGAAAAAAAAACTTCTTAATATGCTTGATTTTTAGGAACTATATGTATGTATATACTAAAAAATATATATATATTTGAAATATGAAAACGCTTTTTGTTACTTTTGTAGGTATGTGATTGTCTAGAGAACTTTAATTCTTTCAATAGTCTTAAAAATTCTAAGTTTAATCGAATCTAGTTGAAACAATTCAAGCTTTCGGATATTTAAAAAAAAATATATATATATATATATATATATATATTTTAAAATTGACTTTTTAGTATATATATTACTGTTAGTAAAAAACTAAAATATTCATAAGTTATTTTTTCTTTAACTATTATTCAGAGATTGATAGAAAGTATGGAAATATGATTTTTTTTTTCTTTTTTTAATGGAGAGAGATTAATTAGGAGAAAGTGTTTAATATGGTAATAACAAATTTAGGAAAGAGAGTTTAATATTTAATATTTAATCTAATGATTTAGGAGAGAGATTTTTTTTTTTTAATAATTTAATTAGTTTGCAGTGTCTTTAAATTTTTTTGTCTTGTTTAGTAATTTTGATTTAGGTTAAAATTGTCATTAATAAAAAAAATTAAATTGGAGTGTGAATAGATAATTTATGGATTGTAAGGAGAAGCTCTCGAAAGTTAATTGAAAAAAATAAAGAGTTGAAGAATATAAATCTGAAAGGTTGAATATAATTTTTTTAATGGCCAAGCCTTCTCATGCCGACACGTGTCATGTTAAGGCTCCAAAATAAGATACAATAATTAATAGTATAGAAAAATTAAGAGCCAATCCCATAATTAATGGGATAATGAATAGAATGAAGAGTCAATTCCATAACTAATGTGATAATTAATAAATTTTCTTAATGAACCAAAAATAAAATAAAATAACTTACCAAATATTATTATTATTATTATTATTGTTATTATTATTATTATATAGTTAAATAATTAACAATAATTAAAAAAAAAACTAATTAATATGAATTTATGGCTTGTTGGCAAAACACAATTATGGCTTGTCTTTTAATCTTACCAAATAATGGAATACCTCAAAAAAAAAAAAAAAAAAAAAAACTTAATATTTAAAAATAAATTTATTCACTATCCCATTAATTATGAGATTGCCTTTTGATGTCCTATAGATATGTGATTTATGAAAAAAAAAATTATATTATTAAAAGTTATTACACTTAATAACTACTTAATAGCATTGGTAAAAAAAAAAAAAAAAAAAAAAAACTTAATATTTAAAAATAAATTTATTCACTATCCCATTAATTATGAGATTGCCTTTTGATGTCCTATAGATATGTGATTTATGAAAAAAAAAATTATATTATTAAAAGTTATTACACTTAATAACTACTTAATAGCATTGGTAAGAAAAAAAAAAAAAAAATTATGGCTTGTCTTTTAAATTTACCAAATAATGTAATACTTCAAATAATAATAATAATAATACTTAATAATTAAAAATTAAAAATTGTTTATGATATTGGTTTAGAGAATTTATTCCTTATTCCATTAATTACGGGATTGCCTTTTGATTATCTATTGATATGTGATTTATGGAAAAAAAAATATTTTATTAATTTTTTTTTACAATTAATAATAACTACTTAATAGCAAAAGCTTTATTGCTCTTTGAGACTCCATTATACTAAATTTTCTAAACATAGATATAATAATATTATTTATCAAGCATTAAAGGAAAAATATATGATTTAATAATAGTAACAATTCTCATTAAATCTAGAAAATCAACTATGAATTGAAAAAAACTGAAGGGTTAAATATAATTTTAAAAATATTAATTAATGGTTAAGCATTCTCATGTTGACACGTGGCATGTTGAGGCTCTATGATAATATATTATTCATCAAGCATTAAAGGAAATATATAGGATTTATTGATAGTCATAATTTTCATTAAATTTAGAAAATCAACGGTCAATTGAAAAAAAAAAAAATGAAGAGTTGAATATAAAACTGAAGGGTTGAATATTTAAAAAAAAAAAAAAAAACTCATTAATGATCAAGCATTCTCATACCGACACGTGGCATGTTGAAGCTTAAGATATTATATAGATATTTTAATTTGTTTTGTAAAATATTTGTATATTACCATTTATAAGAATAATTGAAATTCGAAAACATTTATTTTTAGAAATAATCATACTGTATTTAATGCATATTTAATACATTCTAAACAGTTAAAAAGAAAACAAAACTAAAAAGGTATATTTTGATATAGATGAGTAATTTTTGTAATTAATTATAGCTTATAATCTATAATTTGGGGAATATAATAATAAAATAAATATACCAAATATTTGATTAAATTTTAGAGTTTTGACTTTTGAAATTATTGCTTCAAAGATGAGCCAAAATGGTTTTTACAGAGATAACCCTGTAAAATTAACAGTCGTTATGGAAAAATCTGTCAAGTTGCCAAGTCTAAATTATAAGAATTCCAAAATACCTTTGCATTATATTAAATAAAAACACAAAAAAAAAAAAAAAAAACAACAAAAAAAAAAAGATGGAGGATGCATAAAAATGTAGTAAAAGGAACAGAGTAAAATCGATCTAAAAAATTTGATATAAACCGGTCTCCTTATCCTCTCACATTCACAGAAAACTCCAAAGAACAAAACACCCATAACCAAGCCCTTATTTACAATAAGCTCGACGCTAGAATTGGTCAATGTTGTTATTATGACAATATTTGCATATTCGTATCATAAAATCTTGCTTTTGTGAACTTATTGGCACTCAAGAGATCGATGACCTTTTCTGACAGTGGCAACTTGACCATAATTGATCCTAAAAAGCTGACTCCTCATCGGAAACCATAATCTGCAAATCAACACATAAAGACATAAGTTAATTTACACAATATAATATAGCAATATTAGAAATGCAAATTTTGTAAAGAATGAAGAAAAGGGTACCTGATAAAGAAAAAGAAAACAGGAGAAAAACATGGATTACCTTGCTTTTCCTTAAAAATGTTGAAATGAATAGCCAGAGCAAGAAAGAGAAACAGGGAGGACCTTAAGAATGTTGAAATGAGGGCTATATATAGAAAAATATTAGAGAGGAGCAGAAGATTGTAATGAATTATTTTTGGGACTCTTCATATTATCGTGTATAAATATATAACTAATTAACAATACATTATTTGTCAAAAAAAAATTAACAATATATATTAAATAGGGCAGTTCGTATTATGCAAGGGAGATGAACCAATAAGAGAGAATTTAATATCAAAACTCCATTAATTATTAGATAGATGCTATGAGTTTATGGTGAGAAGTGCAAAAACTCCTTTAAATCTAAAGCCACCACACGACGACACGTGTCAATGTGATGTTCCATTTTACTATGTTATATAGATATAGATATATAGAATTTAATACCAAAGCTTCTTCACGCCGACACGTGGTGCCTTGAGATTCAACTTTAGTATATTATGGTATATAGCTCGCATGATATGCGACGACATTGTAAAATATAAAATGAAAACTCATAAAAATTAGGCATGAATCAAAAATTTTATATGTTATATTTTCAATAAAATTAAAATTTCCACCATTATTGATTGAAAAACAATAATCACCACTCTTATTTATAAATAAAGGTATGAGAAAGTATATCAAATCATCACTTTTTTATTGTTCAGAATGTATTAAATATGCATTAAACGATCCGTTTTTTTTATGGAATTAATGGTAAATTTTAAAAACATATCAATGGTAATATATTAATGATTTTTTTTTTTTAGTAACCCAAAATTAAAATAATAATATTTAATCAAATTTATAAAAAAAGATACAATTAATAACTAAATAATAAAAATCAAGGCAATTTATATCATATATATTAATTGAAGGTTGAGACTCTCCATCTCAGGGAAAAACACAAATCTCTCATAATATAAAAATGCTTCAAAATTAAAATATTTAACACAATCAACCGCTTAACACAATCAATTACCAGTATTTTTTAAATTTTCAAATAAAATTGTTAACAATTAACACTAAAGAATAAAATACACCATTAAAATCCATTTATTTCCTATAAAAAAAATAAAATAAAACAAAACAAAATCCTCACAATTTATATAATTATTGAGAAACTGGTTTGATCAGGCTTATCATTATATTTGAATATCCAAAGTTTGATCAACTGCTTAGCATGCATGAATTAATGGAGATAGTACTAAAACTGTGGATTCAAGCACCACTCTTTTTTTCATAACTTTCATACTTAAGAAAATAATTAATTTAAAAAGTATACAAATTTACTGTTTTTGCCTTAAAGAATTGTAATAATTTTTAATATATATATATATATATATATATGTATACAGTTTTTCTATTGTCAGTTCGAACTAACAAAAAATATATCAATTCCTTGCATGTTGGCCATTGGATTTAAATACTTTGACTTGACTGTATGCACTTGTCAAAGCAGCAATCAATTTTCAATTAATGTAATAAATAATTTTCAATTCACTTATATAATAAATTAAACAACCATACAATTCTATATCAATATAATATACAAATAAAAAGGCAAACAAGAGTCTTAAAAAAAAATCAAGAGGCAATCCGTTAATCACAAAATCAATAGGTAATTAAGAGAAAATCTCGTAATTAATGCGATAATATATAAATTCTGTTAACCAATTCCATAATTGATTTTTAAACAATTAATATTCATAATTGTAATCAAAGTGTCAATTCACATGCTTTTTTTATATATATAGAAATAAATACGATCAGATTATTCTATATATATATATATATATATATATATATATATTAATTTGTTCTAAAAAATATTTAGTATATAAAAAGAAGAAGAAGGTATTTTCGAGTAAATTGGCGGTGTATTTAGAGGTTTTATAATAATTATTATTTTTATATAAACAACGTTTATTCTAGAAATACTTGTAGAAGTATTCAATTTTTTTTTTAAACTCCATGGAGGTTATTGTCAAGCCTAGTGATAAATTAATTTATTTTTTCTAAGGACATTCCATTTTTTTTTTTTAATAAACTCACTTTTATATATATATATATATATATATATTCACGTGTCCTATTATGGAGATGTAAATAGTAGTGAAGTAATTTATTTTTATTATCATACAAATTTTATTTATTTATTACCATTTATAAAATATATTATGAGTGAATTTCATATATTTAGGAAAAGAATTAATTGAATTGAATGCAATAATTAATTTTTTTAATATATTATCATAAATATTTGATTAAACATTATTATTTTAAAATTTTGTTATATTATCATTAATATATTACTATTGATATTTTTTAAAATTTTACCACTAATTCCATATAAAACGGATTACTTTCTTATATTTAGGAAACGAATCAATTGAATTGAATGCAATAATTAATGTTTTTAATATCTTATCATTAATATTTGATTAAAAGTTATTATTTTAAATTTTTGTTATTTTATCATTAATATATTACTATTGATATTTTCTTAAAATTTACCACTAATTCCATATAAAATGGATTACCTTGAATTTGGTATTTACAATTGATATTTTTATTTGTTTTGGAAAATATGTATTGATTATCATTTACTATATAAGAATAAGTAAAGTTCAAAAAATTTTATTTTTGGAAATAATCATAATGTATTTAATGCATATTTAATACATTCTAAAAAACCAAAAAGAAAAGAAAACAAAAAGGTTAAAAATAGAAAGAAAAAAAAAACAATTAAAAAATTATGTGTACATTTCCTTTTTTTTTTTTTTTTAAATTCAGGTATTAGATACCTGAAAACCAGGTAGATACAATTTTTTTTTGAAGAGGCAATACATTGTTAGATTTAGAACCAAAGACTATAACCATAATATTTATCTATAGTAGTAGTCTGTCTATCGAATCCATCATCCATAAGTACAGAGCACCTCACAAATCTCAACCAGTCCATTGATTTTCTGCATTGGTGGTGATAAGCGGGATGCTAGCCATACCGAAGGGTTGCATAGCGAAAAACATATAATTGAAAATCCAAGCCCGCCGAAGTTAAAATTCCTTGTTTCAAGTTTTGTTAACCAAACCAAACATGATAAAGATACCAAAATATGTCACAACAATAATCAATCTAAAATTACCTTTTAAACTACTAAAATGTTTCCTGAAAAAAATAAAAAAACAAAAAATTAAGAAAATGACACATGAGAAAAGGCTTTTTACAAAGTAATAAAAAAATTTATAGAAATTACTCTCACCTCCAAATGCCATCCAATACCTCCATCTTTTAGGTGTTTTTGAGTTTATTTGTGAGGAAGAGTCATTGGAATGAGATGAGAAAATGTGAGATTTTGGGTGGTTTTTATAGAGAAAATTGAGGAAGATGGGAGGGCTTTTGGTTATTATAATTATGTGGTTTAATTGAATAAACTTAAAGTTTGATTTAAAGGGGAATATGATGGGGTTTTGATGTTTTATTATTGATCATGACAATAACCATTAAGAGAATATATTTTTAAAAAGCTTAAATAATTGAATTAATGTTTTTATTAATTGTTATCGTATTTAAATTTAAAGCTCTCTCACGGCGACATGTGGCGCTGTGAAAGTTTATTATTATATAGATATATATGATTATATATGTTGATTGACAATAATGTTAGACATTAACCTTTTTTTTTTTTTTTTTTTTTTGGTACATATATTAAAAGTTCATTATGATAAACAATGTCAAAAATATTTTTGAATAATATTTAGTTATTTAAGCAAAATAATTTATAATAGAAAAAGAAAACAGTTAAGATGAAAGGTTAAAAAAAAAAAAAAGATTTTATCACCAAAAAAGACTTTATCACCCAAAAGTTAATGTCTAACATTATTATCAATCAACATATATAATTGGCTTAAAAATTGAAGTATATTAATATGTAATATTTTGTTTGAGATATGCTATACATATATACACATACTAAATATAATTATTTGTTTCAAAAAACAAAAACAAAAATTGATTTCCAAAAAAATCTAAAATAAATTAATGCCATCCCCTTATTTACCAAAATGTCACTCATTTAACGAAATTGGGTGAAATTTGATAGAATGGTCATTAGTGTCACACTTTTCGTTAAAAATGGTCATTTTGAAACAAAATCCCCATCTAATAGCTATTTTGATAGTGTGGGAACAACTGAGTGGCCGCCGGGTAATTATCCTTTTATAAAATGAGTAAGCTAGAGACTAAGAGGTGAGTGGGTCATGGCGGGTTGGTAATCCATAATTATCTATAATAAATTTGTAGATATAGGTTAAACCAAAAAGTTACTTCTTGTTAGCTCATTTAAACAAATATTTTATTAATGACCTTTTAGTAAAGATGGTTGTGCACCTCCCTTCCACACCTAGTGGTCAATGGTTCGAGTCCCACCATGTGTATTTTATAAGCATGTGTAAGGAGTTTTCTCCCGGTTTATGAGAGCAACCCTCTCTCTGGTTGTAAGAGTTGTAGTCCATATGTAACCTCTTCTAGGAGTTGTATTAGCATGACTAGTTTCACACACATGAAACCAGAGGAAGAATATCACTGTACTAGTTTCACACACATGAAACCAAAGGAAGAATATCACACTGCCTCAACTCAGAAGCGTAAAGCAGCCTTTGATAATTGTGGTTTGGTCAACAACAACAGATGGTTAGACTTGGGTTGACTCTTAACTCTAGGTTGTTAATTAACAACTTTAGTTAGTTAATTAACTATAGTTAAATAACAGAAAAGCTGACATCAGCTGTTTGTTAAGAAATTAGTCAGAATCTGGACCAGGTTCATTGAATCCAATTGTTAGAATCTAGACCAGGTTCATTGAATCCAGTAGTCACGTTTTGTGTATGTTAACTGGTATATATATATACCAGGTCTTGTAATTCTTCTTCAATACAATGAAAATACTCTGAGATAATTTTCTCTCCATTAATGGAGTTTTACAGAGCTTAGATTAGCTTCTTTTTCTCTCTTAGAACTTTAATCAAACACTTTACACTTCTTTAACCTCCCCCGATAGTAGAAATAGTATTCCGGACCGTTCTTATAGAGTCTTATTAATCTAATTGGATCTCGACAGTAGTTGAATTTCAAATATATATATATATATATTTTAACAAAAGGACATGATATTGTTGGTGCATGACAACTCATCAGGATCTTATCTACATACATGTCATAAAGTGCTGCTCTTTCTGTTATCTGGATATTCCACATAGATGCCCTATGTATATATATTGATACTCATCACTTGCACGGATGTATATAAGTCTATAGTAGTGTTTTAGAAACCAAGTAAAGTATGAGTGGATGGGAGAGTTGCAAGGTGTTAATAGCTATGGTGGTGTTGCAATTTATATATGCAGGGGTTGCTCTCTTCACCAGAGCTGCTTTTGTAAATGGAATGAGTCCCAGAGTCTTTGTTGTCTATAGGCAAGCTATAGCAACTTTCTCCATGGCACCTGTTGCTTTTTTTTCAACAAGGTAATTACATTTTTATTTATCAACTGTGTATGAATTGGATAACAAATCAAATTGATGCCTTCTCTAATCATGGTTGTTATTGTTGTTGTTAGCAGGAGTAATTCAAGTAGGTCGTCGGTGGGTTTAAAGGGCTTTGCTTGGATGTTTGTAGCCTCTCTTATTGGGTACGTAATTATAAGTTTCCTAGCTAGTCAAATGGTGTTGCTGTTTTGTTTTTTTTTTTTTTGTTTTTTTTGTTTTTTTGTTTTGAAGCACATGGTATTTTTAATTAGAGTAATAAATTTGGTGTCTAAATCTGGTGCCCAAAGGATGTGGCAACACTCTAGTCCATTCATTTAAATCATTAAATCATACAAATCTAATACAATTTAAATGAGATTTAAATGAATGGACTAGAGTGTTACTATATCATTTGGACACCAAATTTAAGCAAGGTAGCATTACTCTTTTAATTATTAATTATTAATCATATTTTATGTTATGTTTTTTTCTTATGGCAGTGTAACAGCCAATCAGAATGCTTATTTCGAGGGTATATACTTAGCCTCTTCAACGATGGCAAGTACAATGAGTAATTTGATCCCTGCAGTCACTTTTTTAATGGCTTTCATTGCTGGGTATATACACACAAAATTCAAATCATTAAATCTTTACGATCTAAATATATATATATATATATATTTTAAAACTTTTGACAAATCTCAACAATATACCACAAGAAAAATTTATTAATAACAGACAAAAGACACCTATTGAAAAGAGACATGATGAAGATAATTCCAAAATAATTCATTGTAGCAGGAAGTCTATGATTAATTGTTGTTCAAAAAAGATATAATTAACAACAAATCATGACTGAAAAATAAATAAATAAATAAAAGCTGCTCTAGCTATTTGTTTTATAGAACAAATCTTTTACATGTTTTAGTACTTTGTAATTAAATTGATCAGATGGGAGAAAGTAAATATCCGGAGCTTAAGAAGTATAGGCAAGGTAGTCGGAACAGTCTTCTGCGTTACTGGAGCCATTTCGATGGTGTTGCTCAAAGGGACAAAGCTATTAAATGCAGAATTCAACCATCCTTTAAAATCAATCTTCTTCAGTCCTGGAAATGATGATAGAAATTGGTTGCTGGGTTGCCTACTTCTCTTTGGAAGCAGCTGTTTTTGGTCATTTTGGATGATATTACAGGTACCAATATTTAATTTGCTCTCAAAAAATTTCACTCACATGCATACAACATTTGATCATTTGATTAATTACTCAAATTTGTACTGAGATCAGGTCCCGATTTCAGCAAGCTGTCCTGATCACTCACAATCATCTGCTTGGATGTGCTTTTTGGCAACATTACAATCAGCAACTTTTGCTTTGCTTGTAGAGAAAAACCCTCAAGCTTGGTCTTTGCATTCATTACTTGAATTGGGTTGTTGTCTATATACAGTAAGCCGTCATTAATCAATTTTTCTGGCTATATATGAAGATTAGTTTTCCAAATCAACTTAATTTGCTTGGTTTTCTAAGATTTTACATGGACTTAATTGAAATTATTTTAAACAGGGAATTGGATTGGCTGTGTCTTTTTTTATTCAAGCTTGGTGCATTTCCAAAAGGGGACCACTCTTCTGTGCAATGTTCAATCCTTTATGCACAGTCATTGTGACCATTTTTGCTGCTCTGTTTCTACATGAGGAGATCTATATTGGAAGGTATACAATATTCACTCAAACATCTTGGAAATTCTTTTTTTTTACCTATCAAAATTTGTAGTTTTTTTTTAAGAAAAAAAAAAACGGTTTTTTTAACCCAATTTAAAGAAGTTTATAAAAATTTTAAGAAAGGGTTTTGACGAATTTTGAAGTCATGCACATATAGCTACATCAAAAACAGATATGTATTTAAAATTGTGAAGTCCAATCTATAGTTTTTTATGTTTTACTTCAGCTTGATAGGTGCATGTGGTGTGATAATGGGATTATACATTGTTCTATGGGGAAAAGCTAAAGATCTTCAAGAGATCACACAACAAACAAATCCAAAGATGGAAAATGACCAAACAAGGATTGTGCAAGTCTTAATAGAAGAGCCTTTGGAGAAGAAAAGCTGTAAAATTGACTTGGAGGAACCACTTCTGTCTAAGAAATCAACCATCTTTGATCCAAATTAAAACAAAATATTCAGTAGTTATTTCCTTTTCTGTTTTGGTTGAGAAAATATAAATAATGAGTTATTTATTGACTCCAATTTTAACAAATCAATTCAGTCGTATGTAACCATATTTATATTTGCAAGTGCAATATATATATTTTTTCATATATTACAAAGTCCAATTGCTAATAAAACATTACACTAATAGAGTGAATTCAGGGGGAGCCTAGATCAAGTAATAATTGAATTTAAACTTCTAAATAGAAAGAACAAATTTTATTTTTATTTTGTTAGAAGGCAAACTTCTGTTATACATTCCTTAAAAATCAAGTAAATCGATGTAAATTGTACAGTCGTAGAAAAAGTACACATATTGATGCATTGCCGGTATAGGTGATCAAGCTTATTGATTCTAGAAATATCCATGGTTATGAATAAATGCAAACTCGTTGATTCAATTGAATATCGAGAAAGCAAATACAATCAAACTTTTATTATTCAACTTTAAATATGCCATCAAATGGCTACAAAACTCCTTTAAATAAGATTAGAATCAATGGTAGGCCCATGAATTTTAACCAGGTAGGACACTTGAATATATATTAAAAAATACTGAAAAATTAAAATCATAGTAAAATGAGTTTTTTTTTTTTAAACAAAAAAAAGGTTTTTTAGATAAAATAAAACAAATAGAACACTTACTCAGATAAATTAAATAATCTTACATTCAAAAAGAAATAAAAACAAGAAAAAATGTTAAAAAAATAAATAATAACAAGAAAAACAACATAAATAATGAAAAAAATTTAAAAGAATAAATTACAATCTAATTTTATAATAAGAATTTTTTTTTTTTTTTTTTTTGCATTTATAATGAATTCAATTTAAATTTATACAAAAATATTTTATTAATAAATATTACTAGACATGTTTTTAAATTTTTTATTCTTCAAATTATTGGTAAATTATTGATTTATTGATTCTAAATAAATTAAAACTATAAAATAAAGAAAAATACTAAGGATAAAAGAAGATGAATCATAATAATAGATTGACTATTTTAATCCAATAAAATAAAATTTGAGATTTTATGGTTTATTGATTGGACGTGTTAGGTATGTCAAACTAAAACTATTAGAAATAATAAAAATCCAAAATAATAATAGATAATTTAATATAAAATAAGAAAATGAATTGTTTTGTTTTAAAAGAAATGAAAATTTGAGAAAAGAATTGGAAAAGATAGTAAAATAAATAAGAAGTAAAAAAATTATAAGATAAAATTGAATTAAAAAGAATGCATTTGCTTGAGATGAGACTTGAACTAAGAACTTTAATGGTAGGAAGAAGAACCACTACCAACTCTGCTAAAGGAAATTTGTTGTAACTATTATTAATGAATATGTATATATAAAGTATATACAAAGTCAAATTTTTTATAAAAAAAATTAAGGTAGGGCATAGGCCCCACCTGGTCTCCAAGTGGGTCCGCCCCTATTAGAATAATGCAAAAGAATAAACAATATTCTAAATTAAAATAAATCATAATAATGTCTCAATTAAGCTATTAGTCATCCTCGATTTGAGCTTTCAAAAGTAATCAAAATCTCCAAAATTTTATCAACCTTAATGATTTCAATTAATTTGAAAGATACAAAGAATCTATAGAATATTGTGATGATTCTAATAACTTGGGTCTCACTTCTCCATAAAACATAGAGCCATAGTATCCACATTCTAATAACTTGATTGATAATAATGTTAGACATTAACTTTTGGGTGATAAAGTCTTTTTTGGGTGATAAAGTCTTTTTTTTTTTTTTTTTACCTTTCATCTTGACTGTTTTTTTTATTTTTTTTCTTTCTATTATAAATTATTTTGCTTAAATAACTAAATATTATTTAAAAATATTTTTGACGTTGTTTATCATAATGAACTTTTAATATATGTACCCAAAGAAAAAAAGAAGTTAATGTCTAACATTATTATTATTCAACATATATAATTGGTTTAAAAATTGAAGTATATTATTATGTAATATTTTGTTTGAGATATGCTATACATATATACACAAACTAAATATAATTATTTGTTTCAAAAAACAAAAGAAAATTGATTTCCAAAAAAAATCTAAAATAAATTAATGTCATCTCCTTATTTACCAAAATACCACTCATTTAATGGAATTTGATGGAATTAGATAGAATGGTCATTATTGTTACACTTTTCGCTAAAAATAACCATTTAAAAACGAAATCTCCATCTAATGGTCATTTTGAGAGTGTGGAAACAACTGAGTGGCAACCGGGGTAATTATCCCTTTAATTTATTACTAACTTTTTATTTTTTTTATTTCCTTATTGCCACCTACCTCATAAAAACAAAATAAATTATTTAAGTGATAGGGCATTGGGAAATGAGAAAAATCTGTTTTCTATATTCATTATCCTTTTAAGGCCACATTTTCATGGTAAACCTGATTAAGTTGCTTTTCCCATAAATATAACCAAAGGAGAGTTTTTCGAATTGAATATGACAAACAATAATTCATCTCAGCCGATTTCGAAGGGTAGTCTAGAGCAAGGACATCTTGTGCAGGCTACACTTCATCTTGAATCTCATTCAGAAGGGTGAGTTAGGCAGATTCATGCAGTTTCATCTTCTGCAGGCTACGTACGTTCCATCTTGAATCTCATTTAAGAGGGTCAGTTAGTCTTCATTACTGGCTAATTACAATCCTTTATGAAACTACTGCAAAGTTTGAAACAAAACTTATAATGTTTTTTTATTGAGAATATTTGCTGAATCTACGTGTGCTTATAAGAACTCCTTGTTGATTTGATTCCACTAAACATATAATTTCTTTTTGATTGTTGCGTCTTTTGGTTTAAGTAGATTTTTATCATGTTCTTTTTTAGGTAGAAATTGTGAGAAGACCCGACTTGATCTCTCTCAAATTCTTATGATACTAGAACTGGCTCTCAAATGATGTAATAAGAGAAAATGCTATGGAAAGAAAATTTGACCAAATAAATCTTATTTAATAATGCTAGAGCTATTTAAAGCCAGTTGAATGCTATTTTCCTGTGTTATTCAACGATAATATTGGCAAATGTTTATTTTTAAACTTTTCATCAGACATAGTGTCAACTTTATGAGAAAATCTTATATGAGACGGTCTCACTACCATTTGGTGAGACCGTTCAATGAAATGTCGTCATTTATCTTGGGAACATAAAAATATATTAAAAACTCTAATTTGATGCAATCTCATTGGACAGTTTCACCAAGTGGCAGTAAGACCGTCCCATGCAAGATTTTCTCAAACTTTGTAACTTTAGCACATAGAATGATAATGCCATGAGTAATGCTAGACAATCCAAAAATTTAGCCCAAATTTCAACCCAAATGATGTGGCAAGTGAGTTGTCATCACCATACATAACATGGATGATGTGGTTAATGAAAAAACCACTTGCCACATCATTTGGGTTGAAATTTGAGTTAAATTTTTGGGTTGTCTACCATTAGTGTAATGTCATTACTAATGATTCGAAAACAATTAACATTGAGCAATAGAGGAATATTTTCTTAAAAAAATATCAAATTTAATTTAGGGCGAATTACACTTTAGTCCTTATGTTTTGGCGAAACATCACTTTTTTACTTGACATATGGGTATTAGTGTATTTGATCCTCAACTTCTTAGAAATACATCAAAATGTTCCATCGGTTAGTCAGTGGTTAGTCAAAGTTAACGGATTCATGGGTAATAAGGTATTTTCAGTTATATTTTAATAGGTGGAGACATATGGCAGATTTTTATAAAATTTTAATTAAAAAATACATAAAAATAGAAATTAATAATAACAATCAGACATTAAAAATAAATAAAAAAGTTAAATTGAAGGGTAAATTTAACTTGATCTGTCATAACACAAAATTGATTACTAAATAGTCAAACCCTAATTACCTAAACCAATTTCTTCTCTACGACATAGCCCCCTTCTCTTGTTGCCAACAAAACCCAGTCTCCTTATTATTGTTTTTTATTTTTGAATTGAATGAATCAAAACTTAAATTAATGAAAATATAGTCAATTCTAACACCGAGCATTCATAGAGGTTCACATTAATTCCCTTGTGTGGATTTAGTTACACATCATGGAAAAAGAAAAGAAAAGAGATTGAGTAGAGAAAACCCGAGATGATCATCAAAGAGCTCCTCCATCTTCCTCTTCCTCTTCCTCTTCATCATCTTCTTCTTCTTCTTCTTCTTCTTCTTTTACAATGGATGGATAGGTCTTGAGGTGATGTGTGGTGATGGAGTGATAGGGGACAGCCCTCTTGGTGGCTTGGGACCTCTCTTGGCTGCAACCCAGTCTCCTTATCTTCGCACCAACCAGACCCAGATTTTGAATCAATCTTTAATGCAAACCGGAACCAAGATTGAGACCTCCTCTTCGTCGCAAATCAGATCCAGACCACCTCTTCTCTGCGACATGAGTGACACAGCCCTTCTCTTTGTGACGAGCCGATGACATAACCCTCTTTGGGATGACAAAGTTTCTCAAATGAATAGGCACTCAATTTAGTATTATACTATTATTATTATTATTAGTGGCGATATTTACACCCCTTAATAACCATATGTACACCCCAAATTAGTATTTTTTTTAAATAAAAAATCCAATTCTACCCTTAAGTAAAATGACTAAAAGTATTAAATAGTTTGGAAGTCTACCCATCAATAATTACAAATAGTTTCTTATTAATGGTTTGTAAAATATATATATATATATATATATATATATATATATATATATATATATATATATATATCATATTATATTCATATATAACATAAAAACCTTTCTATTTTCTCAAACCCTAGTATCTCTTTTAAATACTAATTTCAAATATATTTTCAATTTCTTTTAAAGAATACAAATTACTTGCAAAGTGATTTTTGTGGATCTCTGACAAGAAAAACCTTAATCAGAGTGATTTTTGTGGACATAAAACATCCAAGAAGAAAGTGAGAGAGTTGCTAGATGTGATGAGAGAGAATGAGAAAAAAAATTGAAAAAAATTGAAGTTTGATTTTGTGAAGGTAAAACATGGAAGGATAAAGGATAAAGGATAAAGGATAAAGGGAGTGAAATGTTCTTTCACTTGAAGGAATAGAAGAACAGTGGGAGAACACAGCTAAGAAAAAATAAACTTTTTCCAGAAAATTCTCAAACCATCCTAGAATTCTTTTATTTATTTATTTATTTTCAAAAACCTTACCTTATTGTTACTGATAGTATATCAATCAAACGCTCACATATACTGTATCTTGCACTATCTATTTTATTTTTCGTTATTTTAATCTACAAACAGTAACCAAAATGAGCTCAAAACACAACTCATTTTAGTATACCATTTTATTTTATTTTTTGAAAAGGCACACTTTATTGAAAACAGGGGGGAGAACCACCCACACAAAACAACCCAGCAAGGGCGAGCAACCACAACAACGCACAAACAAAACAGAGAAAACACAACAAACACAAACAGGGAAAACACAACAACGCACAAACAAAACAACCCCAACAAAGGCACCCAGGAAAACACAAGCACAACCCAACACCCTTAGCAAGCACAAGCCACCTGAACCAAGCCATTAGCAGCTCCGTGTTTTGCCAGAAAATCAGCCGCAGAATTCCCAGTTCTAGAGACAAAGCGGACAAACACCTTAGGCTTAAGCCTGGACAAAATCTCCCTAATCTCCATGATCGAATCCATTAAACTGACATTGCCAACGCTACCCACTCTGTTAGACCACAAAACCGCCACCTTGCAATCACTTTTGATAATAATCGTGCTATCAGCAAAGCATCTATTCGAATCACACATCTGGCAAACCTGGAGAATAGCAGCGACTTCAGCTGCAGAAGACAGAACACTACCAATGAAGGAGGAAAACATACACAACGTAGCACCATCTTTATCCAAGATTGCCTCTAGATGACCTATCCACATTAAAAATCAAGGATCCATTCGGAGGCTGTCTCCAACAACTACTTACCTTTCTTTTTTTTCTTTATGAAATCCACACAACGTCACAACCAAGCTTAAGATTAAGCATCAACAGAGAAAAGGGTAGGGAAGACCCAGGACCACATTTCTTAAATCAACTAGCCACTCTCCAAACCACTATATCAACAGCTTTGCCAATCTCATAATCTCCTTGATTAAAAATCACATCATTTCTAATCTCCCAAATAGTCCAACAAATGGCATGGAAGACCACCTTCTACACTCTTCTGCTACTAGCATCCGGACAGTGTTGTAACCAACTTTCCATCCAATCAGTCGAATTCTCAGGCAAACAAGCAAAAATTTCCCACCACTTAAGAGCACTCGACCACAAAACCCACGCCCAATCACAACAAAAGAACAGGTGATCAATAGATTCATCCACTTTCCCACACAAAGGACATAACTGACTGCTCATCAAACCACCAGAAAACTTAGGCAATAAATCACCAACCAATAACCTCCGTTTGGCAAGCATCCAGAGAAAGAGGTCCATCTTAGGAGGCATAACCCCACACCACAACAAAGAGTTACCTTTAACAGTGTTCACATTTCCCAAGTGACATTCAAGTTCCCTTCGGAAAGAACACACAGAGAACTGACCATTTGGGGTGAGAGACCACTGCAAGGAATCAGCACAAAAACTTCTCAATTTAAAATTCTCCAATTCCCTAAGAAAGCACACCTAAACCTCCTCCTCCCACCTAAGCATCGGTCTCCTGGTGCTGATTTACCACTACCAATCCACCTTCCAAACTCCTCAACCACACCGGTTTTATTCTCAGCCAACGCAAGGATTCTTGGGAAAGCAACTCCAAGAGGAGCACCATTCACCTTTAGGTCTCTCTAGAAATTGACCCAACTACCATCACCCAAGTTAATCTTCAAACACTCAGAAAGGACAGTGGCAGTATTCGACTCTACCTTCCACAGCCTGCCCACTAAGTTAATAAAGACCGAGGCTTGATTGCCTCCCTTCTAGTCCCAAACAAGTGAACGAGGCTCCACCAAATACTTCGCACACACCACTCTTCTCCATAAGGGGCTATCCTCATTACCAAACCTCCATATCCACTTTGCAAGCAAAACATTGCCTTTATCTTGAATTCTCCCAATTCCAAGGCCTCCGTTCCATTTGTTCCTACATAGCGTCTGCCAATCCACCATATGAAAATTCCTTTTCTCATCTTTAACGCCCCAGAAGAAGTCTCGTTGCATCTTCTCAGTGGCCATAGCCACAGCCTTCGAAATTTTAAAAACCGATAGGAAGTATTGAAACAAATACGGTGTGTTCTAAATATATTATCTAGAGGGGGGGTGAATAGATTTTAACTATTATTACCCAATTTTCGCATGCAAGTCAATTTTATGAAAATGCCCCTACTAGTCAAAGATACAAGCAAGTGTAATATAGTACGGAATTTAAATAACACTTGATGTATACGTGGAAACCCAACCACTGGGAAAAAACCACGGGCTGTTTAGTGCGCCACACTCGGACCTCGAAATCCACTAATCAAAATGGAGTTTACAACCTATATAGACCTCGTCTAACACTCCGGTCAATAACCCCCCACTTCTACCACTCGGGCCTTTAAAAGTGGTTCTAGTCCAATTGCTTGAGGCCTAAGCAACCTTAGCCTCGAGACTTAATTCTCTAAGAAGAGATTATGCAACCTATGTGAATATGTATGAATATTCAAATAACAAACAAGGCTAGGTAACCTTAGATGCTTATCTAGGATGATGAGATAATCAATTTAATCAACCCTAGATATCAATTGCTAAATGACATGTCAAATAGCTTAGCTAATCAAGATTAGTCAAAAACCTAATTAGCTATCACAAAACAACACTCAATCAATTCATCACAATTAATTCTCTAATCTTGTATTTATCATATGATCAAAAACATACAAGTAATTAAAAGAGAATATGCTTGATAGTAAAAATACTAAAATAAGATGAAATTAATCAAAATCTTACCAAGCATGTTGTGATGATGCAAACCCAATCATAGATGAATGCAAGATGAACTTTGATGCAAAAAGGATTTGATTTGAGTGTTTAAAGGTGAGTTCTTGATTTGATTTTTTCTCAAAAATCTCTTTTTGAAGTTTAGGGTTCTAATAACTTAAGAAGCTTATTCAGAGAATGAGAAAGTAAGATATTTATAGACATCAAGAATTGGGCATGTGAAAAGATAATTTTGCCCCTGAAACGCACCGTTCGGCGGTTTCAATCGGCGGCCAGGCCGCCGATCACAACCGCCGAATTGAGCCCGTGAAGAACAGAGCATCAACGACGGTTTCATTCGGCGGTTTTGTGACCGTCGATCCAACCGC
The DNA here is from genome assembly GCA_008009225.1 of Acer yangbiense. Taxonomy (NCBI): domain Eukaryota; kingdom Viridiplantae; phylum Streptophyta; class Magnoliopsida; order Sapindales; family Sapindaceae; genus Acer; species Acer yangbiense. The sequence continues at coordinate 43,707,444 of CM017763.1, read as the reverse complement.
CGAATTAGACCGAGAGATTAAAATCGATCAGGTATGAACGGCGGTTTCGAACGGCAGTTGTGACCACCGATCGTGACCGTATAATTGCTTCAGACCAATCTGGACTGAAACGGCGATTTCATTCGGCGGCCAGGCCGCCGATCATAATCGCCGATCACCAACAATGGTGAAAACTAATGAGAAGCCAAGGGCATTCTCCGTGGGCGGTCTTCACGCAAAACTAAGCACACATATGTGTGAGCGTGGACGTTTCCGAACATTATCGGGAAACGAATTACTAAGCACATACACACAACAAGATATCACAATCAAAGTGCTAGTGTGTAAAGTGACATGTGAAGAGTATGCACACATGATCAAGTATGCTAAGTGAGTGTGTGCTAACTAAATCTCTTCAAAGAAAAATCAAGCACAAGAAATTATACCTTTGGCGTGCTTGTCCCTTGGGGTCTTGAAAGGGCCTTCGAGCATGAAGTTCAAACACCTAAACTACCCTTACATTATCAACCCCAACATGTGGTTTGTCCACGAAATAAGCCAATCAATATATGGGAATCCTTACAAGTATGTTGGCAAACAAGCAAAAATAGACTTAATAAGAACATGTCAACCCGCTTCCGAAATAAACTTCATCTTCCATGGTGCTAATCTACCATGAATCTTATCCAACATAGGTTCCCAGAAGCTAATAGAATTCGAATTCCCACCTAACGGTAGCCCTAGGTACATAATAGGAAGCGAAACCCTTTTTCACCTAAACAACTCAGCCCACATATCCACCGAACTAGTACCTTTTCCCACTCTAACCAAAACAGATTTAAAGAAATTAAATTTTAGACCAAACCCAATTTCAAAGCACCTCAAAATCCTCCTAACATTAACCACCGACTCCTCATTTGCTTCCAAGAAAAGAATAGTATTGTCTGCAAATTGCAAATGAGTAAAATGGGTTTCACTTCTACCAAAAACCTTCCCTTTAAACAAACCAAGGTCTCTCCCTTTAAGGAGCATTTTATTCAACGCTTCAGATCTCCCTGCCTAAGCCCTCTACTAATCCAGAATTCTTTCGTAGGGCTCCCATTGACAAGCACCGAAATCATAGGAGAAGAGATGCAACTTCTCATCTATCCACGCCATCTAACACCAAACTAGGTATGGGAATTTCCCCCCATGGGGCCCCGCCCCTATTTGGGGGTAAATTTTGGGGTGGGGTGGGGTGGGGTGGGGTGAAATTTTGCCCCCAAAACCTAAATGAGGGTATGGGTAGGGGAACCTCCCCCCCCCCCCATTTTAGGTAAACACCCCCCCCCCCCCCCCCCCACTAAAAAAAAAAAAAAAAAAAATTCCCCATTTTCCCCATATATATATATATAATTTTATTTCCTTTAAAAAAAATCTAACTCTATTAGCCTATCACTCATATTTTGGATTGATCGAAGGTTTTAAATTTCTTAGACTTTTATGTGTAATACACTAACACTATATTATTATAGTTATTTGTATTAATTTTGGATTAAATTTAATCAATTATATATTTTAGATTGTATATTTTGTTAATTATTGGATTGGATATTGAAACAGAGTGATACAAAAGTTTGGTTCGATCGAATTTCGAATTCTAAATTCTAGATTTCGGATTAAAAAAATTTAGGATTAGAAATGAGGGAAATGGGGGACAAGGGTGGGGGCAAGGGAACCTCCCCCCATACACCCCCATCCCCATTTCCCCCAAATGGGGTTTGGGGGCGGGGGCGGGGGCGGGGGTGGGGGGAGGTTTTAGGAATGGGGGTGGGGGTGGGGGGACCCTCCCCCGCCTCATTGGGCCCCCATTCCCATCCCTACACCAAACCCCATACCCTCAAGGCACAAATCCAAGAAACTGTGGTCAACACTATCGTAAGCCTTCTCAAAATCCAACTTCAAAACAATACCCCCTCTTTCTCCCGCCTCCAGCTACTAATGACTTCATTAGCAATAACAAAACTATCAATTATTTGACGCTTTTCCACAAAGGTCATCTGGGCTTCACCAATAACCCCATGTAAAACTTTTCTCAGACGATTGGATAGAACTTTTGCCAGCACTTTGTAGAACGAGTTCACCAAACTAATAGGTCTGTAATCACTTAGAGAGCAAGGTTTCCCAACTTTAGGGACAAGAGTGATGAAACTATAGTTAAGACTACTGACCTTAGAACCATCCTCATAAAATTCATTCAAGAAACCCATAAAATCTCCTTCCAATTAGACTTAATGAAGTTCACATTAAATCCATTAGCCCCCGACACCTTATTCCCATCACAGCCATTTAACGCCTCTCTCACCTCCTCAACCAAAAAGACCTTTTCAAGATCCTTCATGCTGCCAACAGAAATCCGATCGAATTTTATACCTTCAAGCCTAGACCTATCAACGCATTTGGAAGTGAAATGATCCTTAAAAAAGCCATACACACCCTCCCTGACCTAATGATAACTGGCACAATGAACACCATTAATAACAATATTATCCACAAAATTCCTGCGTCTTCTCGAATTGCAAACCAAATGGAAAAAAACTGGAATTCCTATCCCCCTCCGAATACCATTTGACCCTTGCTTTTTGTCTCCAACTTCTCTCTTCCTTAATCAAAACAACCCATATCTCGGACAACACGTTGCGCCTTTGCTCTCTAAGAGTCTCGTCCAACCCACAAACCTTCACAGAAGACTCAGTAGCCTCCAAACTAGACTCCAAATGATCCAGAGAAACATCTTCCAATTTAGAATCTCTTTACCATTTTTTAAGGAAATTATTTACTTCCTTCAGCTTTGTAGTCAACACAAAGCCTTTGGAGCCTTTCACCTTCTCAGTCTTCCAAGCTTTCCGAGCTTGATCCATCACCACTTTATTATCTGACCACGAATCGAAGAAACGGAAGGGGTATGTGCCCCACTTATCTTTCGGACAGCCCAACCATACCGTCGAGTGATCCGAAATAGACTTAGGAAGATTCCTTTGAGTAAGAGTCGAAACCAACTAATGATATCAGACGAAACCAAAAATCTATCAAGCCGAGCCCACGGCGCTACTTCTCTTGCATTAGTCCAAGTGAACGGACAACTCGACATCGGTAAATCCACCAACTTGGCTTTATCAATAAAATTTCAAAAATGCCTAATATGAGACATAATGGCCGGCCCTCCACATTTTTCCGAGTAGTCCAAAACAACATTAAAGTCCCCACCAATGATCCACAGAACCGCAAACTTCCTCATATGAGCGATTAAAAAATCCCAAAGCTCAACCCTCTCAATATCCACATTCGAAGCATAGAGGTTTCAGATAACAGCCTCCTTATTCAAAACAACAAAAGAACCAAGCACAATTGAACATCTATTTGAATTTACACAAGCCAAGGCTTGAAAAACATCCTCACTCCACAGCGTAACCAACCCCCCTGCAGACCCATCCGCCTCCACCACCATCCCTTTAGATTCACCAAAGTGATTGAAGAATCGATTAACAGAGGAGTGAACTTGGCTGGACCTAATCAATTCTATGGTGAGGATGGTGGTTGGTGTGTGGAAGATGAGGTAACTAAGTTGGTGGAAACAAGGGTTGCATTTGGGCTAAAATTTAATGGGAACAGTGATGTTATCCGTAAAGAAATCGCAAGCAGAGATGAGGAAGACAGGACCAGGTTCAAAGCTTTGTAAGGTGCATTTGTTTTTGTTAGTTTGTGTGGTTGGAGTCTGTGGTTTGATGGATTGTATCACTTGGAATGTGTGTGGTCTTGGAGAGATGCTTTAGTACCTCGGGTTTAAGAGCTGAGTTGTCACGCCTAACCAATAAAATTTTGCCACCTCCTAATATTTTACAAACCCGACACAGAACTGCCATGTCATAAAAAAAATGTCATAAACATTGGTCTCTTTCTTTCAACTTCACGCTTCCTCTGCAAACCTCTCATGCTCTCCTCTTTCCAAGTTTAGGGCTCTTCTTCCACTTCCAATGATCTCTTCCACTTCAGATGATCAACACAAATAATAAAAATAAGATCTCTTAAACACAACAACCCACACGGCCACAAACTTCATTCTCTTCTTTCTTTTACAAAGAAATTTACATTCAATCCATTTAATTTTTTTTTTCTTTATTATTTTAACATTGAGAAGGCCCAGGTGATGGAGCCTGGAGGAACTCAGCTTTCCAATCTAGAGGATCTCAACTTCTCCGATCTGAAGGAAGCGGTAGCTTCTCCCTCTGATGATTAATTTTTGTTTCTTTTTTCTTCTTTTTTTTTAAGAAAAAGTTTAGTTTAAATCACTAAATCAAAAACAAAACAGATTTATATAAATGAAAAATCATAATACCCAAAATATATGAATTTAGTTTGGTGGGTTTTAAAAGTTGGAGATGAAGATCATAAGAGAAAGATTTGTAGATCTAGATAGCAGCCATAAGCAGAAGAAAAGAAAAGGACAGCCATGGACAGAGGAAAAGAAGAGAAGAGGTTTGCAATCTGGAAACATTTTTGTCTGATGTGGCAATTATAGTTAAGGGTTTTATCAAATATGATGATGTGGCATAATTTTATTGGCTTGGCATGCCAACTCAGCTCTTAAGCCAGAGGTACTGAAGCACCTCTCCCGGAAAAGAGGATAGTTGTTTACAAGTTCATTTTAGTATACTATTGTATTTAAAAGTTAGAAATTATTTATTTATAAATTAAATTTTAAATTATAATAAAATTGATTAGATAAATAAATAGGTGTTGGTGGGGTGTACTTGTAAAAATAAAATACTATAGAATTAAAGAAAGGGTATTTTTGGTATTAAGTGGGGTTTATTTACAAACTAGAGATATTGTAATTTTTTGTATGAGTGTACTTACGAAAGGGGTGTACATACAATTTTCAAGGGGTGTCAATATCGCCACTCTATTATTATTTCTTAATAAATTATTAGGTTGGTTAATTTTGGTTGGGTTTTCTAGGAGTGTAAATATTGTTACTCAAAATTTAAAGGCCTCTCAAAAAGAAATAGCACAATTATCAACCCAACTCAACTCAATTATTTACTCTCTCTCTCTTCTCTCTCAAGTTGCCTTGGATCTTGACTCATCTTGTCTTGACCACATCAAGAGATTGACACAAGCCTTTGGATAGTGATTATTGACTAGCCAGTAGCCTTGTAAGAGGCATCATGAAGATATCAGCAGTTGCCTGGCCAACACCACTTCAATTTTCTGTCTGTCTGTACTCTGTTGTATGTATGTGAATGATAGTTTTTTCTTGATTAACACTTCAATTATCATACAGAACTGTTTTGGCTCACTCACATGACTTTTGAATAAAGAAAAATGCATGTTTAAGTCTCAGCCTCAGAATCTCGTAGCTGATATTTCAGTGGAGAAAAAAACATGTATTATTTCTTTATCATGTTAAATTGATAGTATGTGTTTTATTCTCAACTTGACTTTGAATTATCAAAAAGCAAAAACAAGACTACAAATTATTTTATTTTATTTTTCTTAAAAGATTATTGAACCCATTATTGTTTTTCAAGAAACATGCTTTTTTTTTTTTCTTTTTTTTCTTTTTTTGTTGAAAGAAACATGCTTTCTTAATCAATTATTATGGACTCATTAATTTAGGAGACTTTTTTTTCTTTCTTTTTTTCATGAGGTTCTCATTTCTGGTTGATGATTGATTGGAGAACTATCCTAAATGAGTTAGAATTTGAGAGGCTGTTGGGAGGGAAGTAATTGAATATATGGTTCTATGTTCATAAAAAAAAATTGTATTCGAGTTTGACATTGACACAATCGTATAGATATTTGAAGATGAAGAGGTTCATCATGAGTTAACTTATTTCAATTGATTAATTTTTTAGAAAGAATCAAAACTTAATTTAATTTAATTTAATTTGTCTTTTTAGTAATTTTATTTATGGATATTTTTATAATATAAAATTTTTGTTATAAACTGGGTGTACTAATCAATTTTATGACTGGCAATAACGGCACCTTATTTTTTAGTTATTTATCAGCTCAAAATTTTAAATTTTATTTGTTTTATCTACTAAAATTTTGTAAGCAATTTAAATGCAAAAATAGTTATTTATCTCTACATGATTGTAAATTACATATTTATCCTTGATATTTAATCGTATTAAATAGTTTAGTGGGTTAGGCGAAGTTCAACCCAAACACGATGCATTTATTTAACGGGTTTAACATGTTGACATCTGAACCTTATAAGATTTAACTCAAACTCTCAAATATCGCGCCGAGTAAACCATTGATACCCCTACTTTTCAATCAACAAAAGGGATCAATCACATTCATATCATGATGTGAGGAAGTGAGAGATATATAATAAACCAAATTAAAGGAACCTGATTTTCCATGTATATATGTACTGTATTTGATCATAATGAACATTAAAATGAATGGTACATGTACCTATATATGAAGAATTTTATGATAAAGTACTGATTTTGACATATGAACATATCAAGACGTTGACGCATGCACGCATATGGACATTGACCTTAACTTGGAACGTAAGTTATTTTTTTTTTTTTTTTTTGAAGGAATGGAACGTAAGTTCTTACATATATATGATTTTGAACTTGTCACCTACGTAATTAGACCATTTCAACAAAATTAGTAATTGAACATAAGTTCTTACATGACTTTGAACTTGTCACCTACGTAAGACCATTTCAGCAAAATTAGTCATTTCCAACCAAACATTTTTCGATAATGTTTAAATACATGTAAAATGTAAACATTATAAACATTTCATATGTGTAAATACATGTAAAAAAATTTAGATTTTATATGTATGGATCCTCTTGTGTAGATTTTGATTTTTTGTCATAGATTCATAGCTCATCTAAAACATTTGATTGGTTGTTACACAAAAACAATAATGATAAGGGAATAATAAATCCTAACCATCTATTATTTAAATTACATGAGCTGCATCACAAAGTACTTAGGTTTTCTTTTGGCAAAGATACTTGTAGACCGGCTAATATATTTGATTTTTCACTTGTATTATTTTATTTTATTAAATCTTAACCATTTTTTCTCTTCTCAAATTCAATTTGTAAAATTTTCTTTATCTACCTCGCTTTTGTATCACAATATTATTTTACCAGCCCAACATTTCGTGAAAATCAAATTAACTATTCATAAAGCAATCCAAATAACGGTACGAATGTAATTTTCTGTTGCTAATTATTGAATTAATTCATAAATTAATAGTATAGATTTTCCTTTTTTTCTTGTTACCTCAGCGATTTGCTCTTGATTTTTTCTTTATAGAATAATTTTGCCAGAGTAGTACTGAAGATATTGAACTTATTCTGAATTTGGAAAATAATTTTCAGTTTGAAGGAGCTAGCAAATTGATGGTGATTTATGTTGGGAAGAGGAGCAAATTAAGTATGCCCAATAATAAAATGGGCAAAAACCATAATTAGCCATATAATTAAGGGTTTTATATTTTTAGCCAGCATTAGTGTTTTCATTGTTCTTAGCGAACAATCCACTTTTTGTACGGAATTATCCTTAATGGTTTTTTGAATAAAAAAATTACTTTTAACTTTTTTTAAATCTAAAAATATTGGACCTCCATTGGAGGTTTCGTTGACCTCCACCGTTGGTTTGTGGAGGTCACAGACCTCCAAAAAAAAAAGCAGAGTCTGTGCGAGGTCATAGACCTCCAACAATAGAGGTTCGGACCTCCAAAAAAAATTATGTTGGAAGAAGAAGAAGGAGGAAAAAAAAAATTATGGGTTTGAAGAAATTGAAAAATTCTAGGTTTCAAGAAGAAGATGATGAAGAAGAAAAATAAAAAATAAAAATAAAAAACAACAACTTGCGTATTTAATCCAAGATTAAATAGAATTAAACATGCGGCGTGTTTAATCCAATATAAACACGTCGATTTTTTTATTTTTTATTTTTTGATTAAACACTAGTAATTTGTTGTTGGGATTAAACACGCTAGGGTTCTGTTGTTGGAATTAGACACACGGATTAAACTCACTAGGGAAATTGTTGCTAAGATTAAACACGCTAGGGGGAAGTGGCGTGTTTAATCCCAAAAAAAAAAAAAAAAAAAAAAAAAAAACTGGATTAAATACGCCACTTTTTTTTTCCTCCTCCTCCTTCTTCTTCAATTTCTTTTTTAATGATGCAAGACCTCCATCGAAGGTCGTCGAGACCTCCACAATGGAGATTTCGATCTTCCTCGGAGGTCGGTAATTAAAAAATAAAATGAAAAGATATTTTTAAAAAAAGAAAATTAGTATTAAAAAATAATAGTAAATAGGAAAAACAGGGTAATTTTGTCTACTCAGTGGATTGTTTGCTAAAAACACTAAAAACACTAATGCTGGGTAAAAATAAAAAACCTCTTAATTATATTGCTAAAAAGAGCTAATTCCTCTAATAAAATTAACCTAACAGTGTATGAAAGCCATATAATAGAAAACATTAATGCTAGACAACCCAAAAATTTAACCCAAATGATGTGGGAAGTGATTTTTTCATTAACCACATCATCTCATGTTGTGTGTGGTGATGACAACTCACTTGGCACATCATTTAGGTTGAAATTTGGGCTAAATTTTTAGATTATCTAGCATTACTCAATAGAAAAAATTATAATAATAGAACGAAGAGAGCAAATGTTGATAGACTATAATTAATCCTTAAATCATAAATTCATAATTTCACATGATATGTATTGCATATAACACAAAATACATGATTGAAAATAAAAGTAAACCATAAATTCTCATTTCCTAAGAGAATTCAATAGTTATAGAGTTCAATAATTCAACACAAGTCGTTTCGAAAAGCCTGATGAAATCATCTAGCTGCCAAGTCTGATATTGTTATATCATTGACTGAACCTGTTTCCATGTTCGACGTTGTAGATTCATATTGCACATCTTCATCATTTTTCTTCGCGAAACCAGGCTTATTGGGGATCATTAGATCTGTAGCTTCATTTCTGAGCATCCAAGAAACTTCCAACATGGACGGTCTTTCAACCGGGATTTTCTGGACACACAACAGAGCTATATGCAAGCATCTTATCAGTGTACAAGGGGAATATGAATCGTCAAGGGATGGATCCATAAACTCCATGCCTTTGCCATCTTTCCACAGTTCATATGCCTGAATTTGTCAATTGGCAATGATCAGTACTTAATTCAATTACTAAGTTATGATCACTGATACGCAATAAGGGTAGAATAAACTTACATATTCAAGAAGGCTCAAATGATTGTTTTCACCATAAAAAATGGAGACCCTTTTGCCACTAATGATTTGTAGAACTAGAACCCCAAAACTATAAACATCAGACTTTGTTGAGTATATGCCTTTTTTGATGTACTCAGGAGAAGCATATCCACTGTGTATAATACATATTTAATTACAAAACAATGGATTAGTATATATGTGCATAACAAAAAAATCTTAATTACAAAATAACAATTAGGGGGAAATAAACTTACTATGTTCCCACGATTCGTCCTGTGTTCGCTTCTATACCGTCTTTTGTAAAAATTCTAGCCAAACCAAAATCGGATATTTTAGGCTTCATGTCTTCATTCAATAAAACATTACTAGCTTTCAAGTCTCGATGAATGATTGTCAACCTTGAGTATTCTTGGAGATATAGAAGCCCTTGACAAACCCCTTCAATGATATGAATGCGTTTTTTCCAATCCAAGATAAACTTTTTAACAGGGTCTGCCTCAAATCATTTAAGAACAATTAACAAATTAAAGGAGAAAATTGCAAATGGATGAACAAAGATCAGACACTATACATCAAAGTTAAATTAGGCAGCTTTGGTGGAATAATGATGAATCTCGAGCACAAAAACAAAAACAAAAAACTCACCGAAGAGGTAATAATCCAAGCTTTTGTTTGACATGTACTCATAAATGAGCATATGCTCTTCCCTATCAATGCAAAAACCCAAAAGTCGAACAAGATTTACATGTTGGAGCTTTGCAGTAAGCATAACCTCGTTCTTAAACTCCTCAAATCCTTGCATGGACGTTTTCGAAAGTTTCTTCACTGCCACTTCCAGTCCATCTTGTAAGACACCCTGTAAAATCATACAATCATAAAAACTCGATTCCCTTTTTACAAATCTTCTATACATCTCCCTTGAGGAACATAAAATATTACCTTGAAAACAGGACCGTATCCACCCTCACCAAGCTTGTTTTCAATTGAAAATTTGTCTGTTGCAGTCTCAATATCAGCCAAACTATATAATATTAGAGTAGGAGAATTGCCATTAAAATCTCCAGCTGCTGCTGCATTATTTACTAGGCTCGTTGATTATTGAACTGATTCCACTCTCTCTATCAACCAAGAAACATTAAAGTTTGGTTCACAATAATAAAAATTAGACAATGATGTTCTCTCACTTGTAAATAAAATACATGCATTTTATTAATTACCTTTTGATTTCAGCTTTCTCATCCAATAGAAGTATATCACAAGGCCTAGCAGGAGCGTGAAAACTGCAGTTATAGGCAAAATGATTACTAAGAATCGATGTGGCCACTTGTTTTGTCCACTTTTATTATCCTCTTGAGGAGCTGTAGGATTAGTAATTGCATCCTGCAGCGCTGAAAAATTGATTTGTATTTTAATAAAAGTTCAGGCACATAAAAATCTTAATTGATCAATCACTATGGGAAAAGAATTAGATTCACTAACCTGCAGCCTGAGAAAGCACCCAATTGGCATCATAGGAAACTTGCCAGACTTGGTAGCCAAGCAAACCCTTCTTCTTGGCATAAGAAACTTTAGCCCGAATAGCCTCAGCATCATCAAAACCAATCCAAGATGACTCAACTGTGCAGTAATTCACCACATAAGTAGAATTATATATAACATGTAGTTTAAATTGCTCAATGTAATTCTTGATTTGGTTATATTCCATGAATCCATCAACTGAAATGGCTGGTCCATATGCTGGTGCACCAATACCATTATCGGTGGAGTTCACAAGCTTCCATGCATAGCCATAGTAAGCCAAACATAGAACCAACTTATTTGCTGATAATCCTGCTTCAATCCATCCCCTTATACCGCTATCGGTATTCTCAATTTTAGTAGGATCATACAAAGCCGAAGGAGCGGCTGTAAAGTTTCCCGAGTCCTTAGGAGTAGAGTAGTCATTAGTGTTAACATGTATCCAGTTTAAGTATTGTTGCATCGAGTCTATAGGTAAAGTTTCTGAATAAGCATCGGGTGAATAACCAAACACTGCTGTCATGATCAATTCTGACTTGCTCGAGTTTCTTGCCTCCAAAGTGATAGCAGCTCGCCATTCTTTAAACAGAATACTCAGACTGGACATGTCGGAGGCTGTTTCCGCAGATACCCAAAAAAAATCTAGGCCTTCAAAGCCATAACGCCTAGCTGTTGTTATTGAAGAGTCAATAAAAGATTTTCTATTAAAAGAATTGTTCACCATTGATGAAAAGATTGAATACTCTGCACGTGGACCTCCTACGGATAGAAGTGTGGTGACTGATGGGTTCTTTTGCTTCACAGTATCTGTGAAGGTGGAGAAGTATTTTTCATCCGAATTTGATAAAGAGAGCGTGAAAGAAGTTGAATTCAGATCAGCACAGCAATTAATAAGGTGAGTAAAGAGAGAAGAATTGATTTCAGAAATGGGGAACACTTTTTGTGCAACCCCATAATAACCGACTCTGATCCATGTTTGTGATTTTGCAGGGTGCAATTGTAGAGAGAGAAGGAAAATTTTGAAGATTACGGTGCTTATTTTGGATGCCATTGAGGAATGCTGCACTTGAAGCATATCTTTAGTGATTTGAGAACTCACTAAATTAATATTTAATCAGATTTTAACATCTTTCACTATTTTCTCAGATTTTAATATTTAATTGAGAGAGACATATGACGATTGGAGGTCTAGTGGTATACCCCTCAAACATGTAGTATGAGTTTGTGGGTTCAAATCCTCATCTTCCACAAAAAAAAAAAAAAAAAAAAAAAAAAAAAAAACTCTCAAATTTATGTAATACTTCAACAATAAAAAATTTGAGAGGATATATACAATGGGTCATTTGTTTTCTGAAACTGAAACCTAAATGACACATGTTTATAATTTTTCTTACCTCTAAATATAGTGTCAAGTTTTTTTTTTTTATGATAAATTTGTTCAAAAACAAATAATTTCAAACTTATACCCTTTTTACTATTAATTGTTATTATGTATTTCATTTGATATGATATAAACAAGTAAACAACTAAATAAAAATAATAATAGGTTAATCCAAATATTCTTTTGACACATTAAAGTCCATGTATATATATTAAAATAATAATAATATCAACAACTCAAACCTTTTCTTTTTCTTCTAAAATGGCCTCTCGTTATATACCTCCACCCAACATTATTAAAATAAAATAAAAAAGAAGTGACAGCACAATAGTTTAGAAATTCAACTCAAACCTTAAGTAAATAATAATTTGGTAAATTATTCAGTTATTGTCTTCAAATAAATATAACATCGTTTTCCCGGTAAACAAATCAAACTGAGAAATCACATTCATGTCAAGATCGTAAGTGGAAGGAAATGAAAAGTAAACTGAGAAATCACATTCATGTCAAGATCGTAACAACCGAATTGAAGGAACCAGATTATAAACTTCAATTAAATCCATAAAATGAATGGTGTAAATCCATTACGACTATTCTTGACACCGATCTTATCGTAGAAATTTAAGATACAATTTGCGACATCGAATTTTATTATCGCAACTAGAAAGAAAATTTCAACGCTTTTTACACAGACAAATCAAAATTAATAAAAACAAACAAGATAACAATTATATATATAATCCACACGTAATCATAAATTTAAACAAACAAATCACCATTATACTTTTAACACATGCCAACCCAATTTCATAAAAACAAAATTAATTTATAAATTTGTCCCACCCAAAAAAGACAATTCTGAAACAAGGCAAATTGGCAATTAAGTTCCTGTCTGTCGACTTGGAAGAAAATAGGGATCATAATCAAAAGGAACCGGATTTTCCAATGATACAGACAACAATTATGTCAATAGATGAATGATGTAAATCCATGAAGATTTTAATAAATTCAAGACAGATGTATGCCACATAAGACGTACATTGACCTTGACCTGGATCATATAAATTAAATTAAGGTCAAGTTGTCGATTATATAGGCCATTTGGCCATATATAAAGACAATAATTTACAACTTGGTACGTATGAAAAATGTCATATTTCATATCCGAGTGAGGTCTTGAACTTATATATTGTTGTAGAAAACTGCACAAAAACACACAAATATAAACCACACGCAGATAGTAAGAACGCAATAAAAAGAAAAAGACACAAGAAATTTTACGTGGTTCAACGTAAGCCTACATCCATGGAGCGCACTTGCACCCAATCCACAATTAGAGTTTGATTACAATCTCTCTGTCACTCTCTTCCAATCTCTCACACTGTTGCTCTTTATCTCTCTAGCAATTCTCTACACACCCAATAACATAGGGTTACATTAGTATTTATATCAGGGCATTAGGGAAGGCTGAAACCCAAATGGAATAAGTTTCTTCCCGCGCAAGTTTTCCTTCTCGCACACAGATTTCTTCATCACCATGGTCTGGACTGCGGTCTACAGTTTGTGTCTTTGACCGCGTGATTCCTTTATGTAACGACGCTCCTTGCACTACCGCGGTTGGAGAACCACACTCTTGGTCGTGGTCTGATCCGAATTTCCCTTTCTTGGATGATTTTAGGCTTCACAATCCTAACAATCTCTCACTTGAAGACTAAAACTCGATTAGATATTCTTCCTCCTCCAATGACCAGTGGATAGTTACGATGCGCTCATCATCATCTTTCTTCAATCTTGAAGACCCATTGAAGCTACGCATAGATCCCGTTTCTCCATAGTGACTAGCTTGGCTAACATGTCAACCGGATTCTTGCTGCTTGTGATCTTCACAAGCTTTAACATTTCATCCTCGATTAACGACCGAATGAAATGGTAACGCAGTCCTATATGCTTGGTCCTCGAATGAAACACTGAATTCTTTGTATCCCACTCGACTGTTACTGTGCAACACATTCATCACTTGCTTAAATCCTAACTCTGCCAACGACCCTGTAACCATATCAGCTCTTTACTAGCTTCTGTCACAGCCACATACTTTGCTTCAGTTGTAGATATTGTGACTATCTTCTACAACTGAGAAACTAACATACTACCCATTATGAACAGATATCTGATGTTGATCCTCCTATGATCCACCTCTCCATCAAAATCAAAATCCATATAATCTTCTAGCTTGATCTCATCTCATCTCATCCAAAGGTTAGGCATTTCTCTACCGTACCCCGCAGGTACCATAGGATCCACTTCACTACTTCCAGTGTTGCTTGTCTGGATTGAACCTGTATCTGCTCACTACTCCCACTGTAAGGCCAATATCTAGTCTTGCGCAAACCATGGCGTACATTAAACATCCAATGGACGAGGCATATGGAACTCTAGCCATGAAGTCCTTTTCTAATTTGTTTGTCTCTATACACTACTCCTTGGACAATATGAAGTGACTAGCTAACGGTGTTCTAACTGGCTTCGCATCACCCTTAATGAACCCTTTTAACACCTTACGAACGTACGTTACTTGAAATAGCTATAGAATACCTCTATGTTTGTTTCTGGTAATCCTCATTCCAAGTATCTATTTTGTTGCACCCAAATCCTTCATCTCGAATTCACTCGACAACTGTTCTTCAACTTGTTAATCTCTTCCAAATATGCATCAGCTACTTACATGTCATCAACATAGAGCAAAAGTATAATAAAACTCGACTTAACCTTCTTGAAGTAATGAAAATGGTTAGCATTTCATCTGAAGTAGCCATTCAATTGCATGAACCCATCAAACATCTTGTACCACTATTAGGGAGCTGTTTAAAACCCCGATCGAGCCAAATAGTATATGACTTTTGGCCCTCATTTCTGACTCTTTTTGCTTGATCTCGGGTAATTTCCCGTGATTTAACTGTTTGAATCAAGTGTTATAGGTATATTCATGCCATATGGGCATTTATGAGAGATGGAAGAATTTCAAGTACAAAAGTACAAAAAGGAGAAAAAAGGAAATGAAGCCAAGGAGATGTTGCAGTCATATTCGCTTGGAGGCAACAGCGACCCAACTTCCGAAGAATGTTATGGTCGTTGCGTCGCTACCAAAAAACCGCGACAAAAGAGCTTGGTTTAGCAAAGGCAATTCCAAAGAATATTGTGGCCGTTGCGTTGCCAAGACGAAACCGCGACAAAAAAGAATGAAGACAGTGAACCCATTTCCAGAGAATATCACGGTCGTTGCATTGCCAAGACCAAACCACGACAAAGAAGAATGAAGACAGCGAACCCATTTCCAAAGAATGTCATTACCTTTACGTCGCTAGGAGACCAACCGTGACACCCACCAAAGAAACCTAGATCCAGATTTCGCTCATATAGTCGCTGCCTTACCAACCACGATAATCAGATTGAAGACCGTATAATCATCTGTCGCGGTCAAATTTCACTGGATCCAAACCACGACAATCGGGCCATGACGCACACCACGTCAGCGAATCTGGCGGTTGCAAGACCTCATCTTTGGACCATATATATTCTCCTTTGATTCATTTGAACAGAGAAGAGACAAAACAGAAAAACGACCCATTTTACCTAGAAATCATCTTCATCCATTTCTCTCCTTGAACTCATCTTTTCCATCTAAAAAGCTCAACAATAGAAATCTAGACTACTTCCCCAAAACCATTCCTCTCTACCCATCTTCTACACATCCTTCCTTAGTAACTCACCATTTGACTTCACTCCACTTCACAACCTTTTTATCCAATCTTTACATCAAGATTCAAGCAAGGAGCAATAAGGGATTACGCTTAAAGTAGGAGGCCCATGGGTGATTTCCTTATCTCTTACCTTTTCTTCTTGATTGTAATCATGTGTAACTAAATCCCACTCTAAGGGATTGATTTGAGAAACCTTTAGACTTTGGTAATTTTTTTAGCTATCAATAAAATGTTCTCCAATCATAGTTTTATTCAGTTTATAACTAGATCTTATTCTTTATGTAATTGATTGAGAATATTACTTGTTGATTGCAATATGGTTAAGATTATGTGTGATAAAATCAGTTGGGAATTGACAAGCTTAGTTGATTAGGGTTGTAAGGTCCTTGATTTGTATTAGCTTGATTCCATTGCAAAACTCTCTATATTTGTAATAGTTGTTGCTTAGGTGGTTCTTAGTGAAAAAGAAGCTTCAAAGGTGAAGAAGCAACATCTTGTGCAAATATCGTCTTCAAGGGGAACATCGCATACTTGGATGCTAAGGTATCAAGTTTCTTCTTGCTCTTGCAAGGCGTAAGCACACACACACACAATTCATATATGTGTGTCCCTGCATCATTGTGCAAACATTTGGTATAACACATTCACACACATTTAAGTATGCACATGCATTGGTCTCTTATAGACAAACATTGTAGAATTGCATGTTTTATGACTATCGCGTAGATATGGCATACTTGTGTGACATTGTGTTTATATGTTTATGTTTATTGTATTTTGGACTTGAAAATGATCTCATATGATTCCTTATTGAGTTCCGATCATTTCGATTACTCATTCATTAGGTTTCGAGTCCAAACGATGTAGCTACGCTACTTTGCGTTCTCATTCCTTGAGTTGTCTTCGTCATCGTTTTCCAAGATGAATTCTCAACCTTTTTACAAAGTTTTATAGTCTTTATTGTGCGTGAGGGAGTCACGATTCGTAATCCAAAAACGGATTTGAAATCGGAGTTCGGAGGCCCAGATACGGCCAAAGAACAGGAGCGGAGCATGAAAGGAGCAAGCATGGCCAACAGCCAAGCTTGGTGGAGCACGTGTGGCACACGGCCAGAGATCTCCTCTGCCCCTGTGTGCCACACGCGCCCCACACGGGATGTGTGACATGGCTTCTTTTTATTGGCCACCGAATCCCTCTCTTCTCCATCTTTTTTCCCTCCATTTATATTCGAAATCCCGTGCAGAATTCTCTACAACTTTTGATTTCTTATTTTGATCATATCTCTCTCAAATCAACTCCAAATTGAGTGATCTAAAAGCCAAAATTGTTGGTCTTGAAGAGAGGAACAATTCCCAAGCATTTTATAGAGTCAAAATATGTCCAGATTTAACGCAGTTATCTGATTTCAGTTCGTGGTTCATCTTTGTGTATGGTAATCATCTTTTCTACATTTTTCTTATGATCAACTTCATGGATCTACTTTATTGATTGATAAAAAAATTTTAGAATGTCTTTGATTCCATTTTTAGACTTGTTTGATTGATTTTCGAGTTTATCATTTGTGATTTCATATGAACATCTTTTTGATAAACTTGAAGAACATGAACTTGATTCTAGAAATATTTTTTGTTCTTGAGCTTGATTGTTGATTTCTAGGTTTTTGTCACATGTTCATGAACTATGATTTTTGATTGTGATATCTATCATTTAAATCTAGTTCTTGTTTGGATTGAATATGTTGTGGATTTCAAGTGTTAACTTGTTCACTAGATTTTAAAGCTAGTTTTGTGATTTCTATTGAAAACTTGTTACTCTAGCTTTGATTGACATGTTTAGGTTTCTAGATATTTTTGTGAATGACTTTGAATATCTAATCTAGATTTCTAATCACATGTTCATAAGAATTAGTTACATTTGCTTGTGAGCTTGATTTGTGCAAATCTAATTCTTCATAGAGTGTGTTTAATCTACTTGCTCTATTTGCATGTGTTTGCATCATTTGCATCACTTAGATCATTGCCTTATGAAAAGGTTGAAGTCTCTTATTAAGGTGAGTGAAGCCTTCAATTTGAGCAAGAAGTCTTGGCTAGGAAAGTGTTCCAGATAGCCAAGCAAAAGTCTTAGCTAGGAGAGTTGATCTCTGGAGAGTTGAGTTAAGGAAACTTGACTAGGATCCTAGTGATCTAGACAGCTAAGCAAGGAAATCTTCGTATAGGCTTTTTAGTCTTGGATAGGGAGTTGCTCTCTAGAGGTGTAGGACACACCTTGGATATGGAGTAGGCTAGGTGATTCACTAGGCCCGAGGGTAGATTAGGAGTTGATAGCTTGAAGTGGATATCATGTGTTGATAGCTTTGAATGTGTAAGTCCTTTTCGTATAGTGGATTGCTTTGCCGGTGATTGTGGTATCAACCCGTGGATGTTTCCTCTTTGAGGTTTTACCACGTAAAAATACTTGTATATCTTTTTGCTTTACTTTTCATTATCTTCCATATCATGTATTGATTGTATCTCTTGTATATTGATTTTCACATGTATTGACTCATACTATATAATTGTTAAATCATATCAAGTGTACATTTCATTATTGTATTCCATAAAATTTGAATTTGGAAGAATTTGGGCATATACCTATTCACACCACCCCACCCCGCCCCAAGGTATATTTTACACTATATTGCTTAAGGGAATTTCAAGGGTTCATAGTGAATAAGATAGGTTAGTTGGTGGATATATCAACCCTGATTGCCTAGACCTTTAATCATCATTAATCAATCTCACTAGTATCCCCTCACTCTAAATATCATAGGTGAGGAATTTTGATGAGAAGTAGTTTGGTTTAAAACCCATGGCCAAACCACATTTACAAACGAGATCGGTCCTTAATTGTGAGAACCGTACTTTAATAAAGCTATACATGCATTGCCCAATGTTCATTGGTAACTCTATCAACTCCTTAGATTCACCTTAATTGCTTAATCCATATCTCTTATCTAGATAAGTTAAGTATTCTATTTTTCATCTCACCTTTGTTTCATTTACTTGTCCTTTACTTATATATTTGTTGGTTTTACAAACCAATCACTATCCCCTCAAACTATGATTTACATTTGTGCACTTACGTTAGTTTAACTAAGATTAGTTAACCTTTTCAATTATCAACCTCAATCCCTGAGGATGATCCCTTGCTTACCTGAAAAATACAAACATAGTTAAACTGCTAAAAGCTAACCTAGAAGGGGTGGGGGGGGGGGGCGGGTGGCGGTGAATAGGTTTTTAAGCCTTTTTGAATCCCTAGAAACAAACCGAAGTTTGTCCTTCTAGATAGCTTGTATCACAACACATTTATCTATAAAAGCACTTATAGACTAATAAAGAAAATATTCAATTAAGCATACCATTTAAAGTCTGTAACTTGCATGTGAAGATACCTATGTTCAAACATAAAACAAACCACACTTCTATATATATATATATTAAACTTCAATATTTCCAAATACAAGTGTATCAATGTTCATATACAAACAAATCAATCAACAACAAAATCAAAAGATCATATGAATGTTTGCTTCTTTTCCTTAAAAATAAATTGGTTACACAATTATTGAGAAATGATGTGCTAAACAATATTCACATATGACAAAGCCGTTTTGTGTGTATTTTAAACTCACATGTCAAACACAATTTATAAACCTTACGAAGCCTTAAATGTTTTAAAAAGCACAAATATGGCGGTAAGTGGGGTGTCGTCCACAAGGATCGGGGTAGCGGTGAATATATTAAGATTAATATAACTAGTGTGCATAAAAGTAAAAGGAAATGATTGGTGGTGTGAAGTGTGAATTAACTAAAGCAAACTAGGAATGCAATGATTAAAATGGATTCGAATGAAGTGATAAGACTAAGGTGTTGATGGACTCGTAAACAAACACTGGGCAATGCAACAAACTCTCAATTAAGCATGTGTTATGTTGCTCTCAATTAAGCATGTGTTATCTAATTTAACCAACATAGGGTGTATAGTGTTGGTTGTATATCTCTAGTAAGGGGCAAACCTAGGGTGTATAGAGAAGGCCTCCTACTAGGATTGATCCCTCTCAAGCAACCAACCTAGAATGTATAGTGTTAGTTACTCAATTAGGACCCTAACAATGAATGCTTATATATCTATCTAGGGCTCAACCGGTGCTAGTGTAGCCACCTAGGGTGTATAGAATGGCTTCTAGCCTCTCACGAGAGCTGTCCTAGGATGTATAGAAACGGACACATGTTCGAGGTTAGGTGAAGTGCGCGGTTATCGAGCTGGGATTTCTAGAAATCATTCAATTCAATAGAGCATTAGACAACAAAATAGGGTGCACACCTAGTTGCCTACTCAAGTAATCCAAATCAACATGCTAAGAGGATGTATCCAAGCAAATCAAATTTGGAAAGCAATTATAGTAATGGAATAGAATATAGAGATAGATATAAATATAAAATATAGAGTTTATTTACAAATACCCAAAATCCATCAATAAATCACATCAACCCCTTAGTGGGGGATTTAACTACTCATGGTTCTTAATCAACAAATACAAAACTAAGAGAAGAGATTTAGAGGAAACCCTTGAAGAGCTCTCATTTCTTGAAGCTTGAATCCAAATCTCTTTAATTGCCTTTGGATGAGTATAGATGGGTATGGATGAGAGAGAAAGTATTCCTAAGCTAGAAAATAAGTAAAGAAAGAATTTATCTAAGTGTTGGAGAATATGGGAGTCTAGGTTAGTGTTTAGTTATCTAAAAGAGAGAAATTGAAGAAGAGGTAAGAAGATAGGGTTTGTCTTGTGAAGAAAGTGGTATATTTATAGGCTTGAGAAGTTTAGGAACGATTTAAGTGTGAAAGGGCGAAATTACCCCTTGAAATGGCCCAAAAACGCGTCATTGGCAGTGCTGGAAAGCGTAGAGTGCGGGTAGAGTGCGGGTGGAGTGCCGTTGGGACCCGCACTGACCTGCACTTTATTACTGAAATGGTCATAACTTTCTCTAGGAGACTTGGAATTGCAATCCGTAAAAATCACTGGAAATTAGACTTCTGGGGCTTTCCGAATCTATATTATTTGAAATGTGGTTCAATCTAAGAAGAGAGATATGTCTTTTCGAAGTTGGATTTTCTGCACAAGTATATTACATTTTCAGCCCATTTTTGCACGAAATCCCGAATTCCGTTTTTAATACTAGAAAATGCATGAATACCTGAAATTACGCATAAAAAGCCCATAAGAGATACTAAAAATGCAAGAGAACAAAACAAAGGATAAGGAAAAGAGGGTCAAAATATACAACAATTTAGGCACGATCAACATACACAAATATAAGAGAGTAAGGGAAAGAGACATTTGACACTATATTTTTATATGGTAAACCTTCGAAGAGGAAACATCCACGGGTTGAACCTTCCAACCACCTCCGAACAACACCACCTTTCACTAGTTGGATAAAAGTACACCCTCAAAGTGACCAATCCGCAAGAATGTCTACTTCCGATTGGATATCTTTTCTATCCTACCCGCAGGCCTTTTACAAATGAAAGACTTGCCCAGCACTCAACTTAGAAGCCGCATGCCTCTAATTGAGTTCCATGCTCATCCTACGGATCTGCATGATCCTAATCGAGACTCCCTTGCTCAAACTAGAACTGCATGTTCCAACAAGATACTTTATGCCTTTGCAAAGCATCCTATCGTGATCAAATGTATACAAGTGTAAACATATGCATCGTAGAATATGTGATCAATATATCCTATGGAAACTAGAAATGAGCAATGAGCACACAATGTATGATTTTCTAGTTTATAATCCAAATAATTGACATCATACAAAATGATGCAAATCACATATGAAATGTATTGATTAAGTACACTTCATGAAGAACAAGACATAGACATGAAAGTTCATAAACAATGTTGTCTAATTATTTATGCATTAAAAAAAAAAAACCCTAGAAAATGCAATCCGCCAAAATTACACTTAAATCCTAGATTATATTCATGCAGCCTAAAGCTTGAAACATAATATAAACATTAAGCACATGTTCAAAGCTTTAGCACTAAAATAAAAATGGTAGAAACAAATATATGATCATTAAAGTTCTCTAGCAAATATTTAGAACACATATTCACAAAATAATCAATTAAATATCAAAGGCTCTAAATATAAAATTAAATGTGCTAATCTTAAATATATTCAACTAAATGAACCTAGCACATGTAAAGGCTATCAATCATCAAGATAAAATCAATTAACTGACAAATAGCCTTAGAATATAAGCTAGTCACAATACAACTCTCAAACATGTGAAATATTAGATTTAATAAAAACTTAATCACATTCAAGTCTCTAATTAGACAAATCTAGCTTATAATTGAAGCTCTATCTTTAATCAACATTTGTTCAAGTCACATGCACTAAAATGAGAAGAAGACCCAAGGTAATGGAACATTTAAAAGCTTAAAATCAAAGATAATCAAATACCTTGTGAAAAAGAGTGCAGTCACGAAAGTGGTGTAGAACACCAAAACTACTTGAACAAATGACTTCAAAGTTGCTTAGAGATAATAGAGGACTTCAAGATGATTCTCTCCTTTTTCGAATCACTCTATTTTGATTTGAAAAGAGTGAGTTATGGTGATTTCAAGTTGAGAGAAAAACAATGAAACTTATGCGCAAGTGTTCTTCAAATTGAAGAAATGAGAGGGAGAAAGTATTTAAAAGAAATAGGAGGGAAATGATGTGGAGAGAGAGAGAGAGAGATTTTGGCCAGCCACTTGCACCACGCCACATCAGCTCCCCGTGGAGGATGCCATTGTGTTAGGTTTATAGTTTGTATTGGCATGTATTCCATATCAAAACGTGTTTCTTTTGTAATGTTTAGTGGTCCATATGTTGAAGATTTATGAAGACGAAGAAAGTCTTGGCCACAATTCATGCAAAATGCCGGCTTCAAAGAGATATGTGCTCCATTGATCATCAAAGGTAATATAAGACCTCATATCTCTTACAAGGCTAGGCATACACACTCACATGGCATCCTTGTGTGTTCCATCATGGTTAAACATCATTTATATATCACTTTCACACACTTGATAATATATGCTCATGCATTTATACTATCTTGACAAACTTTGCTTATTGCATGTTCTAGGACTATGTCTAGGAAATAGCATATGTGTGTGCATTTGTGTTTGTATGTTTCTGTATTTTTGTATTTGGACTTGAATATGCTCTATTATGATTCCTTATTGAGTTTCGGCCGTTTCGATTACTCATTTATTTAATTTCGAGTCCAAACGATGTAGCTACGCTACTTTTCGTTCTCATTCATTGAGTTGACTTCATCGTCATTTTCCGAGATGATTTCTCAACCATTTTTCAAAGTTGTATAGTCTTTGTCGTGCGTGAGGGAGTCACAATTTGTAATACAAAAACGGATTCGAAATCAGAGTTCGGATGCCTAAGATACGGCTGAAGAACGTGAGGGAGCGCGCGAGAGGCGAAAGTGGCCAAGAGGCCATGTTGCCCAAGCCGTGTGGGAGACGTGGGCCCCACGGCCAGAGAGCCTCTCTGGCCCCGTGTGGCCCACGCGCCCCCCATGGGCTGGGGTGATGTGGCCACTCTTGATTGGTCCATTTTTTCCTTCTCTCTCCTCCTTTTTAATTCCCTCAATTCCCTCCATTTTGTTTTCAAGAAGAAAAACTTAGAATTCCCGTCAGATTTTTTCTCCCAAATTTTCTCACCTTCCAAACACCATAACTTCTTCATATGGAGTCGGAATTGAGTGATTCAAGTTGAAGATCGTTCATAATTGAGTCCTCTACCTTTTCCAAGTGGTTTGGCAGCTGTTTGATCGATTTTCTGGTGGTTCTACACAGAAAACCGAACCAGCTCGTGAATCCAAGGTATTGGTCTAATCTTTGGGATTTCTTCTTTTATAACCTTCAATTTGCTTGGGGTTTCTTCTTCTATATATACTTGTATGTTTGGTGAATGCTATTGAGAAAGATAGCTTCACAATCAATCCTAATCAAAAGTCTATTTAGAGACATTTGTGAACTAGTTTCCATGATTATAGGTTTTTCACATGATTGTGAGTTGTATTGTGATTAGGTTGATATCTTAGGTTGTTTGTGACTTGATTGAATCAATTTTATGATAAATGACCTTGAGATTTGATTTGATCCTTTGATTGATGAAATCTAGGATTATTGTATTTGTATGTGTTTTAGAGCAATCTAGGGTTTAATTGATTTACATCTTAAATCCTTACTCTATATTTTTGGCTAGAATATTGATTGATTTAATTTCATGTATCTAGCATTTTATTGTATATTGATAGCATCTTGAACTTGTACTTCATGAATATATTTTGTTCAAGTGTTGTATGTGTGAATGAGACTTTGAGCTTATGTGTTTGGTGTTTACACATGCTTTAGATTTTATTCTTGTATTTTGCATCTAGACTTTTATTACTTGTGATATCACATGTTTAGGTCTATTTGTACCATGGAATGTATTGATCACATGTTCTATGTTGAATTGGTTGTTTGCATCATTTGCATTCACATGATCACACTAGGAAGTCCTTATAAAAGACATGAAGTCTTGGTTAGAGTCGGGATGACTCGGATAGCCAAGCAAGAAGACTTGTCTAGAGTCGGGATGACTCAGATAGGCAAGCAAGGAGTCATGGCTAGAGTCGGGAGGACTCAGATAGTCATGCATGGGAGGCTCCCTAGAGGCATGAGTGCCTTGGATAGGGAGTTGGCTATTATATTGGTAGGCTAGGCGTATGGTTAGACATAGACTCCAAAAGAGCGGGGTACACGGGAGGTGTATGCACTCTTGAGGAATTTCTAATCGTCCATCGATGTTGGTTTTGTGTGTTGTCCAATATATGGTGGTTCCGCATCATTGAGGGATTTCATACTTTCCAATAGGGTTGGGTAGACTTAGACTCCACTATGTTGGGTGAACTAAAGATTGGTCACTTTGTGGATTCTCGATTTTTATCATCCAATATATATAGTACCCTAATGGTTGTATTTCAACCCGTGGATGTTTCCTCCTTGGAGGTTTTACCACGTTAAAAAATCTCTTATGTTAATTCTTCCTATCTCTATCTTTTATATTTCATTTGTGTATGTTATTATCTTGTTTCATATTATTCACTTGTTCACATGATTATATTCTCATATTGTCTATGTATGTCTTTCTTGGTTTATTTTGTTGTGTGTAAGGCTACCTTGAGAGACAAACGAAAGTTTGTTCAAGGGATTAAAATAAGGTGTAAAAACCTATTCACCCCTCCCCTACCCCCCTCTAGGTATGCCTTAAGCAATTTAACTACGTTTGTATACTTTCACATTTCCTAGAGATAGTCTTAGAACATACAGTTTTACAATATTTGTCGATTTAAATCTAATGCATGTGCATACATCAATACGTGTGTGTATGTGTTATACCAAATGAGCACAATGATGCAGGGACACAAATGTTATGCAATGTGTGTATGCCTAAACACCTTGTAAGAGGAATAAGGTCTAGATATACCTTTGATGTGCAACAAAGCTCACTCCTCTTGAAGACTTCTCTTTGTTTGATAAGTTGTCATTCTGTTTTGAAGCTTGAGTCAACATGAACCTAGACAACTAATCAATACAAAGTAAATGTCTTTTTGATATGGAATTATGCCATCATGACTCAAAAACCTAACAATCTCCCCATTTGGCAAACTCCATGTCAAAACACCTATACAAACATCTAAACGTACAAAATGAAGATTGGTCACAAAAACACACTATCACCTTACAATGAATTTGATTCACCTAGACTAATATTCAACAAGTCTTGAACTTCTTCATTTAAGCTTCTCTTGGTATCACCTAAAATAATCTTGAAGAACAAGAATATACAAGAGAGTATATGGCAATATATACTTGACAAAAATATTAAGTTCAAAATGGATACATGTATACTCCCCCTAAATACATGTATAATATCCATCCAAGTTATTACATGCCATAAGAAGTTCAATACTAGATACCCAATTAAAATAAAATATAAATAATAAACCAAGCTAAACCAACATAAAGAAGATAAGCTAAACCAAGCTAAGTATCATATTTCTCCCCCTTTTTGACATGAAATGAGACCAAAAGGAAAAGAATTGATACCTTAAGATCATAGATGTCCTTGCTAGCCACTTGTGCCACAAAGGAACCTTGAACGGTTTGATGACCTTTCATAGCATTTGGAAGTGGTAGCTTTGCTAGAAGAAATGCTTTCCTCTAACCCTTTGATTTTTGCATGTTATTCCTCCACCTTCCTATTTAGCTCTTTAATCTTCTTCCTTGAATCTACAAGCTCTCATTGAAGTTGTATGGCCCAATCCGGATGATAAGTTGTGCTAAATACATTGCTAGACTCTTGAATGTCACCAAAAAGTCTAAAAGTATCATGAGATTCACCTTTACTTTTATATGACATAAATACCACACGTTTATCACAAAATCTCTCCAAAGGTGATATTAGCACATCTCTCTCAAGCTTCTCAACACCAAACGCAATACACATATGAGTAATAAACCTAAGAAAAGCAAGCTTTTTGTCCAACCTAGTTGTACAAGCTAAGCTTTCAATATGTTGAATTAAAATCTCCACAAGGTTTATTGGCTTGTTAGTCACCAAAGAATAGACAATCTTGACCTTCTCCTTGTTCAATTCGGTAGCATTCGAGGAAGGAACAAGATTGGCACAAACAAAAAGATGCCAAAAGGCACTCACTTTGGTCAACTCATTTTGACTAATGAATACACGCTTGCCCCACTCAAAGTCATTGTCCTCACAAAGAGTTCTCCCCATTTCATTTAGATGATCCATATTCTCTATATCAAGAAAGTCCAATGAAATGTTAGTGGGAAGCCCAAGAAACTTATTGATGTTCTCCGAGCAAACTCTAAAGACAACACCTCTTACACTCACCAAGGCAATTTCAAAAGTATTATTATGCTTAAATTTATGGTAGAATTCTCTAACCATACTCTCATTGATAACACCAAACATAATAATCCATGACCCCTAATGCCTATCCATAATGATTTGGTGAACTTAAGATCCTCTACACTCACACAAATCCATACCCCTTTCTGAGATCAACTTTTTGGTACCCATAACACCTAAAGGGTTTAACCTATTGGCTTTAAGTTTCTTAGAGGTTGTTGAAGTGGATTTTTGTTTTTCTATGGGTTTTGAAGGATTACCAAGACCAAATGTTTTAGATCTTCCCATATCTTTGTGTAGAAAAACACTAACACAAGAAACAAACATGAGTTGAAAAAAAATCAAGTTAGTCCAAAAAAGTCATAAATGTGACCAAGTAACACAAGGAAACATACAAAGGCATTTTCAAGAAAATAATGAATCATAATGCATGTCAAAGATTCAATATTTCAAACAAACAATATGCCAACTATCTTTACAAACAAATCATGTGAATATATTATAAAAGAGAACAAAGTCTAGAATACTATGATCCCCCTTAATAAATGCACAATCTAAGATCAAGATAGGATATTGTTTACAATGATATCCACACAATCACGCATTCAAGAAATTTAAAGAAATGCAACAAAATAAGTTTTACAAACCATGAGAGATACATCAAGATTTTCAATCTCTCTCATAATTCTTCTAAAATTGCTAGAATATCAAACATACTTATAAGCAAAAGTGTGTGTAAGCAAAAGTGTGTGTGTGAATTTGCTTCAAGCATATGTAAAGGAGTAATTGGATTATCAACATGCAAACCATATAAACATCTATTCATCTTAAGCTTTTCCATAAAAGGTCAAACTGATTATCCTCTGAAATTTTTGCTTTTAAGAGAATAGATTTCAATATATGAGCATGTGTGTGCATATGGCTCATCATCCCATTTCGGTTTTTTAACCCGAGCAATCATAATTTTCAACTATACTCCTTTAAGCTTTTTGAAGCTTAAATCAAAGGAAAAAAAATTTATTTGATTCTTTTTAACACTTCTTTGATTTTTCATTTTTTTTTATACACTTCGGCCAATAATTTCTTCAATTACCCATAAACGAAAACCCTAACAAAAATTCCCCAAATTTTTGATCCCTAACACATGCAATTTCCTCCAAAAGCGTTCCCTAGATGGCTTGAATCAATATAACAAAGTTGTTTAGAGAGATTTCGAACAAAAGCAAGTGATTAGGGAGGAAGACTTACCGATTTCATGCTTTGGGACCTTGAGAGAAAGAGTTTTTGAGCTTATTGAACAAGAAGTGCAACTTCTCCTTGACGAACCATTTATCACGCAAAATTTTGGCTATGCACGGAACGCTTTGACTTCGTGTACCGTGCATAGCACTCAAGGGTACTAAAACGACACCATTTGAATAAATTGGTCCTACGCTCTATACAGTTTAGCGGTTCACTTTGACGACGTGAACCGCGTAACTTTTCCAAATTGTTGCGACGTACACTTTGACGAACTGTAACGCACATCCACTCCAGTACTCGTTGTACACTGCGCGGTATGCTTTGACGCATGCGTACCGCGTACAATTCTATAGGCTTTCCGCTGTTCAGTTCGCTTTACACTTCGACGAAATCCAGGAAATTGAAAAAAAATTCACCTTTCGCAAGCCTTCTTGGTCCTTGCCAAGTGACAAACGTCGTTTTGGTGTATGTTAAATATTTTTATTTTGTTCTACCTCGCAGGTGTTGGGATTTATGCCCTAAAACTTGTAATATGTAAATGTTATAAATTCAATAATAAAATAAGTAGTTATTTCATTCAAATATATTAATTCATACGCTCATATTATATATGCAAACATCCAAGATTGCTAAATTTAATCTCAAACTGAGTATATGAATGTCATATACAGAGGAATTCAGTTTGAGACATGCAATCTACATAATTCGTAGAAAGCAAATAAAGCTAGGTACTTTATTTATAGTTAATCTACAGCTGCGGTCCATTCTGTATTGTACGGTGGTCTTATCCTAAACTACTCATATGGTGTTATGAGAATGGAGGCATCTTATATGATGTGATCATATAGGACTAGGCCACGATCTATATGAATCTGTCACTAAGATCCGTTAGTTGAAAAGATTCATATACATCGACTATTGATGGCTATATATGGGTGATCTAAATCCTGAGTGTCTGACTAACTCCTTCAGGTTAGATCATGGTTTTTTATTTACCATAGGTGAGATCGAAATATCATTCTCGGTCAATAACTCCATATCTTGGAATCACGGTTTGGCTTGTGGTTAGGAAGGTATGCGCACAATAGTGGAATCCACTCCTTCTTTCGAGAAGTAGATAAGTAGTTCCCTTAAGGGTTGATTCGGGGCTTGAACGATTAAGAGCACTCTCCTTCTTCCGTAAAGGAATGGAGGATATAATCATTCAAAAGAATCAATGGTACTTAAAGGAAAAGATATAATTAGAGAGGTATAACAGACCTTATGACCTAGCTCTAATTATGAACTACTTGTGGAGGATCATGACATATGTAATAGCTATATCAATGGACACTGATGAAATTGGTTGTGTAAAACATCTACAGTTACAAGAGGGCAACCATGGTTTTTAGTGGAATAACTCCAAAGTTAATAATTGTGAAATATTAATTAAAGAGTTTAATTAATTTTTTCTAAGAATTATTGGAGCTCAAAACTGTAGGTCCATTAGGTCCCCTTGCTAGCCCTATACGATTGATAGTAACAAAGACTCATAGAAAATTGGATGATCCAATTAATTGTGTTACAAAAGTAACTTAAATATATTTTGGGAATTAATTAAATGATGTGATTATTTAATTAACATATTATTTAATTGTTGAATTAAATATTATTAAATAATATGATTATTTAATTGAAATATTAATAATTAAGAATTATTAATTGTCATATAAAGGTTTCAGTTTCTAACCTTGACAAGAGCAATAAAATAATAAGTGATTATATTTATTTACTCTAAATAGGTCAAAGGTTCAAACTCTAGTAGAAGTAATAATTAAAAAGGGATTTGGAATCCTATTTTAATTTGGATTTACTAAACCCTAGGTTCCTAGTATAAAATATATACTTATCAGGAAAAAGAAGTGATTCGGGACCCTATAAGCAACTATAGAAGGAAAAGAAAAAAGAAATTTTCTTTTCTCTCATACTAGGGTTGGCCGAATTCATCAAGGGGAAGCAAAGTATTGTCTTCCAGTTCTCTCAAGCCTCCATTCAACCGCTCCCAAAATCTGTAACGTGCCCACACACACAGTTGCTAAATTGCGGGACATAATTAAAAAGGTTTAGTGGTATTGGATCGAAAAGAAGGATCGAAAAGAAAACGAATGAGTGTTCTTCAAAGGTATGAAAACAAATCTCTTCCTCATATTCGTGTATATACAAAAGGTCCAAAAAAGACGATAGAAAATTTTTGAAACCTATCGTTCTTAATTTTATTGATTAATTTCAAATTAAACTCTTTATTTTCCGCTGCGCGACTTACAACAGGCAACACGAGTCAAAAGAGACAAGTATAGCGACAAGCAAGGGTCATCCATAGGGAGGTGTAATCCGTCGACCGTCTCACGTTTTAGTGTTTATTGAAAGCAATGTAAATGAGAATGCAGAAGTGGTGAGAGTGATGTGTGTGAAATGTAAGCATGGTTGAGTGTGTATGTGTGAACATGGAAATGAAATGAAAAGAACCTAAGAAACTAAAGATAGAAATGTAACCAGGTGCTTGCATTTCTAAATTAAACTACTCCTCATTAAATTAATCTACTCCTAACTAAATTAATCTACTCCTAAAGGTCAGCACCCTAAGTTACGAAAATAAAGGTGGCTAGGAGAGATTCAAGACAATGTACACACAAGGTACTCATGACCACCATAACATTTGTGCCACCCATAATAACCAACCGCATCAACACTCCGAGCTTGGGTTCAACCTTGCCTCTAATACGACCTCTAAGTATGGAGTGGGGAGAGTCGTCTAATCCTCGATTGCTACTCACCGTTGATGTGCCAAGTAAGCAACAGCCAATGACTGCATTAAGCATGAAAACCAACCCTTGATTGCACTCACCGTTGGTGTGTCGAGTGAGCAACGACCAAAGGTCGCATAAAGCATGAAGATCATAGAACCAAAATCCAATCAAGCATGGGTGTGTACTCTTTCATGAATTCCACCCATTCAATTAAGAGCATAATCAAAGCCAAGTGTGATATTCACCTAACCCTAATTCTCAAATTAACTTAATCCATAAACATGCATCAAGAGTGGGTGTGCAATCAATACAAGTCAAGAATCAAGCTATTAAGCAATTGAATGAGACAATACTTGAAGAAATTAAATACAAGCCAATCAAATAAATAACATTAGTGTTAGGTTTACATATTTCCCAAATAGGGATACACATCAACGAAGAAAATAACAAAAGAAGAGTAAATAGAGAAAACCCAAGTGATATTCTCGGATCTCCATGCTCCATTGAAGTTCCTCTTCCTCATAGACAAGAAAAGGTGGCTCTTTTCCCTTCAATCTCCTCCAAAGATGGATGGGTGAAGGTAAAAGGTGGTGATGGTAAGGCATCCATGGAGGAAAACCTCATTGGATGCTTTTGAAGGCTTCTCTCTCTTGATTTTGTGAAGAAGATGAAGTGTAGAGAGGTTTGTTCCCTCCCTATATAGTGAGGAAAAAGGTGTATTTATAGGCTTGGGAGGCTAAGGAACGAATTCATGTGAAAGACGAGATTGCCCTCGCTGAAATGGATTGGAAACCATCCCTTAGTTGAGGTGGCACTGAACCGCGAACCGACATTCGTAGGTAGGGACCAGCGAGATCTACTGGAGGCATTCTGGCTCTCAGTCCATGGGTTACTTCACGGATATGGATCCATGAACTTTGACACTTCTTGGTTCTACTTCGCAGTTGTGGACCAGCGAACTGTTGTCTCGAGATCTTCTAGAGATGACTTTGCGGGTGCATTACGCTAGTGTAGACCAGCAAACTTTGGCTGATTTCCCATTTGTGCAATATTTGCTCATTCTTACCTCTCAATCTTCACTTTAAGCTCAAACACCTTTCTTAGGGAATATAACCTACACAAGGCTCAACAAACATATTAAATACACAAAAACGCTCAAAACGAGCACAAAAGCTAGGAAATAGGGACCCCAAATAGGTACATAAATGTGACGATCACCAAGTCCCATACCTTGAGCCTGACATCTCACAAAACTCAACTAAAAACATCACTTTCATGTGCATAATTATCTAGAAATCAACAATTAAGCAAAAATTGCAAAAATTAAAACTGTAATTGCAAAAAATTAAAACACAACCTAACAACTAACACAAGCTACCTAAGTGAGATTCCACACACCCAAACCTAAATGGGACAATGTCCTCATTGTTGCAAAGTTAAAAATGAATTGGACAATTGCACCTATTGAAACACACAAAAACACACTTAAAAGAAACCAAATAAACGAAAGCGATAAAATAAGCTACTTATTTACAAAGATTATACCTCCATTTGATTCTCAATTTGGGCTTCAAGTAAGACCGTGGACTTGGGCTCATCAAATGCTCATTCCCAATAGACTTTCGAGCATTGACCATTGACCTTGAACTACTCTCTAGCTTCATTTTCTATCTCCACCGCTCCATGTGATAGCACTTCGTTAACGATGTACGGTCCCGTCCATCTACTCTTGAGCTTTTTAGGAAATGGCTGGAACTTGAATTGAATAGTAAAACTTTGTGGCCCACTTGAGTATCCTTTTTCATCAACAGCCTATCATGCAACCTCTTGGCTATATCCTTGTACATTCGAGAATTCACATATGCTTCCGAGCGGATCTCATCTAGCTCATTCATTTGTAGGGGTCTCTTCTCTCCTTCGGCTAGCATATCAAAATTAAGTGCTTTCACCGCACAATATGCCTTGTGCTCAAGCTCAACCGTGAGATGACACACCTTTCCATAGACAAGTCTACATGGAGATATGCATATTGAAGTTGTCCTATATGCCCACAAAGCGTCATCAAGCTTTTTAGCCCAATCCTTCCTTCGACTTCCCACGGTCTTCTCTAAAATGCTCTTGATTTCTTAATTTGAGATTTTTGCTTGGCCACTGTCTTGGAGATGATGAGGAGTGGTCACATGATGCTTGGCACCGTATTTCCTCAATAGTAACCGGTAATCCATGTAAATGTACAATCTTCCTAAAGAACAATTGTACTACATGTAAGGCATTAACAATTTTGGAACGGGGAAAAAATGGGTCATCTTAAAAATTCTGTTAACTATGACCAATATAGAATCATGAGCACGCACTGTGGTAAGTAACCCTAAAACAAAATTCATTCTCAAACCTCTCCAAGGGAGTTTCACGTCTCTTTTACTTACTCTTCAAAGTATATTATTGGTTGCGTCTACTGTAATGTTTTGTTATTTCTTAAAATAAACCTCCCTTATGTTGTTCTACTTTTATACTTTAAGACGAAACATTATTTTGGATAAAACTTTCTAATGTATGATTCCAAAATGTTTGTCCTACCACTTTAACATCAGCACATGGAAAACATTTTTTTTAATTACAAATTTTTTGAATGTATTTGACTTTTAAAGAAACATTTATATAATTTTGAAATATTATTAATAACTAAATAATTTCATTTTTTAATTATTAAATTACTTGTTTTAGTTGTGTTTAATATATTAAAATATTGTAAATATGTAACGAATAATAGTTGAAATGGCATAAGTGTAAAAGTATTTATTTTCATATATTTGTAACTTAAAAAACAGTTTTTAGTGAAAAAAATCAAACATGTCATTCAGTTTTCAGTTTTCAGTTTTCAATCACTTTTCAGTATTCAGTGAAATTCAGCACTGTTCGGTCTTCAGAAAAAAAAATCAAACGCAACCTTGGAAATTCTATCACCACAACATTGCTCAATCCACATTTACATATGCAAAAACTCCTTGTTTATTTTTTTCCTGTAAACATGCAGACAGTTTCTTTTTGTTTAATTTGTTATGTCTTTTGGTCTAAGTTGATTTTTACTATAGTCTTTTTAGGTAGAAATTGTGGAAAGATCTTACTAAGGGGTCATTTGTTTTTTCCACTTAAAACTTAATGTGTCTGAATTATAATTATTAAGTTGTTTTGTTTCTTTTTTTAAGTGGTCAAACGACTTAAAAATACCAAAAAACAACTTAAAATAAAAGTAAAAAATAATGGTTTTTCACTTAATTGCAAATCACTGAATTGTATTAAATGCAATCCAAAATCTTTCTTCCGATATTATCCCCCATATACTTAAAAATACCAAAAAACAACTTAAAATAACAGTAAAAAAATCCTGGCTTTTCACTTAATTGCAAATCACTGAATTGTATTAAATACAATCCAAAATCTTTTGTCCGATATTATCCCCCATATATGACATATTTTCAATTTCATCATAATTATATATGGTATAGAAATATTTATTTTAATATATTAATTATTTTAAATAGCTTTAAAAATAAAAAAGAACCCTAATCACTTCTCATATTAGTGCTTAATATCAATACTTTATTATGATATTATGGTGATGTATTTATATATATATATATATATTTAAAGTGTTTTGTGTGAGTTTTCCTGCTGTCCCTTTTATTTTTTGGAGAAAAAAAAAACCTTTTCTTTTCTTAGTAAAAATGAAGTTTGTTTGTAATCGAAGAAGAAGATCATGATCATATGTGTTCTATATAATTATTATTTTTGGATTATTTTTATTCCATATTATATGTATAATTGTTTAACATGGGCATAAATGTAAAATTACTTATTTTCAGACAATTTTACTAAAAAAACAAACGTGTTGACAATGCATTCAGATGTGAGGAAAAAAAAAAACATGTCATTCAAGTTCAGATTTCAATCCCTATTCAGTCTTCAGACAAAAAAACAAACGACCCCAATGAAATATAATTACTAATTTTTTTATCACTGTGTTTACTAAAAACTGATGGGAATCACATTACGTGGACCCTACACACACAAATCATGAATTCAGTTCCCAATTGAAAAGGAAACTTAATTCGTCTCTCCAAACTAGCAGTAAGTTCTTTTTCTTTTTCCCCTTTCCCATGCAACTTGAATCCCTTTGATTTTTATTTCCCATTAATAAACACTCCTCTAGTTCTTTTTTTTTTTTTCCTTTTTTATCCCTTTCCAAACAAAAAACAAAAACAAAAACAAAAAAAACAAAAAAAAAATAACTAAGGTGCCTAAATAATAAGTAATAACGACATAGCAAACTTCCATTCATATATAAATTGAAATGCCTTTTTAAATGAATTATTGTGAGCCGAGGGGATGACATGGCCCCGCCATAATGTGGTTTTGCCACACTCGAACTGGCTATCAAATGTTGTAATAAGAGAAGAGAGCTTCTCCTTACAATCCACAAATTATCTATTTACACTCCAATTTAATTTTTTTTATTAATGACAATTTTAACCTGAATTAGAATTACTAAACAAGTCAAAAAAAATTCTAAAGACACTCCAAACTAATTAAATTATTAAAAAAAGAAATTCTCTCTCCTAAATCATTAGATTAAATATTACGTATTAAACTATCTCTCCTAAATCTGTTATTACCATATTAAACATTCTTTCCTAATTACTCTCTCTCTCCATTTTTCAAAAAGAAAAAATTATATCTCTATACTTTCTAGATCAATCTTTGATTAATAGTTGTAAAGAAAAAAAAAACTTATGAATATTTTGATTTTTTACTAACAGTAATATATATATATATATTAAAAAGTCAATACAAATACCTTTTCTTCAAAATATATATATATATATATGAAAACTTGATTTGTTGCAACTAGATTCGATTAAACTCAGAATTTCTAAGACTAATGAAAGAATTAAAGTTCTCTAGGCAACAACATACATACAAAAGTAACAAAAAGCATTTTCATATTTCGATTTTTTTTTTTTTTTTTTTTAAACGAGGTTCTTGTTTTTGAGTTTTTTTTTTTAATATATACATATATACTGTTCCTAAAAATTAAGCTTATTCGTAATTTTTTTTTCTTAACTATTAATCTTACTTGAGAAAGAATGGAGATAGAAAGTTAGAGATATCATATATGTATTGAAGGGGAGAGAGTTTAATATGGTAATTAAAAATTTAGGAGAGAGTATTTAATATGTAATATTTAATCTAAAGATTTAGGAGAGATAATTTCTTTTTTTAATAATTTAATTCAAAAAAGATTACTCATCGGATGAATCCAAAGGCTACGATGGCTGTCCTAACTTTTACTAAAATAAAATTGAGTGTCTTTAGAAATTTATTTTTTAAAATGGAGTGTCTTTGGAATAGGAGTGTCAAAAGATAAAAAGGATATATAATCTTGGAATAAAAGAAAGTGTCCTTAGAATTTTTTTAAAATTTAAATTTTAAGAATGAAGTATCTTTATTAAAGAAGTGTAAAAACTAAAAAATAATAATAATAATAAATAAATAAAAATAAAAAATAAAAAATTGGATTGTCAAAAGAACCTCTCTGAGAGAAACACTATGGAAGGTGAAAATTTGACCAAATAAACCTTATTAAATAATGCTAGAGCTAATTAAAGCCAGTTGAATGTAATTTTCCTTTATATTTGACTATTATATTGACACATGGTTATTTTCAAACTTTACATAAAACATAGTGTCGACTTTACAACTATAGCTTTTAAAACAACAATGTCATTACCAATGATACGAAAGCTATTAACATTGAGCAATAGACTAATATTTTCTATAAATAATAATAATAATAATAATAATAATAATAATAATAAAATTGCTTAATATTTATAAAGTAACATTGATAAAGTAAAAAATATATATATATATAAAGTAAAAAAAATAAAATTTTGCTTGGAAACTTAACCACATTGAGCTTGTTTAGGAAGCTATCCCACATCTTTATGGATCTCTTGCCAACATTTTCTTTTGTTTTTTCCAGAAGAAAAAAATATAGATTGTTATTGAGTGGAAATAGGGACTTTTATCACTCTTTTGAACTGATCTTTCAAGACTATCACCACTTTAATAACTTATATTTTAAAGGCACCAAAGTAAGTGACTTCCAAAAATACCCTTACTTTTAGTATTTTTTATTATATCCCTGACTTTAGCTTTGTCCTACATTTATGTAGTCTGAAATCTACTTCTCTCACTAACTTTAAATTCTCTATAAACTAAGATCCAACTTCATCTTCTTCACTATAAACTGAGATCCAAGTTCATCTTCTTCTCCAACTCGTGGTCGCTGGTGATCTCCTTCTCCAACTTTAGGTCGCTTTTCATCTTCTTCTCCTTCTGTAACTCGTGGTCTTGTTCTCCTGTTCGTTTGTCTTCAATCACACTAACCCAATCCCATTTCTTGTGTTTAATATGTTTTGACTTCATCTTTTTCAAGTTAAACCAGACCAAATATGGGAAATGAAATGTAAAGTCTCGGAGTCTTTGGTTTAATAAGTTCTGAGACTTTTCAAACGGGTCCGATATTCTGATTTAATATGTTTCGAGACTTTCCAATTGTATGTTCGAGACTTTCCAATTGTATGTCTGAGACTTTGCAATTGTATGTCCGAGACTTTCTAATTGTATTTCCGAGACTTTCCAATTGTATGTCCGAGACTTTCCAAGTTAATATGTCTAAGACTGACTTTCCAAGTTAATATGTCTAAGACTTTCCAATTGTATGTCTCCGAGACTTTGGAATCAACTATAACTTTGCGAGACTTTAATCTTCTTTGGTTGCCTATATCTGTTTCCACTGTGCCTCTCATTGTTTGAATTATGTTATTCACTAATCGATATGGTGAGTGAACTGAGAGAATGTCTAATTGTTATACCTTCTCTGAGTTTAGTCATCTTGTCGGCTTGTGAATGTATAACAAAATTCATTCAACTCTAAGACTTTGGAATCAGCTATAATTTTGCGAGACTTTAATCTTCTGTTCTTGCCTATATATGTTTCCACTGTGCCTCTCATTGTTTGAATTATGTTATTCACTAACCGATATGGTGAGTGAACTGAGAGAAGGTATAATTGTTATACCTT
Organism: Acer yangbiense; assembly: GCA_008009225.1. NCBI lineage: Eukaryota > Viridiplantae > Streptophyta > Magnoliopsida > Sapindales > Sapindaceae > Acer > Acer yangbiense. Next base: position 43,669,306 of record CM017763.1, on the reverse strand, counting down.
CCCTTAGTTCACTCATTTTGTCAACTTGTGAATGTATATCAAAATTCATTCAACTCCAAGACTTTGGAATCAGCTATAATTTTGCGAGACTTAATCTTCTGTTCTTGCCTATATCTGTTTCCACTGTGCCTCTCATTATCTGAATTATGTTATTCACTAACCAATATGGTGAGTGAACTGAGAAGAGGTATAATTGTTATACCTCTTATGAGTTCACTCATCTTGTCGGTTTGTGAATGTATAACAAAATTCATTCAACTCTGAGACTTTGGAATCAGTTATAATTTTACGAGACTTTAATCTTCTTTGGTTGCCTATATCTGTTTCCACTATGCCTCTGATTGTGTGAATTATGTTATTCACTAACCGTTATGGTGAGTGAATTGAGAGAAGGTATAATTGTTATACCTTCTCTCAACTCACTCATCTTGTCGGCTTGTGAATGTATAACAAAATTCATTCAAAGGTCTGAGATAACAAATTGTTGAATGGTGGTTCCAACTTAACAGAAAATGTATAAAAGTCTCGGATGGAAGTCTCAGACAGTGTATAAAAGTCTCGGAGAGTGTTACAAAGGTCTTAGACATATAGCCTAAAAGTCTCGGACAATGTTTTCAAAAGTCTAGGAGAGTGTTACCAAAGTCTCGGACATAGCGTAAAAGTCTCGGACATTATTTTCAAAAGTCTCGGAGAGTGTTAACAAAGTCTCGGACATATAGCATAAAAGTCTCGGAAATTGTTTTTCCGAGACTTATGGACTTTATGCCGAGACTTATTAACTACTTTCAGAGACTTATTAACTTTAAGTTTGTATTCATTTTTATTGTATAATCCCCACTATTCTGTCTTATGATAAACCAAATTCATTTTGTTAATATTTTTGTGTACAGGAAAATGGATCAGGTTAGTAGTTATATCCTATAACGGTCGATGGGAGCAACTACCAGACGAAAGCCAGAGGTTTGTTGGCTCAGATAATCAGAGAATATACGTGCAACGTGCCAAAGAATATAACCTTTTATGAGCTTTTGGCTCGCGTGCAGTCCATTGTCCACTATGATCCAAACAAATACAATATTGATCTACAGTCAATATAATTCGTTCCTAGAAGTACATGTCGCACATTTGTAAGGAACAACGATGATGTTCAGTTTATGCTAAGGGAAGATAGGGTGATTCCTCAAGTATGTGTTAGCCTAATTGAAAGGAGATGTGGAGGTGTGATGGGTGATGACATCCCTCTTCATGGAAATCCCCAAGATTATCCATCCGTCAGCGGTAGTAACTAAATGTTGACACAATAGAGTGAGACCGATAACGATAGAAATCTCCAAGGTGCAAAAAACATATTCAGTGTCCCGCCTGCAGCAATTGACCTTGTAGCTGATGTTTAACATCAATTTGACCATTACTTTGGGCGTCAATTTGAGGCCAATATAGAGCCGAATATAGAACCCAATTATGATCATATATGCGACCGTGAAAACGTTGTTGAAGAACCTATACAACGTCAAACTGAAGGAAGGCGTGTACAAGGTGACCATCCCCGTTGTAGTGCACCGGATATGGCGAGGACATCCGATTTCCCAGAAAATCTTAACACCATGGGTTCCGATAATCAGTCAACTTGGGTTATTCCCGGATCTGAAGCGTATTTGTTTAGTCAAGTGAACAACACCATGGGATCACGTGAACCTAACACTTTGATTTACAAAGGTCAATTTTTTCCAAAAAAAAAGCAATTTAAAAAGGTTAGTAGGACTTCATGCAATGAGGGATTACTATGAATGGAAGGTGAAAAGGTCTAACAAATCGGTTCTACATTTGGTGTGCAAGATTGACAACTATTCGTGGAAATTAAGAGCGGTGAGGAGAGATAAAGGCACATACTTTCAAGTGAGAAGTTTTGTAAATGAGCATAGTTGTCCCTTAGAAGAGGTCCACAAGCGTCACCAACAGGCTAGCGTCTTCCCACATGCAACCCATACCATATGTGCTTGGCACTTTTCTGAAAACATAAAAAAAAAATGTTTCCATAGAAAGGATGTAGCAGGGCTAATGTTTGCAACAGCGAAAAAATACCGAGAATTGCAATATAACCATATAATAGGCGAGTTATGTAACCTGCACTAGAATGCGTACGATTATGTTGTCAATGCCAGGGCAGAAAAGTGGTCCCGTGTCCATTGTCCCCAACGAAGGTATAAGTTGCTGACAACCAATGTTGCTGAGTGCTTAAACTCATGCATGAGATTTGCACGGAAACTATCAATGCTGACTTTGGTTGAGTTCATAAGGGATATGCTGCAACGTTGGTATTACGACAGTCATCAAGATGCACTCTCCATGCGTCACCAACTAACTGATGCTGTATAATTGGTAATCTCGAAACGTATTCAGAAATGTAGTTTCATGACCGTAAGTCATGTTGATTGGAACACATTCTTGGTTAAATTGAAAGGAGATCAGTGGATGGTGAACTTGTTGCAAAAGACTTTAACATGTAACAAATTCCAAATGGATTATCTACCATGTTCTCATACACTTGCAGCAACTAGGTAAGTTTTCATTCTGTGAAATGTTATTAATTTTCTCATATATTCCTATGGTTTTTTATTTTAACATGTTTTGTTCTTAATATTTCAGGGAGTGAAACTTGGATTACACTTCCCTATATGCAGACTACTACAAGAGGGAAACACTTGTGGACGTATATTCAGTGTCTATCATGCCAGTTGGGCATCCTAATACTTGGGAAGTGCCTAAAGGTATAAGACAGTGTGTGGTATTACCTCCAAAATCCAAAAAGGACAAACAACAAGAAGTTGGTCCGGGGACGCCCGCAAGAGCATCAATTTCATTCCGTGTCAGAGAGGACATCCACACAGAAGTGTAGAAGATGTCATGGAACCAGGCACAACAGTAGACAGTGTACTAACCCTCCGGTGGTTCCAGATAGCAGTAGCCAACCTATCCCTGACCAATTTCGTCGCAAGTGTAGCGTGTGCCACCAAGTTAGGCACAACAAACAAACATGTCCGACCATACAGACAGACATCCCAGGACCCAGTAATCTAGAATGAGTACATAAATGTTGTTTTCAAAAGGTACAAATGAAAACCGGGACTTTTATGTATGGCCCGAGACTTTTGTGTATTATAGTCCGAGACTTTTGTGTAAAACAGTCCGAGACTTTTGTGTATATGTCTGTGACTTTTGTGTATGGTCCAAGACTTTTATGTATGACCCAAGACTTTTGTGTATTATAGACCGAGACTTTATTGTATTTGTCCGAGACTTTTGCGTATCCGAGACTTTATTGTATTTGTCCGAGACTTTTGGGTATATGTCCGAGACTTTTAGGTATGGTCCGAGACTTTATTTAAAGACTTTCCTTGATTTTTTAATATATGTGTATGGTCTAAGACTGTAGTTAAATATGTTCCTTGATTTTTTTTATATATTTGTATGGTCCGAGAATTTAGTTAAATATGTTCCTTGATATTTTTATATGTATGGTCCGAGACTAGTAAATAACAATAATTTCTGAACTAATTTCTGATACCTTTCGATGCATAAAAAATATTACACTGTAGCCAATAAAATATATTACAAACAATGTTTCCACTCATGAAGGCAAAGCCTTGGAGTTACAAAAGACTTCAACGGCCATCTTCAACCGTATTACCTCCATATCTTTATCCTTCCAAACTTATTTATTTTTCCTACTGTGTGCTCAATCAATAGCAACGTATGTGGACCACAGTTACCCCTATTAAACAAAAAAAAACACATCAAATGTGAACAAAATGCAAAATGAACAAACTGATTGGAATTAAAGCAACAATGTGATTTCACTTTTACCCCTTTGATTGTTGTGGCACTAAACATTTCAGGGTTATGGCCATATGAATGTGATCAGCTTCCACTTTACAGAGCGGCTGGTCACTGGTTCTGTTCTCATAAAATCCCGCATATGCCAATATCGATGGTAACAACCACCGTAAGCAGGCCACATGTTTGTTCCTATGCTGAAATGGAACCTGTTGCATAAATGGATCGTAAAGGTGGATCTCTCAATGAACGAGATCAATACTGGCCATAATCCAATGGCACCCTCCGACGTTGCACGGCACCAAAAGCTACAATGCAATATAAAGTCATGTAAAATTCGTTGAAATATAAAATCAAATTTCCATTTTCGTTTCCAATACACTCACCGTGTCAACCTCGTGCCATGGCCGACATCCAGGTCCTCTGAGTCCGTTGGCCCAAACAAGAGCGCCCTCGTAGTCCCAAGTTTAAGTCAACACGGACCATTTCTAGTCGTCTGGTGCTGCCTCAACATCACCAAACATACCCACCCAGTGGCGGTACATGTGTGCCTGAATAACAATTAACAATATAAACATCAGAGACGTTTGTAACCATATAATAATTATTAATGTAAGCATCCAAGACCTTTGTAACCGTATAACAATTAACAAAGAACTTACATAGAATTGTGTATCAATGATCTCTACGCTCTGATTGTATACCTGAGGAAATGCACACTGGCGGTTCCGCACAATCTGTAAATATGTGTCTATATGCTAAGAAAAGGAACCAAAACTAATGATAAAATACATTACAAAGTCTAAAAAAAAAAAAAAAAAACCGATGTACCAAATTCATACCATATCTTCCAACTCTGCATGGTTGGTTTCGAAGTCTTCGAACTAAGAGACTCCGAACTCATTCCCTCCATCCACAACATGCGTGTATCATTGAAGAAGAATAAACATTAAAATTAACAAGTAATTATAACAAATCTAGGAAAATATTACCAAAAATGTACTATGTTATACATTTTCGTTCTCTTCCCCTTGAATAGCTGGTACGTGTCTAGGTGTTCCCGGTGAACTGGATCAGCAGGACGAAATTTGGGGCTGTCTCAGTCTTAGACTTCTTTCGCCTACATGGGTCAGTGTAAGGAGTAATCGTTTGCAAACTACGTTTGTGTAACCGCACTAGTCAATCCACCTGCAAACTAGGGTCTTATGGTACAACTAAAGCGGCTACAACAGTGTCATGCTAAGTCAGTGGACCAACGTCTGAAGCAGCTGCAGTGTCCTGCTGACTCTGTGCACCAATAGTTGAAGCGCCTGTAGTGTCCAGCTCAGTCTATGCACCAATAGTTGAAATGCCTGCAGTGACTTGCTCAGTCTGTGAACCAACAACTAAAGCGCCTGCAGTGACCTATTCAGTCTGTGCACCATCTGAAACGATTGTAGTGTCCTGCTCAATTTGTGCACCAACAACTAATGCGCCTGCAACAGTCTCCTACTGGGGAGGAGGTACTTCATGCTATACATGGGGCAACGCTGCAGCATCCTTAGGATGGGGAGGAGGTACTAAATCAGCTGCACTGTCCCTCTGTCTGCCTACGCCCTGTTGGGGCGTCATCACTGGATTCTCATACTAAAATGACTCATCCGTATGCATATGAGTCGATGTCCCCTAAAATGCCTGTATCATACGGACCAACTCTATGTGTTGCTCCTCTCTGACCCTATCACTCTCCTTTCTTTCCCTTTCACTCTTGCAAACCTCCTCCCGTAATGCTTCTACCGTAATGATGACTTTGGCAAACCGATGTTCCAAATGGTCTGGTACTGCCTGAAAGAGAAAATCATCGCACGTCAGATTTATAATTCAAATTCTTATCTCAAATTGACCTCTTGCAATAACAATTTATATACCTCTCGTACATTAGATCGTCACTCTACATCGTGACCCACCGTCTGAGTAGAGGACACGAATCTCAAACGGGTACGCCGTCCGCCAAGTGCAGCTCCAGCTACAGCAGGGACAATACTCCGTGTAGTATGGACACCTGCATCTGCAACAAGGATACTACTCGGTACAGTAGGGACACATGTATCTGCAATAGGGACACTACTCGGTTCAGCATCATCAGTTCTCTGCTATTGGGATGCATGAGAACTAGACCTAGTCTGTCTGACTGTGTCTACCTCTCTCAACTCCGCATCAGGTTCGGCAGACGGTGATGGATCTCCCATGCCCAGCATAGTCGCCATCGAAGCGTCATTAGGGTACAGATTGCCTACCTCATCAATCCCCTAGTAGTACCATAAACCCCTCTCCGTTTCTGTGGGGATCAGCTCTGGCTCCACGAACATCTGAAATTTTACCATAAAAACATCTGTGACATCAGAAACTTGGATTGACAATTACATTCAGACGTGTACTAGCTAGATAATTACCTTTGCGGTGAAAATCTTATCCAGTTTATCCCCCCTCAGTCGCTTGGTCAACTCCCACTTCAAAATGCGCAGGAAGGGTTGTTCAACTTGCCTTTGAGTCGTGAATCTCATGGCAAGGGTTGGAATAACTTCATAGGCAAAAACCTACAACACAACCAACAGAAATATTATTGGTTAGTTGGAAAACATAATAACTCGATAATTAATTTATTTGTGGTAATTATAATTCCAAAGGATCACTAGTAGCGCGTATCCCAACCCATAAAGATTGTATCTCTTTGGCCGACTGATAATTGACTTTTTTTAAACTCATATATAGTGTATTTGTACACATGCGAACCCCATGGGAATGCATTGAACGCATCCAAGTTATCAACAAGGCGTAACTGCCATATCGGGACGGAATTCCTCTCTTCCATACCGATCAAAACACAATTAACCATGTACAGGAGACATAGCTTTACTGCATCCAAGTGATGCTCCCATTCACCCTGTTCAATCTTTGCTTCAAGTTCTATAAAAGTGACCTCCTCTCGACCATGAAAATACCTATGGTGTATGCCATTCGGGACATCCTCATATAGATCCGTGTCTAGAATGGCTCCGAACTTCAACCCGGTGATCAAACAAAACTCGACCTTAGAAAACTGGACGGTATGCGAACCTAACATAAATTCATATCATCACTAGGTCCGTCGTGGTGTAACTCACACAATAGCATCCGATGCACAACATCACCAGAAAACGCCATTCCTCGTTGCATGCGTTGCCAATGGCCAAAACATGACTGTTGATAACTTTGTCGCACTTCAGCCCTATTTTCCACAACTCCATCAAGTGCCTCATCGATTACGAGCAGGTTTTGCATGTGGTTGTGGTGAGTAATCTTGATGTCATATCACCAGTCGGCCTGCGGAGTTTTTAAGTTGGCCCTCATATTCCTCAAATTCCTCATCTGCAATTCATAACCATACAAAAAAGGTTAGGAAATTATTCCCAGTAAAAAAGTCTCGGATGCAATATAAAAGTCTCGGAAAGCATTAAAAAAGTCTCGAAGAGTAATACAAAAGTCTCGCAAAAAAGTCTCGGAGAGTGATACAAAAGTCTCACACAAAAGTCTCACACAAAAGTCTTGGTGAGTGATACAAAAGTCTCGCACAAAAGTCTCGGAGAGTGATACAAAAGTCTCGAATGAAAGTTTGGGACAAAACTGACTTTTTAAACATTGACCGAGACTTGTGTAACACTAACCGAGACTTTTCTAACACTATCGAGACTTTTCTAAAACTGACCGAGACTTTTACTAACCTATTTACTGTTCATCATCTTCTCCGATCTAACCCTAGAAACCAGAAACCAGGTATAACACTAAAAACACTACATGCAAGTTATAACGATGCAAAAATACAAAACAAATGTATAACCCAACAAACTAAATCAAATCGGTATTCAAAATCAAATCGTTGAAATTACATACCTTGTTTTTGACCGAAAACGAAATCGAAATGGAAGACAAATCCTCGTCATGTTTTGTAGAAATTCGGTTGCTTGGAGTCTCAAAACAGTCGCGTAAGTCGTCAAAAAAGTGAAAGTGAAAGTGAAAGTGAAAGTGAAAAGTCTCTGTCAAATGAAAAGTTAAATGAATAGAGAGAGAAACAAAGAAACATGGGTTTTCAAAATAGCTGACATGAAACTGCTTTTAGGGGTATTTTTGTCCGTTCACCATAATAGATGCCTTTTAAACATAACTTATTAAAACGGTGACAGTGTTGCAAACCCACCTTAAAATAGTGACATTTTATTTTTGAACTCTTTTTTTTTTTATGGATGCTTGAGATTGTCAGATGGGTGTTATGCTTGGGATTGTTTGATGGGTTTTTTTAAAAAAAGAATTGATTTATTAAAAATGATTTTATCATATTAATTTACAAAAAGAAAACAACATTAATTATTGATCTGTATTTTTAGCGATCTGAATGGGGTAGTAGAATTCAATATTTTTAACTTTTTTTAATCATTATATATTTTTTTTCATTTTTTTTACATTTAATTCATTAATGCATAGTTTCAAAAAAAAATCCAATAATGCATATATTCAAGGGCAAAAGTGTAAATTGCATATCTGCAGTTGCTAACTAACGGTGGTCAACCGTTAGAGGGTATATTTGTGTTATTAAGATATTTTTCCTGTTTTAGTGCAATTATGCAAATAGTTATTGTAAGTTTGTGCAATTTACCCGATCTATTTTTGTGTGTTTTTTTTATTGTCACCACCGACTCACTAGCCGGAGATTATTTATATGAGTTTATTTGTTAGGGTTTGAACCCTAAATTCATTCTTGAAGAAATGCAGCCGTTACCCGGTCTCTCATCATCCCAAGTTGAACCCTAAATTCATTCAACAATGGCCCAAAGGGTCATTGTTGTATAAAAATGAGTGTCTTGGGAAAATTAAGGGAGGTAGTGGTCTATTGGTGGTGTTACAGCTAGTTTCTATTCGGCCAATTCTGCTGCTGGTGGAGTAGAAGTGCTCCTGAACCAGAATCACTTCCATGGATTCTCACCAAACTCTTTATCATCATCATCCACCGTCACTCAAAGCACTGACTCCCCAACTCGAGAATCCTCTTCCACCTAAAAAGGCTACAGGCCTGGATAGTGCCACTGCCTTGCCGGTTCATGTATCTCCTTGACGAGAAAATCTTGTATGCACCCTAACCAATGGGTGCATGCCATTTGGCATAGAGAACTCATTTGATTGGTTGTCCTTACCACATGACATGCACCCATTGGATGGGTGCAATGCACCGGGTGCATGGAAGATTCTCTCTTCCTTGACACTCAAGCTATCTAAACTTTTAAACAATTGTTTTTTAAAAAGGAATTTTTAAGCAGATTTGGCAAAATTAATTGTTAGTACTTAACAAATCAAAATAAGAATTTAGAAATTGAAATTAGCGAATTAGAGATTATATAAAAATAAAAAAAATAAAAAAAATAAAAAAATCATGGTTAAAACCGGTATGTTATTTGACGGACTTTGATTGAAACAATGATATTCAATGTGGATGTAGAGAACAAAAAGGAAAAATAAATCCAAAGAAATGGTAATAATTTCAGAGTCTAAATGGGTGCAAATTTGAAAGAAAAAAAAAATAACATAATGAATGCATAAAAGTAGTGAAGCAAACTCTTGAATTTTATTGTATAATTTACAACAACAAACAAAAAGACAACAACCTGTTGCAATATCATGTGTGTAAATCGGACAAGACATTTATGAAGGCATTCCATTTCTGTATGTAAACCTTATTGTCCTAATAAAGCAAATATTTCAAAGACGAGGAGTTGGTTTTACCAGTTCAGACACTTTCCGGTAGTCGTATACTCCGATACCTCGCTTTCTTCCAAGCCGGCCTGCATCAACATACTGCACAAGAAGAGGACAAGGAGCATATTTATTGTCCCCTAGACCAACATGAAGAACTCCCATTATTGACAAGCAGACATCCAACCCAATGAAATCTGCAAGTTCTAGAGGACCCATCGGATGGTTTGTTCCTAGCTTCATCCCTGTATCAATGTCCTCTTTCGTTGCTACTCCAGTATAAAGGGTGAAAAATGCTTCATTTATCATCGGCATTAAGATCCTGTTAACTATGAAGCCTGAATAGTCCTGAGAGCATATCACTATCTTGCCAAACCTGCAAATAATTGCACAATAACAGGATAGATATAAGATAACAGAGACATGTCCACAGTCCACTGTAAGGGGTTCTTGCATGCACACACAAACAGGATGGGAGAAGGTAATTTTCTTTCTATAAACTACAAAGTATTCGGTTCAGGGGTACGTGAAGGGTATTTAAAGCAATTACCTCTCTGCCAAGGCTTTTGTCACACTGAATGTCTCATCCGAAGTGTCTGCACCTCGCACAATCTCAACTAGTTTCATTATAGGTGGAGGATTCATAAAATGCATACCAATCACCTGCAGATGACATTTTTTCTTTACTTATCAGATTATCAACGTCAAAAAATTGGCTACAATGTTAAACCAACTGTAGTGATCATGAAATGTTATGTTTAACGAAAAAACGTGCTCTCCCGTTAAAGGAATCTTGGTCCTACTGCTATTCCTAGTTCCTCTGTGCCCTACTCCAAATTTGACTGTGCACTCAGTGATGCCTATATTCTTATATTGCAAATTATGAAGAAATGGGTCAAAAGATACACACAATGCCAGTCAAAAACTAGTTAACACTCATAAAATGTTGATTATGCTCGATTACAGGAAGAGCCTAGCAAAACAGAGAAAGGAAAGTGTTAAGGCAACTGCAACACCAGCAGTGGTGGGAACGAGAAATCAACAGCCTCTGTATCTAATGTATTATTCTATCACTATAAATGTGTGAAAATGTACACATAGACAAGTATGAGGCTAGCAACCAGAAACTTTAAATAAAGTCCAACATGGCACCAAAGCAGCTAAGCTATAAGTTATAGCCAAATGATAGAGCCCAGATTTGGTGATGTTTATCAGACAATGAGGGTTCAAAGCCAGTCAAATGCCTATGTTATCCAAAAAGGATCCCTAATGTCATAATCTGTCTTGCATGCGAACTTCAAACAATTGAAGTCTGCGAATATTTTGCTTGAATTAGCAAGCTAGCTAGTTTAGAGCCAGAGCCTTGGTGCACAGGTTTGGCACCTGTTAGGGAGATGAACACTCACACATCCAACATCAAAACCTAGAACAGCAATCAATTTCTGGTGATCTATTTGGAGGCTATCCTTCTTCAGAACAGCAACCAATTTCTGATTTTCAGAGTCTTCTCTGATGTTGGGGTTTTAGGGTAAGAGATTAACAGTCGAGCATCAAATAAAACAATCACAAAAGATTCCAACTGCCGACATACCGAGCAAAAACAGCCAGAAAAAGAAAAGGGGCGAGAATATCTATCATTGAATGGGTTAAAAAAAAAAACAAAATATCATATGCCACGGTACTGTTGAAAATGGAAACCAAATTCTAAAAATGGTTATATTAGCAAATACTTCAATTATATCGACTTTGAAACCAAAAGCAATCACTCTACTTTGAAACTAATTACTTGTATTATATAAAGATTTGAACTAGTGGATAGAAAATGCAAATAATTTATTTTAATGGCTTATGTAACTAATACTTTTATCACCTATTCCCAGTATCACCTGGCGTGGTCTGCTGGTCGCGGATGCGAGACGAGTGATAGATATGGAACTTGTGTTAGATGCCAAGATGGCAGAAGCTTTGGCAATCTTATCTAGCTCGGAGAACAACTTCTTCTTCACATTTTCAGACTCTACAATAGCTTCAATTATAACATCCGCTGAATGAAGATCTTCTAAATTTGATGTACACTTTAGACGTCTCAGAGCATCAGAACCAGCTGCCTATTAAGTAAAGATGAAAAGGTTATAATATTAAGAACAGCAATAATTTGCAGGGAACTAAAGATTTATATGATTGATAACACTTCTGTAGTCAAGGTTTTTTTTTCAAGGGGTGGGGATGAATCACAGTCAATCCCGGTAGAAACCAGGCTTGGTCTTTCACCTCCTCCAATAATACAAAAGTAAACATGATGCCAATATCATCAGGTAGAACAATAGCTTTGATTATAGTAAGCATTACTTTTCTATTTCCACACAGTTTCTTCATATAATGATATTTGCTCTCAAAACATCAGTTTGGTTAAGAGCTTTGTCTATAATTGCTTAACTAAAATGTTCAGAGTCGCCAGGATCAAAGGAAGTTAACTTTTGAGTATATTCTAAATCAAGCATGTCCCACTTTAAAGCTATCGCTATTAAAATACAAAAGATAAATATAATTTTTTACTATGTAGATGTTTGCATGTATCTGATATTTAGCATGTACAAGGTTTTCGTAAAATTGAAGTAAAAACACATGCACATAGACACGCAAACAAACACGAGCACTTGCACCCATCTTGAACATGACAAAATTCAGACATTTAGTATTGTTTCCAGGAACCAAAGTTGGGAAACCACAAATTACAAACAAAATATTTTCATTTATAATCAAATATAGGGCAAAATCAGGAAAGATAATTAATCCATCGGGAAGTCTGAAATTCATGAATCATGACAACAAACAAAATTTTCATACAATATTATGTTAAAGTTGTAACTTAAACAAATAAGGCCTAAGCTCTCTTTTCTGTTTGTGATTGAAATTGAGTTGGGAATGAATATTATATGTGTGCAGGCTTGAGCAGAAAACAAATAAAAAGCTTGAGCAAACACAAGGTTGGCTCTTTTACACCACACAAAGCTTTTATCCTTTATCAATGTAGTTAAGCATATTCCATGCTCAAATTTTGCGCCGAAAAATTTCAAATTCATCTGAGATGACTTTTTTTTTTTTTTTGAAGGATCATCTAAGATAACTTTAAACAGCTTAATATTTGGTTAATTAAACTTGAATGCAAAATCAGTAACATTTTAGATATTGAAAGACCAACTTCATTAAATGCATGTATAATTAACACCAAAAATTCTTGCTTGAACTAATCAAACCATTGTCATATAAACACAAAACAATCAAACATGAACCACGAGGTGGTTGCCTTGGTGGTCCAAGGCTTGGGATGAAATCTCAAGTCCTTGGTTCTACTCTTAGCAGTTAAATTGTGGCCAGCCATCAGGACGCTAGCTCAGCTGGTGGAAGGACAGGCTTGTGGCACGGGTAACTCCCAGGTCAGCGGTTCGAATCCTACCCAGATGAAGGCGAGTTCTGATTTACCCGCTTGCATCTTTGTGTGGCCGGAGATGTGGGACGAGGTTTCCTATCTGTCCTACTCCATAGCATCCAACAAATAGACTGTCAAAACCAACAAGTTGGCTATGGGTGTGTCACGCAATTGGGAAGGACAGGCGGATGAGTGCCTGGACGAAGTCCAGGATTCTCGATACCAAAAAAAAAAAAAAAAATTCACACATGTACAAAATTTTCATCAAATTAGTCGATATTGAACTAGAAACTTATTGAATTTTCCACTTTTAACATTCTAATATCTTATAAGCATAATCAGATGCACAGAACAAACCAAACCACAATCATTTACATCAAAGTTATCAAATTTGAGAGTACAAAATTTAAAAAAAAAAAAAAAACTAAACTTGCCCACAACAACTGTTTATATGTGAACTGGATTATTACATAAAATAAACAAAAAGTGAAGATAAAAACCTGAGAGAGGTGGGATTTGGAGACAAAGCGTTGGATGGAGCTGGAGATGGAGTTTGTGGCTCTAAGCAGAGCATCTGAGTCTGTATCAACGAGCCAGACATCCAAGCCGTACATGGCGCCGAGCTGGGCAATTCCCGATCCCATTTGGCCGCTGCCCACCACCGCTAAGGTCTTGATCTCCGCCATTATCAGAATAACAAGGTCTTAGAGAGTGTTGAAATGGGTTCACAGTACGTACTAGAAAAGATAAAGGGTGGATTCCACGCGCGTGAGAGTGATGTTCAAGAAGACAGCTTCATTGAATCCGGTTGATTCAGATTTCAGGATAATATTTACTTTCCATGTTTGCTTTGCCATATTCTGCATTCCGTATTAGAGTATTGGTATTAATTTAATGATTTATCCAATTATTTAATTAATAGATAATAATTAAAATCGAAAAAACTTGTGTGCAACGATCCCACTGCACTGGCTCAGTGTAACCATATCATGTTACATAATTTTGTTATAAAATTAAAATTAGATTTTCTTTTGAATAATGCTTGGGTACTGTCAGTACCCAAAATAGGAGTGTAACACGTGGTCCAATTTATAAGATAAATGTAAAAAGTAAAAGAAAAAAAAATCACATGCTACACTCCCATCGGTAGGGTCAGTATTTTGGGTACTAACCGGTCAATACACAATCATTATTCTTTTCTTTTTAAGTAAAATTTTGAAATTTGAGGGAAACAATGCTATTTTAATCCATACTTTTAACGGATTTGGATCATCTCCTTCCCTCACCTTATTCTCACTTAAATCAATGGTCTAAATTAATTCTATTTTTTTGTGCGGTAAAACTAGGGTTGCACATTGGGGAAATGGGGATGGATATAGGTCCCCCCATCCTCATCCTCATCCCCATCCCCATCCCCATCCCCATTCCCACTTCCCAGACCCTTCCCCATCCCTACATATTTTCCCATTTGGGGAAAATGGGGATGGGGAATTTTAGAGGGAGGTATCTCCATCCCCAACCTCAGTTCTCCATTTTTCCCGTTTTCCTCGTTTCCCCGTTTCTCCGTTTCTCCATTTCCTCATTTCCCCATTTTTCTCGTTTGACTAAAAATTACAAATTAAAAAAAAAAAAAAAAAAAAAAAAAAAAAAAAAAAAAAAACAAGCATTCAATTACTTAGTGAGTTTCAAAGAATAATATATATATTATATATTAATATATTTATATATGTTTTGGGGAAAATTGGGAAAATTGGGAAAATGGGGAGTCTTCCCATCCCTATCCTCATTTCAATATATTTGTGGGGAAAATGGGGAAATGGGAATGGGGGGAGTCTCCCCATCCCTATCCTCATTTCAATTTGGAGATGAAAATCATCTCCATCCCCACCCATTTCCTTATTTTCCCTCGAAAAAAAATTCCTAAATGGGGATGGGGTCGTGGGGATTTAGGGATCCGGGAGAAAATGTGCAACCCTATGTAAAACATATAAATTAATAAAAATAATTTAGGTAATTGATTTGTTATGTTATATTAAGTTGAAATTTTACGATATAATACAATTATATTGGACTGTCTCACTAACAATGCAGTGAGACCATTCTCACACAAGTGTAGCCACTCTTGCATTAATTTTGTTTGCACCAAACCAATGAATTACCTTTATCGATATGTCATGCGATTCCGTTTGGGTTTCCATCGTTATCTGTCCAAAGTCATTTTCAGGCGGATTTCCAGAGAAAAATGAAATAAAAGTTATTTAAAAAAAAATAAAGTGTCATTTCCACGTGTAACATTGTGACAAATATATAATTTGTATTTTATGTACTTCTACCAAAATATATATGTATTTCAATAAAAATAAACCTTAATATTTCAATGAAATTGTAGATTCCAATTAAGTTCTCATTTCTAGATTTATAAATTGTAATTGTTCAAAAGTTGTTATATATTTCATTAATAATAAGTATACATGCATAATCTTTTTTTTGGTAAGAAAAATATATATATAAATTCATAATCAACGGAGCAAAATTGTTAGTTATATTATGAATGTATTTTATTTCAATAATGTTACTTTTCCTTAATTTGATGTCCAAATCTGGTGTCTAAATGATGAGGCAACACTCTAATCCATTCATTTAAATTGTATTAGATTTATATGATTTAAAGACGTATAATTTGGACACCAAATTTAGACAAAGTAATATTACTCATTTTATTTTATATACACATTAATTACGTAGATGCATCATTAACATTTATATATATATAAATTGTTAATGGGTTGAACTTTCTAAATTTGATTGTATCACATTCTAATGTATATTGTGAACGTATTGATTATGTACATGCATCCTAAACATTTGAAAAAACGAAAATATGTTAATAACTGTAAACTTTTCTAATTTATATTTTTATTCTTCGTATATTCTCGATTCAACAACAATACAACATACTTTTCTATTGCATTTCAAGCAAAAAATTTGATGTGGTGGTATTTTCTTTTCCATTTTTTTTAAACAAAATCTAGTTATATATAGAAATCATACATCAATGACAAATGGATTCATTAATTTAGAGAGAAAAAATAAATCCAACAATTATTTTAAAATATTAAATATAAAAATATGGCTCAAAAATTAAATAGCGCCTTTTAGAGACTGCTTTACGAGATTAGCACTACATTAATAAGTCTAGTTTAAATAGCACCAAATATTGCATCGGGACAAAAATACCCCACTTTCCTATCATTTTCTCTTATCATTCCTTTTTTTTTTTTTTTTTTCTCGATTGATGGAATTGAGGTTGAACATACCTCAATGGAGGTATGTTCGTACAGTCCTCCATTTTTTAAGATCTAAGAACAGATCTCCATAGTTGGAGAAAAAGAAAAAAAAAAATTATGGAGGTCTGCGAAACAAACATCATTATGGAGACCTCCATGATGATATAGAGATTACCAAAAAAAAATTTAATTAAATTGGGTTGTTCAATTTTTTTTTAATGAAATAAAAACGAGATTGCATATACACATTTACATTCTTCTCACTTTGTGGTGATTTAAAAGCAACAATAATCATAATAATAATCACTCATTCATATTTTCTTTAAACTATAAATTTACGATTTGGAGAGAGACAGTGACATACACATACCTATGCATGGGCTCAGCCGCTAGGCTAATCTTGAATTTTTAATTATTATTTTTTTCATAAATCTTGAATTTTTTTGAAAAAAAAAATGGTTAAAAAAAATATACATGTAACATGTGTATTGAATATTATCAAAATTCCCATTGCATTTACATTTTTTTTCAAACCAAATAATACTTGTAACAGACTTGCTATATTAATCGAAGACGCCCCATCTCAATCTTGAAAACATCATTTTCATTTACTAATTTTTATCAAAACTGAGTTCAATTTCTTTGTCAAAACAAAAATTTAGCCTTCAAATTACACATGTTATGGTAAATTATATGAATTTGATTTTTTTCATTATTATTTTGAAATTCTAACCCACCCTGACATTCAATCCTGGTTACATCCCTGAAGAGAGATATGGTTAAAGCATCTCTAATACAATGCTAAATCATTGTGTCAATATTATAATTTAGCACAAAGTAAAAATAAAAAATAAAAAATAAAAAATAAATAAAAATAAAAATAAAAAACATACTCTAATGCAATGCCAAAAGTTGTGTCAAATTTGGCATATGCTATATTTTGTGCCAAGTTTGGCACAATATATATCATATGCCAAATTTGGCACAGCAGTAAATGTAGCCGTATTTGTTGACTTTTTAAATTTTAAATAATAAAATTTAAAAAAATTGGTAGGGAAAATTGAGATTAAAATGATTCTAAAAAAATATTCAATGCATTCATTAAATGCACTGGTTGTATTTGTTGACTTTTATAATTTTAAGAGGGGTGCTAAAATCACTCTCTCAACTCACTCTCTCTTCATGTGATGACATATGTACACATCTATTTTTTTTTACATTAAATTTGAAGCCATATAAATGCACTGTTTTTTTTAATGTTGTTTACCATTCAAACCAACTAACATTTCCCCAAATTACCCTTTTTCTTCTTCAATAAATAAAACCCAGAATTAAATGCCTAAAAAATAACCAGAATTAATAACTTTAACATTATATAAATATTGTAATATTTAAAAAAAAAAGCAATAAATAAATGTATATATAGTATGCAATTAAACTGCATATTATACTAATTAAATTGTATAATTGTAGATTAATCTTCTCACCGTTGCAATTTTATTTTATTATATTAAATATTAATTAAACTGTTTATTTTACATGTAGGATAAAATTGTTGTTTTAGAGGGGTGTATTCAATTAGGATTCTTGAGGACATTTAAAGACATTATAAATCCTGGTGTATTCAATTTGGACATTTAAAGACTTTAAAAGAGTCTATATGAATCTAGTGGTATTCAATTAGGATTTCTATGGACTTTTAAAGAATCATTCCAAATCCAGGTGTATTGAATTGAGACTTTAAAAATGTCTACAAGAATCAAGGTGTATTCAATTAGGACTAGATTTTAAAATATTTTCTTAGGTCATGGATTTTGATGGATTTTGGTGGACTTGATGGTAAGAGATATAAATATCAAATGTCATAATATGTCCGGCCTTCTCCCCAAAGATTTTGGTGGATTTTGCTCTCCCTCTCTCTCTCAAAACAGAAACAGAAAGCACTAATATGTAAAAATTTAAAAAAACCAATGCATGTGAGAATAATAAGCTTTCATCCCCAGAATGTTCTGTGAATTAAAAAGGAAAAAAAAAATCGAGTTCAAAAAGAAAACAAGCCACATACAATAATGGAATATTGTATGTGGACATCTTTCAAGGGGATCTTAATTGCTGTGTTTGTATGGCTGGTTGCAAAATGATGACCTTGCACTTGATGCTGTGTTAACTTCGAGATGATCGATCTCAGATTATTCATGTTAGTTGATGTCTATAGTGTCCTAGTTCGTAAACGTTAAATATCACAATTTATTGAGTCTTTAATTGATGAGAATTCTGATTTTTGAACGTAACACTCACTTTTGATCTTTGCTGAGTTGGCATGGTGGTTACACCTTTAAAATGCTATTTAACTGAACTTGGTGAACAGGCTTATGCCCATTACAATTATCTTCTCTTTTCGAAGTTGTTTTGTCTTGCTGAGGACCGCAGTATTATTCACTACTGCATTCTTGAATGTGAAGTATATAAGCCTCTGGAAAACGATTAGTCAGCATCAAAAATAATAATAATAATAATAATAATAATGGAATATGTTGCAGTCACATAATTATATATAACGAGTACAAAACTCACTACGTGCCAAAACTGCACAAAACGACACCAAAATAATCTGTAGAGCCTTCAATCAAACACCAAAATGCTCACTCTTTATTAGCATTTTATTTTAAAGAAAAATAATTTATCTGCACTTCATGCAAGCAGTGCATTTACGCAGATAAGCCTTAGCCAATTTTGGGTTCAATTCAATCACTTTGTTTGCATCAGCAACAACCTCAGACTAAATATATACGCAAATATAGATTGATTGGTGTATCAAATTTTGCTCATTCCAACTTCAAAGGTTTTTTGATAATTAGCTATAATCAGCTTACTATTGTTAAGTCAAAGATAACAAATCCATGAAAATCCATAGATGTCTAAACAAATCCATAAAAGTCTGAGATAAATGTCTAAACAAATCCATAAAAGTCTGAGATGAATGTCTAAACAAATCAATGAAAGTCCATATGGATTTATAAAAGTCCGTAAAAATCCATGAAAATCTGTCACTTAAAAAATGTCTTTAAATGTCTTCAAGAATTCTAATTAATCCTAATTGAATACACCCCCCTTAGAATGGCTTTAAAAAATCTATTTTTAGCCTATTTTTATGGTTTTGAATGTACTATTAATTTACATATATATATCAGTCTTTCTATTATCAGTTCGAACTGACAAAAATTATATCAGTTCCTTGTATATGGGCCACTGGATTTAAATACTTTGACTGACAAGTGCATACAGCCAAGTCAAAGTATTTAAATCCAGTAGCCCACATGCAAGGAACTGATATAACTTTTGTCAGTTCGAACTGATAATAGAATTTATATATATATATATATATATATATATATTAATTTTAGGTATTTTTAAACATATTAATTCTGATTTTATATAGAGAGTTTCTTTTGACAATCCAATTTTTTTTTTTTTTACACTTATTTTCTAAAAACACTCCATTTTTAAAATTTAAATTTAAAAAAAATTCTAAAGACACTTTATTTTGCTACAAGATTATCTTTTTTATCTTTTTTAAATTAAATTATTAAAAAAAGAAATTATCTCTCCTAAATCATTAGATTAATTATTACATATTAAATACTCTCTCCTAAATTTTTAATTACCATATTAAACTCTCTCTTCTCCAATACATATCTCTAATTTTCTATCTCTATTCTTTCTCAAGCAAAACTAAAAGTTAAGGAAAAAAAAAGAAAAAAACTTACTAATAAGCTTAATTTTTAGAAACCATATGTATGTATATATTAAAAAAAAAAAAAAAAAAAAACATTGTTTTTTTATTTTTATTTTTTAAATTCGAAATATGAAAATGATTTTTTTACTCTTGTAGGTATGTGATTGCCTAAAGAAATTTAATTCTTTCATTAGTCTTAGAAATTTGAGTTTAATCGAATCTAGTTGAAACAATTCAAGCTTTCATATATCTTTTTTTTTTTTTTTTTAATTGACTTTTTACTATACATATATATAAATATTACTGTTAGTAAGATCCTAAAATATTCATACGTTTTTTTTTTCTTTAACTATTAATCAGGGATTGATCAGAAAGCATGGAAATATTATTATTATTTATTTTTATTTTTTTTAAAATGGAGAGAGTGCTTAATATGGTAATAATAGATATAGGAGAAAGAGTTTAATACGTAATATTTAATATAATGATTTAGGTGAAAGATTTTTTTTTTTTTTAATAATTTAATTAGTTTGGAATGTCTTTAATTTTTATTTATTTTTTTTTTTTTTTTTGTCTTTTTTAGTAATTTTAATTTAGGTTAAAATTGTCATTAATTAAAAAAAAAATTAAATTGGAGTGTGAATAGATAATTTGTGGATTGTAAGGAGAATCTCTCTTTTATATATTATAGAAGAAAAAGGGCAATTTGGGAATGTAGATTTGAATTGTAAGTAACATTAAAGAAGAAAACAGTGCATTTATATGGTTCCAAATTTGATGTCAAATAAATAAAAGGTGTACACATGTCATCATATGAAGAGAGAGTGGGTTGAGAAAATGGATTGAGAGAGTGATTCTAGCATCCCTCTAATTTTAAATAGAAGAAATAGGGGTATATAGCACTTTTTAAATTTTGACTTGTGCAACTATCACACTTTAATAACTTTTGTTTTAATAGCACCAAAAATGGAATTTAGACAAAAATACCCCCCAGCTTCTTTTCTTTTCTCTTGTGTGTCCTTCACCTTCTTCTTCCTTTTTCCAAAACCTCCATTGATGGAGCTTCAATGGAGGTGCCACCGTCGACCAGCAAGTTGACCGGTAAAACCACCGGGAAAACGTTCGTCGAGTGCCAATCATTGTAACCGAAGTGTTCGTTTTCATTTTCGAGTTGTGTAGAGAGAGAAACGAAGTAAAACCCCAATCGTCGTGAATCTTCATCATCTGATCTATGACGATCCATTGCAAATCTAACGAAACCGATGGCGCCAACGAACTCAGTATCGTTCGATCTTCCAGATCCAACTATCTCCGGAGTCAACCGGTGCCGTCGTCAGATCGTCATTATCACCATTGATGGAGGTCGAACAGAATAAGTCCCGAACAAACTTGAATTAAGTCTCGAAACGCATGAATAAGTCTCGAAAATACATGAATAAGTCTCGAAAAAATCATGAATAAGTCTCAAAACTGCAAATAAGTCTCAAATTTTTGAGAAAAAAAATAAAAAGGAAAAGAGTAAGTGGAGGTATTTTGGTCTCATCACATATTTTGGTGCTAAAACAAGACTTATTAAAGTGGTGTTATTTGCACAAGCCCTCCCTCAAAAAGTACTATTTAATTTTTGAACCATAATAAAAAAATAAAAAATAACATATCAAATAGATTTTTGCATTTGAGTACAATACTAAAATTAGGGGTAGGCATATGTTGGTTCGGGTTGGGTTTGACAATAGAAAGACTATATATATATATACATATTTTCTATTATCAGTTCGAACTGACAATAAATATATCAGGACGAAGAATGTGGACCAATAAATTTATATACTTTAACTCAAAGTGTATGCACTTGTCAAAACTTCTCTATAATCTGTGGTCCACATTCTTCGTCCTGATATATTTATTGTCAGTTCGAACTGATAATAAAAAGACTATATATATATATGGGGCAGAATCCATGGCCCCATTTTTGACACAACTTCTTGGCCATTGGATCTTGCTTCTTTTAATAGATATGATTTATTCTATTTTTCTTTCCTTATTTAATACAGATATTGTCTCTCACCTTATTTAATTTTTTGTCTTTAATTTATTTTTCTTTTTTCCTTTACACGTTTTTCTTTTTCTTTTTCTTTTTTTAACATCAGTAGTGTGACTTTCACTCTTACTTTTCAGTCTTTAAAATCCTTTTTTTTTATTTTTTTTATTTTACTATTCTTATTTCTCAATTTACTATTCTTATATATATATATATATATATATACAAATTTTCTATTATCAGTTTGAACTGACAATAAATATATCAGGACGAAGAATGTGGACCACTAGATTTACATACTTTGACTCAAAGTGTATGCACTTGTCAAAACTTCTCCATAATCTGTGGTCCACATTCTTCGTCCTGATATATTTATTGTCAGTTCGAACTGATAATAGAAAGATTGTATATATATATATATATATATATGTAATCACTCTCCTCTTTTATTTTCTTTATTTTTTTTTTCTTTTCCTCTTTTATCATTTCTTATTTCATTACTTTCGTAAAGTTGTACAATTGTATTGGTCTTTCTAATATATTTGCAAAGTTGATCAGAAACATCATACTTGACTTCATTTATACTGATATTTGTAAAATAAAATCTATATACAATAAGTAAATCAATGAAAAACTACCAATGAATACATGACTTAATTTATAAAAATCAATAAAACACGTTCGGCATGCTGGATGTACGTTGTCCATCTCCGAAGTCCTATGATTTGCCCATCTCAAATCAATAAAATCTATAAAGTTATTCATTACTGTTGAGAATTTAAAGCAAGTATAAATCCTATTCTAATATTAATATCTCTAAAACATGCTCAGCAAGATTCACTTACTACAGAGATACTATTAAAAATTATCTAGTAACCTAACTCAGTATTTTATATTTCCAGATATGCAAAGAGTTAACAACAGATTCAATATAAGCCTATGAACATTCAGATCTAAGCATATATTTTGAGATCAAAGTTACTCATGCATCATCTAACATACTACAAGAAATGTATCACCTATACATGCAAGATCTAAGAAGATAAAGCAGTATAAGAAAGGCAGTAAAACAAATGACAAAAGATATATAGTGGTTCAGCCAAGAATAGGCTTACATCCACTTTGAGCCACTCAGAAGAGACTATATCACTATATGGTGTCTTTACAACCTTAAACTACACAAATCTATTCAAGATCAGCCCTCAAAAGGAGCCTAGAAGCCTTGATACAACAAATGTTGAACCTTCTAAACCCTAACCTCTCAAACTCACTTCTGATAACAACCCAGAAATACACAAAGTTAGTATCAGAAGAACCACAATACATAGATCTCTCTTTTTCTCTTCTAACTCTCTCGCAAATTCAAAACAGAGAACCCAGATATTTAAGATGACAACCAAGAACACAAAGAACACTCGAGAGAAAAAGATTCTGTAGAAAACAGAGAAGAAACCCTAAAACGAATAAATGCCTTCTCTCTCTCTTCATCTCTTCATTTATATAGATCTTAAGAGATAAGGTACACATCAGCCAAGCAGAACCAATCCCAGTGTGACAACTCAACCAACAATCCTGACTCAACATTTCAAGTTATCAGATAAGGTAAGTAAAACACTACGTTTTGGTTTGGGCCTAATAGGGAGCATTTGGCACTTGGGCTTCTTCTAGCTTCCACCACTTCTATCATTAGGCTTGAGAAAACTGATGGGCTAACACAAAACTTTACAATTACTAAAAGAGTTGCGATATTAACACCCCTCAAAAATTGTATGTACACCCCTTTCATAAGTACACCTATAAAAGGATTACAAAATTTATAGTTTGTAAATAAACCCCACTTAATGTCAAAAATACCCTTTATTTTATTCTATGGTATTTTATTTTTGCAAATACACCCCACCTACACCTATTTTGTTATTTATTAATCAATTTTATATTATTTAAAATTTTGATAATTTTTTTTTATTCAAATAAATAATTTCCAATTCCTAAATAGAAAAAATATATTAAAATGAGTTGTGTTTTGAGATCATCTTGTTTACAGGTTGTAGATTAAAATAACGAAAAAGAAAAAAAAAATACAATGCAATATACATGTTAGTGTTGACTGTTGCAATTTTTTTTTTTTTTTTTTTTTTTTGTGAAAACATTGACTGTTGCAATTCTGGAAAAACAAATGTAGGATAACTTGATAATTTTTATTTTTTTTTATTTTTTTTTATAACAGTTTGTTTAAAATTTTTCCACTGCAACCTCTCTCTTTTTCTTATATGTTTTCATTCCATAAAACCAAACTTCATTTCCCCTTTATCTCTCTCATCACGTTAAGCAACTCTCTCATTTTCTTCTTGATTGTTTTCAGTACACAAAAAAACACTTCGATCAGAGGTTTTTTTGGTTAGAGATCCACAAAAATCACTTTGCAATCAATTTGTATTCTTTAACATAAACTGAAATTATATTTGAAATTAATATTTAAAAGGCCAGCTAGGGTTTGAGAAAATAGAAAAAGTTTTTAATAATTAATATGAACTTTTTAAGGAAACAGATTAATAATTATTGGTGTGTAAATACAAACTATTTAGTCATTTTAGTAATTTTATTTAGGGGTAATATTGGATTTTTAAAAAAATGTTAATTTGGGGTGTATATACGATTTTTAAAGTGTGCAAATATCGTCACTCTTACTAAAATTTGTAAAATAAAACTTGTTCAAGAGTTCAAAAACTTCATAAGAAAAAAAAAAAAAAAAAAAAAAAACTAATTCATAACATTACATGGTTATCCTTTTGTCAAAAAAATAAAAAAAGATTACATGGTTATATTGTAAACTAAATCATAACAAAAACCAAAACACTTTTCTGGTTTTTTATAGGACTTCATAGATGGGCAACGTACATCTAGCATGCCGAACGTGTTTTATTGATTTTATAGATCAAGTCATGTATTCATTGGTAGTTTTTCATTGATTTATTTATTGCACATAGATTTTATTTTACAAATATGAGTATAAATGAAGTCAAGTATGATGTTTCTATTCAACTTTACAAATATATTAACAAGACCAATACAATTGTACAACTTTGCAAAAGTAATGAAATACGAAATGATAAAAGAGAAAAATAAAAATAAAAAGAAAGAAAATGAAAGAGGAGACTGATTACATATATATATATATATATATATATATATATATATATATATATATAAAGAATAGTAAATCGAGAAATAAGAATAGTAAAAAAAACAAATAGAGAAAGAAAAAAAAAAGATTTTAAAGATTGAAAAATGAGAGTGAAAGTCACACTGCTGATGTTTTGGTTTCAAGTAAAGTAAAAAAAGAAAAAGAAAAATAAATTAAAGACAAAAAATTAAATAAGGTGAGAGAATTAAATAAAATAATAATATTTTGGAGAGATAAATTATTAATTAGGTGAGAGACAATATCTGTATTAAATAAGGAAATAAAAAAAGAATAAATCAAATCCATTAAAAGAAGCAAGATCCAATGGCCAAGAAGTTGTGTCAAAAATTATGTAAAACAATGGGCAATAGATCCTGCCCCTATATATATATAAACAGATTTTCTATTATCAGTTCGAACTGATAATAAATATATCAGTTCGAACTGATAATAAATATATCAGTTCCTTACATGTGGGCCATTGGATTTAAATACTTTGATTTGGCTGCATGCACTTGTCAAAGCATCTTTTAAATTCAATGGCTCACATACAAGGAACTGATATATTTATTGTCAGTTCGAACTGATAATAGAAAGACTGTATATATAAGTATGTACTGGTTTGGGTTGGGTTATGCGGATTGATAAAACACAACCTACAAATCAACCCAAACCTATATGGTTACTAAAAAATAATCCATTCGGTTTTTTTTCTTTGACAAAACCAAACCAACCCACTTAAATTTATTTGGTTTGGGCAGGTTGATCAATTTAACGGCTTGAGTGCCCACCCCTAGCTAAAATGATGTACCAAATATAACATTTTACTATTTTTGTGCCAAATTTGGTATTGGCATTAGCATTTGCATTGGAGATGGTCTTAGAACCCACAATCTCAATAATGTGGTATGAGGGGCTTAGTAATTTGACCATGTTAGTTTGTTTTGAAATTTGCCTTGAAATTATATAGATACATTTCTCAATACTAAAAGGTTTGTATAGACATGATGAGGTTGGTTTAGTGTTATACCTCTCACACCTGCACCGTGCCCCGAATTTATGGAATGATTCAACAAAATATATTTATATATGTACTAAGGTTTGTATCAACTTTGGGCCTTAAAGCTTTTGGGTTGTTGTAAGAGGCTCCGAAGACAATTCAAAATCAGTAATAGGACCTATAATGGGCCTGCACAGCCCAATAATAATCAAATGCAAAATTGTGACTTTTCAAATCCATTCATCCTCATTGCACCCCTCTAGAACGGTATGTACACTTCAAATGTATATATTTTCAAAATTTCAACATTACCATTAAATTAAATTATTAATATTTTAATTTAAAAATATAATAATTTCTTAAAACTATTTACGTCTTCAAATTTTTAACTAAATGAATCAAATTAAAACTAATAAACCTTTTCAAACAAAAAATTAAAACTAATAAATAAAAACAAAACCCTAGATCAGAAAAAGATGAAGGATTCTGATCTAGGGTCCAAATTTTGGGAGGAGTGTGGCTCCTCCTCACACACACACACACACACACACATATATATATATATTAAAGCCTCTTTTAATGTTGTATTTTATATTAATTAAAAATCAACGGAAAAAATAGAATAAACAACATATATATATACAGTCTTTCTATTATCAGTTCGAACTGACAAAAGTTATATCAGTTCCTTGTATGTGGGCCACTGGATTTAAATACTTTGACTGACAAGTACATACAGCCAAGTCAAAGTATTTAAATCCAGTGGTCCACATGTAAGGAACTGATATAACTTTTATCAGTTCGAACTGATAATAGAATTTCTGTATATAGATATATATATATATATTAAAGCCTCTTTTAATGCTGTATTTTATATTAATTAAATATATTAAAGCCTCTTTTAATGCTGTATTTTATATTAATTAAAAATTAACGGAAAAAAAAATAGAATAAACAAAAGAAAAAGAAAAATATGAAACATAAAAGTGACAGAAAAACTGAGAAAGAAGGAGAAAGATGAAGAAGAAGGAGATGTCTGCATTTTCCCTTTTTATTTTGTTTTAGGTAAAATAAGGAGAAAATGAGCCATATATTTATTATTTTATAATTTTGTTATTTCAAATATTTTTTAAAAATTGAAAGAAATTACATATTTAGTAATGTGTGGGATGTGCTTACAAGATTTTATATTTTAAATTT
Source organism: Acer yangbiense (assembly GCA_008009225.1). Taxonomy (NCBI): domain Eukaryota; kingdom Viridiplantae; phylum Streptophyta; class Magnoliopsida; order Sapindales; family Sapindaceae; genus Acer; species Acer yangbiense. Next base: position 43,641,834 of record CM017763.1, on the reverse strand, counting down.
TTTTAATGGGGTGTACATACAGTTTTCCAGGGGTATAAATATCGTCACTCCAATTCAAAAGCAGTAATAGGACCTATAATGGGCAAATGCAAAATTGTGACTTTTCAAACCCAATCATCCTCAAAAATTTACTAAAAATGAATTAAATTAAATTCCTAAAATAAATCTGACCCTTTTTTCTATCAGTGTAAATGATTACAAAAATGAAACATGCAAAGTTGGACTATCTTTTTAATCTAAAATTCTCACTTTTTCAGTAAAGTCAACTACCCAAAAAGCAAAGAAAAAAATAAATAAAATCATCAAATGGTTATGATTGCTGTGCTCATTGTGGTGGGTGATGCCATGAATCAATGAATGAAATTTCTTGGTTTTTGTAATCTTGATCAACAAGCTTAATGATGAGTCATTTGCAAAAGTAATAAGTAGGATGAGAAGAGAAGAGACCCTATTGAGTATTGAGTAGTGAGTGGTGACCTGCCAAAATACCATTATTGAGGCAAATTCACTATACTCTTTTTTTAAAAATAATAAATAAATATTCAATACAGTATTTTCTGTCTTCATGCATTGAAAAAGGTGTCTCAATTTTTGACCTAGCTAGTTTTTCAATAAGGTACAACCATCTTTTCATTTGAGTATCAAAACATCGGATATAAAACTCCTCATATATGTTTGTAAAATGGGTACGGTGAGAATATAATCTCAACCACTAACGTAGAGGTAGATATGCACTATCACTTATACTAAGAGACAAGGTGATGTGCAATTAAGAATCAAAGTATTACTTAAAAAAAAATGTATATAACAATATATCTATTAATTAGGTTTTAAAGATTATTATATTTAAAAAAGATAAGGTCGGTTCAGTGGTATATCTCTCACACTTACGTTAAGAGATTGTGAGTTTGAATCTCCCCAAAACCTCGAATTATTGTAATATTTAAAAATAAAATAAAAAATCGTTATATTGCATTGTTTTTATTTTTTATTTTTTTTTTATTATTATCACACAATTTGCATGATTATTTGAGATTAAAATATTGGAAGATATATCACACTGGTTTTTCTCCTCCACCACTAAAATCTCATTGTAGCAACAAAAGTTATTCAAAATTCCTCGAAGATAAATTGAAAGAAACCTAATTAAAACATGTGATTGTCATACTTTAAACTAATAATAAAAGGATTGAAAACCTATGACACTTTTTACTGTTTATTACATAATTATGTTTTCACAAGTCCAAGTTTGGTAGGGAGTTGGTTCTCATATTTCAAAACCTTTGCTAATCCATGTTTTTTTGTTGTTGATTTTTGACAATTATTGACTTCATAGATTTTTGGGGTCAATTTTTGGATTTGCCTAGGATTCTTCAATTCCTACTCAATTATTAACTATGTTTTAGGCTTTGATTTATTAAACAATTAAATATTCATATAATTAGATTTTTCAAGCTTGCAATTGTTGAAGAATTAACTCAATAATTGCCTTTAACATTGTCAAATTTTTTTATTTTTTTTTTGATATTTTATATTAGAAGTTAGGATCAAATTAATATAAACAAAGATTATCTCAACATATTCATGAATTATGTAGTATCTTACAATGTGATTGTGAAATTTCTATTTTTAGTTGAATTTACTTGTAATAATGAATAATTTTTTTCAAATACTAATAAAGCAATGTGTTGTGTTCCTAAAAAATAAATAAATAAATAAAGCAATGTGTTTTTGACAATTTTCAAATTATTATTATATATATATATTGTGTTGATAGCTAAAAATCTTGTTTAAATAAGCTTCATTACTTTTTTTTTTTCTTTTTATATTTTCTAAAAATATAAATAATTCAAATCTATAAATCCAAAAACATTTCACTTTATAATTCCTTAATCAAGTAAATTTAAAAAATTTAAATTTAACCCACAAAATTTGGAAATAGCTATCATTTTTTTAATAAATTAGTGAGAAATATTTTATCAGTTTGTACTAATATTTTCTGTCTTAATAAACCTTGAAAAATCTTGATTAAAACTTTCTTGATCTTATGAACTTTTGAGACTTTTTCATAGTTTTGTTCGAATTCTTCCTTCAACTAATCAAGACAATGCTATTTAAAAAAAAAATTAAAAAAATTAAGAGTTAATATAAACACCAATAGATTAATAGTTTAAATAATAATAATAATAAATGAGAGTAGTAAATGAGAAGAAAGAGAAAGTAAAAAAAAAAAAGAAAAAAAGAGAAAAGGTGGGTTTGGTGAGTTCACATGTAAATGTAAGAGAGAGGGAGAGAGTGGTTGACCACCCGACAAGCATTCACTTATCACGGTAAGTTCCCCGTGACGTCCGCCTACCGCCGCTGGATCCACCGCCTATATCCGGTCACCAAATCCCTACCTCTCTCTTTTTCCTCATCACCACCTCCTTCACAAGCGCGTCCTCCACACTACCAACTCTTATTTTTTCACTCTTGAACAAAAAATACATTTTAAGTTGTACTTACTACTAATGCCACCAAACAGTGCTTTTAAAGTTAGGATTGTCTTGCCCCCTGGCAAGGACGTAACCAGGATTAAATGACAGGATGGATTAGAATAAAATTCTCTAAACCTCGACACTCGATAAAATTTTACTAATTGAAAAAAAAAAATACATATTTCTAAATTGATAGACCAACTAAAAGAGACCATCATTCTTAATTTATATTCAAATGATAAAATATCTTTTTTCATTGAATTATGACTTATATATAAAATTAAGTCATAAAAGACACCAAAAGATGATAGAAAATTATATAGTTAAATTTTTATTCCCTAATTATGCACTTGATTTTTATATCATAACTTTGAAATTAGATTAACTCTAAAATTTTAAAATAACAAATATTGAAATTCATATAACTTATGAAAATATACCTAATTTGAAGACCAATTTTTTATGTTGACAAAGAAATTGAGCTAAATTTTGATAAATATATTTTTAAAATTGAAGCGGGTCTACTCCAATTAACCTAACAAATCTATTACAAGTATTAATTGATATGGAAAAAAAAAATATATTGTAAATGTAAAGAGTATATTGAGAATACACAATAACATAAGGATATGGATTTGAAGGGGTACATCCCTGCCCCCAGGGGCATAGCTCTGTTGGTAGATGGATGAACTAGGGGTTTGGGTTAATTACTTCCAAATTAGTGGCTCGAATCCTACTAATGGCAAAAACGTCAAAATTTTTTTTTTACTTTTCTAGATAGATGGATAAATAGATACCGTCAAAAAAAAAAAAAGTAAGGATTGTCTACAACTACTTCATCCCATTTTAATCAAATTAATATGTTCAAATTAATCAAAATTTAAAATCAACTAACTTAATCCATTTTAATTATTGAATTGAATACATATGTGTTGATTGTTTTTAAACCGAATGATGTTGGAAATTGACTTGTAACTAATCGAACCAAAAGTATTCAAACATTATATATATATATAATCTACGTGTATGGTGATTTGAAATTAAAACATTGATATAATAAATGAACGATCTTTACCATCAAATCACATTAGGCTGTGGCATAGATTCAAACATCGTTAAATAAGATATGTATTTCTCAATTTGGATAGCTGAGTGTCCACGCGCATGTTATGAAGGTGGTAGTCAAATACAAGATTTTGTCCTAGATAAACCAACCTCATAAATCTTGTTTATTTTATCAAGAGAGATTAAAGAAAGAGACAAATGTAGGTATTGACAATCAGAGGGAAAAACAGAAACTCGTGTCACTTGCAAACTGTGAGAATCCATCCAAAAGTAAAAGGAAAAAAAGTCAGCTCACCTCAGCTGTTCGCTCTTCATTTCATTTCAAATCCACTGCTCAGTGTTTTGTCCACTAAATTAAAATATAGATTCTCTAACAAAGAGAAAGAACTTTCCTTTTCTGCATTTGCACCCTCTTCTCATCCCACTTGCGTCTCTCTTCTTTGTACCTACTCTTTCTTTCATTTCAAATATCCACTCTCTCTATCTCTATCTATCTCTATCTCTCCTCTAGATTCTGTCATATGTTTTTTGTTTGAAAATAAGACCGAGAGAGTCAGAGAGAGAGAGACGTCTAGTTTTAAAATTAAGATAAAGGACCCTTCTTTTGTTGAAAAAAGTGGCCACTGTTGATGTTGGGTTCACAGGTGACTATTACTTCATTCACAAGTGATTTGTTGTATTAGACTTACTGCTTCTGCTTGTCAAATCTTCTGGTTTTCACTGTGCAGAGTTTTATAACTGGTAAAGTTTTCTTCTTTATTAAGTTTCTTCATTTCTTCCATGTCTGCACATTCAAATCTCTAGTATTCTTCTTCTTGTGATCTCGATTTACTTGATTAATTTTCAAAACCTTCTCTGGGGTTTTTTTCTTCTTCTTCTTTTCAGGGTGTTGTGTTGTTTTGGGATGTGGGTTTGAAGATTTCTCATTTTCTCTGTGAATGGTAAAGTGCTTGGCTTGTGTAGGGTCTCTTGATTTTGGGGCTCACTGCTGGTGGTGATTTTATAGCTTCACTCTTCTTTTATGGTAAGTGTGTTAATGCTGTAGGTTGTTGTTAGTTGGTATTATCTTCATTTTTACGTTTGCTTACTATATAGGGTAAATGTTTAATTATTAGCACTTTCAAGTTTTAAAAATATTTGTGGGATTCTTAATTTATGGTCTAGGGATTTGGTTTCAGGTGGGAACTTGTAATTTCTCTTTGAGTCTTCCACATTGTTGCTTCATTTTTAAGTATCAAGTTGGGGTTTTTGTTTGCTGTTCATTTGGAATTCTTCTTGTATCTTAAAAGGATTGCAAGTACAAAAAGTATCAGATTGAAGTAGTAGCTCTATGGTTGTATCAGCCTTGATTTGAGTTGGGGTTTTTTTGGTTTCAGTAATGGTGATGCTGGGATTGATTCCAATGACTTACCTCAAATGGGTATTCTTTGCTTGCTTTGTTTGTTCATCTTTGGGTCTCCAAACCCTAAACCAATCTTGTGATCCAACTGATTTATTGGCACTGAAGGAATTTGCTGGAAATCTCACAAATGGGTCCATCATCACATCATGGTCCAATAATTCATTTTGCTGTCAGTGGGATGGTGTTGTCTGTGGAAAGGAAGGTAATGAATCGGTAGCTAGTAGAGTGGCCAAGTTGATTCTGTCAAAGAAGGGACTAAAGGGGATAATTTCGCGCTCTTTGGGACGTTTGGATCAGCTGAAACGGCTTGATCTTTCTTGCAATCATTTTGAAGGTGTATTGCCTGTTGAGCTCGCAAATTTGAAGCAGCTGGAAGTTCTTGATTTGAGCCATAACATGTTAACGGGACAGGTTTCACTGGTGCTTGCTGGTTTGAAAATGATCCGATCACTGAATGTTTCTAGTAATTTATTCAGTGGGGACTTGTTGGAGCTTGGGGGATTTTCAAATCTTGCTGTGTTCAATGTAAGCAACAATTCATTCACTGGGATGCTTAATTCCCAAATCTGGAGTGCCTCAAATGAGACCGAGATTCTTGATCTGTCTATGAATCATTTTGTGGGCAATCTTGGAAGCTTGGAAAATTGCAGCTCCTCTCTCAAAGAATTGCATTTGGATGTCAACTTGCTCTCGGGATACCTTCCAGATTTTTTGTTTTCATTCTCATCTTTGCAGCAACTCTCACTCTCCGAGAACAACTTCTCAGGCCAGTTAAGCGTGGAATTGAGTAAGCTCACTAGCCTTACATACTTGGTCATTTTTGGAAATCACTTTTCAGATCAACTTCCTAATGTATTTGGCAACCTTACAAACCTTGAATCCTTTATTGCACACTCGAATTCATTTTCTGGTTCATTGCCTTTGAGTTTGGGTCTGTGCTCGAAGCTCCATGTACTTGATCTTCAAAACAATTCCTTAACTGGTTCTATTGATCTTAATTTCACTAGATTGACTAGCCTTTGTACTCTTGATCTTGCCAGTAATCATTTTTCCGGGCCCCTTCCAAATTCCTTAGCTGATTGCCATCAATTGAAAATTTTGAGCTTGGCCAAGAATGGCTTTGCTGGTCAAGTACCTGAAACTTTTGCCAAGTTAAAATCCCTTTTGTTTCTCTCATTGTCAAACAATAGTTTTGTGGACTTACCTAAGGCACTATCAGTGCTACAGCAGTGCAAAAATCTCACCACTCTTATCCTCACAAAGAATTTTATTGGTGAGGAAATTCCAGAAAATGTGAGTGGGTTTGAGAGCTTGATGGTTTTAGGGCTTGGAAATTGTGGTCTTAAAGGCCACATCCCGGTTTGGTTGTCAAGCTGCAGGAAGTTACAAGTTCTTGATTTGTCATGGAATCACTTGGATGGCAGTATCCCTTCTTGGATTGGTTCGATGGAGAATTTGTTTTACTTGGACTTCTCGAATAACTCTCTTACCGGAGAAATCCCGAGAAACTTGACAGAACTAAAGATCCTCATTTCTACAAATTGCAGTTCCTCCAGCCTTACTTCTTATGCTGGCATTCCACTATTTGTTAAGCGAAACAAAAGTTCCAATGGTTTGCAATACAACCAGGCATCGAGTTTTCCCCCATCAATATTGTTGAGTAACAATATGATAAACGGGACGATACCGCCTGAAGTTGGCCGATGGAAGCAGCTTCATGTCTTAGATTTGAGCAGGAACAATATTAGTGGGACCATCCCCAGTTCCATTTCGGAGATGGAGAACTTGGAATCTTTAGACTTGTCATCCAATGATCTAATTGGTTCGATCCCTAAATCATTTGAGAAACTCACTTTCCTGTCAAAGTTTAGTGTGGCATATAATCATTTGCAGGGAGCAATTCCAAACGGTGGACAGTTCTATAGCTTTCCTGCCTCGAGTTTTGAGGGTAACATAGATCTTTGCGGGGAAATAGATTCTCCTTGTCATTCTTCCGCTAACAATATGCTGAAGCCTGTTTTGCCCCCTGGTTCAAACAGTAAATTTGGTCGAAGCAGCATCATTGCCATGACATTAAGTGTAGGAATTGGAATTTCATTACTCCTTGCTGCTGTTCTCTTCAGAATGTCGAGGAGGGACGATGAGGATCCGGTTGATGACCTGGATGAGGAACTGAGCCGGCCACGCAGATTATCGGAAGCCCTTGGTTCTTCGAAATTGGTGCTTTTCCAGAATGCATACTGCAAAGATCTTACGGTTGCAGACTTGTTAAAATCTACGAACAATTTCAACCAAGCAAACATAATTGGTTGTGGAGGATTTGGCCTAGTTTACAAAGCCAGCCTTCCCAATAGCACAAAAGCTGCCATTAAAAGGCTTTCCGGGGATTGTGGCCAGATGGAACGCGAATTTCAAGCAGAGGTGGAAGCCCTCTCAAGAGCACAGCACAAGAACCTTGTTTCTCTTCAAGGTTATTGCCGGCATGGTACTGATAGATTATTAATTTACTCTTACATGGAGAATGGAAGCTTGGATTATTGGCTTCATGAGAGCCTCGATAAGTCTTCGATACTCAAATGGGAAGTAAGACTCAAGATAGCTCAAGGAGCTTCTCGTGGATTAGCTTACTTGCACAAGGTTTGCGAGCCACATATTGTTCATCGAGATGTAAAATCCAGCAACATACTTCTGGATGAAAAATTCGAAGCTCATTTGGCTGATTTTGGTCTCTCAAGGCTGCTCCGTCCTTATGATACTCATGTCACAACAGATTTGGTTGGCACTTTAGGTTATATTCCTCCTGAATATAGCCAAACATTAATGGCAACATGCAGGGGTGATGTTTACAGTTTTGGTGTCGTTCTTCTTGAGCTTCTTACTGGTAGAAGGCCTGTTGAGGTTTGCAAAGGAAAAAACTGTAGGGATTTAGTGTCTTGGGTGTTTCAAATGAAGTTGGAAAAAAGAGAGGCGGAGATTATGGATTCGTCAATTTGGGACAAGGGTCGTGAGAAGCAGCTCTTAGAAATGCTTGAAATCGCATGTAAATGCTTAGACCATGATCCTAGACGGAGACCCTATATTGAAGAAGTTGTTTCATATCTTGATGGCATTGGAGTGGAAGCAGCTGGTCAGCAATGAAATTCATCGCCATTTTCTCATTGAATTGCAACCGGGGGAGGGGTATAGCGGTGGTATACCTGTAAAGAAACCGTATTTTCCTAGGTAAATCTTGAACACATGTGACTTTTGTTTTTCCCGTAAGCAGATATCTTCAGTTCTTTGTACTGACAGAAAAATGTTGTATACATAGGCTGTTTTGGTTAGTTGTTCTATCTATGATAAGCATTATAATATATAAAGTCTTAAATTTTTTGAAATTCTTTTCCCTGAATTAGGATATCTTTATCGCTTTATACATTTTGATATCAAAAATTAAGTTTTTCTTGTCATTTGAACTAAATATGTTGATTGGACTCGCAACTTAAAATGTATATAAGCTTGAATGTAAAAATACACGAGCTCCGTTGGTATTTGGTTAAGTACTCTCAGTAATCTGTACATCAAATTCTCTTGTTTAGAATATGGGGTGTTGCAGATAGCTATCATTCATTAAGGTCCTTCTGTGGTTTTTGTTCACCTATTTTTATGAATTTGCATTACCTTTACCTGCATTTTATTAGTTTGTGATTCATTTCTTTTCGACCCGTTTGATCCATCTGCACTTAAAGAGCTTCATTCAATCCATTTCTAGTTTACAGAAGATCCAAAGCATCATTGAGCTCTGTTGATTTAGTGCAATTGTATGTATGATAAGCTACAACCATTTGTTTTCCCTTGGATAGTGTTTGACTCAATGAGATTCATGTTTTTTCATCAGAAATGTGCCATTTTTACAAAGCTTGAAGAAGAAGGCAACAAGCATGCATTGTTTCCCACTTGTCTTGTACAAATCTGATAGAAAATTTCTTTAAAGCTACTTTTAGATGTAAAATTATATTTTTGGGGGAGTGTTGTGTTGAGTTGGAGTTGTTATCTGTCCAAATTCATAAAAAAAAAAAAAAAAAAAAGAGGGGGGGGGGGGGGGGGGGGGGGGGGGGGAGAAGTTGAGACAAATACACCTTTTTGACTTCATTTAATATTGAAATGGATGATGAATCCAAACCCATCAAATCTGAAAGCAAATATAAGTTGTGCATGATTTGACTGGGTGCAAGCCAAAAATAGTGTCCAAAAACAAATTTGTTGTGTCCCCAAGGAGCTTGAAAATGTTGAGAAATGAACCTATGTTGTTGAAATTTTCTCCATTTTCAATGATGTTGATGTTTGTAGATTCCTTTCAACTGTTTACAACAATGAAGAAATAATGAAACCGATGAAAAGTGAATGCATAAAAATTACCTTCACTCAGGGAGGAGATAGGCAAGGGCTGAGAGGAGCCATGACCCCTCTCCCCCCAATCAAAATATTTTCAATAAATTTTCCATATATAAATTGTCATAATGTGTTATATAAGTAAAGATATCTCTGACCCATCATATTATTTTTTAATTATAAATATAATTACTACCCTTTAAAGTCTGATCCAACCAATATATCTAAGAAAGTTTGATGTGAAATAGTATCAACAGCTATGAGCATGTGACTATAACCGTTTTAAGAAGAAATTATTCATATGATCCAATTTAATAATGTATCTAATGAAAAAAATATCATGAAGATTATTAACCATGATCACTAAGAAATACCAGATGTGATAGATTATTTATTAAAGTAGTATGTTCATTTTGTGAGACATGCAACATAGATGTTCCAGATATTAATGTTTGTTACATTGCAGCACGAGGTTGAACTCAACATCAACAAGATAATTTTATAATTAAACAGTACTATTGGGTATGTATATATTTTATGTTGAAATTAATTCTCAATTACAATAATTAAATATGAGTATAGATTCGATTATAAATGATTTTTTAGATTTTAAAGATCGGTATTTTGATTCATAAAACATATGTTTATTTTGTTTATTAATTTATGAGATTAAACGGTATTATATATATTTTTTAATAATTTAGTTTTTAAATATTAATATATTTATCTTGCACAAACTTGAATTTATTTTTATCTCGGTCCCCCTAAAGCCAAAATCCTAGTTTCGTCCCTGCCTTCATTTGACTGTAAAAGTATAAACATAGGCAAAGTGACAACCGGGGAGTACTCGGTAATGTAGGACTTGTCTATAAAACCTTTGTTCTACCTCATTAACGGTTTTTCAATACTTATTCCTCACTACGCGTATGATAACTAATCGTGGAATTCTCCCATCCTAAAACCATTTTCCCTGGTTCCTCCAATCCCATATTTAAAAGACATTCCATTGGACACAGTTTGACTTAAAATGAGCAAATTCAAATACAATTTGAGTAATGCTAGACATCACAACCACTATCATAACTTTTCAATCACAACTTATGTGGTAGCTGAGGTGTCAATTGGTGAGTGAATACATGGGTTAGTTAGATAAATCATTATTAATGTGTATCCACTCACCAATTGACACCTCAACTACCACATGTATTGTGATTGAAAAGTTGTGATAGTGGTTGTGATGTCTAGCATTACTCATAAAATTCACCCATCTTTATCCTTCATTTATGGATGATTTTTTCCTTCAAAAGGGATGGGGATTTGAGGTCCATAGAGAAAAATGTCATACTTACTTACCCGTTCCAGTTATTTTGATCGTTTGACTAACCCGTTAATCAAATTTTACCATCATTATAAGTCTTATATAATAACATGAAATATATATATTCTCAAAATTTGATCTGAATTATATCATCACCATATCAACATGACTGCGGGCCAGTTCTGGTTTCGAACCGAAGGTTCCGATTCCAAGGGGAATCTAACCGCCTGGAGGAAGGTTCCAGTTTCGGTTCCGACGGTTCGGTTCCCTTTTTTTTTTTTAAATTATATTATACACTAACAAAAAACTTATTAGACATGTAAATGCAATTTATTGGGTAACCCAAAATAAAAATAAAAATAAAATAAATATATGAAAAACTAAAAAAACAAATTGAAATAAAACTAAAAAATTTAAATTGGTCTTACACTTAATTTTTACCACAATTAAGTTACCTACATATCCTCTTGGGGTAGAGGAATCAAAAGCCACATAATTCTCTTACCTTTTATTGCCAATTTGGTGATGTGAGTTGGGACAGTAACTAATCGCTGCCATCCGTTCCAATGGTATGGTCATCATCGAAGAAATCGTAGAGTGCTTCTTGATTGATTTCTTGTTGTTTGTTTTGCGCTTTGGTCCAATCATCAACACAAACTTAGACTTGAATTGATTCTGGGCTCAAAAACGAGCGTCTGTCATCCAGAATATTTCCATCGGCGCTAAACTCTTGTTCCACAATCACAGTAGAAACTGGTGATGCAAGAATTTGTTTGACTATAATAGCCAAGATTGGAAAGTACCTTTCATGCTCCCTCCACCAATGTAGGATATCAAATTTATCAAAACCACAGTCTCTCATAAACTCAAAAGAGGTACTTAGATAAGTTTGAACATCGGAATGCGAGGTCTAGTTTGATGAAGAAGAACCTCGTAATTTTTTAGTTTTTTGGGATAACAGTTGATACCCTAAGAGCATCTCCAATGCAATGCTAAATCACTGTGCTAATGCTATAATTTAGCATAAAGTAAAAAAAAACATGTTCCAATGCAATGCTAAAAGCTGTGTTAAATTTGGCATATGCTATAAACTGTGCCAAATTTGGCACAGCAATAAATACAACCGTATTTGTTGACTTTTTAATTTTAAATAATAAAAATTTAACAAACTTGGTAGGGAAAATTGAGATTAAAATAATTCTAAGAAAATATTCAATGCATCCATTGAATGCATTGATTGTATTTGTTGACTTTTATAATTTTAAATAATTAAAAAAATAAAGAATAGCATATCAAATAGAATTTTGCATTGGAGTACAAATGTACAATGCTAAAATGATGTGTCAAATATAACATTTTACTATATTTCGTGTCAAATTTGGCATTGGCATATGTATTAGAGATGGTCTAATCCCATTAATCCGGAGGATGGAGTATGAGTAGGCCCGGCCTTAGGGGAAGCCTAGTGAGGCAACTGCCTAGGGCCTCCAATTGTAAAGGGCCCACAAATTGTATTTTTTAAAAATAATTTTATAATATAGTCCATTTAAGATTTTAAATAAAACAGACTCATAAATGACTTTAATAAAGGTCCACCATACACATATAATTTTTTTTTAAAAGGCTCACCAATGGAAACCTTATCCATAAATAAATTTAAAAACGGACCACTATACATATATAATTTTTTTTTTAAAAGGCCCACCAATAGAAACTCATTTATCATTCTTACAACAACAACATGGGATCAAGGGTGGCGGTGGGTTGAATCTTATCAACACTCGTGTTTGTCACAAATAATCATCTTTTATATCTCTAAAAAAACTCAATACTCTCTTTATATGAAAATTCAGAAGTCGTTGTTTCAAAGGTAATTAAATCAATAAACTTCATTTTTTTTTTCTTTTTTGAAAACATGTAAGTTTAATTAGTACTTTTATTGCTAAAAATATGAAACGGGTAAGGTTTAAATGATATATTGTTTGATGCAATTGTAGAAATTTTATTTTGGTAACTTTTTTTGTTGTTGCTATTTTGTTGTGTTATAGTCTTGAGTTTGAGATATTATATTGATTTTTACAAGTATTTACTGGAGAAAAAAAAATCGAGTAAACATACATAGAGTATCAAGGGCCTCCTTATATTCTATAGTTCGCCTTAGGCCCCGAAAATCTCAGGGCCGGCCCTAAGTATGAGATACAGTTTGAGTTTGTTGAATATCAATGTTCAGTGATGGACCATAAACTCTAAGATATTCATCATATAACTCATAAAATAATGTCTTAATTTTAGAACAATAACTAATAATATCAACTTCTATTTCTAAACAGTGATGATAAATAGTTAAATATTCAAACAAATTTTCTAATTTACAACGTGGATCAAAACATAACGCAAGCAAATAAATAGTTGGAAACTCCTTATAATAGTCTAACAATTTTTTTTATATAGCATCAATGCAGTCCTTTAATTGTACATCGGATGCACACTCAGAAAATGCACCAACAATATTAATAATCTCAATAATAAACAAATGAGTAGTATGATAATAAATATCAAACAAATTGTTAGTAGCATTATTAAAGACTTTTAACAAATTATAATTTTTTGTACAAACATCCCAATGGTGTGCATAAAGATTAATGTTTACTAACATTATATTGCATAAAAGCAACTAATAAATCCCTATAATCATAACTTACATAAGCAATTTATAAGTAAAATTCCAACGTGTTAAAACATTATAAGGAAATCTAATGGGACGCTTATTATTTTGTTTACAATATCTTGCCCATGCTTTCATTGTAGAAAAATGTTTTCACAAATAATAGAGAGCATCTCTAATAGGTTTAATAAAACTTTGAAGAATTTGTAATCCATTTTGAAAATATAAATTTAAAACATGGCAAGCACATCTTTAATGAAAAAATTTACCACCAAAATAAGGTTTGCATAAATCAATTAAAGGAGAAATAGCTGTTATATTGTTGGAAGCATTATCAAAACTAATTGCAAAAAATTTGCTTTCAATTTTATATTTTTCAAAAATAATTTTAATATTTTTATAAATATTATCAACAGTATGTGCATCATCAAAAACTCTAAATGCAAGAATTCTTTTTTGGATTGTCCATGCATTATCCATATAATGGCAAGTAACATCCAAGTATGAATGCATTTGCCAATGGTCATTCCATATGTCGGCACATACGAAAATATGATCTTTATAATTAGCAAAAAAAAATTTGCAAATTTCTTTTTTCTCTTTTATAAATGTCATAAAGGGCACGTGTAAGAGTAGTTCTAGGAATACGACATGTAGCATGATTTAATGCTTTTTGACAATAATTAAAAACCAACTTTTTTCACCAAAATTAAACAGTGAGTGTTCTACAACAACCATTCTAGCTAATTCTTCTCTATTATTTGTATCACTATATTTAAATAATTGATGGTTAGGGGTAGCGTACCTAGAAATTTGGGCTTGTGAACTCGATCTGGCCTGTTCAGCTGGATGCTGGTTAGTTATATGCTTGCGATATATGTCATATCCTCCATATTTACTCCACTTAAATTTTTGGGGGCAATAATTGCAAACCACATATGTGTTTCCATCTTCTTTTGTGATTTTCTTCATATGGAGTACGAAGAGATCATATTTGGGCTGTTTCTCTAACTTTTCTTCAGTAGGTGATACAAAATCTAGAGGGGATCAAGCATATTTTCTGATTGACCTGGCTTGTGAAATTGGGGGTGATATTGGGTTCGGAAATTATTAGAGGGGGATTAGTAGAGTTTAGGGATTCAATATATGCTTGTTGTTGCAGGAATTAATGATAAATGGTGTCGTCATAACCAACATTAGATGCGATTTTTTTTTTCTGTAGTCGATTAGATTACTGGTGGTAGATTGTGAGTGTGATATTGATCGTCTGATGATTTTTTTGAGCGATTGAGTTAGGGTTTCGGTGTGGTTTTGTTTCGTTAGAGATTAAGTTTTCTTGGTTGTGATTCTTGGTGCGGTTTTTTTTTTTTTTTTTTTTTTGTAAATAACATTAAACTAACTTTGGAAGATCCATAATGAAATCTACAAAAGAATTTATACAAATCATAGTATGCCTGAAACTCTAGAAGATTTGAAAGAAAATAAATCGAGAGGAAAAAAAAATAACAAACATGGATCTATAATTTCAAAGGAAAAACAAAACAAACATGTGAAAACAATAAATACTAAATATGGGAAACATGAGATCGAGAACTGAAAAAAATATATATAAACAAAAATAATAAACATTCAGCGATTTGAAATAATCTATATCATTAGCGTTTTGAAATAAGGAAAGTGGGGTTTTATTAATTTTATTTTGTACAAGATTTTTGTAATAAAAATGATATGTCTCTTTAAGTAATTTGTTAAAGGGAAAAAAAGAATACTAAATAATTTAAAAAGTGGGGTATAAATAGTTCAGTAGTGAGATTAGTAGGTCGCAACAGCATCACTTATAAATACTGTATATAGAATTAAACTATAATTTAATGTAATCTTATTGGACGATCTTATCAAATGATAATGAGATCGTCCCATTAAAGATTTTCTCGTGTTGATGATGAAGTAGATGAGCTGGTCATCAACATGATTCTCATCTGCTTATCCAAAACATGTCGATCTCCATCGACGTGTCAAATCACCACTATCAAACGGTGTGACGATTTTCTCACTATTAATCACCCGAAAGAAAATCAAGCGAGCCAAACAGATGAGAGAAAATATCAAAACATATATATATATGGCAGGAATAATGTATTTTGCAAAGAGAGTAACATAAATCAACATATTCAAAACATCACCAACACATTTTCTAAATTGTTTCCAATCTGCAACTAGATTCTCCAGAGCTTCTTGTCTCTCCACTGCCAATCAACCTGCTCAGGTAATTGTTTTTTTTTTTTAATAACCCAACTGGGACCGTTAAATTATACGATCTTTAGGAAATAAGAAACTATAATTTTTAGGTACACCCATGAGGACAGAAGTCAAGCTATAAATCTTTGTCTGAAGGGATCATTATATTTAATTTAAAAAAATTTAAGAGGTAAAAATCAAAAAGTAATAAAATTAGTGGTGATATTATAATTTTTTGCAGGATTGGAGGTAGAAATTTTTGTCAGGATGGACCGTTACATTGAATTAAAAGATTTAGAGGGTCAATATCAAAAAGTAATAAAATTAGTTGTAATATTATAATTTTTTCAAGTAAGGTTAAGTTTTTGTAGGGACTAGGGAGGGGGTCATGACCTAATTCTAAGATTAAACCATAGATCTAACCATTCTGATAGACGGTTGTGGGTGATGAGGTAATTATATATTTTAAGAATATCATAAATTGGTTTTTCTTAACTATAAACAGAGGCTGAAATAGGCATAGCTAGGGTAGCTCACCCTAGCATTTTTTATTTTATTTTTTTAAGTTTTTTCAATACTCAGAGCCCACCATAGCTTTTTGAAAGGAAAAAAAAAAGAAGTTTTTTTGATAGTATAAATA
Source organism: Acer yangbiense (assembly GCA_008009225.1). Taxonomy (NCBI): domain Eukaryota; kingdom Viridiplantae; phylum Streptophyta; class Magnoliopsida; order Sapindales; family Sapindaceae; genus Acer; species Acer yangbiense. The sequence continues at coordinate 43,625,658 of CM017763.1, read as the reverse complement.
CACCCCATTCAATTCTAAGTATATCCCAATCCAATTCTGATTCTAACTTGATTTACCATATTTTTCTTTATTTTAATAGCAGCCCAATAACAGCCCAATAACAGCCCAAAAACAGTAGATTTTCCATATAAATTAATCTCCAAGACTCTAACAATTTCAATTTTATGAGTTTTCATAGCTTTTGGATTTGTAGAGGTATATAGACGTCAGCATGAGAAAACCGTAAGTTTTATTTGTTATTTTTATTTTTAAGTTTATGTTGTAAAATTAAGTTTTATTTTAGGCTATGAAACTTGTCAAAACGCCTTTACGTAACAAGATAGATGACGAGTTTTTTGAGAATTGTATAGTTGTTTATATTGAAAGAGAATTTGTTAATACAATTAATTCGGATTCGGTAATAGATGTTTTTGATTATTTGAAGCTTCAGAAGTCAAAATTTAAGTATGATCTTATTGTATTTATATTGCATGCGTATTTCCTTTTTATTTTCTTATGTTTTTTCTTGGTTAGAATATGTATTTGAGGGTAAGACTCATTATGTCCCCTGACTAGCTATATATATACCTTTTTATTTTAATTAATAAAAATTCTCTTATACCGTCAGGATTCATCATCAAAATGATTTTTTTTTTTATATATAGTATATGAAATTGTCCACAGCCCACCTAGAAAAAAAAATTTCTGGTTTCATCTCTAGCTATAAAGAGATTTTCGAATATCCCGTCACAGGGAAGCAATGCAGTGGTAGAATCAACAAGTGATAGCATGTATGAAGCCAAACAACAATCACTAGACGTGGACGAGGGGAGGGCACGAGGAGGTCCTGTGACGGATACCGTCAAAGACGGAGCCAAAAAGGCGATGGACATAGGTGAAGATGATCATGATGATCACATTGATAAGGATCCAGCAGTTTTGGAGATGAAAAAGAGTGAAGATCCAATTGATACACAAGAGTATATAAGTATGGAAGATCTGAGGATGAAAGCTGATGGGCATGATAAAGCAGCTGATTGACACAAAAGCAATTGTTCAGAAGCGCTTTTTTTCGCTTGGACTTATGCTTGTCTTGCATGGAAATTGGACTTTTGGTTTTTGGGCAATCAATAATGTAATATATGTATTTCACTCTATAGTCTATACTCTGCACTGTATATTTAAAAAAAAAGTTAAAAGTAAAACTGAAGGTTAAAATTCATTGACATTTTAAATAACTCTTAACTTTTATAGACTTTTAAAAAGTGTTGATTGAATACTTCATGATTTTTATATATGTTAACCGAAAAACACCAAAAGGGATGGATCTCCAATTAACACTTTAAACCGCGACTATGATAGGTCGCAGTTGGAGAGGTACCAAGACTAGTACCAATACGTCCTTAGTAAAAGCAAATAAATGTGGATGAAATATAAGGTCAAGTGTGTGTATATGGATTACAATATATGAATGGTAACAGTTCGCTCTTTATTGATAAACAAAGAATAACATACAACTGGATTATATGGAGGAGACGTAATGGGGGAGCTTGGGGGAGGTGTTTTTGACACAATAGGCGATGGCAAACTCGTGACTGTTGATAAGTGGGAATATGCTTTTCTCTAGTTCTGCCCCCCTTTCTCCAAAGAGTTCTATAGTTTTTATAGGTATCAGTTCTTGCTATCCATTATGTTATTTAGTTAGTCAATTTTAGCAATCAAAGGGATACTGATTGGGCGCTGATGGTGGCTGCATTTAGGCGCGGAGATTGTCCCCAAAATCAAGTGAATTGTTTCTATTTTGGTAGGATTTGATGAAGTCGACTATCTCCGCTTTAAATGTCATTACAAATGGCAGGAAAAGTCAACACTCTTTCCTTTTTGCCGGATGTTACTGCATGTTGATCTTCTTATGGATTGGTATTACTCTTAGTCAAGTGACTGATTGGGCGCTGATGGTGGTTGCATTTAGGTGCAGAGATTGTCCCCAAAATCAAGTGAATTGTTTCTATTTTGGTAGGATTTGATGAAGTCGACTATCTCCGCTTTAAATGTCATTACGAATGGCGAGAAAAAGTCAACACTCTTTCCTTTTTGCCGGATGTTACTGCATGTTGATCTTCTTATGGAGTGGTATTACTCGTAGTCCTCAACCCACCCCCCCCCCCCCCCCCCCCCCCCCCCCCCCCCCCCCTAGGTATCATTCTTCATACCTAGTGGATGGTGAACGCTTGGTAAGTTGGCCTAAGGAGAAACCGTGGTACAGGGACACCGTGTATCATGGATCGCAGTACTGGCATTTTTTGGTATGAGAGAGTCGGGGTGATGTGGTATCGGAGTTTTCTGGACTTTGGCTACAACGTTTCTCGATACTGGTGAATCAGGATGACCTCGGTCCTGGTCCTAGTTCTCATATGGCTTGTTGTAGGTGTATCGATCTTGGCTCCTTTATGGGTTATCATGATGTTTCCTATAGCCTCTCTCAGCTTCAAGCAGTCTCGGTAAATACAGAAAATTCTTATTTGGTCCCTTGCCTTTTTAGGCAATTAACAACTTAACAATATACTTTTAAAAAGTCTATAAAAGTAAGTGTTGAATAACCCATGATTTATAAAGTTTTTAAAAATTTACATTGAATACACTCAAACTGTTAAATTTCATAAAAGTCATTAAAAGTCTCTTGAAATATCAATTGAATACACCCCTTTAACTTTACAACTTTAGAATAAGATAAGGTTGGTCTAGCCGTCTAGTGGTTTGCCCCGTACGTCTACACTATGATGTTGTGGGTTCGATTCGTATTCCTTCTCCCAAACCCCGAATTATTGTAATATTTAAAAAAAATTAAAATAAAAAAAGGTGTGTTTCGAAATTTTACTTATCAAATTTAGAAAAACTTTACAACTTTAGAATATCTGTTTAATTGAGTCTAGTTTTAATAATTTTGAGGAGTTATTATTATTATTATTATTATTATTATTATTTATAGAAGAGAAGCTTTTAACAAATTTTATAAACTTTTTCAGTGATTTTTCTAAAATAATTATTTTTTGAAATTAAAATTGTATTATGATTAGATTTTATGTTACATATTTTTCTCTTATGTATGTCTTATGTCTTTGTTAGGTTTTGGTTCGTATTCTCAAGTGAACTCAATTTAACTAAATGAGTCTCAACTAATGTGTAACTTCCTGGAGACGTGGGAAACGTTTAGAAGTTGAAAATAGTGTTTAAGGGAGGTTTGAAGACCAAGAAGAAAGATGGTGTTTAAGGGAGGTAATTATAAATTTTAAGATGGTGTTGATTAAATGGTTGACTGAAAAAATAAATATACTTTTTTGTTTAAAAAAAAAAAAAAAAAAAAAAACAACAACTTAGAATATCAGTGTTTTTGTGTCTGTTTTTAATTAATTTTGAGAATATTTATTTTATATATACTTTTAATGCTACTTTTCATCCAAATAAATTATCTAATTGTTTTTTATCACATAATCGTATTTTGATTGAAGGAATATAAAGTTGACATAAGATTTTTGCTGGCTTGGATACTAACTTCTATATGGAGTCCAGACAAAAGTGGTGTTTTTGTCGATTTGCATACAAAGTAACTAGTTTTTGTCTATTTGCTACAGTCATAAAACAAGAATCAGATACGCTGTCTATTTCTTCCCCATAAATTTCTGGATAAATTCTGTAGGAGAAAAAAAAAAAGATCGATAAAATGCTCTGTAGCAAAAAAGCAAAGGAAGATATAGCCAAGCATAAGATTTTAGTGCAACTGAAAATGACCTAAACTAGATGATAACACTGATATTGCCAATCACCGTCCAATGTCGATCGGTGGCAAAGGACGTTCATTCAGCCTGGCAATGTCTCTGGTTTGAGTCGCCGTTCTAACTATCTCTTCTAATATATATGTACAAAAAAGAACTAAGAATTAAAGTTCCTTAATTCATGACTCATGTCCTGGATTGAACTTTAAAAAAAATTCTAGATATTCTATTAAAACACATTCAGATCCCGAATGAAATCAAAATCAGGATGTCGTGACTAGAGAAGGAGCTCAAAACATATATATATATATATATTTGGACTCGTTTATTAGTTCCTGATCAATGAAGCATATATATATAAATATCTTGAAACTTTAAGAAGAATTCTTAAAGAGAAACCAGAAGAATCCAAAAGAGAAAGCTGGACCAAAATCCAACTAAAAAAAATGAGAGTGATGTCCACTCAATTTTAAAGGTTTGAAAAATAAAAAGTCATGTATAAGTTGGTGCTACTATGTACTATATACATATAAAGAGCGACGCGGAAGAGTGGGGAGGTAAATAAAAGCTCAACTTTTTTTTTTTCCGGATTTATGGTGGTGGTGGTGGTGGTGGTCCTCTGCTCGAATCATGTTGATTGCTGTGTGGCTAGCTTCCAAATATTAAATGTTATAGAACATTTGAATCTCTTTTGTTCTTCAAATTGACATTTCCTTTTACATCCCCACCAAACTTTACTTGTCAACGGTCCAAAAACTTTGCCCAAATGATATAGTATATGAGTTGTCTAACATCTCATCGCCAGTCATATAATCTCATAATTTACAGAATGTTCACAAGTCACATATCGCATTATTTTGATATGAATTTAGATAGCCTGGCATTACCCGTCGTTAACAAGTGTATAAATCAGCTTTGATACCCCTTCTCACTTCAATTTCTGTAAACTTCAAGGGATTGGGGGCATAAAGTTTTAAGAATATATTTCATTGATCTCTCCTAAAGTGCTATTGGGTTCGTATCTCTATTTCATTCATTGGTTCCTTCTTTGTTCTGAATAGGTTAATATTAAACCTCTCTCTTTTCCCTAGCCGGAAGTGGGTAAAAATTTTATCCGATAACTTGAAGAAAAAGAAAGGAAAAAAAAAAAAAAAAAAGAGTTAATAGCACTAACTACCCTTAGAGCATCTCCAAGGGGCTCCCTAAATCCCCTCCTTAGCTAAAATAGGGAGCCAATTTGGTTTTGTCAGACTCCAAGGGGCTCCCTAAATGACTCCCTATTTTAGAGAGCCTCTTGGTGACTTTTCAAATGTAGGGAGCTCCCTATCTTCTCTCTCTTGTTTTTTTTATTATTTTTAAAGAGCATCTCCAACATTAATCTTCTCTCTCTTATTTTTACAATTTAAAACAAAATAAATTTATTTATATTTTAAATTTTAAAAAATATTAAAATATTAATGGCTAGCTATAATAAGGAGGATGGTTAAAGTTAGAGAGTATGGTTAGAGATGCTCTTACTTTATTGAATCTAGCAAGATTTCAAAAAAATGTCTTAAATTAACACAAACACCCATTGCCATCAAGTCAATTCGTTAACTTTAACGGTTGACTAACCTTGACCCATAGAAAACCAAATATACCCCTGACACATCATCCCAAACATAAAATATATTTTTAGTAAAAAGTGAAAAATCAAAATTAAAAAAATAATAATAATTAATTCGTGGAAACATCCTTAGTTTATAGATGAGCCTCCTCTACTAGCTGCAGAAGGCCGATCTTCAGGAGAACGACGATGATCTCTTTCAGTAAAAGGAGATCATCAAAGATCTCTTGTTTCCTTCGGCGGTAGAGATCCATCGTTAGTAGATTATTATTATTATTTTTTTTAATTTTGATTTTTCAATTTTTAATAAAAAAAACATTTTATATTTGGTATAGTATGATAATGGTATATTTGGTTTTCTAAGGGTCAATATTAATCAACCGTTAAAGTTAACGAATTAACTTGATTACAAGGGGGTTTTGTGTTAATTTATAGTATTTTTTTTTAAATCTTACTAGATTTAATAAATTAAAGGTAAGTTAGTGCAATTAATCCAAAAAAAAATCACATCACGCTCATGTAACATGGTTTCATAAAGTGATTTAATTTATAATGTGATGGACTATCTATATAATGTGAATAGTCATAAAAAAATCACATCACATCATATAGTGAAAAATTATTTAATTTATAATGTGATCGACTACTCATGTCATGTGACGTAAAGCGATAGAAACAAATTGCAAAGCTAAATTTTGCAAAGCTAAGATTAGACTTTCATTGAATCATGAACTGATGTAATTTACTAACTAAATTGCATTAACAAATTATGAGCTGGTTTTCACTTTTCAGATATCAAATGTCAAATAAAGATGGTGAGTCTTGATCTGGACAACAATATTAGTGTTTCAATAATTCAATCTCTGCAAGTACTTCACCAATCAGAACTTTTTTTGGGTAGAAACATTAGTTTGATCCCACAACTCTCTCTCTCTCTCTCTCTCTCTCTCTCTCTCTCTCACTCTCTCTCTCTATTGAATTGGTACTACAACATTTGCAATCAGTGTTTGGTACAATGCCCATGTGAAACCTTGTGTTGGGTCAATGTCACTTATTCTGTCTTTCCTCCTTGTGTTTTGTAACATAAAACCATAAAAAATAAATACATTTCACATTTGTATGTGTCACCTCTCCAAGGTTTGGCCTGGTCTTAACTCTCAAATAACAAACATAGATAAGAAGTTAGTTTGTGTTATACCGTAAAATTATTTATACAACTCTCCCACGATCCATTGGGAGACCTTTCAAGCAGTAGAGGTCATTGAAGGAAGACGTAAACTTGGTTTTCACCTGTCAATAAAATTTTATCTTTTGACATAAATTGAAAATATCATCATCATACAAATACATGTGTACATAGAAGATAAGTTTCTTTTTCATCAAATTTCACATCTAGTAAAGAGAAGATGATAAAAGTTGGTGAGGGAATAAAGCATGGAGTAATAAAGACTAGAGATATATTGATCATTTTTGAAGGGAAAAAGAAAAAGGCATAGGGTACCCTGATAAATAGTACTCTTTGTACAGCTCAAAAAAGCAGAATTTTGTGAAGCACTGCTGGTGCTGTACAGTCCATTAAAAAGTTGAAGAAATTTGATATGTCTCTCTCAAGGCTCTCCTTGCAATGGAAAAAAATCACTTTTCAAGGTTTGAAACCTGCAACAAAGCTTATCTATTTCTTCCCATTCACATCAATTCTTGTTTTTGTAAACTTTATAGCAGGGAAAAAGATTCACACAAAAGAGTCTATCTAATTTTCCTAGAGCTATGTAATATCAAGATTAACAACAAATGAAGTAAAAGAAAAACAAAAAGGATTTTAAACAAAGGCAAACTGACTTCTACTTTCCACTAAAGAAATCTACATGATTGGTACCAAGTGATCAATGATATATATACATAGGTTTAAATAATGCAGCCAACCATCTTCATAATTTTTGTTTCTTCAGGTGATGCTATAAATCAAACCCTTGTGATGTATCAGATTTAATTGTGCCAAGTGAAAAGGACTTGTACAGTGTCCTTATTGCCAAGGTAAAAGGACAATTTCAGTGTCCTAATAGCCAAGTAAAAAAAGGACAGTTATTAAATACTCTTCAAGGGATCATCATCACCTTCTAACATGTTTAATACTTAAATGACATAGCTGGTCAATGAGCTCAAAAATCTAACATGAACAAATCTTATTCAGCATAGAATTAGTATTAGGCACGCATACGCTATTTTCATCCTCCATTCCTAATATATATAGTCTAACTATAGTCGAAGATAATGATTTTGTATTCGTAAGAAACTTCATTGCAATTCTAAAATGTGTTGGAGAACTCCCATGAAATTCATTATACACATTCCCACGATTGCAGAAAAGACCGGCAAAAGAAAAGATATTTTTATCAAATCTAAGGAAGCCAATGCAATTTGTCTTAATATGTACATCCTGTTGATTAATGATTAAAGTTTTTAAGAATAATTCGTGCGAACCTTATATTCTTATAAATTTCACAGTCTAGACCCCACCTTGGGTTGCAATTATTGGAATGACTAACGTGCTTCGGTGTCGGGTAAAACTCAGACTGCAACCACTCATAACAACAATAAGGTTCAAAACTTCAAATAATAAAAGCACATCATCAAAAACAAATTACAGTTCCTACTTTTGAGTTTCTAATCGTTTTCAATTCCACAGATGCAACAAAACGTAGCTAGTGGTCCTGCCTCCATCTTTTTCACCTTTTACTTGCACTCTCTTCACCTTCACTATTTCAGGTTCCACCACTTTCATCATATATATATATATATATATATATATATATCACTCCATTGTTATAGTACTCTTATAGGATGGACGGTACACGCCTTGAAGGAAAGTGTTCCATAAAGGAAAAAGCCTTCAAGGATTGCATTGTCGAAGAAGATATGGAGAATGACATTGAAGAAGAAGAGGATCAGGGCACCGATGATTACCCAGATGATGAAAAGAAGAAGAAAATATATGGAAGGAGAGGGTCAGGCAGTGGTGGTGGGGTTTCACCACCTTCTTGCCTGGTGGAGAAGTGTGGGGTTGATTTAACAGAAGCAAAACGATACCACAGGCGCCACAAGGTGTGTGAGGTTCATTCTAAGGCTCCTGCTGTGATTGTTTCTGGTCTCAGGCAAAGGTTTTGTCAGCAATGCAGCAGGTTCATTTTCTTTCTTTCTGTTATTAGGTTTTGTTTCTGTATCGTTCTGTTTGCATTTTCGTAAGTACTTTTGTTATATTAAGGCCAAAGAAATCTTAAAGTAAAAACCTATTACCTCATGACATGGTTATAACTTTACCAGGTAGATTAAGTTTTTTAGTTGGATTTTTGTCTATCATGGAATTAACCTTTATTTTTACTATTTATTACTGTTTACATATAAGATGCTTTCAGATTCCTATCTTCTACGACATGTAGTGATTGTCACCTACTAGTTTAGCTAGCTGTTAGGTTGAACTTATCAAACCATATAAGGTGCATTTCTTCTTCTACCACTGTTCACTCACTCTTTAACGTTTTATAAAAATCGTTTTCAAATCCTACTTTCACTATGTTTCACACACACTCTAAATGGGCATTTGCAGGTTCCATGAGCTATTTGAATTTGATGAAGCAAAAAGAAGTTGCCGTAGGCGTTTAGCCGGGCACAATGAAAGGCGCAGGAAGAATTCGACTGAAACTAGTGGTGAAGGTCCAAGCAGAAGAGTGGTTGGCAATCAATACAGGCAAGTTGATGATAAGGGCAAAGTACAAATGCCTCTACAAGGGAATACCACTTACAAGCGTTCCCAGATCAGATGAAATCAAACTGTCTACAAAAGGCAGCGTTGCTCCCTCTCTTCTGTCATCCTAAAGCTAGTTCTATCATCTATGCCCTTCATACCATAGTTTCTAAAGTATTTCTAGACATAATGACTGTAATTCACTCTCAAGCTAATGTTTTGGCTTCTAGCTGTAGTAGTATGACATGGCCGTATTAAGACTTTTATGGAGACTCGGATTTAAGAGTTTATGTATTATGCTATGGAGTTGAATAATAATTACTTAGCTATTGAACCCTTTGAAGGACTCAATAGTCTATTTCTATCATTAACTTCAATTTCATGTGAATTTTATAAGACTCCATATACAAAAAGAACCATAAGGCATTCTCTTGAATGGTCTGACTAAAGTTGCTGACGAAAACGGCAGCTTTTCTACTTCAATACTTTGGGATTTATTAAGTTTAAGATTGACATGCTTGTAACAAAATGGTCTAGATCAATTTCTCAAAGAAATCATTCATCTAGCTTATGCTTTAATCTAAAATCAAGTAGTAGACACATAGATGATTTCAAAATTCCTCATAGCCTTCTCTAAATTTCTGAAACCCATTCTAATCCATCGCTTATTGATCATGTGTCGGCCAGTTAGCTACTGTGTCTGAATTTTTCTAGTTCCTTTGTGGTGTATCCACATAATGTTCAGAATCCTCCCTTTGCAATGTTGGTTGTTTTACTCCTCTTTGATTTTGTTCATATTCTTGTTTGCTATCTGTGTTTGAATAATTGATTTTTTCTTCATTCACAAGTTTAATTATTTCAATGCTGAGTATAAAGTGAAATGGTTTAGTTTCAGTCTTGATTTGATTCTATATATGTGGATGGTGGTCTTCCACTACCCTTCAATCAATTTATAGTAACCATCAATAGAAACTACACCCACTAAATACCCAGAAACCTCGTTAAGAATTACAATAACTACTTTGTGTGTGTGAGAGTGTGCACAAAACCTAACAGTTATAAAAATATTCTAATTCCTTCCCCAACAAACAGAGCTCAAAACTCTTTTGATCATTGTTTGAGCAAACACATTCATATATGTGTTGCACTTGAAATGAGTGATCCAAGTAAACTGAGCGAATTCCTTATAGGGTATGAGAGGCTAATAATATTTAGAGAAGCTAGATTATCTACAATAAACTTATTCTTAAGTTTTGGCACAGTTTCATTTATATTTAATAAGTTGTTTATAAACAAAGTTCGGCAGCTTCAGTTTTTCCACAGCAACTAAAGACCTGCCAGACTAGACTCTAGATGCAGCATGATTGCATTTGCTTGCATCAATAACACTGATAAAGAGACCATATAGTTCCTTTTATATGGCACAAGGTATGCAACATGTTCATCAACACACCAAAGGGTGATAACACATCACAGTAAGATTTTTTTTTTATCAAAACAAAAGTGGAGCCCTATCTAAGTTCACTGAAATCTTACAACTACACAGGAAATGTCATCCGTGCTCTGTCTAACAAGTGCCTCTTCAGTAAGGTGCTTTGCTGCAGACCGAGCATCCTTTATGTTCTTGATAGCATCTACTGCTTCTTGGTTTGTCATTACCTAAGGGACAAACCGAGCATAAATATATAGCTTATCCTTTTCTCCATTTCTGTGTGAAAGCATGGAATTAAATTAAAGGTAGAGCTGCTAAAGGTTCATTTAGAACTACCTTCCACAACCCATCACTTGCCAAGATAATGAATTCTGTATCATCATCAATCATCTCCACTTCCACATGTGGCTCTGAACTGAGATGAATCTTCAAGCTCTTGTCGCCAAATGCCCGAGCCACAGCCAACTGTCCGTCAACACGTGGAACATCCCCTGAATTCATTAAACGTTTGTCATCCTAACAGCTTGAGAGGAAAACTACTATAATTATGAGTTAAAGAATTCGTGAACATGAAAGTGAAAAATTAAAAGTTAAACTCAAGTCATAAAAAAACAAAAATTTTCCTAATGAACAAACCATTTCTATCACACTACTTTAGGCCTAAAATTTTTTTATACAAAGCACCTAACAAAAAATGAACAAAAATAACTAAAAGAACTTCTTGAAAAGTAATAAAAATGAAACTAAGTAATTTCAAATGGTATAATGAAGATGATGCTATAATACAACCTTCACCTAATATCCAAATGAAAATCATTTTGTCTCTCAATGTATCTGATACCTGGAAAGTTTGATACAAAACCACCTTTGCTCTCAATGGTTTCCTTCTCCATGCTTGGCTCATGATCAACTGACAGTTGCTTGGCCACACCATTCTTGCATACAACTGCCCGAGAATCACCAATATTGGCTACTAACAGCTTCTGACAGTTAATTAAAATGGCTGTAACTGCAGTTGATCCCCCTCTACCCAAATCAAGTGTCTTCTCCAAAATATCTGTATCTGTTATACGATAACCTTTCTTGATTGCGTGCTCTGGTTCTGTCCAGAAGTCGGGCTGGTTGCAGGAAAGAGAGAAAAAAAAAATTGAAGATATCCATATATGTTGTCTTTTAGGTAGTCAATCAAATAAAATAAAAAACCTGATGAGAATTACAACAAACAGAGGCTATACTTTTACAAATAATTTAATAAAATGCTACATTTGAGTAATGGTTATTGTTTAAAATCCAACTTTTTGTATAAACTGAAGTGATCTTGCATATTAAACTCTACTCTATTTTGAAGATTGCCGCATATATTTGGTGAGAAAGAGAAATGGCAACAATTTTATTAAATAGTTAAGAAGTATGGTGTAGTAATCATAATCAATATGCTGCTCAAAAAGCATTTAGCATAAGATTAAGATAGCTTATCTCACCTCATTTAAGATATTTTCAAACAGATGTGACCGCAAATAATCAGGGATTTCATGGCTTAGATGACCATCAAATATTGCAAATAAACCGAGTTCATTCTCACCAACTTGCTTAAACTGTGCAACAACATAATCTTCCATAGGATGACCTGCCTTTCCCTTTACTAAGTGATACCCATGAGTTATATGCTTATCCCTCTTACTCTTCCCTTTTCCTGAGTCCGTAGATGAACATAGTCCAACTTTTTCCTGCAGAGAACATATTCAAACCTCTCAATTTCAAGGAAAATACTTTCAGCGAGAATCTACTACATAATGAATATGAATTGTACCAAAAGAAACCACTTGTTCCATGCTAGAATGTCATCACCATGATCAAAGGTTAATAATTAACATTTTCTTTCACGCCCCTTTACCAATGAAGGCAACATGATATTAGTATATTACTATTTAAGCAGGTGGCAAACTAGAAATAATTAACTTAAATTGTCAACTTATGTCTTGACCAAGAAACTGCAATAGTACTAAACTACATGACAAACAAAAACATGAACAGTTTGAACCTAAGGGATTTGCATGACATTTCAAAATAATAAGATCCTAGCCCAAACTGCATCACATATTGCACATGTAGAATAAAAAATCTGTTCCACTGATGCAAAAAAACAAACACACCACCGTCACCACTCGAAGATAGCAAATCAATCTCTAGAACCAGCATTGCTTAGGTGTACACTAATTTTATTTTTACTGAAATTCTGATCATAATGGCCTGTCATACATGAGCATATATTAACACTTATATTCAAACCCATGAGCATTATCAATATTGTATAAATTTTGAGTATTTATCCTATTTCCACGGGTAGGATTTGCAAATTACAAAAATTCATGACACGAATTCATCCAAATAGCCATCAAGTTTTCAGAAATAGTTCCGTGACAAGGACAGTATAGAACCGGAGAAGAACCCACACACTGCAGATATTGACCATAGCAGTTAGTATCAACTCCTACTATGTTATTTAGATAATGAATAGCAAGGAAACAGAATCATCAAATATGTGATGGAAGACAAGGCACTGGTGATTGAAATCTGTCTAATTTTCATTAAAAATTAAAGTTGATGATTAGTAAGAAAAAGCCATAACTAATATACTTAAGTAAAAAGCATTCTGATGATATTACCAACTATTCTACCATATAAATAAAAGAATCGATGTACATGCATCACTGATGTGTCACCCTCCTAGGATGAATTTGGAAGGCTGCCATGCTCAGGTTGTAAAAATTTGACCCCAAGGATCAATAACAGTACAAACTTGTTTAAGACAAAATCAAGTTCCAAGAATACGATTTGATGAACTAAATTGTATTCGAGAACATGGTTGTCGGTATTCTCTTCTCTAATTATAGCAAATTACACAAAAGATTTTTTTTCTGCTCTTTCCACTAAGCATGAAATGTTATACTAATGTTGATATCGATTCAACTTCATGCCATTGCGCTACCATTTCAATATATATATATATATATATATATATATATATATATATATAACAAAATTACTTCGCTTAAAACCAGATAAACAGATTCATACTAAAAAGGGCATACTTTGAACTATGCAACTCATTTTCGAAATTTTAATACTTGTTTTCAAAGCTAAAGCTTACAATAAGGGTATGACTGTCATGGTAAGGAGCACCACCTCTAATTTGTTCTTAATGATAATTTTAATAGATCAATAAACCCCCTAAGTTTTAATAACAATGTGTTTTTTGGAATTAGATCAAACCCCTTACATTTGGCAAAATAAAGAAAAAAAAATAAAAATCCCGGGTGTTGGCTAGAGGGTGTTCACCTAATTCCGAAACAAAAGGGTTTCTATCTAGGAATAGGATTCTCTCTTGATCTGATCTTTATGCCGGTCTCAGCGGAACGGATCTAATGGCTTAGATTTATCTCTTTATCAATAAAAATGTCATTAACCCATGTGAGAGACGCAATTTTATACAATTCTAATAACCTAACATTCATGAAATCCAAACACATTTCACTGACTAATCCAAAATTAACAACACCCCCAACAACATCACCACACACAACAGCGTAAACGTTAAGATGTACAAGTTTCATTTCCCAGAAGCGAAAATCAATCAAACGACAAAATTAAGAAATGGAGCAGAAAATCACCTTCATCTTGTGCAGGATCTCTTTCCCTGTCATGGTTTCAAGTGAAGAACTGTATGTACGTATATATAGTAGTATATACAGAAACAATGCAATAATGATACAAAAATTACAAATGGATAAACACAAAGTGTGGAACTGTGGAAGAGGGAAAAAAGAAAAAGAAAAAGAAAAAGAAAAAATGAAAAGCAGAGAGAAAACAAGGAAGATAGAGACAAGTATGCCAACTATGAAGATGAGGATCCTCGTACTATTGACACGAGTATACAACCCACTTTTAGTCTTGGCTGCCGCGTTTTTCGCTTCTACGGTGACGCGTTATTAGCTTCTTCTTTTATTATTTTTTTTCCTTTTTCCTTTTTTATTTTTTTCTCTAATTGTATTATTTATTTTTACATTTTGTCAAAATATTGTCATGAAAATATAATAGAAGTGAATGTCATTCAATCTCACAACGTAACTTGTGATCTTTCACCTTTCCCAATTTATTCTCAAGTTTATGATACTATTTATTCTTTAGTTTATAACTCTATTAATTCTTATTAGCGAACAAGTCACTACGTGCGGAAGCGTTACTAGATAGAACACAAACAAACACAGTAATAAAGAAAGATAAGAGGAAGAGAACTAATCAAATCCAATCATACACAACACAAGAATTTTACATGGAAACTCAAATCAAGAAAAAAAACCACGATCGTCAGAACGACAAGAGAAAGTTCCAATATGTAGTAAATTGTTACAACCACACACTCAGAATTCTCTCTATAAAAATACCCCAAACTCGATTACACCCAATGCCCACTTTTTAAGATCTCTTTAGTATTTGCTATTTTGCTCCACCCATAATAACCTAACTATTATGGTCTATTTATATGAATTACAGGGAGTCTAAGATAAAAGGAAATCCTACTCATATACGTACAAGAATTACTTGTTCCACATAAATACTATTTCCTATTTATGACAAGTCTTCTTTTAAGGAGGAATCATTTTTCCTTCAAGTACTTTATTAATCCGCATGCAGACAAACTCTTTTTCCTTTTCCGATAAGCACAATAACTTCCAAAAGAAAACAGATTTCTTATTTTCGCACACAACATTCCTGATCTGGGCAAAATCTGCCGTTGCCGCAGTCTGGGTCACGGTTTGCAACCTATGACCTCAACCGCTAAAAGCCACTGAAGTCCACCGCTCAGAATACCGCAGTTGGTGCATTCTGCCTACGCCACGGTCTACACCGCGTGATACCTACTGGAATTGACCGCTCTCTATGCTGCGGTTGGTACGCCTTGTCCGCACCTGTAAGCCCTAGAGTCGCACAACGGAAGGAAATTTTAATGATTTGAAAATCGTATGAATCATATTCATATAAAACGGTCTTTAAAAAATTTATTTAAAGCAAAATCAATAAGTGAAAGAACGAATGAGTTAGTCTTGAGGTATGATTACGAATCCTACTTTGTTTATTCTTATATATCGTACAGGTTCATAAATAAATTTTTAAAAGACTGTTTTATTTGAATATGATTCATACGATTTTCAAATCATTAAAATTTCCTTCCGCTGCGCCACTCTAGAGCCTACAATTGGTATCAGAGCCCTAGTACGATATATTCGAATAAATCATTCTTTCTTTTTTGTTTAATTGCATGTATATATGTGTAGGCACAATCTATTGAAGGGTTCAAAAAAAAATTGTCACTATTTCAGCCTCTTTTTGTAAGAATATCACTGGTTTACTAATTTAAGTTTAAAAGGCACATATTTAGGTGATCAGACAAAAATACCCTCATTTTGTCTGTTTGTGTCTTTTCAAACGTGGAGAGAAAAGTTGAGAGAGAGAGAACAGTGGAGAACCCTGCAACTGACAGTGTTTATGTTTCGATTTCGTTTTTGTTCTTGATAGATTATGGCTCTAGGTTAGTTTAGGTTTAGTTTAAGGTTTGAATTTATAAAAAAGTTGTGTAGAAGACAATGAAGATCTGTGTTTTCGAGCCTTTTGAAACGTTGTTCGAGCTTTTTGAAACTTCATCGTCTTCAAAACAACTTTTTCCGTGACTTTTTGAACTGTTGCCGTGAGTTTTTGAACTGTTCCCGTGACTTTTGAAACACTTCCCGTGACTTTTCGTGACTTTTGATACACTTCCCGTGACTTTTGATACACTTCCCGTGACTTTTGAAACACTTCCCGTGACTTTTGAAACACTTCCCGTGACTTTTGAAACACTTCCCGTGACTTTTAATACTGTTCTCGTGACTTTTACTACTATTCCCGTGACTTTTACTATTGTTCCCGTGACTTTTAATACACTTCCCATGACTTTTACTACTGTTCCCGTGACTTTTACTACTGTTCCCGTGACTTTTAATATAGTTCCCGTGACTTTTAATACACCTCCCGTGACTTTTCATACACCTCCCGTGACTTTTCATACACCTCCCGTGACTTTTCATTCACTGGTCCAGCCTTTTCTCCGAGCCTTTTCTCTGAGCCTTTTCAATTAGATTCAAAATTCACACAACCAGCTTAAGGTTTATGAAAGACTCTGAGAACAAATGAAAAGGAACCCAGCTTAAGGTTTTAAACTGAAAAAAGCCATCAGAGGTACCTTAGCGTAGCGCCACAAAACTAATTATCCAATGAAGTTGCATTGATAATGTTATGGTGTTCAACCTCTATTGGAGATCTGTTATAAAGGAAGGTGAAAGAATAAAATATCAGAAAACTTCAAAGTAAGAAAGAGAATGTGTAAAGTAAGGGCAATTTTGGTAGTTCACCATAATAGGTGCCTTTTAAACTTAACTTATTAAAGCAGTGACTTTGTCACCAAATCAGTTTAAAAAGGTGACATTTTCCACCATTTCCACATCTATTGAATGTATGATGTTTTAATTATTTTTTTTTTTAAAGCATGATTGATCGTTAATTATATGGTACGGTGAGTTTTAGGGTTTTGGATATTAATTGTAATATTTTTTCTGATGTAATATTAATTCCGGGTTGTAAATATTATTTTTTTTGTTTTTGTTATTTTGCTGTAATTTTTTTTATATTGATGTAAATCAACAAGAACCGGAATTAATATTACATCAGAAAAAATAATATTACATGAGAAACAAAAAATAATATTACATCAGAAACAAAAACAAAAAACAAAAAAAAATATTTACAACCCGGAATTAATATTACATCATAAAAAATATTATAATTAATATCCAAAACCCTAAAACTCACCGTACCATATAATTAATGATCAATCATGCTTTAAAAAAAAATTAAAACATCATACATTCAATAGATTGTGCCTACACATATATACATGCAATTAAACAAAAAAGAAAGAACGATTTATTCGAATATATCGTAAGGGCTCTGATACCAATTATAAGCCCTAGAGTCGCACAGCGGAAAGAATTTCTAATGATTTGAAAATCGTATGAATCATATTCATATTAAACCGTCTTTTAAAAATTTATTTAAAGCGATTTTATGAACCTGGACGATATATAAGAATAAACAAAATAGGATTCGTAATCATACATCAAGGTTAACTCATTCGTTCTTTCACTTATTGATTTTGCTTTCTGATTTGTACCACCAGATCTTCCTTGCTATCTCCCGTGTTCCGGCAACTGCGTATGGGCACGTCAGGCCTTCAGGAGATTGAATGGAGGTAGAAGAAGACACACAAAACAACTCTTTCCTTGTGTTGGTAGGGTTTGGCCACCCCTTAAAATATTCGGTAATTCTACACATACCATCTAAAATCCCACCTATTTCATCTCAACACATGTGGTATGTGAGGTGTCAAATGGTTAGTGGATAAATGTGGTAGGTGAGATAAAGCATTATTAATATGTATCCACTCACAATTTAACACCTCACATGCCATATGTGTTGGGATAAAAAATGTGGGATTTTAGGTAGGATGTTTAGCATTATTCTAAAATATTATAAGCAAAAACCTTTTTTTTCTTTTAGTCTTTTCTCTGTTGGCCGCACACCCTCCGTCTCTCTATATGGTTTCTAATTTTTGCGTGTACTGTTATCAATTACTTTAATTGATTTGTTTTAAAGTTTTAGTTAACTTGATATTATAGATTAGATTTTTTAAATATCAAATATTCAAAAAAAAAAAAAAAAAAAAAACCAAATATCTTTTATCTTGTTAATTAAAACTCAAATATTAAAACAATTATCCTGATATCTTATATCATGATAGGGTTTCAAGTGACCTAGATTAAATAGGATTATAAATCCCATTTAATTTAATGTTGTCACTGTGACTTGAACCCATGACCTGCTAAAGATTAAATAATCAATATTATTTTATATCTTTGCTTTGGTCTTGGTTCGAACCCTATACCTCTATAAAATAATTAATTCAATTAATAATTTATAATTATTAATATAATTAAATAATCATATTATTTAATACAATTAATTATTAATTCATTAATTAAATAATCACATCATTTAATTAAGGGAAAATTGCACAAACTTACCCTAACGTTTCCCATTATGGCATAATATTCAACTAATGCCTTTAATTGCACAAACAACCCCTCCTTTTAGTCAACTTCAGTTAAAAATAGCCATTGACCATGATTTTTTTTTGAAAGCCCAAAATTGCCCTTGCACTTTATTACAAAAAAAATCTTAATTGCCCTTTATTTAAAACATTATCTACTTTAAATTATTAGAATATAAAAAATAAATACTAAACATAATCCTTTTTAAATAAAAAAAAATTCAAAAATAATATATTAAAAACAAAACAATTTAAGAAAACGTTATTTTGAGAAAATACAATTTAATAATATATTTAAAAAAAAAACAAAAAAAAAAAATTATTTTGAGAAAATATAATTTAAAATTATGCAAGTCCAATATGAATAGCGGTAATGTGCTACATATTTTTAAAATTTAAAACATATATATATTTTTTATTTAAAAAGGATTATGTTTAGTATATATTTTTTAAAATTTTTGAACCAAAATATAATGCGTAATTTATATTGAGTCAAATTATTTTGTCTTATAGAGATGAACATTGAACAAATTTTCGATGCCACTGTATTTTATTATGACAAATGATTATATTTTTATTTCAAACTCTTGATGATTTTATTTATATTTGTGTTTAGAATACTAAACATAATCCTTTTTAAATAAAAAAATTCAAAAATAATATAATAAAAACAAAAAAAATTCAAAAATATGTAACACATTACCACTATTCATATTGGACTTGCATAATTTTAAATTATATTTTCTCAAAATAACGTTTTTTTTTAATATATTATTAAATTGTATTTTCTCAAAATAACGTTTTCTTAAATTGTTTTGTTTTTAATATATTATTTTTGAATTTTTTTTTTGATTTAAAAAGGATTATGTTTAGTATTTATTTTTTATATTATAATAATTTAAAGTAGATAATGTTTTAAATAAAGGGCAATTAAGATTTTTTTTGTAATAAAGTGCAGGGGTAATTTTGGGCTTTCAAAAAAAAATCATGGTCAATGGCTATTTTTAACCAAAGTTGACTAACATGAGGGGTTGTTTGTGCAATTAAAGGCATTAGTTGAATATTATGCCATAATGGGAAACGTTAGGGTAAGTTTGTGCAATTTTCCCTTTAATTAATTGTTTGAATCAAATCCTTGTTATTTTCGTAACATAATTAATTGGACCATCCAATTAATTAACCATGACCTTTGTTACCATCAATGTTCGGGGCTAGCAAGGGGACCTAATGAACCCACAATCTTGAGCTCTAATAATCCTTAGAAAAAAGTAATTAAACTCTTTAATTAATATTTCATGATTATTAACCTCAGAGTTATACCACTAAAAACCCGAGGCTACACTTTCGTAACTGTAGATGTTTTTACACAAACATAAATTCAGTGTCCATCGATATAGCTATTACATATGGTATGATCCTCTACAAGTAGTTTATAATTATAGCTGGGTCATAAAGTCTGTTATACCCCTCTAATTATATATTTTCCATTAAGTACCATTGATTCTCTATTAAACAATTATACCCCTCATTCATTTACGGAAGAAGGAGAGTGCTCTTAATTGTTCAAGCCCCGAATCAACCATTAAGGGAACTACTTCTCTACTTCTCACAAGAATGAGTAGATTCCAATATTGTGTACAAACTTTCCTAGCCACAAGCCAAACCGCGATTCTAAGATACGGAGATATTGATCGAGAATGCTATTCCAATCTCACCCATGGTAAATCAAAAACCACGATCTAACCTGAAGGAGTCAGTAAGACACTCAGGATTAAGATCACCTATATACAGCCATCATTTATCGATATATATGAATCTCCCCATGTAACGGATATTGAAGAGAGATTCATATAGATCATGGCCCAGTCTTATATGATCACATCATATAAGGTGTCACCATTCTCATATCACCATATGAGTAGTCCAGGATAAGACTACCGTATATTACAGAATGGACCGCAACTGTAGATTAACCACAAATAAAGTACACAACTTCATTTGCACTCTACGGTCTCTTTAGATTGCACGTCTCAAACTGAATTCCTCTGTATATGACACTCATATACTCAGTTCGAGATTACATCCAACAATCTTGGATGTTTACCACATATGATATAAAAGTATGAGACATAAATAGAATGAAAATGACTACTTCTTTTATTTATAATTTATCATCATTTACATATTACAAGCTTTAGGTCAAAAACCCAAACAGCACCGTGGCACGTCGCGGTTCCCTTCAAAATCTGTTTCTTCAGTTCTTCTTTGGTCTTCAAGCCTCCCTCAAACACGATCTTTTACTTCCAAACGTTCTCACATCTCTAGGAAATCTCTGCATTGGTTGAATCACGTTTGGTAACCATTGGGAATACGAGCCATATCTAACAATCCTCCATTATGGTGAGAATCCCCAAAACTTGTCAACGGCTACAATCCTCATCACCGAGAATCAACATACCCACCACTAGGTATAACCACATAGGAACAATCATCCTAAGATTTCATCGGCACATGTCAAAATTTACCTTGTTGAAATTGTGGTGCAACACCTTGTAGGGAAAATACACGCGGCGGAAGCGAAAAATAGATTTGTATATTTTAAAATTTTCCTTTTAAAAGAGAACCTTAACCCTTGATTAATTAACATATAATAAAAGATATCGTACCTTTTTCACGTGACGATTGATATTGCGTCGATAGTAAACCGCAAGATCTTCCAATCCAATCATGAACGTGAATCACCTAGGAATGTGGGCTCCCTTTCTTTGAATTGTATACCTGATGATGGAAAACAAAAAAACTTTTTCTTTTGTTAGTCACAAGAACCTTCCTAAAGAAAAATGAAGAACATTTGGTCACTTGTGAATTCTCAATCTTTTGATCGAAACTTGCGTGAACCCGATTCAAAATTGTGCACAAAGTCTTTTGATATAAAAGCTACTAGTGCACTATCGAAAACAAAAACGTTCCTTCTCTCCTTCTTCTTGGCCGAATTCTCACACCCCTTTCTTGAGTTGGATTTTTTATTTATTATTATTTTTAAAAAAACAAAAGAAAGAAAAAATTCTCTCTTGAAAAATTAGGGTTGGCTGAATTTTAATGATAGGAATATACAGGTGGCCGAAATTCTCACCCTAGCAAGAATCATATTTCACCAAACTCCTATCAACCTTTAGAGTTCAACCCTAATCCAACTCTTAAGTGTTTTATCCAATAATAAACTATTGAATATAAATTAAATTGTGACTTATCAAAAACTTCCTAATTTGACTAGATAAATAAATTCTTTTTATTTATCTATTTATCAAATAAAGTGTTTGATGCTTATCATACTACCAACAATAGTATGACACTAAAAGACCTTCTCCTAGTTAGGAAAAGATTTTGACTTTTAATTAAATAAATAAATAATTAATTAATTAATTAACTTCCATTTAATTAAACAATATAATATGCTAATATTCTCAGCCTTGCCGCCCATGTATATACATGTGCATTATATTAAAAAATATATATTTTATTAAATCCATTGGACTTTAATAAGAAGTCCACATGTGAACTAGACCCATTCTTACTAAGAGAAACAAGCTCACATGCCTTAAATTAATACATTAATATAATTTAATAGCTCATTTAATTAAAATGTGCAAATTATATTCTTAATGTATTAATGGAATGCTTATTGCACCCCATTAGGACCATCCAAGGATTCATGCATCCTTGACCGCCCATTCCAAGTATTTGAAGAGTTACCGCGAGTCTTGGTCACATATGACCGCACATCTCCATGTACAATTCTAGATGGACTCATAAATTAGTCCGGTAGAATATATCAAGTGATCCATGCAAGTCCGTGTGGATTGGGGATCTTGGCGGGCTATCTAAATTTAAGCTTCAATAGACATAACCCAATTACAACCAACAAATGATTCACTTAGGTTCGATCTATTAATTTTAGCTCATTCCACTAAAGAGCTAAAATTGAACTCTTAAAATAAAGATAGAATAAGTAAATGTTTCTCATTTATACCCTAGACAACCTTATTTGAGATAGTGTATCCTTGTGAAAAATATCAGTAATCGCCAAGAGCTCATAGACCGCTTATAGCTCTCCTAGTTACCATATTTACTCATATGACCACATTTTGAACTTGGATATTCTGACTTGTCCAGAAGCCATGTTTCATTAGACACTATTGAAAACTTAACATTAAGATTTAATATCCAATACCTCAAAATATCCATATGATAATATTCTACTCACATCTAATAAATGGAGCCACAATGTCCATATCTATAAATAAAGTCCTCTATCGATTAGCAAATGAATACCATCAAACTATCGATGATAGACTGTGCTATATAATCGTACTCATTGATAGCTCAAATGATAACACTTGTAAACATAAGTCCATCATTTACCTCAAGATTAAGATAGACTCTCCGATTGTCCTCAAAATGAAAACTTTTATCCACTGACGATTCTGGATAAAGTATTTCACTGTGATCATATTCAATGCACCTAGTGCACTAGATTCTTTTACTCAAAGACACTACACTTTGATGATTTTAGACTCATCATATCACATTTGATCCCACTCAAATGCTAGCAAAAGAATATACAACTTTAACAAGGTAAAGGCGTCCAACCTTTATCTTAAGTTGTGAACATTATTCAAGACTAACTAAAGAATTGTGTCTACCTCATACATATCCAGATGTACGAACAATTCTTCATTTCTCATAGTCTTTTGACCTTATGATTATTTACTTTTTGACAATTATAATAATTAAACTCAAATGCTATAAGATTTGTTAAACCAGAAATCACTTTATTAATATGAAAAGATTGTCAAAAACATTATTACGCTCTTGCTATTGAGCATAATCCTAACACACCTCACGTTACGTACACAGGGAGTTTGCTCAGTCATCGACATCCTTGTCCACCACACATATTACATCATCTCCTAACTAATGCCTGTGCGCAATTGTGGACCCACTATCAGCAATACATCCTCAATTATGGCAACTAGAGGTCATGCCATGAGGATGTTTTATGCCCCTTTAGAGGGTATCGCTGTAGTCGTCATACTCAAGAGAGGCGATTGTCGGATTGCCGGATCACCCTCTTTGGAGCCCTTAGCCACACTTGTTTTCTTATTTTGACAATCCTTCCTTACATGTCCAAACTGTCTACATCCCCAACAAGTGACTTTCCATTTAGAGTTCCATTTTTTCCTATTAACCAAAAGAACAGAGTTATCAGAAGATTCACCTTCACTTTTTAGCCTTCGTTCCTCAGAGATTAGTTTGTTCACTACATCTTCAAAATATATGGTTGAACTCACATGCATCAAGATTGGCTTCATATGCACATAGGACGATGGAAGGGGCCAAATAAGTCTTAGACATTTGTCTTCCTCATTGATTTTAACTTCAATCGACTATAATTCTGAAACTATTCCATTGAGCATTCCCAGATGATCCGAAATTTTCGTACCTTTAGACATCTGCAGCATGTGAAACTGCTCCTTCAGGTAGAACCAGTTGCAGACGCTATTCGCTTGATACAATTCTTCATGCCTCTCTCAAAGTTCTTTCAATGGATATGTTCCATGAATATTTGCAAGAACGTTCTTGGCTAGGCACAATCGTATCGCACTCGCAACCCTTTCATCCAAATCCTCCCAATCATCATCGTTTATCTTAGGTTTTCCAGAACTAGTACTAGCCGTTTCTTTACTAGAATCTCCAAATCCTTCATGGTTCATAGGGGTTGACTTGCCCTTCAACGCCTTGTGTAAACCGTATTGGATTAATACATCTTTGACTTGAACTTGCCACAAGCCAATTTTAATCTTTCCGTCGAACCTCTCAACATCGAATCTCATCATCTTTCCCATAAAGTTTGTTAAGACCACTATCAAGCAACTGTGGCTCTGATACCAATTGTTAGTGAACAAGTCACTACGCGCGGAAGTGTTGCCAGATAGAACACAAACAAACACGATAATAAAGAAAGATAAGATGAAGAGAAGTAATCAAATCCAATCACACACAACACAAGAATTTTACGTTGAAACCCAAATGAGGGAAAAAAAAAAAAAACACGGCCGTCAGGATCACAAGAGAAAATTTCAACATGTAGTAAATTATTACAACCACACACTCATGATTCTCTCTCTAAAAATACTCCAAACCCGATTCCACCCAATGCCCACTTTTTGAGATCTCTCTAGTATTTGCTATTTTGCTCCACCCATAATAACCTAGCTATTATGGTCTATTTATATGAATTACAGGGAGTCTAAGATAAAAGAAAATTCTACTCCTATACATACAAGAATTACTTGTTCCACATAAATATTATTTCCTATTTATGACAAGTCTTCTTTTAAGGAGGAATCATTTTTCCTTCAAGTACAAGACTTTCCTAATCCGCATGAAGACAAACTCTTTTTCCTTTTCTGATAAGCACAAGAACTTCTAGAAGAAAACACATTTCCTATTTTCGCACAATATTCCTGATCTAGGCAAAATCTGTTGTTGCCGCGGTCTGGGTCACAGTTTGCAACTCGTGACCTCAACCATGGAAAGCCACTGAAGTCCACCTCTCATAATACCATGGTTGGTGCATTTTGCCTCCGTTGTGGTCTACACCGTGTGATACCTGCTAGAATTGACCGCTACCTATGCCGCGGTTGATGCGCCTTGTCCGCACCGCAGTCCATGTCGCGGTTCCCTTTAGAATCTATTTCTTCAGTTCTTCTTTGGTCTTCAAGCCTCCCTTAAACACGATCTTCTACTTCCAAATGTTCTCACGTCTCTAGGAAGCCTTTGCATTGGTTGAATCACATTTGGTAACCATTGGGAATACGAGCCATATCCAACAATTCTCAAGTTTATTGTTAGTGTCTTTTCAAGTTTTTAACTACTATAATGTGAGCCTACAAAAAATGGTCTCACCAAGTTGTAAACACCATTGAGAAGTGAATAAAATATCATATTTATATGTTGTCTATTTCTTGATTTCTTATTGTATTCTTACTATTAAGTTTATTTCACGTTATCGGCACGAAGAAGCTCCGATAAGCTAGCTGAATATGTCGAATATCACAAAACTTGAATTTGTTGCTCTTGATATTTTTGCTAACAACTATCTATTACGGATTCTTGATGCTGAAATTCATCTTTATGCTAAGAATTTGGGAGATATGATTAAAAAACAAAATGAAGCATCTGTGTTAGAGCAATAATTTTCCTGCGGCACCATCTCCATGAAGGATCAAAATCTAATCTGTGTTAGAGCAATAATTTTCCTGCGGCACCATCTCCATGAAGGATCAAAATCTAAGTATATTACTGTCAAAAATCCATTTGAGATTTGGACAAATTTAAAAGAGGGATTTAATCACTAGAAAACGGTGATACTTCCAAATGCTCGTAATGACTAGATGCACTTACGATTGTAAGATTTCAAATCGGTTCGTGAGTATAATTCTTCATTATTTAAGATTGTCTCTCAAATGAAATTATGTGGAGAGACAATAACTGAACAAGACATGTTAGAAAAAACATTATCTACTTTTCATGCCTCAATTTTGCGCATGCAGCAGCAATATCGAGAGCGTAGATTTACCAAATATTTTGAGTTAATATCATGTCTTCTTGTGGCTGAGCAAAATAATGAGCTTTTGATGAAAAATCATTAATCTCGCTCAACTAAAACTGTAGTATTCCTACAAGCGAATACTAATTTATCAAATAATCGTGGTGGTTATCATGGTTGTGGCCGTGGTCGTGGCCGTGGTCATTATCAAGGCCGTGGCGGTCATAATAAGAAATATAAATCAAACCATCAGAAATGGAATAACAATGATGAAAAACAAGAAAAGGGGAAAGGTTTTCAAAACAAACCCACTAAAATCATGACAATGTTTGTTTTCGATGTGGAGTAAAAGGGCATTGGTCGTGTACATGTCGTACGCCTAAACACCTTATGGAACTTTATCAAGCATCATTAAAGGCAAAAGGAAAATGGGTGTAAACAAATTTCATTGATCATGATGAGCCCGTTGACATAACTCACCTGGACATTTTAGATTTCTTTGAGGACCCCAATGGAAATATTGGACACTTGATTGGTGATAGACATGTTAATACCAATTAGCATGTTTGGTATTTAGTGTGTTTTTCATTATGCTTTTGGTGTGTTTAATTATCATTATGTTTAAGTTTGTTTTGAGTGTTTTAGCGTATTTTGAGTGTGATTCTTATAAAATTCCCTATGGTGTGTGCTTTTGAGGGAATAAATTTGTCTTAGAATTTGGTTTGCTTATTAATGAAGTTTGAGTTTTATTTTCAATTATTTCTCAATTAATTTGTAATCTACTTAAAAAAAATTTTTTAATTTTTCCATTTTTATTTTTACTTTATGTATTTATATTAACTTAAATTTATATATGTGAAGATGGCTTCGAATCATACTAATGATTTGAACAATTAAAAGATGAATAATGGAGATGAATACCTTGTAGATGGTGCTGCAACGCATACAATCCTTCTAAATAAACATATTTCTCTCACTTAAAAATAGCTAAAGCTAATGTTAACACAATATCAGGTACTACAAACATGATAGACGGCTCCGAAAGAGCAAACATTTTGTTACAAAATGGAACAAAATTACAAATTAATGATGCCTTATATTCTAGCAATTCCATAAGAAATTTGCTAAGCTTTAAAGATATCTGTCTTAATCAGTACCACATTGAGACTACTAATGAAGGTAATATATAATACATTTGCATCATTTACATTGTATCATGCCAAAAGCAGATACTAGAAGGATTTTTTGGACTTTCTTCTGGATTGTATCAAACTACCATACGAACTATAGAAACAAATCTTGTATTGAGCCATAAGTTCAATGATCCAAAGACTTTTATGCTTTGGCATAATAGACTTTGTCATCCATGATCAATTATGATGCAGAGAATTGTTGAAAACTCACATGGACATTCCTTAAAGAACCTAAAGATTATTTTACCTTCTGATAACCCATGTGTAGGTTGTTCTCAAGGCAAATTAATTACAAGACCATCTACAACGAAGTTAAATTTTGAATCTCCAAGTTTTTTGGAAATAATTCAGGTTGATATGATATATGTGAACCCATTCACCTACCTTGTGGACCTTTTCGATATTTCATGGTTTTAATAGATGCATCAACTAGGTGGTCACATGTTTGTTTGCTCTCTACATATATTGTTGCATTTGCAAGACTTCTTGCTCAGATTATTAAGTTATGAGCACAATTTCTTGATTATCAAATATTTTTTTTTAAAAAAAATTAGACTAGATAATGCAGGTGAATTTACATCTAATGCTTTTGATGATTATTGCATGTCAATCAGTATTGATATAGAGCATCTTATTACATATGTCCATACTCAAAATGATTTGGTAGAATTCTTGATAAAACGTCTTCAATTAATTACTAGACCTTTACTTCTAAAATCAAAATTACTTGTTTCTTCATGGGGACATGCAATATTACATGTTGCATCGTTAATTCGTATTCGACCAACTAGCTATCATAATTTTTCACCTTCACAACTTGTCCTTGGCCAACAACCAAATATTTCTCATTTGAGAATTTTTGGTTGTGCTATTTATGTTCCAATTTCACCCCTACAAAGGAAAAAAAAAATGGGTCTTCAACGAAAACGTAGAATTTATGTTGGCTATGATTCTCCTTCAATAATTAGATATCTTGATCCTTTAACAGGAGATCTTTTCAACGCAAGATTTGCGGATTGCCAATTTGATGAACAAATTTTTCCGTTGTTAGGGGGAGAAAAGACAGATAAACGACATAAACTTATATGGAATGCATCATTTTTATCTCAGTTTGATCCTCGAACAAATCGATGTGAACTTGAAGTTCAAAGGATTATTTAGTTGCAAAATATTGCAAATCAAATTCCAGATGCATTTACTGATTCAAAAAAAATAGTAAAATCACATATACCTGCTGAAAATATCCCAGCAAGGGTTGATGTCCCTGAAGGACAATTAGATAAGGTAAATGAAATTAAGCCACACTTGAAGCGTGGTAGACCAATTGGTGCAAAAGACTTAACTCCAAGGAAAATGAGAATACATACGGAGCTTCAAAATAAAAGTGGCTTTTCTGAAGAAGCCATCATCGAAAACAAGACAGCAAAAATTAATCAATCTGAAACTGATCAAATTACTCCCGAAGAAGTATATATACCAACAATTATGAAAATACAAAATTCCCCTAATGAGGAACAAAATGATCCTGTAAATTTACAAAATAAAGAAATTTTGATCTCCCCATATGAGACTCATGAATCAATCTCAATATATTATGTTAGTGCTAAAAAATTCCTAGATCGAAGGAATATTAATATTGATGGTAAATTTGCATTTGTTGTTGCTCTTGATATTATGAATAATGATGAAGATGTTGAACCAACAACAGTGGAAGAATGTCGACATAGAAAAGATTGGCCAAATGGAAAGAAGCGATCCAAGCAGAACTAAATTCGCTTGAAAAATGTGATGTTTTTGGACCGAATGTCCTATCGCCTGAAGATGTCAAACCTGTCGGGTATAAATGGGTTTATGTTAGAAAACGAGATTGTGAGATACAAAACACGACTCGTAACACAAGGTTTCTCACAGAGACCAGGTATTGACTATGAGGAGACTTATTCCCCAGTGATGGATGCAATCGCATTTCGATTTTGGACTTTTCAACCTCGGAATGGCTCGATATACGTCTTATGGACGTAATGACAGCATACCTGTATGGATCTATTGATACCGATATACATATATATATATATGAAAATCCCTAAAGCATATAAAATGAATGAAAATTTATAACATAGAAGCTTGTATTCAATTAAGCTACAAATATCCTTATACGGGTTAAAACAATCCTGGGCGCATGTGGTACAATCGCTTAAGTGAATATTTATTGAAAGAAGGATATGAAAATAATCCAATTTGTTCATGTGTGTTCATTAAAAAATCAGAAATTGGATTTGCCATCATTGTGGTATATATTGATGATTTAAATCTCATTGGAAATCTTGAAAAACTCATAAAAACTACATCTTACTTAAAAGATGAATTTAAAATGAAAGATCTTGGTAAAACAAAATTTTGCCTCGGCTTGCAGATCAAGCATTTACCAAGCAGAAAATTTATTCATCAATCAACATATACAGAAAAAGTTTTAAAATGTTTTTATATGGATAAAACTTATCTATTAAGCACTTCAATGGTTGTTCGATCACTTGATACAGACAAAGATCAATTTCGTCCAAAAAAAGATGGTGAAAAGCTTCTTGATCCTGGAGTACCATATTTAAATGCAATTGGAGCACTTATGATCCTTGCAAATTGTACAAGGCATGATATTGCATTTGCAGTCAATTTACTAGCAAGGTATAGTTCTGCACCAACTAGAAGACATTTGAATGGTTTTAAGCATGTATTGCGTTATCTTTGTGGAACAATTGATATGAGATTATTTTACTCAAAGGGATCAAAATCACAATTATCCGGATATACAGATGCTGGATACCTTTCTGATCCACATAAAGCCCGATCACAAACAGAATATTTATTTACGTGTGAAGATACTGTTATCTCATGGAGATCTGTTAAACAAACAATGATTGCCACTTTTTCAAACCATTCAGAAATATTGGCAATTCATGAAGCTAGCAAGGAGTCTATTTGGTTAAGGTCTATGATACAACATATTCTGGAAACATGTGGATTATCTTCAATAAAAAATAGTCTCACGATATTATATGAAGACAATGCTGCTTGCATTACACAGATTAAAGGAGGCTATATTAAAGGTGATCGAACTAAGCACATTTCACCCAAAAAAAATTTATACACATGAGCTCCAAAAGAATGATAAAATAGATGTTCAAAAAATACGCTCAAGTGAAAATCTTACAAATTTATTCACAAAGCATTGCCAACCGCAACATTCACAAAGTTAGTGCATAATATTGGGATGCGGCAATTGAAAAATATTTCTCAAACGATTGAGACGACCACATCAAAATGAGCATATTGATGAGGGGGAGTAATTGTTTTGGAGATAAATCTATATATTGTACTTTTTTTTCTTCACTAAGTTTTTATCCCACATGGTTTTTTCTCAGTAAGGTTTTAATGAGACAGTCGTTATCATATGAATAATGTACTCTCTCTTTTTCACTAGTATTTTTTTCCCACAGGGTTTTTTACTAGTAAAGGTTTTAACGGGTGACATTCAAGTGGGAGTGTTATGAAAATATAATATAAGTGAATATCCATCCAATCTCACAATGTAACTTGTGATCCTTCACCTTCCCCTTCCCCAATTTATTCTTAAGTTTATGGTACTATTTATTCTCAAGTTTATGGCTCCATTGATTCTCAAGTTTATTGCTAATGTCTTTTCAAGTTTGTAACTACTATATTGTGAGCCTATAAAAAGGAAGTCTCACCAAGTTGTAAACACCATTGAGAAGTGAATAAAATATCATATGTATATGTTGTCCATCTCTTGATTCCTTATTGTGTTCTTACTATTAATTTATTTTATAGAACAAACTAACGTCTAATTTGTGGTTTTACATTCCAAAACTTTCATTGTTGTTAGTCAAACTCATGGAGGGATGTTTCGGTAATTTGCCTTAAATTGTCATCAAGGTTTTTTTTTTCTTCTCTTGTGCAAAACACAACGCCATTGGGAAGGAAAAGCCCTGGCGGAAAAGTTGCACGCCACGGCACACTTGGGCGTACGATGCCTAGGCACGGGGTTGCCTGGGCTCGCGCTGCCTAGTCGACACATTGCCAAAAGACAGCACACTATCGATCCCGCTTAGAACCGATGGCACCATCCCCAATGTAGGTGGTGATGTGAAAAAAGAGATGAGAAAAGAGATAGGATAGAGGAGAGAGAGTTTGGGAGAGTTTTTATGTGAGGGTATTTGGGTAATTTAAAAAAAAACATGATTATTAACAATTAAACTTTCGTATATGATTAAAACGAAAGTCTAATGTTTTGGGATGCCATTTTTTTTTTAATTTTCTCCCTTATTTCTTTGACCCTAAACTATTTTCTTTGATCATGATCTATTTTCGCGATTAATATATGACACTTTTGAAAGACCTTTGAGGTGACAAACAACATTGAACTTGGACTCCGAATATATTGTCGTAATCGTCCCAATGAGGAGAACCAAGTTCATTGTAGCATATTATCAAATGTAAATGTTTCAGCCTCCATTTTCACATTTTTCCATTTTGGGTAGAATTTTTGACATTCATCAATGGTATTTGTCTACATCAGAATCTTCGTTACTCTCTTAGAAGTTTTTCGTTTTTCTTTTTAACTTCTAACTCTTTATTTCTCCATTTTGAATTCATGGGTTTTGGTTTGAGGATGGAACCAAAGGTATTTTTATCTCAAATCCAATTTTGAAGTTATAAAAAGAGTAACGATATTTACACCCATGAAAAATCGTATGTACATCGTTTTTGAATGTGCACTCCATTAATTTTTTTTTTTAATGTTAGAATTTGTAAGCACACCCCAATGTTACCAAATATGCCCTCCCTTTTATTTATGAGAAAATATTTTAAATTATTAAATAACTAAAAAAAAATGAAATCAAAGATTGTGTTTTCTTTCCAAAAAAAAAAAATGAAAAGCAAGGTGTCTCGGCTAAATATGGGCAGTAACCTTCAACCTCAAATATTTTCCTTTCCTTATTTTATTTTAAGTATTTTTATCTGTTTTATTTTAATTTATTTACTTAATATGTTTAATTTTAAATAATAGCTATTTAAGTTTTAAGTAAGTAATACATATTTTATATTGTAATAAAATTATTACATTTTTTTTACTGTATATAATATATATATATTAAATGCTCAGAATATTAAATATTGTACTATGTATTTAAAATTATTTTTATAAATTGAATTAAGGGTAATATTGGAACTTTCAAAAATTTACTAATTTATGGTGCATATACAATTTTAAAAGGGTGCAAATATCGCTACTCTTATAGCATCTCCAATGCAATACTGTTTTAGTGTGTCAAAGCTATAATTTAGCACAAAATAAAATAAAAAATACTCCAATGCAATGCCAAATGTTGTGCCAAATTTTGCATATGTTATTCTTTGTGCCAAATCAAGCACAAAGTAAAGCATATGCCAAATTTGACACATCAATAAATGCTGTTTTTTTAATTATAAAAATACCATTTTATAATTGTATTGAAAATGCATTTAATTGTTGACTTTTATAATTTTAAATAATAAAAAATATTATATAAATTGAATGCATTAATTATATTTGTTGATTTTTATAATTTTAAATAATAAAAAATAAATAAAAATAGCATTTCAAATAGAATTATGCATTTGAGTAGAATGCTAAAATGATGTGCCAAATATAGCATTCTACTATTTGTTTGTTCCAAATTTAACATTAGCATTGGCATATACATTGGAAATTGTCTTATAAAAACTCAAATTTCTAATCTGGTAACGGTCGACAAACCCCAGAGGGTGTAATAGTATTATATATTAAGCCCAAATGGGGAAGCACTCTCATACAACACGATCAAATTAAAAATCCCCATTTGGGCTGATTTGCATTTCGTTACTAAATCTATTGGGTTACTAAATCTGGGCTTGTTTAATTGTGGCCCAATAACGTACAATATAAAAAATAAAATAAAATAAAAATAACATGAAAAATGTTGGTCAAAAGTTGGCTTCCAAGTCAACCAACTCCATTGAATTCTTTTCCACAATAGCACATCATCACACAATTAAAGTATCAACAAAGGAAGATAAAGAAATGGAGTTGCTTGTGGGGACAAAAAGTAGGCTTTAATTAAATAAATTGGGCTGACTGGTGGTCCCCCAAGGCACAAAAATTGCTAAAATGGGCCCAACAAGGCCCACCACAGAAACCTAAATGGGGGACAAGAAGATTTTTCTATTGCTTCCTTTGTCCTCAATTCAGGAGTTCACCAAGTGTTTGATGAATTTTTATACTCTTTAGGTAGTGTGATTGTAGTCCCTACAGAAGGGCTAAAACTCGGGTGCAACGTGATGCACCATGCATCACCAACCCTGATGCTGCCACATCAGCATCATGGTGGATGATGCATGGTGCATCGGATGCACCCAAGACCTTCTCCTACACTTGTTTGGGAATTCTACAAACACAAAGAAAGAGCTTTGATGTTGATCCCATCATAGCATCAAGTGTTCAAAAGCGGCTAATACGTGTCATATTACGATACTGTTTCAATCTCGATTAAGTTATTAGTGAGGTTTTATATGTTATAATACAAATTTGTGTTTTTTTAACGTTAGAGTTTTGAATTTTAATTCAGTAAAAGAAGTTTTAAATACTAAAATTGTAAATTCGTATAAGTACTAAAACAATATTGTAGCAATTTCTCCCCAAAATGTGTTATTTTGCTTGCTTGAGTTGCTTAGCTTTCATTCTTCTCTATCTTTCTCTAGTAGATTTGAGGGTATCTTTTGCTTTACATATGAAAAAGAGTATATTTGGGAGGCTGTGTCCTTCAAAGAAACGAAAGCAAGTGGACAAAGATTAAAAGATACTTCAATGAATTAATAAGAACAAACAAGGATTAGAAAATTCCTTGAGGTTTCTGTTTCTGTTTCTGATTCTTTCTAGCAAAACGAAGGTTGATCAACAAGTTAGCATGCAAGAATCTTAAGCTTGAGTAATAAAAGATAAATATGAGATCACTTATAAATCTAGGCATACATCCAATAAATGATTCCATATATACAATATTTATATATTGTTATCTTACAAAAAAAAAGGTAAGAGATTTTCTTTATTATAATAGAAATAATCAAGAAGTCAAATAGTCATAACAACCAACATATCACCTTTTAGTACAGACGGTAGTACATCTCCTCTTCCATGTTAGTGTCGAGGGGTTTGAATTTCATCATACGCATTTTGCATATATGTGCGAAGAGTTTTCTTCCCAATATTGTAGGAGTAGATATATGAGCTGCACATGTACAATCTGATTTCGACAAACCCCTACTCTTACTTCATCTTGTATTATTTATATATACACCATGGTTGCCAATTTGCCATGGTATGTTGATGAGTATGCTAAGCTTAAAGCCTAGCTAAAACATCATTCAGTACACACACTTGTTTGAGATTTATATATATAAATTATTACAACACCATCACCAAACCAATACAACTCCATGTGTATGCTAAATTAATTAAAGGTTGAGTTGGCAAGTATGACTACATGATTTACACCACTAAAATCACCCAACAAAATGGGCCCAAAATATCCAACACACATCTTGTTGTTTAAAGCTTTGTATTGTGATTGTGTATATATAAATACAACCCCCATCATCTGCCTCACTCATGCACCACCACCATCCAAGTACTAAGTGACAAAAACCACCACCATGGAAAACCGCCGTAAAAGGTCGAGCTCTGGCGAGATATTCTCCTTCCCAAGCACCCCAAACCAAGATTCCGACTTCGAATTCGGCTGTTTAACCCCGGATTCTCCCTCCCAAGATCCATCAAGAAACTCCCCTGCTGATCATCTTTTCTTCAATGGTCGCCTCTTGCCTCATTCTTTCCCCTTCCATCAACGGCAACAACCCGGTAGCACGTTACTTGTCAGCCCGGATAATATTTCACGGGCAACAACAAGCCGGACGAGCAGTGTGAGCAGCAAAGATTCACTTATGTCATCCAGAAGTAATAGTACTAACAGCAGAAGCAGTAGTTCTTCTTCCAGCAGCGCAAGAACAAGTTTATCAAGTGACAATTCAGAGAGGAGGTTCATGTATTATAATAACAACAAAGTTCAATGTAGAGCAACAATGGCAAGTAAAATGGTGACTGCTCAATTATATGGATCTTCTCAAAGGTGGCAGCATCTCACTCCAGTGCCAGTCTTGAAACGAGACGCTTCGCTGAGGCAAAACAATGGCGGTGGAGGTGGTGGTGGTGTGGGGATCAAAGAAGTGTCTAGATCAAAGACACAACAAGGAAACAAGAACAAGAACAAGAACAAGAAAATAAGGACAAGTGATCTTCAAGAGAGACCAAAGGGGATATGCAGGAGAATTTTCATGTCTTTTTTGTTTGCCTGCAGAGAGTGTCATGCCATGGAACCATCTACAAAGGATGATCATGATCATGTGCTGAAAAAACCAAATATGAAATTTTGATGATCATATTTAATTTAATCTTCCTTTTTTTTATATATATATTGTTTTGAGTTGATGGCCCAAGAAAATTTGGTCGGTAAATTGTAAATGATTTTGCTATGATTTGTTTTGAGAAAATCTTTGCAAGAATTCATCGGTGTTTGTTGTGAGTTGTGACACTATAATTATTAATGTATTGTAACAACTAGTAATCTATATAATGATTGAAATGTTTCTTGATCTCTTCAAACCCCAATTCCAGTACTACCAGGAGTTTTATTTCTAACGCGTTCATTGATCAGAAATCCTAATAAGAAACTTAATTCCTGATTTGCGATTAAGGTGTCTACTAAAATCAGTTGAGAATCAAATTATGTGTTAGAAAGGATGGAACTTTCATTTCATTCCCGATCAATAAACATGACTCTAAGTATATTTACATTGAGAAAAGTATCGTTATCCTAGTATAACATTATTTCTTACATGGAATAGTGTCCATTTACTACATTACCACTACAATTTCTATAGCACATATAAAACACCCCAATTGTGTCATTAATTAAACCAGATATCTTTGTCACTAGCATTCTAATGGATATTCAAAGAAACCAAGACACTTCAACAAACACAAACTACCAATTAACATAGCAAGTTGTGGATCCAGAATATGTCTCCATCCCCCAGAATAACAATAACAACAACAACAACGATGGATTTCGAAACCCCGAATCCGATGAGCTCTACTTTTATGTCCAACTTTGCATTAGAGAAGTTGATATATGACACATCCAACTTGAACTTCTTTGAGAAATCTGAACTTTCTAATGCTGAACATGTTTACACGTCCATAGGATTTTATCTGGAGCAGCATGGACTATGTGGCTCCGACCGTGAAGAAATCCAACAACAGATATCTTCCTTTGCTAGATCAATCTCATGGAATAGTGGCAGAGCTTTTATACCGATATATATTGAAGTGGGGATTTTTGTTGTACAGCAACTTCAGGTTCAATCTGCATTGGAAAAGTTGAGGCTGAGAAGAGATGGTGATGATGTTCAAATGTGTGCAATTTGTCAGGAAGAATTCTTGGTTGGGATTGAAGTTACTTCTCTGCCATGCTCACATATCTATCATGGAGATTGCATTGTTAAGTGGTTGAGAACCAGCCATTGTTGCCCCTTGTGCCGCTTCAAGATGACATCCACATGTTCATAGTCATAATAAGATTCAGAAATCAAAGAATTTCTCACAACATCTTTTTTTTATTATCCTAATACTGATGATCTATCATTCCATGCAAGATCAAGCTGTTGTACCGATATTTTTCTTGATCTAAAGCAATTAAGAATAAGACATAAAAGTGAAATAAGTAAAGGAAATAAATTACAACCATTGATTACACATGTCAGCAGATCTATATAGATTATGACATATAGATCAGGACAAATATCAACTCATCAGAGTATCCAAATCCGTATATAAAAGTATAAAACAAGTCGGTACCTACTTTTGTCTTATTGTAAGAGTTTAACTCAAGTAAGTTGTGTTTTTTGGTGTTTGATCCACCACCAAATTTATGAGTGTATGACAATCAACAAAGCACGTTTGTAGGCATGAAAAATGCAATGTTACTCATGGTGTATGTCCATTGAAAACAGGACATTATCCACCCCCAACACGGTTGAAAGTTGAAACCCACCTTAGGATTTGATTGAATGATGGGGTGAGGTGAGAAAACACTTATTCAAATTCAACACTTGGGTTTGAATTTGGCCTTGACCTTACCTTTAAACCAACATGCAATGCATAGAATAGATATATATCTGTCATTTCTTCCTCAATTTCAAATTCTAACAGTATCAGAGAAAATTTTGATGAGAAACACACAGATAAACAAACGGGAAAATTTTTATGATAGAAACTTATGTTAGAGATAAGCTACAACAAATGATTAGAAAGTTTTAAGGTAACACAAGCATGTAAGAAAAGAAAAAAAAAGGCACTAAAAACACAAGTACAGAAATAGAAATTTCAACAACTAAGAAGCACAAAAAGCTTTTTCCTTAAGTACAAATTCTTAACCTTCATCTAAAACTAAGTTGTCTTAAGTTCATTCCAAGAAGGTCTCCATGACATCATTGTACATTCCAGCCTCGGAATTCCTGTACTCCACAGGCTGGTGGTGATCGACTGATGTTGAAGAAGACGATGAAGCCATTCTCGCGGGCAATGTAAAGCTCCTCTTGAACTTGTTGTCCATCTTCCTTGCATTATCAGGATGACTATCCAAGCTTAAGAACTCGTTCGGGTTAGCACCGCCATCTGAACTTGTATTCAGGTCTTTTTGTTCGAGAATGAGAGGATGATGATGATGATGACTTTGTTCGGATTTGTTTCCGAAGCTCTCCGTGTTGAACAAAAGCTTGGCATCATCAGGCCTTGCAGTAAGAGCATTAAAGAAAGACAACCCATTTGGCCATTTGATGTCATTCTCATGCTCTCCCATCATATCGTCCATTCGTGTTGCTTCAGACGAAGAATGTGGGAGGAGAAACATGTGAGTCTCATCCTTGTTGCCTTGTTGCTGGGGTTGGAATCCTCCAAGTCTAGCAGGATTCTGAAAATTAGGCGAAGCAAGCATCGAAGCAGTGGTAGATGGGATCGGCCTTTGTCCCCAGTTGAAGATGGGAGGAGGTGGCCGATTAGGAATGGCAGATTGTTTCGAAGGAATCGTCGAAGAAGATGAAGTGTTTCGAGTCGAAGAAAACAGTTGGGAAAGGTAGAAACCAGATTGATAGCCTAAAGATTCAAAAGTATGCCTCATTCTCAACACAAAATGGAGGTCTTCAGGTATCTGAGGCCACAAATTGTATCTCAATAAGACTAACAACTCTCAAGACTTAACAATCATCATGTTATATGCACATAATTATAGCAGATTTCGAAAACAAATTAACCATAAATTCCAATAAAAGAAAATCAAAACTCACAATCTTGCAGGAACCCAACTGTAGAAGGCCATGGCCAGCTTGAATTACAGCAATGGTCTGGTCAAGCAAAAAAAGAGATACATAAAGTCTATGATAAGGGTTCTTCTCTCGTCAGGTCGGTAATTTTTTTCCGCAAACGAGGATAGAAAATTAATACCCAGTTAACAGCTAAGAACCTAGGACTGACAACAGTAAAATAAACAGTTTTTGTGCTGACCTGAATGCCTGACTCAAATTGATCAGTCCACTCAGAAGGTAGCTGCAATCAATAACAACAATGAAGGAAGGTTTGACATTAATTATAATTAAATATTCTGCTTTCTTTCTCCATCTAACCAATAATTTTTATTAAAATAAATAAATAAAATTAAATTGATAAACACTTGGTAGGGTTGAAGCTGCATACAGCATCAAAAGAACTTTGCCAGTAGTTGGAGATATTTGGTTCACATTCTGTTGGTTCTTTGAAGACCCATTTATGGCACTTATCTGAAGCAACTTTTCCCATTAACCTGATCAAAAATTACACAAACATATTCCCCCACCAATCAAATCAACAAAGAAGATCAAATACTCTGCCCCCATTTTTTATTTATATTTTATTTTTTTACAGTTTCTCTGTCTGCATCTGATTATTATTCCTAACAGGATCATATATGTTTATTCATGCTTGTATATATGTATATGTTTAGAGAGAAATCAATTGGAAACCATGAATGATTTTACAACACCTACCAAGTACCCACCCTTCTCCATAATTATATAACTGAATGGACATTTTGCTGAAAGCTTTTCTGACAGGATCTTCACTATTTCCATCCATCTCCTCCAAACAATCTGCTACTCTTCCTCTACAATACCCATCTTCCCACATCAACATCCTGAACCAAACAAACAAACCCAAATCACAAATTAACAAATACCCATCTCTCAAAATTAATGTTAAAAGTTCTTTTAACACTGTAAAACTTTCTTAGAAAAAAAAAACAGAGGAAGGAAAACATCATTTTCATAAATCACTATATATTATAATTATAATTAACCCAAATCAGAAATTAACAAATACCCATCTCTCAAAATTAATGTTAAAGTCCTTTTAGCACTAAAAACTTTTCTTTGATTGATACTAAAGCCCCCCCAAAAAAAAACAGAGATTGTATGTAACTAAACAGAGTCAAAAAGGAAAAAAAAAAGAAAAAAAAAAACAGAGGAAGCAAAAAACTTACAAGCTGCCGTTGTCATCTCCAACCTTGCAGCCATTACCACCTCTCACTCTCCTGCAAACAAGAGAAACAGTGTAAAAAAGAACCCATTTAAGGAAACATCTCAAAACACACGTTAATGGAGAAGAAGAAGAAGAAGATAGAGAGAAGGACTAGTACGGGCGAGGACGAATGGTCCAGAAGACAGAGTAAGTCCAGTCTGTGTTTAGACAGACGCTTCTAAGGGCCTCATGAAGGGCCATCATCCCAACTGCTTCTTTGCTTCTATCTCCTGCTCCTCCTGAGCCCACCATCTCTCTCTCTCTCTCTCTTTCTACAACTCTCTCTCTCTCTCTATATATATATATATATCTCTCTCTCTATATATATATGGTTATTGTGTATATGTGTATAAGACACCCTTTTTATTATCTCTCTTTAAACACTCTCAATTAGGAGACTTTTTTGAGCTCTTCCTCACTAATCTCCTCTTCAACACTGTAAGCAAGCAAGTAAAATCCTTTTAAAACATTTTTTATTTTATCTTTTATCTTCTCCTTTAACCATTTCACATACAGACACACACAGGTGAGGTGGCAGCAACCCCTTTTCTCTCTCACTCTGTTTATCTTGGTCCTGCTTTTCCAGTTCCTCTCTCTCTCTGCAGTGAAGATTTACCAAAATCACACTACTTTTTTTGAGATGAACAAAAGAGAATCAGTAAACACTAGAAAAAGAGAGAGAGAAGTTTTTTTTTTTTTTTTTTTTTTTTTTAGAGGTCTAAAGTGTATGGAGTGTATTGTTTTTAACCATGCACAGAAATAAAATAGTGGGGACAGCTTTTATCTTTTATCATCTGCTTCTCTCACTTTGCCTAGAACACAACAGTGAGTGAGTGTGTGAGAGAGAAGGAGAAGGAGAAAAAAATAAGTAGTTGTTGTCTTTTGATGAGGTTGAAATTACAGTGGTGCCCCTTTGTTTTCTTTCTAAGGAATTTCAGTTGGATTTTTTATTTATTTTATTTTATTTTATTTTATTTATTAGTTTTGGTTTTGTTTTGACTTGGTTTTGGTTTTTTACTTGTACTGTTTTTTTTTTTCTTAAAACCATCTTAGAAGAAAAGGTCAAGCACATGAGCTCCTCATTTCAACAACTTTTCTTATTTCTTTTATTTTTTATTTTTTTTATTTTATCCTTCTATTTCAAGTAGTTCATGTTGCGTTTGCAAGATTCTTATTTTACTCATAAATTGAGATTAAGGTAATTCGGGTGATGAGTCTCTTCCACTAAAATATTGCGGTCATGGATTCGAATTGTATCCCTTCGAATCTTAAATTGGTACTTCAAAAAGAAATATTTGTTTTAAATTTTTAAAATTTTTGGATAATGTTTTGTAAGGTTTTTGTTTTTGTTCTAAAAAAACAAAGTTTAGGGTTGGTTTATGATGTTGTGCTAATTCTTTTGAAAATTTGATTATAAATTAAATGTGAGAATTAAATGTTTATATTTTTAACCTATAAAAACATGAATGAATATATATTCAGAATTAGTTTTTATATATATTAAAAAAAAAAAACAATGAAAACAAGTATTCCAATGAGTTTTAGAAAAATAATAAAAGAATTCAATGTTTTTTGAAAAAAATAATTTAAATGCATCATTGAATTGATGGAAATTCTCTCACTGATTCTTTGTGTTATTTTTTCTGAACAAGAGATAGAAAAGAAAAATGCATACAAAATAAATAAATAAATAAAAGTAGGAATGAACAACGTAAATTGTCTAATGGATAGGACAAAGGTCTTCTAAACCTTTGGTATAGGTTCAAATCCTATTGAAAGCAAATTAGCAATTTATTTGCATTTCCACTTCCATAGTATAATATATATATTATATACTTTGCTTATGATATTATTAGATTCAAAATTTTCAAAAGTCAAATTATATGTATTTATATCTTATTTAACCTTATTTCTTATTTATTTTATTTTATTTATTTATTAATAAGCAATATTAAATAAAGTACTATAAAGATTAAGAATGATAGATGTTTTGAAAATTGACACTAGTTTTTGAAAATTCAATGTTATATTTTCTAAATCATTTTTCCATCCTAATATTAGATTTATCTTATATTTATTGTTTATAATTGTTCTAGAACATATTATACATGAAATCTTTAACCAATGCACTTGTTATTATGTGGCTAAACTTTTAAATGCTAATATTGTATTCAACTAAATAGACAATGAAAGTGAATGCAATAATTTACCAACAATGGAAGCAAAAGCAAATGCAATTTGTGTTTAAAAATAGTTCTTGTGTGGAGAATTATGATTTGTAAATTGTGGTAAGGGATATAAGGGTGATTAGTGGAAGAGAAAATTCATTGTAACAAAAAGATCAAGATAAAAAGTAAAACCATCTAAAAAGCTAATTAATATGATTGCTTTTCCAAGAGGTAAGGTAAAAAAAAACATTTAAAGCTCTTATTTCTACTTTTATGTTATCCTCTTCTTTTTTCACTTTAATTGGAAGTTTGGACCGTGACGACTTGAATCCACAACTTTAATAATATATGTGTAAATGACTTATTTATGGGTTAACCTCATCACATCAATATGGTATATTATTCTTTTTTGATATAACAATATGATGTATTCTTGAATCAAATATATATATATAGTCTTTCTACTGTCAGTTCGTAAAATATATCATAACGGAGAATATGGACCATAGATTATGAAGATGTTTTGACAAGTGCATATACTTTGAGTCAAAATATGTAAATCTAATTGTTCACATTATTCTTCTTGATATATTTTATATCTTTATATCATGACGAATTGACAATAGAAAAATTGTATATATACACATGATGTATTCTTATAAATGGATTTTGCCCAAAACAAATTTGATGTCAATTATAAGTTATATTAAGTAATGAATGTAGGATATATTTGCATGAACAAATTCTAAACAAACTTTTGATAAATTGTTTGAATATTTACTATTAATACTTAAAATAAAAGTATTACTATACAATTCAACAAACTAACCCGAATGA
Organism: Acer yangbiense; assembly: GCA_008009225.1. Classification (NCBI taxonomy): domain Eukaryota; kingdom Viridiplantae; phylum Streptophyta; class Magnoliopsida; order Sapindales; family Sapindaceae; genus Acer; species Acer yangbiense. Next base: position 43,582,356 of record CM017763.1, on the reverse strand, counting down.
TGTGGTAAATGAGTTACCATCACCACGCAAATAATGTGGTGAATGATATAGTAAGACAAATCATTTGGCACATTATTTGGGTTGGTTTTTGGGTTAAATTTTTGGATTATTTAACATTAGTGTTAAAATAATTATCAATTTGATATTGTTCATACATCGAACTGAATTTAAAATTTCTTCTAATCACTATTTTTTTTTTTTTTGACATAAAAAAAATAATCAATGCTTGGAAGAAATGTTATACAATTGAGGTTGTTGGTACCTAATATGTACAATTATTTGGTCAATTTCAAGTATTTATAATTGTTTATTTATTAAAATGTTGAGAAGAAAAGAAACAAGTTATATACATTCCATTCAAATAAATATTTTTTTTTCACATGGTTCTTAATAAGTCTTTATATGAGGGGAAAAAAAAACTTATTTTTGTTTGTCTCAAAACAAAGTATCTCAATGGTTATATTAAAAGTTTCCATTTTAAAAGAGAGAATGTTCAATGTTCAAAGTAATGGTATTCAGTATTCACAATATATAAAAATTGTTAGGTATTTTATTAAAAATGTAGAATTTCAATTCATTACCTAAAAAGTTTAGATAAAGACAAATAACACACTTTTTTTCATCCGGTGAATACAATCTAAAAATTTAGATTTGATACTAGGATGTACAAAAAAAAGTGTGGAAATATGTAACAAAGAAGGACTCTATACAATACAAACTAAGTTGATATAAAATGAAATATGAAGATCATATGTTCCAAGTTATCAAATGTTGAATAAGGTTTCTAGTCGTAGTCATTATTAATTGTGATGTTGTGTCATCATATTGGACATAACATGAATATATAATGATTAATACTCAATTTGAGTCTATAACCTTATCATGTAATTGATTTCTAACTAAAGTCGAGTGATTTTCTTATTTAGGGAAGAACCCTTTTGACTTATCTTTAAAAGAGATAAGATGAATCCTAAATCATCATTGATAAATCATAGATAATAGTTAAATTCAATTATTAGACATCATATATGTATATAGGTTACACTTAAAAACAATCAATGTATTTTCAGCCAACAAGGGTATAGCTCAGCTGGTAAATGAACGAGTTTGGAGCTTGGGCAAATGACTCATAGGTCAGCGGTTCGAATCCTACCAATAGTGAAAGCTAAAAAAAAAAAAAAAAAAAAAAATAATGTAAATATGATATCATATTCATATGCATATGGAGTTTGGAGTCACTCAACATGAGTTTATCTTCTACCAAACATCCTTAATTTATTGTAATTTTCAGACAACATAATTTAAATAAATAAATAAAGATAAATAAAAAAATAAAAATAAATAATAAGAAGGTTAACAAAGACAATTGGTGAGGGACGGAATCTTCAATGGTCAAAAGTGGTGGAAGAGATACTGAGGATTAGATTTTGGGTGATTATTTTAAGAGAATATAATAATGTTTTTATGTCAGTTTTTGTAAGCACAAACAATTACTTATTTCTAATCATAAATAAACATTTTTTCTTGTACGGCTCTTATTTAGAAAGGCCCCATTATATTTGTTTACTTTCCTTCCCTACCTTCATCCCAATTTCCAATTTTGCCCCTTCAGCTTTTGGTCATTACTTATTACTTATTATCTTGATTGCTCAATTTGTCCCTACTTTAATTATTTACATTGATTATATATATAAAAAAGTACATATCAAGTGAATTTTGGACTAATATCTTGGGTTTTTTTTTTATTTGATAGACTAATATTTTGGGCTGTATAGCATTAATTTTACATATAATTCGGGGTTTAGAAGAAGAGATATGACTCAAACCTACAATCTCAATAGTATAAATGTGAGGGTCATACCATTGGGTCAACTCTCATCAATTTTGATTGAATTTAAACAACAAATACTTAAATTAAGATATAAATTGATCAAAATAATAAATAGTTTATTTAAGATGTAAAATGTTATATAATGTTGTTTTTTCCTTCACAAATTGATAAGTGTCTGATCTTAAATTTGTTAATTTTTTATATTATTTGGTAATAATTATGTATGATTATTGTAAAGGAAAATAGTAAAATTTAAGGTTATATTTTTAATCAAATGTCTTTTTTACCTCGAAACCAATAATTTAGTATGTCTTATAGGCTTATAGCAATACTAGATCTTAATTTTAGATCATGATTAGATTATCTTTAAAAACCATGAAAAAAAATAAAAAGAAAATAATGAGACAAAATGGGATTATTGACTTTACTTGAAATGAGAGAATAGATACAAAATTTTCAATTGAGGTGTATTATTGTCTTTTTGACAAAGAAGGGGGGGGGGGCGCCCAAATCAGTTTAATACAAAGGAAAGGCCTTTTATTTATAGGGAAATTATCATTCTCCACCCTGTAGTTTATCGTATTCTTCAGTCTCCCCCCTCTAGTTTTAAAATTCTCAAATTTCTCCCTCCCATGTCTATTTTTATAGGGTGAGATTGGTTATATTTATGCATGAGAGAAGGGAAATTAGAGAATTTTGAAACTAGAGGAGGGAGACTGGAGAATACGGAAAACTATAGCGGCAGAATAATAATTTTCCTTATTTATATTATAAAATATAATTAACAACAAAATTTGAAGCACAGAGAATATAAAGGCAGATTAAGGAGAGGTCACGTGCGCACGTGCCTTGGCAGTGAGTCGGTGCATCGTTTCTATTAAACAAAACCTATGCGCACGAATTGCGGGGCACTGCGTCCCCTACTTGCGACATCCACCACTCCATCCTTCACGCGCCTACCCCACAAGGAAGAAGACCAATTTCATCGATTTTGGAGGATCTGGATTCTGGAAGCTAGTTTGAAAATTTGATAGAATCTTAATTGTGGCATGTATCTACATCTCATGTGATTTTATTACGTTTTGACGGAAATATCGATATCGATAGATATTAATATAAAATTTATGGAAAGTACAAAAATTTAGCTTAAAATATTACATTTTTTAATGAAACTTGAAAAATTATTAAAATAACCATTAATCTAACAAAAAAACACATTTTCTTTAAAGATATATAATATGTAATAACTATATGGTGTAAATATGAATATAATACACACAAGCAGTATAAAATAGAAAATCTTCTATTAAAATTTCATTCTCTAATAGTTTTCATTATACATGACATAGATATTTTAATATCAAAAGGAAAACCTAGGTAGTTCAAACATATTGTTACTACCATCTTGATTAATATTATTGATATAATATCATAGAATTTGGTTTTCTATATAATCATGAATATGTCACACGTAGAGCTATAGAGTTATGTGAGAAGGAACTTTTAGAATGATGATGCAGATTCTTAACCATATATATGTTGTAGGGGATCACTCTACAGTTGTTTGATACGAACACTTGCAACCTGTAAGTAGAGCTAGACAGTAAAGGAACTATTGAGCGTCCAAGGATCTTGCAAGTAAAATGAAAACAAAAGGAGCAAATGAGGGTGGTCTCTTTATGGGACTATTCGATGCTCAAATCAGATATCTATTGATGGTATGATAGTTATAGACAAAAAGTAATAAAGCTATTATTAAAACCAAACCGTAGAGCGCTTGTGATTCATCGAGCACTTGTAAATGCAGTGTTAAAAGCTTTAAAAGTGTGACAAGAGCGTGGAAATTAATCTGGGTAATGTGAGACAAAGTGATCAAACTAAAATTGGTAAATTGAGTAATTGGATTGATGAAGTTGTGGATTTTCCGATGGTCAGAGTTGATTTTAGCAGAGATTAGTATGCAAATAAGCTTTTGTTGTTGGAGAGGAATTGGAACTGCAATTCAGTGAGAGAGGCGTGGTATTTATAGGCTCTCTATAAAGGTTGTTACATGGTCACTGAGGTAAAGACTTCCATGATAGTGTTCGGATTATGCAGGATTTGATTCCCTTCTGAATCGAATTCGAACTGGTAAGTTATCGATATCTGATAATTGTCAAACCCAGTCAACACCCATCGCAACTGAATGGATTAAGTCAATTATGGTTGATAAAAACATTATAGATTATCAATTTGTTTGCTTTACACTGACGAAAATATCGTGGGTATTTCACGGATATATTCGCGATATTATGTAAACATACACTATAAGTTCACCGATATAGATATTTTATTGATATATCGTAGATATTTATAGATTTTATTTGAATATTTCACGGAAAAGATATTATATCTCATATCTATATTGGTGTGTTTAAATTATGGAAATATGGACGGATATATCACGAAAATTATGGACATTTTAAACCATGCGCATGACTGGATCCTATCCGTTGGCAAGTACACGCGCACGAATGCGAGTGGGGTTTCATACCTAGAAAGGAAAACAACAATTGTACGCATCAATCTGAATCCCATCTCGGCTCCGGATTGACCGCCCTAACTCCAACGCGACGAGCCCCGCGTCAGCGACACGTCCTTCGTAAAACCAATAGATGTGTCATTTGTGTCCCGTCTAGTGGAGCGTGAACTGGTCTTGCGAGTGGGGGAAGTGTATTTCTGGTTCGATGAAAATAACAAATGTACAGCAATCAATCTAAATCCTTTGGCTCCGCATTGACCGCCCTACAACCCCCACGACCGTATCTTTTGTGGGTCCCACGTTTTCTTGTCCCTCAAAAAGCAAAATCACAAAATCCAACCCTATAAAAAATAATTATTAATTAAATAATCATATTTAATTTAATTTAATTTAGTGAGATGGATGATTAAACTTTAAAGTGACCAAATCTGAGAGAATACACTGAATGATTCTAAAATGCTTTTGAGTTTTGACTAGCAATAACAATGTATTATTTATAATGTAGTACTAATGTGGTCACACTCTCGATTACTGTTTTTGGAAACCAAACCTAATCTTTAACAATGAAATAAGTCTACTCTAATTTTCTAGTATTTTGCCTTTTAACAAACTTTCAAAGCCAATTAACTATTTCACCAATAATTTGTTGAAATCGTATTCGTAAAATATTTAATACTATAAATCTAAACTTGTGATATCTTTTTCGATTAATTCATACATGTCAACAGAAAAATTCATTGTAATCACCGCCAAATGTAACCACCGTCAAATAAATGTGTTTTGGTATTAAATGATATTCATTTAATCTAATAATATTTAAATTTCGAGTCGTTAATATGATATATCAAAAGAAAAGTGAGATACTTTTAAAAAAAAAAAGTGAGATATTATTCTAATTAATTTCAATCAATAATAGAGATTTTTTTTGTTGAAAAGCAATTAATATAATATATATATACAGATTTTCTATTGTCAGTTTGAACTGACAAATGATATATATATATACAGAAATTATATTATCAGTTCAAACTGACAAAAGTTATATCAGTTCCTTGCATATGGGCACTAGATGTAAATACTTTGACTTGGCTGTATGCACTTGTTAGTCAAAGTATTTAAATCCAGTGGCCCATATACAAGGAACTGATATAACTTTTGTCAGTTCGAACTGATAATAGAAAGACTATATATATATATATATATATATATATATATATATATGTCAACTGAAAAATTCATTGTAATCACCGCCAAATGTAATCACCACCAAATAAATGTGTTTTGGTATTAAATGATATTCATTTAATCTAATAATATTTAAATTTCAAGTCGCTGATATGATATATCAAAAGAAAAGTGAGATACAGGAGTGTTAAAAAGCTGGAATAAAGATGAATTTGGTAATATCTTCCACAAGAAGAAAATTTTGCTAGCCAGGATTCAGGGGATTCAAAAGCGTCTTTGTGTGAGGCAATCCCATTCCCTCTCTGGCCTTGAGGAGATTTTACAGAAAGATTATAAGGATATTCTTGATCAAGAGGAAATTTTTTGGCAACAAAAGTCTAGAAATTGTTGGCTAAATAAGGAAGGTGACGGAAATACAAAGTTTTTTCATCTTTCTACTGTTATTCGAAGACGAAGAAACAAGATTGAGGGTCTCAAGAATGAGGATGGTAGCTGGATTGGGGATATGGAAGGGATGAAGAGGGCTGCTGTGCGTTATTTTCAAACGCTTTTTGTTGACAACCCGAGCTATGGTGAGTATTCTCTTATACCCATGTTTTTCCCTATGTTGAATGTGAGTGACATTTTGAATCTTAGCTCCCCTGTCAGTGAAGATGAGGTCAAACAAAGTGTCTTCAGTATAGGAGGGCTTAAGGCTCCTGGTCCTGATAGGTTCCCAGCCATATTCTTCCAAAAATATTGGAACACTTGTAAGTTTGGGTTGATTAATTTGGTGACTGACTATTTTTCTAAGGGATGTATTCCGGATGGTATTAATCAGACTTTAATCTCCCTTATCCCAAAAGTTTAGAATCCTATCAATATGACTCAATTTCGGCCCATAAGCTTTTGTAACACTACTTACAAGGTCGTTAGTAAAATTCTTGTTGCTAGACTAAGGATATTGCTCCCTGATCTTGTGAGTCCGAATCAGGTGGCGTTTGTGCCTGGTAGGCAAATTCAAGACAATATTGTTGTTGCGCAAGAGGTCCTCCACAAGTTCAAGAATTCCAGAGGGAAGGTGGGGTATATTGCATGGAAGATTGATTTAGCCAAGGCCTATGACATACTGCAATGGGGTTTTATCAGGAAAGTTTTGGAGGAAGTTGGGCTTGAAGACACTATTATCAATCTTATCATGAGTTGCATCTCAAATGTGCAGTATAAGGTGATTTTAAATGGTGAATTGACTGACAGTTTTCGCCCCAAATGTGGGATTAGGCAAGGGGACCCTTTATCCCCCTATATTTTTGTGTTATGTATGGAGAAACTCTCTCACATCATTAAACAAAAGCTTCTGGAAGGAACCTGGAAGCCTGTGAAGATTTCTAGAAGGGGGCCTGAAATTTCTCACTTGTTCTTTGCTGACGATCTTATTCTTTTTGGTCATGCTTCTCATCTGCAGGCTGAAACGATGAGAGATTGCCTTCATAAATTTTGTGATATCTCGGGTCAACATGTGAGTTTTCCCAAATCTAGAGTCCATTGTTCTAAAAATGTTAGTTACAATAATTCTAAAAATTTGGCTGCTATGTGTGGATCTCCCATTACTAATAACCTGGGTAATTATTTGGGTGTGCCTTTAATCCATGGGCGTATTACAAAGGGTACTTACAAATAGATCATTGAGAAGACTCAACTTCGGTTGGCGTCTTGGAAGAGTGCGTCTTTATCCTTTGCTAGTAGATGCACTCTGATCAAAGCTGTTACTTCTGCTATCCCAATTTATGCAATGCAATCTATCAAACTTCCCTCGGAGGTTTGTAACAAGCTTGATAAAATTAACAGGGACTTTCTGTGGGGTACTACTACTGACAAGAAGAAAATTCATCTTCTGAAGTGGGACACGGTGTGCTTGCCCAAGAGTTTTGGTGGCCTGGGTATTAAAAAAACGAAGATGATGAATCAAGCTTTGCTCGCCAAAGCTAGCTGGCGGCTATCTACTCATGATTCTGGTTTGTGGGGAAATATGCTCAAAGATAAGTATCTTAAAGGGGGGACTATGACTGCTTTTGAGAACTGGAAGGTTAAGTGTTGTTCTAGTACCTAGAGAGGCTTCTCCTTTTGAGCTAAGCTCCTTTCGGAAGGGATTAACTGGCGTATTGGGGATGGGTGTCACATTAGGTTCTGGACTGATAGGTGGATACCGGATTTGGGTGAGCTGAAATGGCATGCTTCTATTCCTCTTTCTGATTCTCAACTTAATGAAAAGGTGAGTGATTATATGATTTCGACTGATTGGGATTTGCAGAATCTGTCATCTGTTTTACCTTGGCCTATTGTGCACCGTATTTTCAGTCTCCACATTAGTAGTAGCCAGGGTGTTGCGGATGCTGCTATTTGGGGTCCTTCAAAAAATGGTGAATTTTCGGTGAGTAGTGCTTATGGGAGCCAGTTTAGTGACAGTAACATTGACAGTTGGAAATGGAAATTTATATGGTGTCTTAAAATGCCTCCTCGTGTGCTTTATTTCTTGTGGACCTTCCTCCATAGAAAATTGTTGACTAATGAGCAGAGAGCTGCTAGGAATCTTACCTCGGATTCTACTTGTGAGAGATGCGAGACGGATTTTGAAGAATTGGATCATGTTTTTAGAGGTTGTAGAAGTTCTTGTGGGATATGGGAAGATCTTTACAACGAAATTACTCTGAGTAATGCCTATACAATGGAATGGAATGAGTGGTTGTATGAGAACCTAAAATGCAGTAGGCTGTGTCGAGGTAGTTTCCCAAGTTATCTCCTCTTTGCTGTCACACTTTGGCACATCTGGAAATGGAGATGTGCTATGGTGTTTGATCAAAACTTTCAACTCCCGAGACACCCTGGAAGGATTATTCTGAAGTTTTTGGAAGATTGGATGGCTGCGAACACGGAATTGGAGAGTGTCTTTGCCAGGATGACGCAACATATTTCTTGGTCCCCCCCTCCTCTTGAGTGGGTTAAGCTTAATGTGGATGGGAGTTTGTATCCGGATTGTGGTGCCATATCCGCTGGAGGGGTTATCAGAGATGACAAAACGAACTGGATGATTGGGTTTGCTTTGAATAAAGGTGTGGGCAGTGTGCTTGAAGCTGAGTTGTGGGGTATCTTCGAGGGATTTAAGCTGGCTTGGGCTGCTGGTTTCAGAAAGGTTATGGTTGAGTTGGATTCCTATTCTGCGGTGCTCCTTCTAAAAATAGATGTCTTTTCTTATCATCCTCTCTATAATATCATTCATGCTTGTAAATCTCTTATGGAGAAATGACTGGAGCTGTTCTGTTCAGCATATCTACAGGGAAAGCAATAGAGTTGCTGATTATCTTGCTGACTTAGGCCACTCTTTGATGTTGGGTGTCACTGTGTTTGAGGATCCTCCTCCTTAGATTTCTGGCCTTCTGGATGATGACTGCAAGGGCGTGACTATTGCTAGGATGGTGCCTGTTCCCTAGCTTTGTGTTCTTTCGGGCTGTTTAGCCCTCTTCTTTACCAAAAAAAAAAAAAAAAAAAAAAGTGAGATACTTTTCAAAAAAAAAAAGTGCGATATTATTCTAATTAATTTCAATCAATAATAGAGATTTTTTTTTTTTTTTTTGTTGAAAAGCAATTAATATAATATATATATATATATATATATACAGATTTTCTATTGTCAGTTTGAACTGACAAAAGATATATCAGTTCCTTGCATGTGGGCCATTGGATTTAAAAGATGCTTTGACAAGTGCATGCAGCCAAATCAAAGTATTTATATCAGTTAAAGCAGTATTTATATCTTGTCAAAAACATCTTTTAAATCCAATGGCCCACATGCAAGGAACCGATATATTTTATATCAGTTCGAATTGATAATAGAAAGACTATATATATATATATTTGAAATATTACAATAATTCAAGAGGATAGACTTGAACATACAACTTCATGACGTAGCCATGAGAAGTAAATCACCGGACCAAGCGACCAACCTCATCTACTCTAGTCAAATTGGAATACAAAATCGTTATTTAACATTGTTTTAAAAAAAAATGATTTCATTTTTAAGAATGAAAAAAAGACTATATCATCTACTCTCCTCTAATTTGGATCAATTCATTCATATAGTTTTTTTTTTTTTAATTAATTTTTTGATATATGTGGTGACTCGAACTTGATATAATGTCAACTGATAGGAGTTCCATTTACAGTCAAACCACATTGAGTGATTCATTAAATCAAATTTGATTATATTTAATTCAGTTTTAAATCGAAATCTAATACCATTCAATTATGTAGGACAAACATATATTTGATGAGGGTGTTTTAATATTTATTTTTATTTTTTAACTATTGCATATTTTCCATTAATTTGTCTTGAAATAGTTGAAAATTTGCTTCAAAGTTGTAGAATGTATCACCGTTTTGTCTATATTTGCCATTAATTCTTATTGAAACATATATTTTAAGGGTTTATTTATTGTACATATAAGGTGAAATATATATATTTTAATCAAAACTACACAAAAATTATTAGTAGGGACAGATTTAACTTTTCTCTTTCAAATTTAATTTTTAAAAGAAAAACAAATAATTGAAAAAGAAAAAGAACTATTTGCTTATCAACATGAACACGGATATTATTAATCAAGGTTTTGACTAAGAATTATGTTTGAAAAATTAAAATGTCAACATTTTAAATATGGGTTGGCATAGGTCAAGTCTTGCCCACCAAATAAGTCTAATATGGAAAAAGAGAAGAAAGAAAAAACACACACACAACTCACAAGTACACAACACAAAAGAAATTCCTTCAAAAAAATAAAAAATTCATTAAATATTTCTTTAAACAAACCACTCTGATTTTACCTTTTCTGGTTCTTGAATGTATCTGTCTTTCTTAAATTTTTTTTTTTTTTAAACTTTAAAAATTAATATCAATATTGTTTAAAAATGTAATAAATAAATAAATCGACAATGTTTCTGGTTTGAATTATGGTCACCGTAAATGGTATATATAAAAAAAAAACAGAAATGAAAAATTTCACTGAAAATTCAAATTCATAAAGTTGATCAAAATTAGATAACGTTAGGTGTAACTAGACGGTCTAGGCTAAAAATTGAATTGCATGTAATTAGTCCTACTTTTTTTCTCTCAATTAGCTACAGGGCTAAGTTGGTAGTGCTCGATTTTTATTGACTTGATCAAAATCACCGAAATTTACCCTTAATCCATTATTCCATTATTTGACTCTCTTTTTTTTTTTTTTTTTTTTGAACAATCATGATTTGACTTTTACTAAGAGATTTGACCAGGTTAATCTGAAATGCATCTTCAATAACTTTATATTTTCTTAAGTCAACATAATAATAACATTAATTAAAGGATTTATATATCACAGCATTGCTTAATTAGGCGTTGATTAAGCTATAATTTCATGGCTTATTGGGAGATAATAAGATATATATATATATAACATCATTTTTTTTCTTTAAAATATTACAATAAATCAAGATTTTGGGAAGGAGGACAAATTAAAACACACAATATCATTAGAAAGGAAATTATCATACTAACGTTTTAATACTCTTTTAGCCAAGTTTTTATTTTATTATAACAAAAAAAAAATGGTAACTCAGACTATTCAATTCTATCGTCGTTCCATCTTCAGGAATACTTTGATGAAATCCAATCTATTTTGATGAATTTTGCATATACCCGAAATCTGGTTGGAGCAAGGTGCCCTATACCCAACTTGTCTCCCAAATGGATTTTTGATTTCCACCTCATACCCGAAACTGTTTGGATTGGGATAATCTATATCCAACCCGAACTAACCTATTTCTTTTAATAAAAAAAAGTTCAATTAATTAAATATATAAATTTTACCATATAATTGAAGTTTAGAACATGAACTTAAATTTCAATATTCAATCAAATTTAAAAATGTACTTAAATTGAAAAATATATTTAAATTTAAACATACACTTAAATTTAAACATAAACTATAAATAAATATTAAAACTTAAAGTTTAGCGTGTACTTTTTTTTTTTTTTTTTTAACATAGTTTAATGTGTATTTAAAATTCACATATAAACTAAAATTTAATAGAATATACCATCTAAATTATATAAATTTTAAATTCAAACATAAAATATAATTCCATAGAAATATAAAAAAAAAAATAGAGTTTTGTTTTTCATTTTATATTTTTAATAATTAAAAAATAGTTATATAAATACCTGGTCAACTGGGACGGATTGGGATATAATGGGCTGACTCATACCCGATCCAATTACAACTAAGTCAATCATATTTAATTTAATTCAATCCCATAAAAATAATCCGTAACCTCGGGGTGCAGGTATGAGGGGTTTACCATCAGACTAACCTCATCTCATCCCATGATTCGAGTCTTAATATAGTAAATATTGTCATACATTTACATATTAAATCATAAAGTGTACATGGACCTTTCTCCTATAACGGGAGTCATATTTTGGTTTGGACCGTTCTATAGAGATTGATCTCGTCAATTAGCTACTGGGCTAAGTCGGTAGTGCTCGATCTTTATAGCCACTACTAACAGAGTAGTTGCCATAATCATCAAAATGCCAAATTAATGTATCCCTTTGATTATTCGACCCCAGCTGGATTCTTAGAATATCAGCAGCATCTTCTTGTTAAAATGGAGCCTAATACGAGAATTATCCCAACCCCCCGAACTCGAAATAAGGCTGTCGACAGTGGCATCATTTCCCAAAATAGGATGAGAGGAAATCTTAAAATAAGGAGTTCTTGGGATCCAGCTATCATTATAAATGGAAGTGGAAGAGCCGTTACCAATCCTCCATCTTATACCTGCCCAAAGAATATCTCTACCCCAAAGAAGGCTTCGCCAAACGAAAGAACCAGAAGCTTTGAGAGGGGCAGCCAAAAACGTGGTATTGTTGAAATAACACCCCTTCAGCATTCTTGCGGCAAGAGACTCAGGCTGCTTGATGATCCTCCACCCTTGCTTTGCCAAGAGAGCCCTGTTAAAAGTTTCAAGGTTGCGGAACCCAAGCCCTCCATCATCTTTATCTGAGCAGAGCCTGCTCCAAGAACACCAGTGAATCTTGCGCTTGTCAAAAGAATCACCCCACCAGAATCTGGCACACAGCCTTTGAATTTCCTTAATCAGACCTTTTGGGAGCTTGAACATCCCCATAACATAGGTTGGGAGTGACTGAATTACAGCCTTGATAAGAATGTCTTTTCCCCCGATCGAAAGCGACTTTTCTCCCCAACCCTTAAGCTTGTTCCAAACTCTGTCAATGATTTCTGCAAAAATAACCCGCTTATTCTTTCGTGTAAAACAAGGAAGGCTTAAGTACTTTTCATGGCAATTCACAAGCTTAACGCCAACTAGAGAAGCCAGCCTTTCACCTTCTGAAATTGAGTAAGAGGGATTGACACACATAGACGATTTATCATAATTAATTACTTGACCGGAGGCTTTTGCATACTGCACAAGCATATCCCTGATAGACAAACAGTTTTTATCGTCAGCTTTGGAGAAGACCAAGCTATCGTCCGCAAAAAAACAAGTGGGTGATAGCTGGACCATTACTACTACATTTGAACCCATCAAGATAGCCATTAGCCTGAGCACTCTTAAACAGGCAAGAGAGACCTTCCGCACAAATGATGAAGAGATACGGAGACATTGGGTCTCCCTGCCTAAGACCCCGAGTAGGAATAATATCATTGCAAACCTCTCCGTTAAACATGAAGGAATACTTAACAGACGAAATACATCTCTTGATCAAGTTAACCCATTTCAGAGGGAAGCCTAAACGGAGAAGCATAAGACACACAAAATCCCACTCAACTCTGTCAAAAGCTTTGGACATGTCAAGCTTTAATGCCATTGAACCTTTCTTCCTCTTTCTTCTTTTAATTATATGAAGGCATTCGAATCCTACAATAGTATTGTCAGAAATGAGCCGACCTGGAACAAAGGCGCATTGCTTTTCCGAAATAATCTCACTCAGAACATTTCTAAATCTGTTAGAGATAGCTTTTGCAATGATTTTGTAAAGAACATTGCAAAGGCCTATTGGCCTAAAATCCGAGACCTTTTCAGTCGATTGAATTTTCGAAATGAGCGAGATAATGGTGTTGTTGAAGTCACCAACCAACTCTTCATCATTTAAAACCCTCAAACAGCACTGAGTGATATTGGGACCAATTTTTCCCCATAATTTCTGATAGAAACCCATAGACATACCATCAACCCCAGGAGCTTTCAGCGGGTTCATGTCGAAGACAGCTTTTTTGATGTCCTCAGTTGAGAAATTTCCCTCTAGATAGCTCACAAAATGCTGGGGAAGTCGAGACTGGACCTTATTGGTTACCAACTCCATATCCTGAGCACTAGGATTGCTGGTAATGTAGAGCTCAGAGAAATAGTTGTTAATGACACTCACCAAATCTTCCTTGGTATCAAACCAAACACCATTTATGTCTATTAACCCCATAATTCTATTACGAACCCTTCGACCTGAAGCTTTGACGTGAAAGAACCGAGAATTTTTATCTCCCTTCTTCAACCAATCAGACTTCGCCCTTTGTTTCCAATAGGATTCTTCAACAGTCAAAGCATCATCAAGCTTGTCTTCTAGTTTTCTAATAGCTTTCCAATCAGGAGAATCCATCATACTAGTTTGCTTAAGATTTTTCCTACTACAACTGATATTTTACCGATGCTGTTTCCGTTTCATCGCATTCCAAGAGTCAAGCCTTTTCCCACAGTTTGAAATTTTTCCTAAAACAAATTGTAAATTACTGTTGTTGTTTGCATCCCTACCGAAATCCCACTTAGAAGAGATAATGTCTTTACATTCCTTATCATCAGCCCAACAGTCTTCAAAGAAGAAGCGCCTCATTGTTTTACCAACTGACAAATTCGGCTGTTGCCTATCAGAGAATTCCAACAGCAACGGCCTATGATCAGAACGCCAAAACTCAAGGTGTCTGATAGAGTGATAGGGAAACAAGTTCTTCCAAGCTCTGTTGCATAGCCCTCTATCCAACCTTTCCAAGATAAGGGCGGAACCATCACGCTTGTTGCTCCAAGTGAATTTATGTCCTCGGAACCCCATGTCAAACAAATGACAGTCATTCACTGCTTCTCTGAAATTAACCATGTCTCTCCAATTTTTAACTAAACCCCCAGATTTTTCACTGTCCCAAAAAACATCATTAAAATCGCCAATGCAAATCCAAGGAAGGTTATTCATACCAGCAAGCCGCTTAAGCAGAGTCCACGAGTGAATCCGTTGAGTATGAACCGGGTGCCCGTAAAACCCTGTGAACCTCCAGCTTTTGTTAATACTGTGCCGAATTCTAACATCAATATGCTCTTGCAAATAAGTTAACAAATCCACAACAGTATCATTTGACCAAAACAACACAAACCTCCTGACTTGCCCACACTGTTAATAACTAGTTTGCTATTAAAACCTAATTTTATTTTCCACCTCTCCAACTTCTCATGCTGACACCTAGTCTCAATGAGAAAAATCAGATCCAATTTCCAGTCCTGCTTATGGGAAAGCAAGGAATTGAACGCCCGATCACTACCCAAGCTCCGGGTGTTCCAAGAAAAGATCCTCATTGAACCTGGCGGGCCGGTAGAGACCGGCCGGCCGATTGAAAGTGACTTGGAGCTTCCTTCACCATAGACGAAACCTCAGGCAAGGTAAACAACTCTGGCTGCACCACCCTACTCTGAACATCTTCCGGAACTGACCCATTCCCGGTCTCTCTTTCTTCAACAGTCTGTAAAATTCCTTTCTCCGCCTGCAATTCACCTGTAATTAGAGCAACCTGTAAATTTCCTTCTCCATAATTGTTATCCACCCTCAAATCGCCTGTAATCAGAGCTTCAACCTCTACCTGACCTGAGCCTTTTCCCTTCTTATTCACCGGTTGTTTGAATTTCTCTCCCACAGATGATTCCCTTTTACCTAATGTTGTATTTTCCCCCAATCTAGAACTCCTCTGATCTCCTTTCTTTTCATGCGCAACACGTTTCCACTTTGTCCCAGATTGTAATTTTTTAGCTTGAGGGCCTCTCTCTAACTGATTGGGTTGGTTTGGTTTAAGAGATACACTTGAAAGGTCCAAACTAAGATCCTGTATTATTTGTAACTCATTGGGTCTATTCTCCTGATTAGGGCCATAAGTTGGCTCCAATTCGATGGCACGACCCGCAGAAGGAT
This sequence comes from Acer yangbiense, assembly GCA_008009225.1. NCBI lineage: Eukaryota > Viridiplantae > Streptophyta > Magnoliopsida > Sapindales > Sapindaceae > Acer > Acer yangbiense. Next base: position 43,566,558 of record CM017763.1, on the reverse strand, counting down.
CCACATCCACCTCCATCAAGATTTTATCTTTGGCTAGAAGCTTATCTCTCCCTTTCCCCTCATTAATGCTTATTCCTTTTGCCAGTGACGACTTCCTTGCCATTACAGCGGTGCCGTCGACTAAAATATCCCCTATCAGAGTCTTTCCCCTCGAGGCATTTAATGCGGACCCTTTTCCCATGCTATTTTTGTTGGGCTCGAGGCTATACAGCTCATCAACTTGGCTCATCAACTTTCCATCCTTCCACCAACTCCGGTTACTTGATCTTCCTTCCGTTCCACCATCTTCTAGCCTCTTCCAGTTAGAACCTAGTCTCCAGTTCCCTTGACCAGAATTGATATGAGGTTTTCCCCCCTGATTTCCCCAGTTCCTTCTTCTTGATGGACCATTTCGATGATTAAACCTCTTTGGCAGACTCTCCGAACGGAGCCACACATTCAGCCTTAACTGAGCTTCAGTTATAACTTCTTTCCCATCACCCGGTTCTGTGCAATCTCTAATTGAGTGCCCTAATTTGCTGCACTTGAAACAAAAATCTTAAAGCTTTTCATATCTTAGAAGCATGGTGGTAATGGTCCCATTACCTAGCAAATCTACTCTTAAGCTTCTCATAAGTGGAACATCCGTAGAGACCACAACTCTGACTTTGATAAAAGTTCCACCAATATTTTTTGCTGTTAACAAATCCACATTAGTAACCTCTCCTATCATTTTGCCAGGAAAGGATCCAATATCCTCAGTTAAACAGAGTAGAGGCAGGTTATGGATTTGCACCCAGAACTTCACTCGATTAAACATCATGTGTGCTATATCACCAGTACCCGATGGCTCTTCGAAAGCTATTATGGCTCTGTCAAAAGTCCAAGGTCCCCCAGATTGGATGTACTTCCTGTCATCCATATTTTTAATATAACAAGCGAATAAATTTCCTTCGAGTGCCTCAATCTCCACTTCTTCATTAGTCCTCCATATGGTAGACAAGACATTTATTATAGCTTCCTTATTAACAAGCTTGTTAATCAATACCTTACCAACCAAGCATAAAGACAGTAGGTGCTCCCCTTTTTCCTTAAGGTTGGAATCAAGGGTTCCAACCGGTCTTTCCTTTTCTTTGATAGACAAAGTGCTAAAGCATCGCCAGTTCTTCCGACTTCATGATCAAATTGATATAAAAGCGAGAAAAACTTGTAGAAACAGCTAACTAATGACCCACTCTCACCTAGTTTCAGATAAAAAAAAAAGAGAGACTTTTCAATTGAAAAAAAACAAAAAAAAAACTCGAACCATGGTTGAAGGTTTTGACGTCTCCGACCACTAGATTACTTGGCTAAAAAAAAAGTTCTTTTTGATAATTTCAATTTTCAATAGAAAATATATAAGAAAAAAGGTAAGCTTTGTTCTCTATAAGCCAGTTTGACATGTAAAATTGGATTGGATTGGATTATTTTTATGGGATTGAATTAAATTAAATATGATTGACTTAGTTGTAACTGGATCGGGTATGAGTCAGCCCATTATATCCCAATCCGTCCCAGTTGACAAGGTATTTATATAACTATTTTTTAAATATTAAAAATATAAAATGAATCTTTATAGACTTTGATCAAAATCACCGAAATTTACCCTTAATCCATTATTCCATAATTTGACTCTCTTTTGTTTGAACAATCATGATTTGACTTTTACTAAGAGATTTGACTACGTTAATCTGAAATGCATCTTCAATAACTTTATATTTTCTTCAGTCAACATAAATTTTAAGTAAAAAAACACACATATGAATCGCAATAATAACATTGATTAAAGGATTTATATATCACAGCATTGCTTAATTAGGCGTTGATTAAGCTATAATTTCATGGCTTATTAGGCGATAATAAGATATATATATATATATACATCATTTTTTTTCTTTAAAATATTATAATAAATCAGGATTTTGTGAAGGAGGACGAATTAAACCCACAATATCATTAGTAAGGAAATTATCATACTAACGTTTTAATACTCTTTTAGCCAAGTTTTTATTTTATAATTATAAAAACATTTCAATTTATTATTGCAGAAAAAAAAAATGGTAATTCATACTATTCAATTATATCGTCGTTCCATCTTTAGGAATACTTTGATAAAATCCAATCTATTTTAATGAATTTTGCATATACCTGAAATCTAATTGGGGCAAGGTGCCCTATGTTCCCAAACGGATTTTCGATTTCCACCTCATACCCGAAACCGTTTGGACCGGGATAATCTATATCCAAACCAAACTAACCTATTTCTTTTAATAAAAAAAAAGTTCAATTCATTAAATATATAAATTTTACCATATAATTGAATTTTAGAACATGAACTTAAATTTCAATATTCAATCAAATTTAAAAATATACTTAAATCGAAAAATATATTTAAATTTAAACATACACTTAAATTTAAACATAAGCTACAAATAAATATTAAAACTTAAAGTTTAGCTTGTACTTTTTTTTTTTTTTAACATAGTTTAATGTGTATTTAAAATTCACATATAAACTTAAATTTAATAGAATATAACATCTAAATTATATAAACTTTAAATTCAAACGTAAGATACAATTCTATAGAAATATAAAAAGATTAGAGTTTTGTTTTTTATTTTATATTTTTAATATTTAAAAAATAGTTATATAAATACCGAGTCAACTGAAACAGATTGGGGTATAATGGGCTGACTCATACCCGATCCAATTACAAACTGAGTCAACAACGCTTGACCTATATCCAACCTGAGTTTTATCAATCCAAAGCTAACAGACGGGCTGAGGCCCGGTCCAACTGGGGTCTTAGAAAAATCCAGTACACTTGCCTAAGTGAACTCAACAAGAAGGGGAAGATGCAATCTCCGGTCTCCATTGTCTTTTGTTTTTAAAGAAAATAATGAAAAAGAAAAGATTAAATAGGAGCAGTGTTAAAAATGGGAGCTATTTTCCAGTTTCCAGTCAGATGAGATTCGCGTGAGTCTGTCAAAATCTAGTAATGGGGATTTGATATGTGTTCTCATCTGACCATCAAACTTCAACTCTTCTCACCCCAAAAACCAACAAAACTACTAATTAGTTTTACCATTTCTTGTAGTAAATGTGTCACTATTTAACCCACATTAACAAATATATAAAATTAGTCATGGGATGTGAGTTTTTTTGGGCACTCTCTTATGTTCTATAAGATGAAATGTGTACATCATGAAAAGATCTTATTGGATAGATGTACAAATTATTTAATATGTCAGTCTTATCGAAGATTTTAACCGTCCTATAAATTTAAGAGAGTTCTAGTGAATTCTTAAATTATTTACCAAGAAACATACTCAACCCGGTATGGATATAATTGGGCTAACACATATTGGATTAGCCCAATTCTATAAGCTTATATCCAATAGGTCCATCCTACCAGTAACTTTTTATAATTGCTCATGGCTAAATAATTAAATAATAATGTTAATGAATAACTATTACTTCAATGATCAATTAATGTGTTGAGATGAGAATTGTTCAAAATAATAATAATAATAATAATAATAATAGGGTAATTGTGAACTTGTGATGAGAAATCCTATAAAATGGCCCTCAAGGGCGTAGTTTAGTTGGTAGATGGACGATATTGAGGCTTGGGTAAAGACTTCCCAGTCAATGGCTTGAATCCTACCAATAGCAAAAATCTTTAAAAAAAATATCTAGTCTAGATAGGTGAATAGATAGTTTTAAAAAAAAAAACCGATAAAATTTTAAATAAAATAAACACTTGTACAAATTGGTCTGGATTTTGCCAACCCTTTATTAATACTTGCAAAGTTGCACATAAATAATGGGTTGGACATTTAATGTATTATATTGAAATGTTTAATATATATGAATAATTACAAATAATTCAGGTCTTAGAAGACACGAACACAACTCGAACTTACAACCTCAATTGTATAACTGTAAGAGACATAACACCGTAATGGTGTAACCGTGAGAGACATAACATTGTACTAACTCCATTATATTGAAATGTTTATGATATATGATCTCCTCTTGATTTTATTTTAGTTTAGTTTAGTTTTTTTTTTTTCTTTCTAAAACGATAGGTGATTAGGAAATAAATTTAGAAATTTTAATTTAGGGAAAAAAAAAAATGTTTCTGTGACCCATTTCATGTAGGTTGTGATGTTACTTTCATTATAACTGTCAATTTAGGTTGATTGTAGTTGTAGATAGTTAAATCAATGGAATTATATTTACGGCACTTTATTTCTTTTCAACCTTGCTCCAATATGTTTTCAATTGAAAATGAAATATTTATTTTTATACAACTATAAGGGTTCTTGCCAATCGAATTTGTGTTGTTTGTATCTCACACCACCATTGCATTTTATTTTTGAAAATTTATAGATAAACAGTCATTAATTTTTTTATTTTTGTATATACTACCGGCAACTCGAACTGGGAGACTGGAACAATGTCAAACTAAAAGAGCGTTTTTTTTACCACTAAACCATATTGAATTATGAGAATCTCTTTTCATGAAAAAAGCTATAAGAAATGTCCCTTAGATGTGCTTTTTTCTTTTCTTTTTTTCATCTTTTTTACTTCTCTCCATCACCGAAAAATGGCCTTTTTTTTGGAAATAATTTTGGTTATTATGGAAAATGTTCTTAGATTGTCAAAAATATGTTTATATTTGTTTATGTAGAAAACTAACAAAATTGCTTTGGAAATAAAGAAATAATATTACTTTCTACTATCTAAAGGTATGTACCCGTCGTTTAACATTTCATGAAATATTTTTCAAATTCTACAAGCACTTAATATTTTCTTTTTAGAAACATATTTAATATTTTCAATTCTAATTTTTTGGACTAAGTGTTGAAACTAGACAAAAATTATGCGGATGATGTAGTAACTTGTAATATCTTCCTTTGGATTTGCTTTACACTTTTGCAATATTCATTCATTTTTAGTAACAACTAGCTAGTATAAAGCCAGCTTGCAAGCATGGTATTTATGTATCTGCCTGACGAGAAAAACTTAGGTGCATCCGATGCACCACACTGGAATCTGATGGTGGTGCATCGGATCCACTCACTGATTGACACGTGTCACTCTAATTTTAATTTTCCTTCACCTCATCTTCTCTCTTCTTCTTCACTATCTGTCAGTTTCTCTCTCTCCCTCTCTCCCATTTTTTTTTCACGCACACCATCACCGGTGCTCTTTCGCCGGCGTCGTTTGACTCCGACGATAGTCGGATCTGGAAGATCTGACGACGCCGAGTTCATTGGAGCGATAGGTTTCGTCGAATTCGCGACAGATCGACGCAGATCTGATGATGAAGGTTCGGCGACGGTTCGAATTTGTATTCATTTCTCCCTCCACACAGCCCGAATCCGAAAACGGACACTTGGGTTTTGACGGTCGGCACCCGACAAACGTTCCGGTGTGGGTGGTGTCGCCTCACTTGCTCCGGCGGTCGGCGGTCGGTGACGCTTACAGCGGTCTGAAAATGAGAGAGATAGAGAGGCTGCTGATAGGGTAGGGAAGAAGGAAAGAAAAGCTGAGGTGGAGGAAAAAATAAAATTAAAATGACACGTGTCACTCATTGAGTGGATCCGATGCACCACCATCAGATTCCAGTGTGGTGCATCGGATGCACCCAAGTTTTTCTCCTGCCTGACAACCCAATTGATGGCTTGATGCTACATGGAATTTCACTTTTTATTCAATTATATAAGCATTGCCTCCTAAAATAATTTTCTCCAAAACAATACTCTATATTTCTTCGACTCATACTCAAAATCAAAATCCTGAACCCTGACCTGATCGATGTCAGAATATGAGTTCGCTTGCTAAATACAAAGTTGAAAACTGTTTCGATCACCTTAAGCTCTATAGCGATGGCTCGGTTTTTTGCAAAGATCCTATACACAATGACACACCATTCATCGGAGACAGTAGAGTCATTTACAAGGATATTGTTTTCAATGAAGAACACAACCTTTCTCTTAGGGTTTACAAGCCCACAACAACAAAATCAAGTACTTCCTCCTTAAAGAAACTTCCCATTTTGTTTCATTTCCATGGTGGTGGCTTTTACTTCGGTTCTCGGACCACCCCGACAAACCATAACATGTCATAATAATTGTTTAATATGCGACAAGACGAGGTTTGCCCATCACGCCTACACCATTAGGTTATGGGTTCGGGTCTGTTCCCCACCTCTCAAATTCTGAATGATTATAATATTTCCAAAAATGAAATAAAATTATCTTATATACCTAATAAAAAAAAGTAAATAATAAATCTTATATAGCATAACATTTGACTTTTTTTTTTTTTAAGTATTACATAACATTTGACTTATTCTTTCATTCTCGTATTTTTATTGAGATCGAACTAAAATATTGTATGTATAAGGAAATAAAGTCATATATGGATCCTTTATTAATTAATTTACTTCATATTGTATATGGTATGTTGAAGTCCCTTCTATTAGATTAATTTTTTTTTTCTATGACAAATTCTTCGACAAGCCAAAGCATATACACCTAGGGTGATAACATCATATCATCTGGTATGAATCTTCAATACAAATGTTCCGATATAAGTTGTGTGACCGATGATTTTCAAATGATAATTCTCCAATATACTATATATATATGTTTCTTATACTCATAATCCTAAATTGTTTCTCTCATATATTACCGAGGATGAGACAAATTTAATGCACAACTTGTTAAAAAATGAAGCCATGAATGGATTGTTATTATATTAATCTTCATATGCATTGTATATTTCCTCTTATGAGTTTAAAATCCCTTAGTATTAGATTTACCTTCTTTTATGACACATTCTTCATTAGGGGCCAAAAATTAAATAGCACTTTTTGGGGGAGGGCTTGTGCAAATAGCACCACTTTAATAAGTCATGTTTAAATAGCACCAAAGTAAGTGATGAGACCAAAATACCCCCACTTACTCTTTTCCTTTTTATTTTTTTTCTCGAAAATTCGAGACTTTTTTATGCGTTTTCGAGACTTATTCATGTGTTTTCGAGACTTATTCATGCGTTTTCGAGACTTAATTCAAGTTTGTTCGGGACTTATTCTGTTCGACCTCCATCAATGGTGAACAGTGACGATCCGACGACGGCGCCGGTTGACTCCGGAGATAGTTGGATCTGGAAGAACGAACGACGCCGAGTTCGTTGGCGCCATCGGTTTCGTCAGATTCGCGACGGATCGTCATAGATCGGACGATGAAGATTTGCGACGGTTTGGGTTTGGCTTCGTTTCTCTCTCTACACAGCTCGAAAATGAAAACGAACACTTCGGTTACAATTATTGGCACTCGAGGAACGTTTTCCCGGTGGTTTTGCCGGTCAACTCGCCGGTCGGCGGTGGCACCTCCATTGAAGCTCCATCAATGGAGGTTTTGGAAAAAGGAAGAAGAAGGTGAGGACACACAAGAGAAAAGAAAAGAAGTTGGGGGGTATTTTTGTCCAAATTCCATTTTTGGTGCTATTAAAACAAGAGTTATTAAAGTTTGATATTTGTACAATTCAAAATTAAAAAAATGCTATATACTCCTATTTCCTCTTCTTCATTATGCTTCAGCTACATGTAGACACTTGGGCTATAATATCATATTATCATGTGACATGAGTCTTCAATTTTAATGATTTGGTCGATAGGACAAAATCATGGCAAAGATCTACACCCGATATTATATATATATGTATATAATATTTATCTGGTAAGTGATTTCTTATTTTAAAATTCACAAGAATCTTGATAAAATTTTATAAATTTTGATGAGATTTTTTTTATGTATGATAAAAACAATGAAATATATACTTGTTAGAAAATTTTGAAAAACTTTTTTATCGTTTGAAAATAATATATTGTTTTCTTTATGTTTCGACCTTTTTTTTTTTTTTTTTTTTTTTTGAATACAGTACTTATTCTTAAAAAATAGTTATAGTACTCGATTTTTTTTTTCACAAATATATTTCATTGTTCTTATTATTCATAAAAAAAAATAACATTAAAATTTATTGAATTCATCAAGATCATCATGAATGTAAATTTATCAACCTTTAAATTTACTTACTTATACTTAGTCAATATTCACTTATACTTAATCAGTGGCCCATTAACATACTAAGGAGACACACGTAGCGTTTTTAAAATCAGTTTAAGGCGGCAGCACCATTAGCTTTGTGCAAAAATCTTGCCTCCGTCACATGAGGCGATCGCCTCTTGCCCCGAATGGACTTGACTCAGTCGAGTGAGTGTTTATTTGTTGTTTTTTTTTTAAAAAAAATACCAAAACACTGCATTTTGGTTATGTTAAACACAGTGTTTTGGTAAAAATCAGAAAACCCTATCTTCTTCTCTTCTTCACGCACTTCAGTTCTTCTGTTCTTCCCGTGACTTCAGTTCGCTTCACTTCTCTTCTGTTCTTTAGATCTTCACTTCGCTTCTTCTCTTCTTTAGATCTTCACTTCGCTTTTTCTCTTCTTCAACATCTTCTCTCCGGTGACCTATTCTCTTCTCCGGCGACCTATCTTCTCTCCAACGGTATCTGATAGGCTAATTCTGGTAACTACCTTTGTTTTTCTTATCTTTGACACTTTGGATCCACATTTCAAGCCACTTGACACAAATGACAGTTTATGAGATTCATTAGATATATAATGGTCATTTATCGTTAGGATGACATTTTTTTTTTATAGTAATGTTTAATTTGAATTTTATGTTTGTATCGTTGAATATGACTTATTTATTGAATATTATGGAATATGTTCTACTTTATTAATTTTTTTATAATTTTTTTTTCCATTTTCCGGCTAAGGTGGCCATCTCAAATGCCTCGAGGCACTCACCTCACCTTGCGGAGGCCTTCCCGCCTCACATCGCCTTCCGAGTTTTAAAACCTTGCACACACGCACATGTGTGCACATTCCTATCCACATCCCATTCCCTTACCCCTTCTCTCATCCCTCCCATATCCCCATTTGGAGGAAATGAGGATGAGGGTGTTTGGGGGGAGGTATCCCCTCCCCCACCCATTTCCCTTAATTTGTGGTTTGACCAAATTTCCACAATTCTCTCCTCTGACCATTGTAGACAGTCGAATCTACAATTTATTTCATATAGGCATTAGTAACTGTGAGCTCGGCGTTGGATGTAGGGTGAGATGTTTGTGTCGTGAGGATCGACTAGAACGTGAGGCGAAGGATGGTTGGTGTAGGTATTAAAGTTACGTTGAATAGAGTGTAGATGTCGTCTTAATTGACAATGACATGATCGCATCAATCGAAGTCGATGAGGCAATAACTTGACATCAGTGTAAATTGCGAAGCGATATGAATCTCTCGCGTGAATAAGAATAAAGAAAATTTAGGACTCCTTTCACTGACCAGGGGTATGCTATTTATAGAGAGTTCATGAGTCCAATGACTGACCAATTTCAATTCGCTGGTGGAATATCGAGATGTGATCTTCGGCTCATCTTGAGAATATCGGAATTGATGGTGACGTTACTCAACGTTATAAGCTTGATGGCAGAAGATTCTCTAACGGTTTGACTTTAGCTTCATTGACCCAAATCTAATATGGATCTTAGATCAGGCTTTCACCAACGGGTTGCTTCTGACCTAGCCCATGTGGGCCCTTTTAAATGCTATATATGTTCTGTTGGGCTTTGACGGTTGGGTAGTAGGCTTGATTCTTGACCACTACAACTATGTTTGACTTGAAGTTTAAAAATAATTATATAAATGCAAGTACATATTATTCAACTCCAAAGTAAAAAAATTTAATAAAGAAAATAATGAGTAAAGAAAGAAGTAATGAGTTAGTATATAGTAATAGGTAAGTTAATTTGAAATAATTGGATCATAAAATATTTTAATAACTTAAAAAAACATCTTGGGGGAAATATGGGAAAATGAGGAATTTGGGATGGAGGAATCAATCCTCATCCCCATTTAAATTTGGAGGTGAAAGAGTAATTGGCACAAATCCCCCCTCGAGTGTATGTGAATTTGCATGTTGCCCCCTAAACTTTTTTTTTAGGCATTAAACCCCCTGAACTATCGCTTATTGGCAATCATTTGGTTTTTTCCCTCCTGAGGGGGCATTTTTACTCTTGTTCTGCCAATATACGATAGTTCAGGGGGTTTAATGCCTAAAAAAAAAGTTTAGGGGGCAACATGTAAATTCACATACACTTGAGGGGGGATTTGTGCCAATTACTCGAGGTGAAATTGCCATCTCAATCACTGTTTTTTAAGGTCATTTTACCTCCCAAAATGGGGATGGGGTCGTGGGGGTTTTGTGCCATTTATGATTTATTTATTTAATTAGTTTCTTTTTTTCCATTATAATTTTTTGACATGACACCCGTTAAACAATAGCGTGTAATCATTTAAATGATTTATTATTCGCATAAACATGAATCCATGTGCTAGTATTGTACTTGATTTTGGTGCGTTTCATGGTATATGCTACTATGCTAAGGGTGGGCGTTTGCGGGTTGGGTTGGGTTGAAAAAATTTCAATCCAATCCAACCCAATGTAAATTTTAACCTAACTCAACCCAACCCAATATTTATCGAGTTGAGTTGATCGGATTGGGCTTTTTAAGCCCAATAGAAAAAATATATTTAAATTCAAATTTTATTATATCAAAATTCAAATTTAAAATAATTTTTCACTCTAATATTATCACATAGAATTTAGATTTCTTAAAAGCATCAAAATCAAATTACAACATATAATACAAATTGTTGAAATATCTTACATAATTATAAAATAAAAATATAATAATTTATCCAACTTGAAAAGTCCTCATCTAAGCCTCCCATTCATTTTACAATTAAAATCACTTCATCGAATATCTCGTGGTTGGATAATCTATTATTTATTTCAACCAACATAATAGTTTAAGTTTATATACAATTATTAGACTTTTGTCTACCAAATTCTTAATCAAATCCTAAGGAAAAAAAAAAATATATTTTAAAGTATAATCAAGGAAGTGTCAATTAATACAAAAGATGAAAACAATATAATTGCATATTTTTAATAATGTATTATAGATTTATGGTATAAAAATATTTAAAAATATTTATTTATATTTGTCATTTATAATAGGGGTTTTTACAATTTGATCCCAATCTAATTGGGAAACATCTTTTTTTACTTGTTAATTGATTTTTCATCAAATTGGTCATTATATAATTCAAAATAGCTCAAATTGGTCATACGGTTAGTCAAAAGTCATTAAAACTAACATTTAAGAGGATAGAAAAGTCATTACGTCTGTTTCCAATTAAAAAATAGAAATAAAATTATTAATAATTATTTATATATTACTTATTAATTAATTAATTAAAATAATGGATGGAGGAGATGATCTATATTAACTAAAATAATATATTACTTATTAATTAATCTCTTCCTTGCGCTACTGACCATTTTCAGAGCAGTTGACAGTTGAAGAAGATAATGGAAGATTTTTTTTTTATTCCTCTGCTCTTTTGATTCTTGTCAATGCCCAAATATTGTGTTGTCTTTATAAACTATATTCTAACAACATTTTTTGTAATATTAAACAAAAAATGAATGGGGTTAGGTTTCTGAGTTTCGATCTATAAGGAGGGTTTAACTACTGTTTGAAAATTGAAAGTAAATCAAATATCAAGACTACCATTTTTTTTTTCACTTGCTTTCTAATTCGTTATTTATTGTTTGATTGATGCCCAAAAGAAGCTCTCTTAGAGTTTGATTTAATCTAGTCAGGTCAACGGCCATGTCTTTGCTTTCTTTGGGCAATAATGGCAAGAAGCATTAAAACTGTTCCTTGGAGCAGATCTAGCTTTGAATCTTGCTAGATGAGCATATCTGTTCCTCGGAGCAAACCGATCTGATAGCTCCTCCGCGTAAGGAACATCGCTCCTCCGTGGCGGCGGAGCAGATCCTCCACCGTCGGAGTGAAGTTGTTTGTTGTTGCAATTTTTTTTTTCTTTTTGTGTTGGTGATGGTGTTCTGATAAAATTTGGAAGAGATGTTTGGGTGATGGATGTTGGGAGTTATTGTGTTTTTGATGAAGATGAAGTTGGGTATTATTTAGTTGATGAAAGTAAGGTTTTGAAATCTGAAAATTTGGTGTTTAGGTAGTGAGAAAATGTAAGAAAATAAAAGCATTAAAATGGAAAAAAAAATTGTAAGAAATATAGCTTTTTAAAAATCTGTTTTAAGGTTTTTTTTTTTTTTTTTTTAATTCGATCTCCACCGTCCATATCTAAGATGGAAGGTGGAGATCCATGTATCTATTTTTTTTATATTCTTTTTAATATATATATTATAATTATGTAAAAAACTATTTAATTAGAGGGTAAACTTGTCTTTCCACTCATCCAAGATCTAACAGGGGTAAACAAGACTTTAAACTGATTTTGTAAAGGTTGACCGTTAATTTGACTAACCGTAGGACCAATTTGAGCTATTTTGAATTATATAAGGACCAATTTGATGAAAAATTAATTAACAGGTAAAAAAGTGATGTTTCCCAATTAGATTGTGACTAAATTGAAAAAACCCCTTTATACTATTATAAATGGTGCATGAGTAAAATTTTTAAATATTAAAAAAAAAAAAGAGATTTCATAATAAATCTAATAATAAATAAAATTATTTAATTAATTTTTTTATTTTTTATATTGAGTTGTCGAGTTGAGTTGGGTTATATTTTATTAACCCAACCCAACCCAATCTAGTTGGATTGGGTTGGGTTGAGTTGGGTTGAATTGGGTTGGTGGGTTTGTGCCCACTCCTAGTATATGCACAATTAGATCAAAATCAAAAGTTCATTGCATTGCATTAAACTAGCTCGTAGTCAATTAAGTAATGATGAAATTGGGTGTTTTACTGAAGTTGGCTTTAACTCATTTATATTTCCACTTGACATAGAGTGCCTTGTTTGAGTCATGATAAAAAAAAAAAAAGGGCATAGTTATGAATGTAATTGGTTGATATATTTTGAGATAAATATATCGAACCGAACCGAACCAACATGAGAAAACTTCAGTAAAAACTATTTTCACATGAATGAAAGGTATTACAAGCAGTTATGGTGATAACTAATCTTAATTTGGATATTGTGTTGAAATCATATTAGTATAGTTGCTGAGAGAATTGATCTATCAACCAGAGGCGGAGGCATATAGAGGCTGGACCAGGTCCCAATTTAAAAAAAAAATAAATTTATATACATATATATACAGAAATTCTATTATCAGTTCGAACTGATAAAAGTTATATCAGTTTCTTGCATGCGGGCCACTGGATTAAAATACTTTGACTTGGCTGTATGCACTTGTCAGTCAAAGTATTTAAATCCAGTGGCCCACTGGATTAAAATACTTTGACTTGGCTGTATGCACTTGTCAGTCAAAGTATTTAAATCCAGTGGCCCACATACAAGGAACTGATATAACTTTTGTCAGTTCAAACTGATAATAGAAAGACTGTATATATATATATTTATTTGTTTTGGTCTTCATTCAAGTTTCAACCATTAAAACATTTCTAAGCCCATTTTACCCACAGCCCACTACATGCCTGCCAATTAATTTTCCTCTAAGTAAACGTCAGTTAATTTTCCTCCAAGTAAACAACTCCTTCTTCTTCTTTTCTTTTTCTTAAGAGACGAGAGGCAAGAATTCTAATTTTCTTTTCTTGATCACCGTTCACCAAGAAGGCAAGAATTCCAGAAACCAAATTGAACATCACAACTCACAAGCAACAACCAAATGTCCAATGGTAAAAAATTTCACCATTTTCTCCTTTCCCTTAATTTGATTTTGGTAATAATTTTATCTTTTGTATTCTATACACCACAAATTTTAGTTGTAGGGTTTATATGAAAATCCTCTAATTTGTAATTCTAAAAATTGTTACCAATATTTTTAGTTATTCTTTCCATTAGAAAGTGCTTGGTTATAAGGAATTATATTGTTTTATACTTTTGGGATTTTGTGGAATGAGGTGATTTATGATTACTGGAGGGTCTTTGTGACTTCGTGTCTGTTTTGCTGGTGCTCTGTATGGTTTAGCAGTTGACTCTGTTGTTTGTTTCGTTTGAGGGCTCTCTTTTCCTAGTGTTGTAGACTTGTAGGATCGCTTGTGGTCCTCTTTTCTTTTTTGTGTTCTTTGTTTGGTTCTTGTTGTTTTCTGGGCCTTCCCAATGTTGCCTTATGGCTTTAATGAAGATTAACTTAAAAAAAAAGAATGTTTTATACTTTTATATGATTTTGGTATTATTATTTATGAATTGAAAATTTGAAACAGGTCAAAAAATTTCTTGAAGAAAAATTGGAGTTTTAATTTTTAATCTATAAGACTACAAGTCTACAAGGCTACAAGTTGTAACAACTCAGTCTCATCTCCGATCAGGTATGTGGATCTTTATTATTATTTTAAATATACTTCAATTTTGGGTTTGAGATGATGAGATTTACTGATTTAGTCATTTAGATAATAAAGATGTAAAATTAAATTGATCTATAAAATACATTTACATATTTGGACTTGATTTAGTGATATATTTACATAGATTGTTCTAGAAAATATATTTACATATTTCATGTTATTTGGATGATTTTTGATTGAGATTGCGACTTTGCCATATATATAAGTTATTACTCTATTTCTTATTGAATTCTTACTATTGTAGCTTGTAGGTTATTATGTCAAATAATCAAAAATTAAAGCAAAGAAAAAATATTTTGGATTTCTTCCCAAAATCAAATGAGAATCAATCATCAAGTAAAATAGCTTCTCCATCAAATGTTGATGTTCCAATTATTGAAAACCAACATGTTTCTAAGCCTAATAGAGTTGAGGTTAAAGATGTCGATACTAGTGCTCTCGAACGTGATCCGGGGTTACGTCTTCCAATAACAGCATATCCTATTAACTGTCGTGATAATGTTCGTAGAGCATATATTATCATGGGACCATGTCAGCCTAAATTAAAAGAATATAAACCTACACAAATTGGGAAACAAAATCGACGATTTAATTAATCTTGGTTTTCCCAATTTTCTTAGCTTGAGTATTCTATTGAAAAAGATAGAGCATATTGTTTTCCATGTTTTTTTTTTTTTGACAGTTTTCCATTAAAGAATCCCGCATTTACCAGTCAGAGATTCAATAGTTAGAAAAGAGCTCATGATGGAGATAAATGTGCTTTCGCAAACCATGAAGGGCATGCTTATTCTCAACATAGTCTTGCTACACAGATGTTAGATAAACTTAAGGACCCATCTCGACACATTGACAATATGTTGAATCAACAATCTTTCGAAAAAAATTTACAACATCGATTACGACTCAATACCTCAATAATTACTCTTAAATGGCTTACAAGGTAAGCATGTGCTTTTAGAGGGCATGATGAATCTGAAAGTTCATCCAACCGTGGCAATTTTCTTGAAATGATTAAACTGTGCACAACTTTGAATGAAGGAATTGCCAAAATATGTTTGGATAATGCTCTGAAGAATGCCAAGTATACATCACCAATAATCCAAAAAGAGTTATTAACAATTTTTACAAATCAAGTGCGTAAAAAAGATTCGTGAAGAAGTTGGAGATGCAAAGTTTTCAATTCTTGTTGATGAGGCACTTGATGAATCCAATAGAGAACAAATGGCTATTATTCTTCGTTTTGTTGATCGTGATGGGTTTATAAGAGAGCGATTTTTTCAAGTGGTGAGTGTTGATGAAACTAGTGCTCCAACTCTTAAAAATGCAATTTCCATGGTTTTGACTACATATAATCTTCAAGTTGAAAATATGCGAGGTCAAGGCTATGATGGCGCAAGTAATATGAGGGGTGCATGGAAAGGGTTGCAAGCTTTGTTTTTGAAAGATTGTTCTTATGCATATTATATTCACTGTTTTGCTTATCGATTACAACTTGCATTGGTTGCAACATCTAAAGATGTTCATGATGTGTGGTTATTTTTTTCAAAGTTAAGTTGTATTGTCAATCTTGTTAGTGCTTCTCCCAAACGTCGTTTGGAGTTCAAACCTACTAGATAGATTGAAGTTGCAGAAGTGGTTGCTTTTGGAGAACTTATGACCGGTAAAGGAGCTAATCAAATTCGTGTTTTCAACGAGCTGGAGCTACTCTTTGGAGTTCTCATTTTAATTCAGTTGCAAAGTTGATTGAAATGTTTGATGCAACTTCTTGTGTTTTTGAAAACATGGTTGAGAATGAACTTAACAACAATATACGAGGAGAGGCAAAAAGGGCTTATAAGGGTATGAAATCCTTTGAATTTGTGTTTATTTTGCTTATGATGAATAAAGTTATGGAGTATACCGATATGCTTTGTCAAGCCTTACATGTCAAAACTCAAGATATTCTAAATGCCATGGGGTTTGTCTCAACAATAAAATCACTTCTGCAGAAGTTTCACGAAGATGGTTGTGACGTTTTTATTCAAAGTGTGACTTCATTTTGTGATAAACACCATATTGATATTCCAGATTTGAGTGAACAAGACGTCCTTGCCAACAACATGATTGCATAATGGTTAAGCATTATTACCACTTTAATATTTTTAATGCTGTGATAGATTTTCAGATGGTGGAGTTAGATCATAGATTTCCAGAGCGAACAATGGAGCTTCTTATTCTTAGTTCATCTTTAGATCCTTCTGACTCATTCAAATCATTTCATATTGATAATAATTGTAATCTTGCTGAGAAATTTTATCCTTAAGATTGTAGTGGATCAGAGTTTGACACTTTGAGAAGACAGTTGGAGCATTATGAGCTTGATGTACCTAATAATTCAAAGTTTCAAAATATCTCTTCACTTTCTGAATTGTGTTGTAGGCTATTTGAAACTAAAATGTCAGAACATTTCCACTTGATTGATTGTTTAATTCATCTTGTGTTGACCCTTCCTGTTTCTACTGCAACAACAGAGCGAGCATTTTCAGCCATGAAGCTTATTAAAATAGCACTTCGCAATAAGATAGAGGATGGGTTTCTTGCAAGTTGTATGGTGATTTATATTGAAAGAGAATTTTCTAATACCATTGATCCAGATATGATAATTGATGAATTTTGTGATGTGGGTCCTCATAGGGTATCACTCAAACGAAACAGTGATGTACTTGTATTGTAGGTAATTTTTTTTTTTTTAATTTTTTTTTTTTATGTTTTTGTTATTTATTTTTGGTTTATATATATTTTTTATAGCATATTCATTTAGAAGGGTAAAGCCCGGGTCTCCCCTACTATGTGTACTCATTTTGATAATCAAACTTATAAATATTTTAATGAAGTTTTTAGTCTAGCCCCCCCAAGTCAGAAATCCTGGCTACGTCACTACTATCAACGAGTGAAACTTATCGATGATTAATACATTGATAGGTTGGTTATGATTACATTCGGTATGTAAGACATCCACACTTGAAAGGAATTCCTCTAATCTCATTTATACATCATAAATAACCATTGTGCATCCCATTGAGATGTAGTTGTGTGTCGTATGATCATGAATTTATGTGGACAATTATTATGATCACCAAATTTGAATATAAAATGACATATGCATCAAGTAATTTATTATTCTTACTCATTGATATATCATTATAATCATAGTGCCGCAATTACGATAAATTAAAGAATATAATGTTACACTAGCGCCACCGGGCATTGTTTAAGATTCATCAATTAAAGTTGAGTAATATTTGACTCATGATGGAATGTCAAATGTCCGTGTAAAGGATTATGTTACAAATGATCACATAACTGGTTAAAGACAATCAGACAATAAACAATAAACATTTTTTTTTAATATACAGTTAATATATATTATTGTTGGAGTTCAATCCAATCCCATTTATATAGTTCTATAAATTGAAGACTAAAGTAGTACGATGTCATGATAAATAAAAGAAGAGATTTATGTATGCGAGTTGTATTTAAGGAAGGAAAAATAATGTGTCTCGGTGTCCCCTTCCGAGCTCACTTAAATCATTATTCAATTATTTAAATAAGGAGCTTCTATTAACTAAGGATGAAAGAGGAAATTATGCAATTGTAGAAAACTCTAGTTGCGCACTATATAAGGGGTGGCCAAAGTATGCAACCCCTAGCAAAACATACCCTAGACTTCAGTTAGGGTTAGAAGAAGAGAGAAAAATTGTTATTTTCTCCTTGAGTGTTGCTGCCGCCCCCAGTGTGAGAGTTATGAGTGTCTCGTGTGATCTCTAATCTAATTCATCTTCACTAGCGGAGTTACTACACTTTCATGTAGGCTAAACACGAAGTAAGAATTAGGAATAAGACTTTGGATATTCAAAGCATCAATATAGCAAAATCAATCATGGATAACAAATTCATTGTTTGTGGTTTTACAGGTTGTTAAGGAGGTGATCGAATAACGATTCAGCTACAAACCAAGAGCGCACATATGTAAAATTGATTTCTATCAATTGTTTTGGTAAGTTTTTGATACCAACAATAAATCTTGATGGCCATATACACGATCTGATAACTCTGAAAAGGTTTATTGATGAGAAGTTGTTTTATGCTTCCACCATGTGTTTTATGTAAAAATATGTTTTAGATTTACCTTCGTTGTATGAGATGTTCTTCGTATCGAGCATATATGCTCGTCCTGGTAACATCATGCCACATGGCAAAAATATCGACTTTTATGTTTGGTCTAGGTTATCCGATCAAACAACATCATTAGGATGATATGCTGAATCCATAACCCTAGACTTATTCTCACGTTTATTGTGAGACCAGACAAAAATCACCCGTAACATGTGAGGAAACGAAACCATATATGCATTGTTTATTTTATTAATTTTATGTTATGTTTATGTTGTTTTATTAGATTTACCTACTTTTTATGGCACATTCATCTTTATATCCGAGCACATAGAGTATACGACTTGACTGATAGTATCTTGGTTGTCTGCAAAAGAATATATGTTTGAGTAAATTACCTTGGTGGCCACTACTTTTAGGCATAAATACCAGTTTAGTAACCACCTTTACCCAATGCACCAGAATGGCCACTTTTGGCACACATGTAGTTAACTGTGGCCATTCCGTCCATTTTCTAATGGAATTGCTGATGTCATGCTGATGTATTCCGTCTATTTTCACTATTTGGACATGAAAAGACATTTTTGCCCTTACCATTTAATAAAAGTCATCATCTTCAAACTTCATCATCTTCAAACAAACCCAGATCGGGAAAAAAAAAAAGAAAAAAAGCCATCTTCAAACTTCATCATCTTCAAAGATTTAACAAAAGCCATCTTAAAAATATTAATCTTATTGTTTTTTTTTTTTTTTTTTTTTAAATTTATACCCAAATGCAGATAACCCAGCACAAGACTTGAACACCCTAGCATAAATCGATTGACTAATCTCAATACCATTCTTTAGCATCTCCTTGAACAACTCCAACCCCTTAACAAACTCATCATTTTGAACACAACTTGCAACCACGACACTCCACAAAACCCAATTTCTTAAACCCATTTCACTAAATAGCAAAAGTGAAGAATCCAATTTCTTAAATCCAGAAATCTGAAATCAACAAAATTCCCATCACAAGCCATAAATCCAGAAATCCAGAAATCAACAAACCCAGAAATCCCAAATGATTTTTTGTTTTTGTTTTTTTGTTTTTTGAAACCCTAACTATTGCCGTCATTCGCTCGTTCTCACTCCCCGACGCCGTCAACTCTGTTCGGCGGGTCATCTCGTCCAGCCTTCCGTCAGCTTTCGGTCTCGTCGTCGTTCGCTTCTCGTTGTCACCGATCTGGGTTTTGCGTGGGTTGTCTTACGCGGATCTCTTGCTCGATTTCAGACCACCACTGCCAGCTCCGATCATCACGTCCAACCCCGGCCAATGGAGTTGACACCACCAGGTTTCAAATGCAAGAGATGAATCGGTCAATTGGTGTGTGGTGAATCGGTCGTGCGTGGTGATCGAATGGGATTGGGTTTTATTTTCGATTTTTTTTTTGTGGAATCTGATATTGATAAAGGAAGTTTGAAAATGGATCTGGTGGTGATTTGTGTTGAAGAAGTTGAAATAAACAATTTGTGTTGGATCTATGATGGTTGATCTGGAAATCAGGGTTTTAATGGAGACTTCAAAAGATCTGGAAATTTCCAGATCTCTTCAATCTCTTTGTCTATTTTTTTTTTTTTTTTTTTTTTTTGAATTAATGGTTGAAAGTTGATGATGATGGAAGGTGACGTTGATGATGATGATGATGGAAGGTTGAAGGTTGATAGAAGGTTGATGATGATGAATTGACGATGGAATGTTGATATATATATTTTTTTGAATTTTTTTAATGAATTTTTTACTCTTTTTTATATTAAATACTAATTTCATGTAATTTTTAATTGTTTTTTTATTAAATGGTAAGGGCAAAAATGGCTTTTCATGTACAAATAGTGAAAATAGACGGAATATATCAGCATGACATCAGCAATTCCGTTAGAAAATGGACGGAATGGCCACCGTTAACTACATGTGTGCCAAAAGTGGTCATTCTGGTGCATTGGGTAAAGGTGGTTACTAAACTGGTATTTATGCCTAAAAGTAGTGGCCACCAAGGTAATTTACTCTATATGTTTGCTTAAATTCATATTCTTTTAGTGTTGTAAATGTATAATTCTTACCATAAGAAGACAGTTAAAATATCGAAAATTTTAAGAGTAATATCAATAATAAATTTTATATTAATTATTTAAATCTGAGTTAAGAGCCGAAACGGTGCGTTTGATTGAAACGAAACCAAAGGAAATTATTCTAAAAACAATAATTACAAAGGAGAAAATATATAAAAAAAATATATAAAAAAAAATATATAAAAAAAAATACCAAAATCGAAGCACTTATTTTTCCCATCGATCCCGTGTAGCTCTCAAAGCGTCTCGGCAATCAGAGAGAGAGAGAGAGAGAGAGAGAGGAGAGTCTCAGAAGAAGAAACAGTGAAAACAGAACGAAAGATCCACATCATCGTCGTCGTTGTCATCGTAATCGTCGAACTAACAGGTAAAACAAATAACATTGAAGCAAATCTTTTCAATCTTTGTCGAAAAAAGCATTTCGCGAATTCGAAGCCACGTGTGGGTTGCTGTTTCGCTATCATTTACTTGTTTAATGAATTGGGTTAAAAGAAATTCTGTTGGGTTGTCATTTTTAACGAATCCACACTCTTCACCTAACAAAAAAAAAATCGAATGAATTCCATATCACAAGCACACACATTCAACTTTTTATTATGTGTTTTTTTTGCTTTGAGTGTAAAATTTCTATACGCAATGTATGATTTTAACTTTACATTTTCTAATTGAGATCCTTGGATTTTTTTTCGATTTGTTTTTTTTTTCTTATTGAGTGATGTAGTGTATTGTGAATTGTGTTACAGGATTGGTTGTTGAGCCCAATATAGGAGGGTTTATAGACACCCATTTGGGCAAATTGAAGTGGGTGTTGAAGAATGTGGAGATATTTGGCTTGAATTGTGGTGTGTTTTGATTTGTCTATCTAGTGTTTGCAAAAATGGATGATTTGGCTGGTTTACATGAGGCAGCAGGGTCAAGATTTAGTCAATTGGAGTTGATCGGAAGAGGATCATTCGGGGATGTCTATAAAGCGTAAGTGTTTTGATTGGTGTTAAATGTTTTGCAATGATGCATGATAATTTTTTTTTGTTTACATTTTTAATGGTACTTTTGGTGTATGTTATAGTTGTATGAAAGAAGAGCTTGAATTATGAAACATGTTTTAGAGGTTAACCGGCATTTTTTGCTTTCCTAAATTAGAACCATTTGGTGTATTGTAAAATTTGGAAAATGTTGTTCGACATTGATATCTTTGTTTATTTTATTAGTGCTAGGTGAAGGGAAGATTTTTTTGCTGATAGTATTATTTAACTTCTTTAAATTGCTGAAACTGGGTTTGGAGATAATCAGTGTAGTTTATCACTTGGAATATTTGATTGGTTATTTTTGGTTGGTGTGATTGGCCATTTTATTCGGGGGATTGGATGATTGGATTTGAAATGATCACATTTTAATAACTCTAGTTATTTCTGTTATGAGTTTAGAGAAAAATTTACTATTATGTGTAGTGGACCAGTGGTAGTATTCTTAGACCACTCACTGCTGGTTACTTCAGTATAGTTGAATCAGCACACTAATTTAGGCTATTCCATATAATATATAGCGATTTCTATGTAAGTCATTAGATAGCTGAGCAAACCAGTTCATGTAACAACGTTGTACCTGCTGGAGTATGTATGTTTTGAGTTTTACCTTTCTAGAAACTAGATTTTGGTTTGATTTGATGGTGGTTGAAAATGATAAACTTACTATAAAATTATGTTTTGATATCATTGGAGCAAGGGAGAATCACATGGATAGTCCAGTGACTGGATCCAAAAGAACATAGAAAAAAAATGACTAGAAAAAAAAAAAAAAAAACCTTGTTGATATCCATGTGATATTTGCCCATAGGAAATCTGTCAAAGTTGGTCACCAAGAATCAGAATCTAGTTTGCATGTTACAAATAATTCTTATGTGGCCTAGATGCCATGAATTACCATTTCAAGAAGACATATCCTCAATACACAATATGGTTGTTATGTAATGTCTAGGCCATATTATTTGAAACAGTGATAAATTATATCATAAAGAGAAACCAACTTCTTCTTCATGTTCCAAGGCATCAAAGTAGACTCTGTCATAGTTAACATGAATAACCAGAAGCCTGTTGGAGGTCTAAATCATAATTTAGTGAACCCATAATCTACTGAATATGACAAAGTGATATAATTCATAAAACTACATTTGAGCATTTGTACAGCTTTGTCAATCATTGGTAAAGAAACATAGTGCAGACCAATGTTGACCATCTTGTTGCATGCAATTATAATCCCTTATTAGTTTGTGTGGGTTAAAGTTAATATACATGTCATATCCTGGAAATATGTCTTAAACCATGATTAGCTTTGCTATAAAAAAAGGTTTAAATTATGATTTTAATGTCGAGGAACAAGCTAGCTACGTATTTTGATAAATCCATTAATTATATACAATGAAACTAAAATCTAACCATAAACAGAGAATTTAGAATTTGAAACTTGGGACTTGATAGTCTCTAGACATCGCCAGCAGATGGTTTTGATGAGCTTGTGCCATTGTCCATCTTTTGTTATAGATTTTAACCCATGTTTGAATTAGCCTAGTATTATTGGATCTGCTTTTATGGCGTAAGGCCTCTCTAAGTTTGTTAGAAAAGCAGGAAGATTGTAATAGTGACTCAATAGTCAATCCATTGCACTTTCTTAATATTTTATTCCATGCTATGTTGAGCACTATTGATACTCGAGAAATACTTAATGATTTGTAGGTAAAACTTGTAATTAATAGGAAGATAAATACAAAAGTAGGTCACATTTAGGAGTAAGCGTTTTAGTTAAAGCACTAAGAGGTTCAAACTGTGAATTTGATGTTAGAGACACTTGTGAAGTATGATTAGTAACTTAGTTATACTATTTTAGTTATTATCCATTATCCAAGTGTGCTGGCTCCTTGCTTATAACAATTATGTTATTTAAGGGGAGAGTTTTGTTTTCCTGAACCATTGATACGCTACTCTAATAGATTGTTGCATGTTATCATATAACTTTGTGCCTCCTGTTAGATGTTGAAATACACGTGGGTGCTTTAATAGCATGCAGATTGCGTTGGATATGTTGTTGTTTTTAATTTGTTTTCTGTTTAATGACTATATTATCTTAAAGATCGTTTTTGTACCGAGATGGCGGTCCCTGATGCCTTTCCTGATTTTCAGGTTTGATAAGGAGCTTAATAAAGAAGTTGCTATTAAAGTTATTGATTTGGAAGAATCGTAAGTATATGTTATTGTATGTTGTTCTATGTTCCATATTCTATCCATTGGAGTTAGATGCTTTCAACTGGATATGGAATATTTTTTATCATCTTAAGTTCTTTGTGCTCTTAGGAGCTTTGTGGAATAATCAAACAGCATGATCCACATTTGGATTTTTTTTTTTTTGGGTTTTTTTTTTTGATATATAGGTAGGTCAAAAGGAATTACTTAGGGTCAATTAATATTTAACAGAGTCTGAACCATAAGATTTTGAGACCTACAGTGAAGAAATATATGTTATGTGTTGTGAACATTATAAAATCTGTTAAGTAGTTGTGTATGTTTTGAAATTTGGCTTCAGATTTTGTGTCCAGTACTTCTTTTGGTTGCATATGCAAATGTTGCTTTGACTAGTAAAACGGACAATATTCCAGGTTCAGTGGAAACAATTATGTTAAATCCTTTTACCTGCCATGTGACTGGAAATTTAAGCTGAAGTAACAACTATTCATGTCAATCCACTATCAAGTGAATGATCAAGTATCTGAATGGAGTTTACAACTTCCTCAAATTTGTGTCTTCCTGAACAGAAGTGTACTGAGAGCTAGTCATGCTTAATTATTTAACCCTTTTGGTTTCATAATGGCCTTAAGAAATCCCTTTTGTTATAAGAAACTCGTGTAATTGTACTAGCAAGTGAGCTGTTTGGAGCATATTACAAGCTTCTTTCATCTACTCAATATTTATGTTATTAATACTCCATATCTTGTTTTAATTTCTATTTATTTATTTATTTTTTTATTTTTGCAGAGAGGATGAGATTGAGGACATCCAGAAGGTACTTAAAATGCTTTAGTCGACTGGCTTGCTAATGATGCAATGATTAATTGTTTAGGTTGCTCATATATCTCTTTCTTGTGTCAGGAAATTTCTGTTTTGTCACAGTGTCGATCTCCATATATCACTGAGTACTATGGTTCTTATCTCCAGCAGACGAAACTATGGATTATAATGGAGTACATGGCTGGTGGCTCTGTTGCTGACCTAGTAGGTTACCTCAATACTTGCTTCTACTTGTTCAATGCATGAGAGGTTATTTTTTCTTTTAGCAATTTGTAGGTGAATGATAAATGAGATCTTTAATTTTGTAAATGACATTATTTAGCTTGGTCTGTGTTAAATATGATTATTCTTTGTCAGTTTATTGCTCATTCAAGGCTTGGCTTAAATTTGCGTTGAGAAACTTTACAGGCATATTATAGTTTAGTCTGTTGCTACTGTTAATGTTGAGATAACAAAATAATAATAATAATAAGAATAATAATAAAAGAGCTTTGTGGCTCATTCCATACTTTGTACTTCAGCTTACTATGGTACTATAGGGTAGAATTACTGAAGGGCTTTCTTTTTTATGGTTCTTGGCATTAGTATCTTCAGCATTTTCTCAAGGCTTAGGATCGTTTTCAGTTCTTTCAGTTTGATTTTAGTGTACTTATCTGTTTGACATTGAGCGGAAAATTAATTGAGCTTGAAGTTGCCTTCGTGTTTGATTTTTTTCTTCTTAAAATAATTGACCTTTAGAATATCAGTAACATAATATAAAAGTATATGGAAGTGATTATCAAAATTCCATGTTGAAATGAATAAAAAATATTAATTGTATTTTCTTTAATATGACAAACTTCTTTCGCACACTTTTCAATGCCAACAGGGAGTCAGTTTTCTAGTAGAATTTGTAGGTTTGAGTTACTTCTGTTTCTATCTTTTGTTGTATATTTTTATTAGTGTGTGTACATAGACATATTCATTTTCAATGGAGTGTTGATTAATTTATGTCTATTGTGAATTTATAGTAGGATGGAATTTATTATTTTGTATATATAAATCTTCGCTTCTAGAAGGCTGATGCAGATTTTGCTCCCTCAGCTCCAATCAGGTCAGCCGCTTGATGAAGTGTCAATTGCTTGCATTTTACGTGACTTGCTGCATGCAATTGAGTATTTACATAATGAAGGAAAAATTCACAGAGATATCAAAGGTGTTTTTTTTACCTTCATCTCAATGTTTAGTTTCATTATCACAAGGGATAAGAAGAAATTTCTTACTGTTTTGTTAAGGAAAGTGAGAATGTTGTCCATTGCTCCCCCGCTCCCCTCCCTTCCCCTCCCCTTTACCAATTTTTTCAGCTTCATACTAGTTTCTGTTGGTTACTTTTCAAACTAGCTTGGATTATTAATAATCTTTATAATACTATTTTTGGCAGCGGCAAACATTTTATTGACAGAGAATGGTGACGTTAAGGTATGGGTTTTTTTTTTTTTTGGTGGCTCTTACAGGTCAATTATTATCTTGAATTGTTTGTGTAGAGTTACAATCTAGAAAAGGATATAAATAATATGTATGGGTCAAGTTACTTGCATTTACTACTGTAGGTGAACTTACATTTGTGACGTTATAACAGGTTGCAGATTTTGGTGTTTCTGCACAATTGACGAGGACAATATCTAGGAGAAAGGTATTATTTTTCATATATGTGATGGTTGCTTTATTCAAGTAACTGTTGTGGCTAGGATATGTTTAAGATTGTTGTAGATTTGGAATAATCACTTTCTTTTTCTTTTCTTTTTTTGTAAGTTGGTACTAAGAAAATGGTTGACAAATAATTTTAAAAGCGATTGTTAGATAATTCAATTTATAGTGAAGCCAAAATTGATTGTATTATCAGATAAATACTTTCCAAATTAATTACCAAATCATTTTAAAATGTGAGAATATGAAATAAGTGAGTACTTCAAATTTCAAAAGTTACAACAATCCCAAACCTACCATCATAGGGATTTGTGTCTGCAATTTGTCATCTTAAACAATGTAAAGATCACGCTCCTATCGTATAATCTAACATCCAGTTCATATGCTCAGTGGCAATCAATCACACTCTCTCCTATAAAAAGTTATTTGTTTGAAGCTGTGATCATTTTATATGCACTTACATGGTGGCTTGTTATTTCTCACCTCCTTAATTTTTTATTTTCAATTTTTCTCTCTTAAGAGTATTGTATAATCTTAAGTGGTTTTCTTTAACCGACAACAACCTTTAATTTTAAAACATCGTTGTAATTTACTCATTTAGAAGGATGTATGCTTTTAGTGTAAGTGGTTTATATATTGTTATTGGTGGATAGCCGTACAACCTCTAAGACTAGTCTATTGGGTTGTGACATCCATGATAATATATATATATATATATATATCTTATATATTTTTTCAATGTGGGATTCATCCCATCTTCTTGATCTTCACATGTGAGCCTGGGTTGGCCACCCAATAAGGCAATACCCATATATATATATATATATATATAGAAACTTTCACTTAGGTCTCCTGGATAGAGTAATTGAGTGCAAAAAAGGCTTTTGATCCAACGGCCAAAAGCCATTTAGTCAATCAATTTTTTTCTTTTGTTATTTTACATTGCCCAAGACTGCTCTTCTAAAAGAAGAAGACCTCTCTCTCTCACGTTTTCTCACTCTCACGTCTTCTCAATTCATGTTTCCATTTTCTCTCTCAAAACCTCTCTAATCTCCAGAAACTTTTTACATCAAACACCAAAGCTCTCCATCTGCATTTCACATCAAACGCAATAAGCTCTCCATCTCCATTTCTCATCTCCATTCCTCTTCCATTTTTCTCTTTGAATTTCTTGCAAATAAAGTACATATGTGAAACTTTGAATTCTCTGGTTTTTTTTTTATTTTTAAATAATGTTAAATTGGTTAGTGAGAGTGGTGGTTGTGTATAAAGTTTATAGGCGAAACAAAAATGATTCTAGAGCTAGAAAACTAATTAGATTAAGAGTTTCATGTCATCAAAGGAAAAGCAAAAAATAGATAATCACAAAAATTGAATTTTCTCTTAAATTGATATGATTATTCTTGAGTTTTTCTTCAAAATATTTCGTATCTTCAAAATCACACAAGCAAAAACACAAGGCCGACAATAATCTACAATCGAGTATCAATTTTTGTCAATTTCACGAATTAGGGTTCCAAATACATATTTTAAACTTGCAACATCAAATTGATTAAATAATATATAAACAAATCAGATCAATTTAAAAAAAACTCTCCCGTAGAATCATCAACAACCACAAAACCAAAAACACTTGTGGAGAATCACTGTCCTAGACCAAAAACCCCAAAATCGAAATCCAAGTAAAACAAAAGAGAAAAATGAAAGAGGAATACTTACAAGATGAAGAGTTTCTTGAATTTACAGAGAAATGGAGATGGAGAGCTTATTGCGTTTGATGTAAAATGGAGATGAAGAGCTTTGGCGTTTGATGTAAAAAGTTTCTGGAGATTGGATAGGTTTTGAGAAAGAAAATGGAAACATGAATTGAGAATAAGTGAGAGTGAGAAAATGTGTGAGAGAGAGAGAGGTCTTCTTGTATCAGCGGGCAGTGTAAAATAACAATTTATTGTTATTATTATTTTGATTGACTGAATGTTCCAACGGCCAAAAGCCTTTCCCGCTCTCAATAACTCCATCTAGGAGACTTGAGGTGAAAGTTTCTATATATATAAAATTATTATCATGTACAGGATCCCGAACGATTTCTCGTGCATGATCAAGGTTTATCACATGTGATAGATCGTGTAAACAATTTTACACGGTTTATCACATATGATAAACCTTTATCCCGGGATCCCGCATTAGAAAGTGACTATATATATAGGGGTAGGATTCATGGCCCCAATTTTTTACACACATTCTTACACAATTTTTAAGCCATTAGATTATAATGGGTTGAATGGTTAAGATCTATTATTTTCAAACATCATAAATACTTTATCACACACAATCCCCTCTCATGTTTTCAATATTATCTTTTCTCTATTCTATATATATTTAATAAAATTTAAATTAATTGTTTCTCTCTCCTTCAGATCTGTCTCTTATGATATCTACCTTCTTTTACCTGAAAAGAGGAAAATGGTTTTTTTTTTTTCCCCTGTAAATCTTAGTATGAAGAGTTTAATCTAATGATGCGTAACATGTATGATATACATTGCAACATTTCTTGGTTTTCTTTTTCCGAAAGAAGTTTATGATTGATTTTAAAAATTTCTTCAAGTTTATTGGATTGGATTGAATTGAAAAAAACTAATAATAATATTTGAGTCTCAAATAATTTTTTTTTTTTTTGAAAAACCAATCCAACAATTTAATAATGAACAAGTATGATATACATTGCAACTAAAAGATTTTTCTTACAACTTTTGGTTGGTATTAGTATCAAAAAAAAAAAGTTTAGAGAAGAGAGGAGAGAGAACCAAATAAGAAAGATGTTGGAATTAGAGATGAAAAGGAGAGAGAAAGGGTTAAATTATTTTTATTAAAGAAATATAAAACCAGGAGAGAGAGGACGTTGAACAGACGTGAGAGATGATTGGTGTGATTGTGTATTTATTACATCCAAAAAGATTAAATCCCAGCCATTCAACACGTTGTAATCGGATGGCTAAGAATTTGTGTAAAAAATTGGGGCCATATAGTCGAAGGCTTTGATACCATGTTAAATTTCCTTACTTTGATTTTTTATGTGTTTAATGAGAAGTGGTATATATATATATATATCATTCTCTTGTTATATGTTTTTTCATTGTGGGATGCATCCCGTCTTCTTGACCTTCACATATGAGATCTCTAACAAAACCATGTCTTTTCCTTAGTGGTAGACTGGTAGTGAGGACATTTTGATCACTGATTTTATTGACGCAAAGCTTTGTAAGCTATGGCTGGATAGAATTTTCTTTACTTCGGTCAAATCAGTTATCAACAATTTTTTTTTCTTTTATAAGAATTAGCAAAAAGTTTTCAAAGTGGATGTTAAGATAACTCTGTGTAGAAAATGGGAAAAGCCAGTGCATCCCGACTCCTGTGTACCATGCTATTGTCCCCATAAAATTTGGTTTGTAGTTTTCATCAGTATCTGGGTCACAGCCCTGATGAGCCTCGTAGTCAGTCTACTGACACTCAAACATATAGTCTCTGTATTTTAACAACATGGAGCTATGTCCGATAAAAAAAACAATAAAAAATGGAGTATTCCATTGTTATCACTTGCAAGCTATATATAAAAGATGGTGTGATTTACAACTTTTTTCGTCAATGCACTAATTTGTTTGACAACAACAGACATTTGTAGGGACCCCATTCTGGATGGCACCAGAGGTGATTCAAAATTCTGAAGGGTACAATGAAAAGGTAGCTTCTCGAAGCAGCACTTTGGAAAATTTGATTTTTTGATGTCTTCATGCTATTGGCACAGACCATCACTCTCCTTTTTCTCTACATTTTTTAATTTACCCCAATCCTTTATCCACTTAGGATTTTAAAGTTATTAACATTTCCCTGCTGGAATCCTTACTTTGATGCAGGCAGATATCTGGTCTTTGGGCATAACTGTGATTGAGATGGCAAAAGGGGAACCCCCACTTGCAGATCTTCACCCAATGAGAGTTCTTTTTATTATACCTCGAGAAAGTCCACCACAGGTTCTCTCATACTCATTTTGCTGTCATACCGATGAACTTAATTATTAAACTGAATGCTTCACTCTCATATGGAAACATCAACTTTTACCATTTAAGGGCACTGACATTTTATTCTGTGCAGTTGGATGAGCATTTTTCTCGGCCCATTAAAGAGTTTGTTTCATTGTGTCTGAAGAAAGTACCCGCTGAGGCAAGCATTTAGTGCCCGCCATATACCTCTGTCTTTTCATTTTCTTTTATATTATTATTTTGTGTTGGACCTCTCTCTCTCTCTCTCTCTTCTTCTTCTTCTCCCTCTCCCTCTCCCTCTCCCTCTCAAGGTATATACCAATTTTTAATAGTTTATGGTAACGGGCTTCTGATTCAACTAGAACAGCCATGAATGTTTGCCCTTTTATTCAAAGTAAATCAGAATAGTCACTGAATCAGCCTGCTCATTATTGTCAATTCAGTTAAGCCATATTCTATTGATTTATTAATTGGAAATAGAGTGAGATTTATTTTATGTATTTTTGTTTTCTCTTGATGATATTTCTAATTTTCATTTTAAAGTTAGAACAATGTAGTGAAATCCATCGCATTTATTTCTTTGATTCCCTGTTCATTGCATTTATCTATTCTTCATTTTGAAAGTAGAAATTCAAAATTATAATCGTAAAGTTGGATTGCATAATAATTTCTTGTGTTGCCTTGGGAGACCATGTCGATCAGTATGGGATGAAATGGTGACTTTATTGTCTTTTATAAGCTTAATTTCTGATATTCTTTATGTTTTTTTTTCCTTTTAATTATTTACTGCTTTCTTTTCAGAGGCCAAGTGCTAGGGAACTTCTCAAACACCGTTTCATTAGGAATGCTAGAAAGAGTCCAAGGCTTCCGGAGAGAATAAGGTACATGTTGTGATAAGCCATTACTTTAGTATGTTGTAGTCCATGTGGTTTTTCTTTTCTTGGTTATGGTGAGCATCTGTGGAGCAAAAATGCTGATATGGATCTGTCTAACACAGTATGAGATGTCTAAGGAACTTAAAAACACTCTGCTATTCTCAAGGCATCAATTGCTGAAACTGTTTCTTTACATGCATATGAATTATTATTTTTATGGCAAGGAGAATGCTAAATTAAGAGCATCTTTCTTACATTGGCAAGCATAGTGTTGATGTCCTGTCTTTTATAATCTTGGTAGAGAGCGCCCGAAGTACCAAATAAAGGATGAGGATCCCGATACCCCTATAAATGGTCTCAAAGGTATAGGAGAGGTATCTGGCACTATGAAGGTGGCAAGAGACGTTAGAAGTGAAGAAACTGTTCGAGCCAGGTATGCCGAATCTGTTATTTACTGGTGCTTTGCTTTATGTGGTTAATGTTTACTGACTTCTTGTATCTGCAGTATGCAGGGTCAAACCTCAAAAAATGCTGGGTGGGACTTCAGTATTAGCGGATCACAGAGTTCCGGAACGGTTAGAACTTCTGTAAGACCACCTCAGGCCAGAGAAAGAAAACCAGAAGTTTCATATAATCAGGCTACCCAAAGAAGAGCTCGAGAGACCGGTAACTATGGGTTGTCAGCTTCTGGAAATGCACTTCATTCCCCAGAGGGTTCTTTTAGGAAAGATGCTAGAGACTTGTACCATGATGATCATGAGGATAATTACGATGACGATGTAAGTTTCTGTGTGTGCGTGTATGTATGCACTCACATAATGCAATCACCATTAGTATTTTGGTGGGCAATGAATTTAGTTTTATTGGTTCTTAGATTATG
This sequence comes from Acer yangbiense, assembly GCA_008009225.1. NCBI lineage: Eukaryota > Viridiplantae > Streptophyta > Magnoliopsida > Sapindales > Sapindaceae > Acer > Acer yangbiense. The sequence goes on along the minus strand of CM017763.1, from coordinate 43,534,246 downwards.
GGGTTAGACTTTTGCTCGCCAATTCTTGAGGATGTTAGCTACCCCACCTATATATTGCTTGTTGGTTGGTTAATTTAGCAAGAAATGAGAGTCAATACTTCTCAATTTCTTTTGGTACTGTCCAAGCAAATGCATGTCAGTTATCTACTTGTGCAATCATATGCTCTCATTTTTAACAGAATTCCATGTAGAATCATACAAGTTTGTAATACATATTTTAATGTGAAAGGGAATATGTTGCATGCATAATAGGCATCTTTACATAAATTCCAAACATGCCAAAAAGAAGTGTTCTCTGCATCGTTGTTTGAATTCAGTTATCTGTACCTCGGTTAGTTTTTGGATCAAATTCAAATAATCGCATGGGATGATCCATGGGGATTAAACACCGACTTATTTCAGATATGTTATCTGATCATTGTCAGCATATGTTACAGTATAGGATATAATCTCTTCCTTGAAAGTAGATGATACCATTGATAAAAGTTTTGTTGCTATCTGCTACTGACTGCTCGAAGGTTCAAGGATTTTGTTTACTTTGTCTCATATATTGTATTAGTAACTGAATTAACCAGTGGTCTTTTCCAATTCATTTTATTTATGTGATACTCTTATAAAATAATGCATGGAATTTTTGTGTCTATCCGCTGAAAGTCCTTTGAAATTCTCAATTTTGCTAGGATGAGTCATATGGGAGTGGATCAGGAACAGTTGTTATACGATCTCCAAAAGGATCTCAGTCGTCCTCTTTGTTCATTGATCGAAGTATTCAGGTATAATTCCATCCGGTTATGAAAATATTAAGTGAATGAAGTCTTAGTGTTTGCTATCTCAGTCATTCATTTGATTGGAATGCTATGTGCTGTGCAGTCTACCAGTTCATATGCATCTGCTGAAGATGTTTCTATAAGTGGAACAGTTGTTTACCGAGGTCAACATGATGATCCTGATTCTGCTCGCACTCCAAGATCCAGATTAGGAGTTCAAGAGAGAACATCAAGTGCCTCACTTGAAGACAGTGCAGCAAACCTTGCGGAGGTTGCTTGTATTCTTTCACCTTCTATTTTTTTTATTAGATAGTTTTCTAGTGTGAATAACTCGTTAGTATTTCTTTGATTAATTGCAAAGTATACTCATATTTTTTATTGTGCATTGTTAACTCTTTTTATTGCCCATGATTTGATGATTACTATTATGTTCGAGTTTTTATTATTTTTGTGAATTCCTGATTTTTTTTTTCTACTTTCAGTTTCAACTTCCTCAATGTTTTGTCTACAAAACTCAATGTCTCCCCTACTCTTCTATTCATAGACAATTATGTTACTGGAATTTTGAAGTTCTCCCAAAAATATTTTGTTGAAATATGAATGTTCTTGTCACTGGAATTTTTTCTTGTTTGACGGTTATGCATGCCTAATGTTAAGAACTTCTGTGATGTTTTTAGGCTAAAGCTGCAATGCAAGGTGGATCAAAGAAAGGTAATGCTAGAGATAGATTTTTACGGGGGAAGACCAACAATGATGGGCAGGAATATAGAAGAGACAACGTGACTAGCAGCTCCAATTCTTCCAGGTACATCTAAATAGTAAATATTGCTAGTTTTTTTCTGCTGCAGTAAAAGACATGGTTTGGTTATTCCAATTGCTAAAAAAATAGCACTTTTACCTCAGAGATTCTTATGAATACTTTGATGCACCAAGAATACTTCCAAGATCACGCCAAACAAGTGATGAAGAAATTGCAAAAATAGCATCATCATCTGCACCGTTGTCAGTTTTACTTATCCCCTCGTTAAAAGAGGTGAGCACCCAGATGGTTCTCCCTTTCAATTATTTTGAAATGAACCTCGTAAGATTCAATTTGTAATTCTATGAACCTGTTTATATTGCACTGAAAGTTTGATCAAGAATGCCTGTTCATTGCTGCAATTATGATACTTGAAATGTGTTATGGACCCGACACAAATCTGATTACTTTTTGTTTTTTTATGGAAAAATGACTGACTTGTAAATTTTAGTAGAAGAGTGAAACTTCAATACTTTTGACAATTGCTTTGGTGTATTTGTGGTCACTTTTTGGTATAATGGTAAAAGGCCTTGAGCTGACAACTGCAAGTGCACTGGTATAGTCTTTAGCAGCTGAAAATGTTAAGGGTCAGGACCACAATCTAATTACCCTCCCAGGAATCCTACTTAAGCAGGACCATCAATCTTTAATGGCCTTTAATCACTTTAGTAATGTCTTCTTGTTGATTCTGCACATCAAGAGCACAAACTTTGTGTAAGGCTGAGATGCAAATACTATAGCATATATATTTTTTAAAACACTTCCAATTTTTAGTGTGTTATATTCAACCTGCTGTTTTTGGCTCTTATAGTTAGTCAGTGTGTTTGTGTAGGCAGTTGCGGATGATTCAGAAGGACCAGTTGTGCGTCAGGCTGTAAGTTCCCTTGTAAATATGGAACGCTTGAAGCCAGGTTCCTGTGAAGTTCTTGTAAGAAGGTTGCTTCAGCAATTATCAAGGTTCAAAACTTCATTCTCTCATAAATATTACTGTGTTGTTGGAGAAAGAAAACCTTACTTTCTTCTTTGAGATAGTGTTTCCTCTTATGTTTATTATTTAAAATGGTTAATGGTGGCTGGACTATGGTTGTCGAAATAAATGTATGCAGTTCAAAGGAGTCATCAATGAAAGATCTCCAGGAGCTGGCAACTCGTACCTTCAATAAGACCAAGACAGCTTCTGAAACAACACAAAATACAAATGCAGAGGCTGATAACCGGAAAAAGCAACAGAACAAGGAACTTCCTTCAAATGCCAATCTAAGCCCACTAGCCAGGTTTTTACTTTCAAGGTCTGTCATTGCTTTCCTTGGTCTTCTTACTCTCTTTGGGCTTGTATGTATATGTGTGTGTGTGCACGCACGTGCGTGCATGCACACACGTAATTTTTATTTGGTAAGATTCCACTTGTGCTCATATTGGCCACTTGGTGATGCAGATGGCATGGGCAAGCTTCTAAGGATCTTACCCCAACTTGAAAGAAAGAGAAGGATGGAGCAGAGATTACATCTTTGTTTTTTTGTAGTGTGTTTTCTATTTATGCATTTTTTCTGATTAATGTACATAACATTGTAAGAAATTGTGTATTTATTATCCCATCATTATTATTTTTCAATTTTTAATTTTTTTTTTGTTTTGCAGTTAAAAGCATTTGGTGTATAATTAGGGTTTGCTATTGTTAGCATTGTAATTTAACCAACATTGATTATATATCAATTAAGAATTTTCATTTGGCAATAACTTTTTGTGAATGATTATGGTACCCGTTGTACATAATTTTTTCCCATTTCATTTTAGCTTCATTGAGTTGTCTGTTGTCATTAATAGTCTCATCCAACTTTATTTCCAGTATAGACTCTGAGAACTGAGAAGGAACTACATGAAGTAAATGACATATTTTGTTGACAGAATATCCAAAAATTTGAGATAAAAATGGAATCTACGTTATATAGATATACAAAATATCGGTCGACTGCTCGTTGACGAAGGTTTAATTTTATAAATATAGCATTCCTTATATGCTAAAGGAATGATCTCAACATAGCTTCAATAAAAATTAAACTATCAACTACATGTACAACGTAAAACCGTTGATCCGAATTCAAACGAAGATTGGGACTACCATCATCACCTACTTGATCTGCCCCAAGAAGTTTGCTTTACAGGAGATAGTTTGCGAAATGCAGCATGCAAAAGCATAACTACAAAACAATATAGAAATAATCAGCTCACAGAGAGGAACGGGAACATTAACAAAATGAACAACAATATCCGACATGTACCTGTATAACTGACGGCAAATGCACTGAAGAGAGCCATCTGAACATTCAAACATATTAAAATAACCACGGTAGCTGCAAAGAAGACAAGCAATTAATACCATGAAAGTCCAGTAAAAAAATATCCACGGTAGATTATTAGGTTTTGATTAGAACTCAACATTCATATGAATTCCAAAGCTAAATTTCGAGGACGAAATTTCTGTAAGAGGGAAAGACTGAACACCCCAGCCTATCAGACTCCCCAAGCCCACACTTATAAACCAATATTAGGATTAATAGTAATAAAAGAAAGTTTCATGAGGATAACAATAAGAAAACGACCAAAACAAAATTGATTGAAAAGAAATACAAAGGGATTATAATAGACAATAGTTATTAGAAAACAGTAGAAGTGATATTAACATTTTAGCAACCAGAAAAACAAACACAAAAAGAATATGGAGAGAGGAGCAAATTGAATGCAAAAGGGATAAATAAGAAAGAAAACGATCAAGCCACCATTTATTTCCTTATCCTTATTCCCTTATCAAATTTCTGAGTTCTAAACCTTTATTTTACTACTAAATCAACTTTGATCTTTGGTTAAAAGTGTGAGTTTGGTGAGTTATGGGGTAACCGTTGGGCTGAGGTGTTTCAATCCTCCTCCTTATATGAATTTCGTCCTCAAAATTTACATTGAAAAACATATGGATATTGAGTTTTCATCAAATCTCAGCATTCCACTTCCACTTTTTTGCCATGTGGTATGTCATAATTAGTTAATTACACAATCCAATTATGAGTTTTCTACTCAAGCTCAGGTCATTGTTACTAATTTCCATATAAAACATGACCACGTTTCACAAATCCATGGAATCTGAATAAGATAACTCTTAAAGTTCTGCAAGCGGATATATAATTGCCCAGTATGGAAATTATGCATCGATGATACTTTCCCTACATCACCAACATATATTAATGAAGTAAAGATCTTAACAGGTTTTCTCATTGAAAACTGTCACATATGATCCAAGTAAGAAAGATTTGAGAACTCACCACATTGCGCAATTCGAATCAAAATCTGTCGGATCAGAGGATACTGGTCCAATTTCCATCTCTCATTACTGAACTTGAAAAAATCCCATAACGCCAAACTTGATAATAACCCAACAAGAGCAAGCGGCATCTGGTAACTGTAAGTACAAACACAAATATAGAGTCATCAACCAGATAATACAAAGAAAAAATCACATAAATATAAAATTAAACTTTTCATTAAATTACAATTCTACACTGTAGAAAATCTCTTCTCATCCTAAACAACCCCCAAATCTCAAAAAGATTGAAACTTGAGACATCCAGAACCTTGAATTTTACAATTTTCACATTCTAGAACCCAAAAGATTCAAACTTGATACACCCAGAACCTCAATTTTACAATCTTCACATTCTAGGTACCCAAAAGACTAAAATTTGACAATAATCACATTCTAGGACCCAAAACAGTAAAAAAGGAAATAACCAGTATCCATTCAGTATGCATACATGAATATTAACTTAAAATTCAATGATCAACTCAATTTTTTCACAACCCACAACATAAAAATTCAAACTTTACTCCACAATAATAACACACAAATATTAAATACACGAATATAAAGAGAGAGATAGAGAAGGGAATACATACAGAGAACAAGCAAAGAAGAGGATGAACAAAGAAGCATAATTTCTTGCATAACGTTTGACATTCTCAAGAACCCTCAACCTGAGCGTCTCCGGCGAAGACGGGAAGGCGTATGAGTCAAGAAACCCGAGAAACTCGCGGGTCCAAGAAGGTGTGGCTGCGGAGAAGTCATCGGTGGTGAGCTTGGAGAAGGGGTTGACAGTGAAGAGAGAGACCAAGGTCCACAAGTGATGTAAGATTCCATGAGTCACAGTGGTGGAGGTGGTTGAGGCAGTGGTGTTGGCGGCGGCGGCGGAGGATGAGGAAGAGCTGTTGTCGAGAACTTCGAGGTAGCCGGAGTCACGAAGCCATGACTCGAAAGCTGGGTCCGGGACGCTAAGCGATAATGGATTCGAAGTGAATACTCTTCCCATCAACAATAATCACTCCTCCGATTTTGGATTCATGTATAAATATAGGTATTTTTACTTAAAAACTTTTTCAACAAGGGATAATTACACAAACATCCCTAAGGTTTATCATAATTTCACTCATATCGAAGTTTTGGACATATTAACACAAACATTACCTGACATTGAGAAATGTTGAACAAGCATCCCTTACCGTTAACTCCTAATAGTCAATGGTCGAAAGTGAAATATGACTAAAATACCTCTTAATTTCATTTTATAAAATTATAAAATAAAATAAAATAAATATTCATCTTCTTCATCCTGTTATTTATTTATTTATTATTATTTGGAGATGGAAATGTTTGATGAAGATTTTTTTTTTATAAGATGAAAACAAGGGGTAATTTAGTCTTTTTTTAAATTTTGACCATTGACTATTAAAAGTTAACAAGCAGAAAGTTAACGGTAGGAGACGTTTATTCAACATTTTGCTAAGGTCATGTGATGTTTGTGTCAATATGTACAAAATTGTCATATCTATATAATTATGCCAACCCTTACGGTATTTTAGACAGTTAACCCTTTCAACAATGATAATGGAGTTTCTAAAAAAAACAAGGGTTAATTGCAATAGTATAACCTAACTTTTGCAATTAAGGCTTAATATTCAACAAATGACAATAATTGCTGCAGCCCCCAAACCGTTAGTCAAAATCTGTTAGAGATAACAGTTGACTGAATTTTTAAGGATAAAATTGTCATTTTCAGTAGAAATATAATAACAAAATAATTATTAAAGTTTACTTAAAAAATAAAAACAAAAGAAAAAGCAAGAATCAAAAGAACAAAAAAAAAAAAACCTTTTCTAATTAAAAGTCTGATAATGATGATGGTAGTCCAAATCAAACCTAGAACAACGGTTGAGAGAGACTAGTGCCTTGTTCATGGTGCCCCTCAAATCCACCATCATCCGCCATTAAAGAACCAGACCCATCACCCAAATCAACAAAAACTTAAAAAAAAAATTATTCAAATCTTGTTAGGTCATTTAAATTCGATACGAATGTGACAGTGTTTTTTTTATTATAATTATTTACTTTTTTAAATTTGAAACTTAATTATTTAATCATTTAAAATTGATAATTTAAAAGGCAAAGGGCAATTAAGACTTTTTAAAATAAAGTGTAGGGGCGTTTCAGACTTTTTCCACCTAAAGGTTAGTCAACAATTAACTTGGATGAAAGTCAACGGTTAATAGGGGGTCTGCTGCAATGAAGGCTATTAGTTGAATATTAAGCTTTTTTTGGAAAACTTCAAGGTATGTTATTGCAATTAACCTAAAAAACAATGATAATGGAAATTTTCAATTTATTCCCTAACGTTTCACTTTTTTACTTTATCTTTCAATAATGTGCTCGTGGTCCCTATAAACTTGGCTGTGCACTCTCTCCAACTCCAAGTGCTTCCACCTCCTGAAGTCCAGAGGCAAGCAAATAAAAAAATGTATTCGTACAGTAATTTCTTCAAACACCTTCCGTACAGATTTTCGCGGTGCTTCAGTCACCCGGCACCGTACACTCTGCTTTCAAACGTGAGCTTGACACAGTACAAACCCACAAACTATTCAACACCCACTTCGATCTTCACTCCCTCCGCCTCCGCCTCCGCCTCCACGCACTCCATCAACTCTCCTTATCTATCTGTTCGCATTCTCTGTCAGAGACATGCCCTTGTCAGTTTCTCTTTTAAATGAATTGTTAAAACTACTTCTTGTGCTGTTAAGTTGTCTGACTAGAATTATTTTGTTTTTTGTGTGTGCATTATCAGGATATGTTCTCAGAAGCTCTTTTATGTTTCGGTGCATATTCTGCAAGCGTGGACAAAGAAGAAGAAGAATGTCAGAGTTCTGATGAGGTTCAACTATTTTTATATATAAAGATGTATATTGTGTATGCATTTAACTAGAATATAATGAGAAAATTTAGAAATAAGGAAGTAAATGAGTGTTATAGTGGAACCGTAATCACATGTAAAGAATTTTTCATCTAATCATTTTAAAGTGAGCTCTAAGTCCAGCCTTGTTAACCTGTTAGTGTGGATAATAATGTAACCAGATGGTCTCCGAACGCAGACATACATTGCATGTCTCTGTAGTTCCATGTAGCGTTGCATGACAAACCCAAATGCGAGTAGTGGAATTCATGTACTACTTGTTGAATTTCATGTCTTGTACAGATTCTTGATCGCAAATTTAACCTTAGGCTACTTTGGGTCCATCAATGTGGACTGGTGTAATTGTACTGATGCATCCATGATACTTGTTATTGGATTATTCGAATTGTACAACATATATTTATAGCCACATCTGCATCAAAGCATTGTTTCACTTCTGTGAATCAGCTCGTATATGCCAATTCACTGATGACTAGTTCATCTTATTGGAAACTTATTATGCAATCTTATATTCTGCTCCCAATTTTTTTGGAATTAATATCAAATTTAGTTCCCATGTCTCACATATGAAAATCCATTTTTTTTTTTGGACCAAAGGTACTAATAATGACAAATCACGACTAAAAGAACTAATATGCCATATGATTGGTTTATGTGGGGATATATATATTCTGATTTGGGTGGGAATTAGGTTATAAATGATTATTCTTCTACCAAAAAAGTTGAATAATTATTCAGTTCGCTAGCTAAAAAAGTTTATAAGAAATAGATATTTGTTTCAAAATTGTACTTATTAGTTTATTTTTTCTTGTAGACCTACATTGATTCCATATTTCCTGAAGGCGAAGATGTGAATGCATGCATATCACAGGCTGCCGATTCTATAGGCTTAAAAGAGATACCGACTTATGAAGTTAAAATGGGTGAGCAATATGACTGGATGAAGAAAACTCAGGTTTATTTGCTTTCCTGTTCTCTTTCTCTTGTAAAGGGTAATTAGTGTTTTTTTCAAGTTTTATAAGATTTGCTGTTGATTGTGTTGCTGCTTCTCTGCCTTGACCTCTCTTTATCAAAGTTTATTGTTGCTGTGAGGTTGATTAGTTCCTGTTTTTCGATATATTTATTGTCAATTGAAGCGGACATTTTCCTCTACATTTTCGCTTAATCAGTAGAAAGGCAAACTTACATTTATGTTGTCTGCATTTCAGAATTTTTTTTTCCTTTTTAATGTGTTGTGACTATTACAACTAAACTAATATAAAGTTCCATAATTCATGACTATGTTGATCCATAAATCTTTGTAGGATTGAACGGATCTGTATAAATTCTTGGCAGCGACCCAGTGAGGGTTCACATTTACAACTTTCCCATCTACTTTTTTTACTGCCTACTTATTTTTAATTCAAGTAGGAAGATAAAATGGAAAAAGATAAAAGAAGGGAAGTAAATCTTGATCTCAGAGAAAGCAAATGCCTCACCTGTGAATACATAATAAGCGGAAAATGCTATATTTGTATACAACTTAAGGTCCTTAAATTCAATCAATAATCCCAAGATATTGTCTCTCTTGGGAGTCCCCTTTGGTTACCATCTTGTCAAGCATATCAACAACATTAAGTTACACAAGTATCTACTTAATCAAGTGGTGCTACATGGATGATATGCAGATGAACCTGAAGACTTCTTGATAAAATATCTGAAAAATCCCTCTCTTTTGCTTAAAAGGGTTAAAACATTACAATAAAGAAATGAAAACTTTACCCCAACCTTAAACTCATTCTTTGCATTATGGAGATCATTAAACCTAAGGAAGCCATTTTGATCTCTTGTGTAATTTATTCAATACCCTGCTGTCTTGTATTTTTTGTGGGAAAGCTGTATTGCTATGATTTTGAGGCAGTGATAATGTTAAACATAAGAAACTGTTAGACTGACCTATAAGATTATGATGCCAGATTGCCAGTAATTCATCATCTCCTGGTCTTCTTGAATATACTAGTACTACGGCTTCATTTCAATACCATAATTTTTTTTTTCAGTTAGAACTTACTTTACCCAGTTTGATGATCATCTTTTTACATGAGCTGTATATGAATACCCATAAATGATAATATCAGAATTTATTTTCCTGTAAAAGAGGACATGGATAATTAAACCTTTTGCTCCCTACAAGTTCTGATGGTTAAACCTTGCTGATAAATTCTGATTCTGATTATTTTATTGATTAAGTGATTTGAATATGTTTTTTTTTTTTTCCACCTGTTGCAGGAGTCATTTCATGCTGTTGAGGTTACAGAAGGACTATGGATTGTGCCTGAATGGCAAACTCCCCGAGTATGATTATCTCACTTTCTTTTTGAAGGTTTTGTAGCATTGTTCACTGTATATAGAAACTCTCTTCTACATTGCTTCTACAAAGTCTTATCGTAAGCATAATGTTTGTGAGCCTTTGAATTTGGAGTATCCAGAGTATAACTGGATCCTCCACCTAGCAGCAGAAGCTTTTGGATTAGATTTATCTAATATATTTTTTTAAAGTATCTTACATTTACTTGAGTGATTGATTTTATGTTATGGTTGGCTCATTTACCTAATGGTTGAAGCTTTTGTGTTGTATTTATTTAACATACTACTAAAGTATCCTACATTCACATGTGTGATTGATATGACTGATTATATTATTATGGTTGGATCCACCTAATGGTTGAAGCTTTTGGGTTGGATGTGTTTAACATTCTACTAAGGCGAGTCTTTGGAATACATGCACTTAAGCACACCCTTTATGAATCCAAGTTCCAAGCCGAAATGGTCTTCATATTTACTTTATATAACCAATTACAAAGAAGGATCTGAACTTTCAATTATTGCTAATACATGAGTATAATGATTTGTGCTACTGTTACAGAATGTTCAAGCGACAAATATAATTTTGAATCCTAGACTGTCATTTGGAACTGGGGAGCATCCTACTACTAAGTTATGTTTACTGTTGCTTCAAGGCCTAATAAAAGGAGGAGAACTCTTCTTGGACTACGGCACAGGTTCTGGCATTCTTGCAATTGCAGCAATTAAGGTAATCAACTCTTGATTTTTATTAATTATTATTATTATTATTTTCGTTGTGCACCTTTAATTTCAAACTAAAGTAGAACCTCATTGACTGAAGCTACTTGTAAGCATTCTAGATAGTTGGTTTGGTCTTGTATATATCATATGCTACAGTTTAATATATGAAAACATTCACCCATTTTGAGTTAAAATCTTTGTGTGTTGAGCTATTAAATTTCCCTCTCCCTTGTAAATTCTTCAACTTCTCTTTTGAAAGCTTTGGTGCTTTTCCAAATATATTGTTTTCCATCTGGGGAACTCTGAAATCCATATCACCTTGGAATGAATGATTTTTTATATTAAGCCGATGAAAATGTTTAACTAAATTGTTTTATATGATGCTCCATATAAACTGAAAATTGCCAGAAATATCAATACAGGTGCAGTGTAGTAACGGTAACCAGATGAGCTATCTAAAATATAAGTTTGTTAATCCCTATCCTGTTGGATGATCTTAAGTGGAATTTTTTAATTTTATTCTGAATAGTTCAATTAATCGTCTATGTTATGCTATGGGTATCTGGATTCTGAATTATTGCTTTCCTTTATGTTCTAATATGCGGAGCCTACGATCCCAATTAATATTTCATTCTGTGTATATCTTAAGTTCTTCTCATTGCTCAAAATGTTTTCCTTGTCCATAATACTTTTCAATGCCATGTTCCAGAATGAATAATTTTATAAACGCCACCTGATTCTTGATTTTCGACTTCCATTCACAATCAATATGTAGTTTGGTGCTGCCTCATCTGTTGGAGTTGATATAGACCCCCAAGCAATAACCTCCGCACGTCATAATGCTGCTCTTAACAACATAGGAACTGAGGTTTTGAAACTACACCTAGTGCCTGACCAAACCTGCCCTTCCTCCATGAATGAAAGAGCAGATGGAGTTGCTGAAGATCAGAACTCTAATCAAACGGGACTCGTCTCTGAAATAGATAAGTGTGATGTGGTTATTGCAAATATACTTCTAAATCCTTTATTGGATCTAGCAGATCAAATTGTTTCCTATGCTAAGCCTGGAGCAACAGTTGCCGTCTCTGGTATCCTATCGGAACAGGTATCTTCTTAGCCAAGGTGATTAATTATAGTAAATTTTGGTCCTAGGAGGGGCAGTCCATTTAATAGTTATTTTTATTCTTCAATGTTCAAACTCTATTGTCCAAATTCCAAATTCTTTACATGCTGCAACAAAGTTTTGTGGGATCAGTTGTACTTATTTTACTTGTCTTTCCTTTTATGCAGATTCCATATATCATTGAACGATATTCACAATTTCTGGAAGGCATATCAGTGTCAGAGATGGACGACTGGGCCTGTGTAAGTGGTACAAAGAAAACAAATCTTACTGATTGTTGAATTACCTCCATTTCTGGAAGGCATGCATCAGTGTCAGAGATGAGATATGTGAAAAGTCATGGACTGATGAAGAGCTTGTGAAAACAAATCGGCGATGTTTGCCATCAAGCTTGTGGTTTTTGACAGAAATGTAGAAGATGAGTTGCTATTGAGCATCAGAAGCCAAAAATATTGTGCAGTTTGTGTAATATTTTACAAGGCAGCGGCTTTTCTATGTTTTATGTCCGGCTGGAATGGCTTATAACTTGACTGACAATTCAATGATGAACAATGTGGTAGTCTGGGGAGTGAGTGATAATCCATCCATCAAACTTAGCTATATTTTCCTCTGGAGGTTTAACTATTCGTATTATTTACAAAGATTTCAAGGCCTCTAATGTATTGCTTGATCGGTAATTATATTCCTACTGAATTTGGAAATGTAATACTAGTCATTATTGTTTTAAGAATTGAAGCAATTTCACTATTAAGATATTCTTTTTTTGTTTTGTTTTGTTTTTTTTTATGTATTACATTAATCCGGGGTTTTTTCGGGAAGGGAGAGGATTCGAACTCATAACCTTATGGTTTGGGTGTGAGGGGTTTACCACCGGACCAACCTCACTATTAAGATATATTTACGCGTGTTGTGCTTATTGTTGATTTTGGAGGCCATTGACTGATTAATCTTGAAGAGGTCACATTTGTTGATTTTGGCAGTTGACTTGATACATAGAAAATTAAAAGAAGTGATAAAACCTTATATTAAAACAGTATTCTGACATTATCATCAATATTTCTGTTACTGTTCTTCAGACATCATCAAAGAGTAGCAGAAACTTGACATGGGTTCTCACCGGAGATCTTTCTTTACAGAGCTTAATCCTAGCAGCTGCACCACCAGTAAAGGTATTAATATATATGCTTATCCATCTTAATTTCCTGTTTGATTATCATTACAGGATTCTTTCAAATTTATTTAGATCTTTGTACATCTAGTAATCATAGCAGTAACATAGAATTTCCAGCCAGTTGCAGCAGTGAAGTGGTTCATGAGGAGGAAAATCCAATGGCACAGATGTGGTGAACACCAAGTTTGAAAGAGTTAAGTTTTAAAGATTTGAAAATTGCATCTATGAATTTCAGTCCTGATAGCTTGTTAGGTGAGGGAGGTTTTTGGAGAGTTTATGAAGGTTGGGTTGATGAGAAAACACTAGCTCCTTCTACAAGGGGAATTGGGATGGCAGTTGCTATAAAGGTATTTCAACCTAGTTCAAATCAACAAGTTTTTCAAGAATGGCAGGTATTCATTTTCAACTAATCAACTCTATTATCAATTCAAAGTTAGATTTTTGAATCACATGTAGAAAAAAGCAAGTGTAAAAGAACAAAAATTGAAAGAAAGAAAGACAAAAAAAAAAAAAAAGTGCTAGTATTATTTAGGTAGTTTTCTCTAAACAACAGTATTCCTTGTTGAGCAGTCAGAAGTGAACATTCTGGGAAGGCATTATCATCCCAACATTATTAGCCTATTTGGATATTGTTGGGAGGATGAAAAGCTGGTCCTTGTATATGAATTCATGCAGAGGGGAAGCTTGGCGGATCATCTTTTTCGAAGTAAGAAATAAAAGAATGGAAACCCTAAGGCCATTTCCAACCACAGCGGCAATCTCCATTTTGTTGCAATTTTCATCTCCAACCATGCGCCAATCTCTTGCACTACTTTGCCTCCAACAAGGGTGTTGCGCCAGATCAGGTGCAGCACTGTAGATCTGGCGCAACACCTATCTTTATTTTTTTTATTTTTTTCATTCTTTTTGATTAGCTGAGAGGGAATATGTAAGAGAATATTCTTTTTAGAATAAGATTTGGTGCAATGGGTTAGAGATGGTCTAAAGGCAAAAAAAAAAAAAGCTCAGTCGTTGATACTTTGTATTGATTGTTGTGACTGTTTGATTATTCAGGAGCTGCCATATCATTATCTTGGGATATACGGCTAAAAATTGCCATTGGAGCGGGTTGAGGTTTGAGTGTTTTACATACTTTAGAGAAGAAAATCATTTATAGAGATTTCAATGCCTCCATTATATTACTTGACAAGGTTGGTTTCTTATCAAAAGTGGAAAAATAAGGCAACTGAAAACCTCTTTAAAAAGGCTTGGAATGAATATGTTAACATTGCATTATTGTCCCTTCACTTATTTTGTATCACAGAACTACAACGCAAAATTATCAGATTTTGGCTCGGTGATGTTGGGGCCTTCTAAAGAAGAGGTACCTGTCTCAACTGGTTTTGCAACATGCACAATTGGTTATATTGCTCCAGAGTACATTACAACAGGTAATTATATCTTTACTGAATTCGGAAACATGATACAAGTCCAGTTTAGGAATGTATTATTCGGTTAAATTAATCACATAACATGTTATTTCATCGTTGTATAACAGGTGATTTATACCTGAAGAGTGATGTGTATGGCTTTGATGTTGTGCTGCTTGAATTGTTGATGGGTTTAAGGGTAACTGATCCAGAACACCCTCGCGGGGAGCAAAATTTGGTTGATTGGTTGAAGCCAATTCTCTCTCAGGAAACGGAGCTGAAAACCATAATGGATGTGCAGATGGAGGGCCAATATTCGTCTGAGGCAGCATTACAAGCAGCACAACTTAGTCTGAGGTGTCTTGAGTTGGATCCTCAAAGCCGCCCCTCCATGAAAGAAGTTATGGAGGTGTTGAAAGAGATTGAAGCCTTGGCCAGTCCTTCAATTTAATTATAACATTAGTGGTATATATGGTGTTCTTGCAACAATAGGTCGTTTACTGTGGTGCTCTACTAAATTATGTCTTTTTGGCTGATGTTGCAAATTTCAAAAACAATAGTTATAAGTTAGAATATATCAAAAAAGAGGTAGAGGCGTAGAGCAACATATGAATGCACATGTAAATTAACATATCCCAACAAGGGTCCCCTCCCTATTCTTAGAGTCTTCAACTTCATTGATATGTACATCAAGTGCAAAAAACCGGTAAACCAAACCAATCCAATCAGTTTTTTTCGGTTTTATATTGTTGCCGGTTCATATTTTGAAAAATCGACTCGAGATCCAACATAAAAAAAAAAGGTAAATTGTACAAACTTACCTTCAGGTATGGTCAAAAGGTTTAATATTCAACATTTTACCTTAATTACACAAATATACCCCAAGGTTAGTCAACTGTCGTTAAAGATAACAGTTGACCAAATTTTTTAGATGAAAAATCCAAATTGCCTCTACTGAAAAAGCTTAAAAGAGAGAGGAAGGGGATGATAAACGGTTCAGATTTTCAATTAATAAAAAGCAAACAAAATTAAAAATAAATAAAAAGCAAAAGAAAAAATTATTAAAAAACAAAGCAACATTCCCTTCCAAACCATTGAACTTAAAAAAAAAACAAAAAAAAGAAGTTAATTTTATATTCATTAAAAATCTGGATTGTTCCTTTTTTAAACTTTACATCTGGACCGTTCATCATTCTCACCCTCTCTCTTTTAAGCTTTTTAAGTAGGGGCAATTTGGACTTTTTATCCTAAAAATCTGGTCAACCGTTATATTTAACGGTTGTTGACTTAGGGTATGTTTGTATGATTAAAGCTAATGGTTAAATATTAAACATTTGGGTCATACCTCAGGGGAAGTTTGTGCAATTTGCCCTTTAAAAAAATTGAGTTTATTTTCTTACCACCATTTGCTTTACACCCAAACCCTGGATTTTCTCTCAAAACACTTATCGCCGCTCGTCTCCGGTAACTCGTCCTCCGCCGCTCGTCTCCCGTCGTTCTTCCTCTGACGCTCGTTCTCTGCTCGCGTGCGCCACCGCTGCTCTAATCTCCCTCTTCAGGTATGGCCATTTTGATTTGTTCATTTTAAACCAGCTTTTTATTTGTTTTTAATTTTCTTCACTCTACTCTTCAATGGGTTGTTGATGATGATGATAAAGTTGGATAAACATAAACTAAAAAGCTTTATATAATAAACACACAAAATCATAATTAATTTATACATCATACATGTGTTTTTTTTTTTTTTTCTCTTGTTGTTACCAGATGATTCTGCTGTTTGTTTCAGACTTTTTTTTTTTGTTCATGATTCAATCTTTGAAAGCTCTGTTTTTTATACGTAGAAATCGAGATCAAATTCTCTGTTTTTTTTTCTTAAAATCAAGACTACTCTATTAATCTATTTAGTTAGAGTGTGTTGAAGATACAATCTTGAATACTAATTTCTTAAATTTGAAAATAGTAAAAAAGTTTCTAAATTAGATGGTAAACTTTTTGTTATATCTTGGATTGTGAAAACAGTTTTGTACAATCTTGATTGTTACTGGGAATAGATAAATGTGTTACAGAATTTATTATTATAATGATCTATTAATCTCATCTAATCAATTACATAGTATGTTAATGAGTTTCTCTTTGATCTTCTTTTTTATATAGTAAACACACACAGTAATGGGTCATATTCTAATATACCACAAGTTTATTAGTTCTGGATCTAATTTTTTCGATGCCTGAATGTTCTAGGTGACTTGGATTGTTAAACTAAAATGGTGTCATTGAGTTTAGCAGCGCCCACAAGGACTGAGATATTAGGTCTATACCGGTCTCTGCTACGCACGGCGCGTGACTTCTGCGACTACAACATCCGAGAGTACACGAAGCGCCGCACCGTTGACGGATTTCGCCAGAACCAGAACCTGACCAACCCGGATTCAATTATCTCTGCGTACAGGGAGGGTAAGAATCAGTTAGCATTGGCTAAACGACAGAGCGTGGTGTACTCTCTCTATGCACCCAAAGTGAAGAGCGTCATGGAACTGGATGCTGCTAATGCTATTACTACTAATAGTAGCTATTAGGAGCTATCGGATGACTCTAGACGCTTGAATGGTATTTTTGTTTCTTTGTGATTGATTAATACAACTAAAGTTGTTATCTTTTCTAATATGAGTTTGAAGTTTTGAATACATTGCTTGTTGTGGTGTTGCTTTGATTGTACCTGTTTCGTAACTTTGAATCTTGTGAGTGCTGTTTGTGGAAATCAGTCATATTGTTGTGAGTCGGTTTTCAAGGGAATAGCTTGAGTATTTTGATGAGATAAATAGTGGCAAATCCAAAGGTTATTGCTGAGTTGAATTCTAGGGTTTTGATGCACAGAGAGATGATTGATCTTGTTTTTAAAGGACAAGCTTGCGCCATTGTGGCTGTTGTTCGAATAGAAGCTCCATATGCTTCAATGTTTATGGAATCACGGTTTGTGGCATTCTTCAATGTTCTTTCATTTACCAAAACCTTTGTTAACAACTTCAGGAACTTAAGATTTTGGACAAGGTGGTGGGAGTCGAATTGTGCTTGTTTGAACTTTATTTTAATTTTTTTCCGGATAAAGTCTTTGAACACAATGTTCCAAAAAACAGAACCGATGGGTTTTGGGTATTACTTATTATATAGATTGACCATCTAGGATTATATAATATATTGGTGTCTGCAGAACTGAGTGTCATTGCCATTCTCATATACTGAGATGTCTGGACCAGCCCTTTACATGTTGCAACAAAGTTTTCTGGGATCAATTGTAATGTCTTTCCTTTTACGCAGACAGCAGACTCCATATATCTTTGATTGATATTCACAGTTTCAGGAAGGCATATCAGTCAGTGTCAGAGATGGATGACTTGACCATCAAGATTCAACTTTCAAGCTTGTGGTTTGTGACAGAAATCTGGAAGATGAGTTGCTATTCAGCATCAGAACCCAAAAGTATTGTGCGGTTGGTGTAATATTTTTTCAAGGCAGCAGCTTTTCCATATTTTCCGTATTTTAGCTATAGCCCCAGCTAGAATGGCTTATAAATTGACTGACAATTCAAGGATTTGTATCCAGAAAATAATCAGACTATTGTATGGAATTCAAGTATAAATGTTCTGGAATGTTATGTCAAATTGGCATAGTTGAGCAAATATTATACGAATTTGGATCCTCTATTGATCTTTTTTCTAATCTCATCTAATCTCATGGATCATAAGTATTGTAATGGATGTGTAGTTAAGATATGATTGGTTTTCATAACCACTTTATCAACAACCAATTACATGATTTAAAAAAGTCAGGAAAAAGATCCAATCAGCAAATAATCCAAATCCATATCATACACCTAAACGACCCTAACAACTTATGAATCCAGTTTTACAAGGGATATCTTGCCATCTATTTATTTGGCTGTTAAAGCTACACATTCTTTACCATACAATAATACAACTTCAAGAGGAAATGTATGCAATGAATGATAAGAAAAAGAACCCTTTTTCTTTTTCTTTTTCTTTTTGGCTGAGATTCAAAATTTCAAAAACAATAGTACAATAAGTTAGAATATACCAAAAAGGAGGTACAGAAACATGAATGCACATTGTTTATATGCAATAGAAAGTGTAAAAAACAAAACCACCAATAGACAAAGCCCAGTCTTTCCATTATGTAGTAAATAATATATCAGGTTCTCTATAAGAGGTCAATCTGTGATCTCATTCTTCCGTAGTTAAAATGATCGAATCTGTGGTCGTTAAGCTCAAAAAATGGTGCCCATTTGAACCAAAATCAGAGGTTACACATCACCGCTTGAACGTCCTTCGAGCCAATGCAGGGGCTTTCTTAGGAATGTAGACCTTGTAGCTTACCTGGCACATTTATGGTTAAATGTTACATACAATAATATTGACATCTTATATTAGTTTAGTGACAAAGGTATAATGACTATGAAAACATAAACACCCACCTCTACCAATTCACCACCCCGCATCACAGTCATAGTCTTTTGCTGAAACTGTGAATCTTCCGTGGCTTCATCTTGCGGTTTATTTGAATTAACACCTCCTGAAATAGACTTCGGACAAGTTGAAAGATCATTAGAAGCAGAGGCATTATTATCTTCTTCACCATTACTATTGCCAGGAAGCGAGATTGTAGTTCGTGCAGTTTCTACCACACTGTTGGAGGTCACAGATTTTGCTTGAGGAGGATCCTGCAACTCCACTACATGCTTCTTGTTGGTGTAAGGATTCGATGATTCTTTCCTTGATGATAATGAAACCCACCTTGGTTTACTAGACACGGATTTGACAGTCACACTAACATTCTCGTTGGGGTTACTAGCAAGCGCCGCCTGATCTGGTGGATGCACAGCATCGTCCTTGGTGGATAAAGATCCTTTGTTATCATCATTCATACCAAAGATCTTCTCATGTGCAAAAGTGGAAACTTTTTTCACTGCAGGAGTAGTGTTCTTTTCTGCTAGGCTTCCACCTATAGGATCAGCTCCCTTTGGAGATTTATGTTGGTACAATTCAGCCTTTGTGGCCATTGGTGTCTTCGCATCACATTCATTTGGGTCTTTCTGATTGACAGGAGGAGCCTTTGCATCCACTTGGGTTACCTTTCGGAATGACCTCAGATTTTCCAAAGCCTTTTGTCTCAAAACTGTTTCCAAATCATAACTCCTAGGACTATCAACACCACCAGAATCCTCATTGTTTGTTTCCTCTACAGCATTGTTCATCCCAATTCCACATCGACCAGGACTACTTCTATCGTACTGGCCCTCACTCTCCTTGTCACTTTCCGAGACATTACCAGTTCTCATGTTAGAAATTAAAGGTTCCTCTATCTTTTCATCTTCTGCACACCTCTTCGTCTCTGATGCAACATGTGAATTATTATTAACTAAATCCCTCTTACTCACCCCGTCATTACTATCATTGCTTCTACAAGGAGGGCAATCGTTGTAATCATATACAATCTCTTCTTTATGCTTGTCTTCATACATCCCTCCGTCTTCCCTTCCCTCTCTTAACACAGTGATAACTGATTTCAGCCGCCATGGTTTGACCTCACCTGTCAATTCCTCCTCGCTCCTATAACCACTGCTTTCACTACGACGACTGTATGCAGACCTACTCCTTGACCTAGATCTCCTTTTACTTCCACTTTTAACCTCCTCCAATCGACTCCTATCTTTCGATTCTTTCCTATCAAACCTGTTTCTGTTCTTCTCAACTTCACTCTCACCGCTGCTCCCACTTCCACCATCACAAGTAGAGCAACTCCTACTTGCAGAACTAACACTCATCTCTATCTTAGACTTCTTTTTCTTCTGCTTCGACGTCTTCTTCTTCTTCTTCCTTTTATCGGTTTTCTTCCCCACCTGTAAATCATCGGTTTTCTTTGACCCTTTTCGCTTTTTAACAGGGCGAGATTCCTCAGCACTTTCTCGACTAGAGGACCTTCTTCGAGCTCTCTTCCTCTTGATTTTCACATCTTTTCGCATTCTAGACCGAGACCTTTTACTTCTAGAACCATCCTCAGAACTAGAGGATGAAACAGATACTAAACTCCTTGAATCATCACTATCGCGTGAATAAGAAACAGAATCATCACGACGGCGAAGCTTCTTAAACTTATTACTCCTCCGCGTCTTACTCTTACTCCTCTTCCTTGTTCGAGCCTAACATGTAAATAAACACAGCAGTTTATATCAAAATCAACCAAACAGTTCAATCAATCACAGTCTTTTCTCAGCAAACAAAAAGAGCATTGCATCTCTTAAGATAAAAATTAAACCTTTAAATAGAAATTCAATCTTTTATGATTCAAGAAATAAAACCCACCACCAAACTGTGCTACATTGAATTGTTTAACCAAAAACAAAAAACAAAAACAATAAATCTTCTTGACATTCAAATACAAATCAAAAAGTAATTAAAAAAAAAAAAAACTTTCTCAGCAACCAAACAAAGGGTAGATGAATAATTAATGACTCAACATAATAAAACGGAAAATAAGAGAAAGTACCAGAGAAGAAACCCTGGATCGTTTCTTCTTAATTGAAGAAGATGACTTTCCCATTAGTGAATCTCTCTATTTTCTCTTCTGTGCCTGCAACAACCACAATTAATCCAAAAAAGCCAATTGAAAAAAGCAAGAGCGTTACCGGGTAAGAAAGATAAAACAGGAATTGAAAGAAAAATAATAAAAAGTTTTCTTTTTTCCTCTCGGAGAGAAGCAGAATCCAGAAACAGTCGTGGCGTGCCAAACATTTGATATAACTTAGATGTGTGTAACACACCCCACGTGTGTTCTTGTTGTTAATTGTCAAACGATGTCGTTTCATGGCAACTTCCGGGTCAAATATAAAATGGATTCATATTGTATTTAACATTAACATTATTAATAGGTTAATTTGATATTGTATCATTAAATTATATGGCAGATTGCTCAATTTATGTATAGTAATTTGTTTCACATTAATTTTTTTTTTCTTAACATCAACAAGTATATTAATAGCTATTCAATATATATATATATATATATACAGAAATTCTATTTTCAGTTCGAAATGATAAAAGTTATATCAGTTCCTTGCATGTGGGCCATTGGATTTAAATACTTTGATTTGACTGTATGCACTTGTCAGTCAAAGTATTTAAATCCAGTGACCCACATGCAAGGAACTGATATAACTTTTGTCAGTTCGAACTGATAATAGAATTTCTGTATATATATATATATATATATATACAAAAATTCGATTATCAGTTCGAACTGACAAAAGTTATATCAGTTCCTTGCATGTGGGTCACTGGATTTAAATACTTTGACTTGGCTGTATGCACTTGTCAGTCAAAGTATTTAAATCTAGTGACCCACATACAAGGAACTGATATAACTTTTGTCAGTTCGAACTGATAATACAAAGACTGTATATATATATATATATAAATGGCAAAAGCACTTGAATTAATAGGTATTTAAAAAAAAAAAAAAAAAAAAAAAATTGGGTAGCATCCACGGATTTTGTTAAAATCCAAACTTTGGATCATTAAAAGTTGGCTTGGTGATAATGGACCTTTAAGGGCCTGTTTGATTTTTTCATTGAACACTTAATGACATTTAATGTGTGTCATTAAGTTATTTCGTTTGATTTTTTAAGTTATAGAACAATAGCTCCTAAAAGTCTAAAACCACTTTTTATAAAAGTGAATTTTTTTCACTTTTCACTTTAATAAAAAATAACTGAAATATATCAATTTATTATTTCTAAATTTATTCTTACAAATCTTATTTATTTCCAGTTGTCTCTTCTCTCACACCCGTTAATCATATTAATATTTTTTTTCTTCTCACTATTTAAAAAACTTTAGCAGCCACTTTAAAAAATATATAAATTTTTTTGATAGAGATATAGATTTCATTATAAATTTGTTATTATATTAATATTCTACATATATAGTACAAATATTGTACAGATTATTAGTGGTTGACTCTAATGCTGTAAAAGGGTGCTAGCCCGGCCCATTTAGGCTTGGCACTCCAAGCCCATTTTCCTAAACGGAACAGGCCTGGCACAGCAAGTGACTTACCTTGCCAAGCCCGGCCCGTTTAGGAAAACGGGGGCACGGCACAACTCGTGTGCCAGTTTAGGAGGGCCTAAAAGGGCAAGCCCCCAAGCCCATATTGGACCGTTGGATTCCAAAATAAATAAATAAATAATAATAATAATAATTCGGCATGCCCAACGGTCGGCACACCCCACATGCGTGCCGGGCCGGGCCAGGCCAGCACGGCATGCCCCGACCTAAGGCTTGACACGGCACATGCATGGGGGCCGTGCCTGGCACAGCCTGCCATCCTTGGAGGGCTAGCTGGGCCGGGCACGCCAGGTTCAACCCATATTGACACCATTAGCTGACTCTAATCTATTGTCATTTCTTAAACTAAACTTCAATTTACTTATTCAATTTTATACTCTAAGGGTTATATTTTATATGGTAATTTTGTTTTTATAAATTTGTTATTATATTATTAAATTATTGTTGGGGTATTATCACTAAAGTCCCTACTTTTTCATGAATTGTCACATTTTTAAACGTCTTTACTCTATTAGTCACTTTAGTCCCTTGTTTTTTCAAAATACATCACTTTAGTCTATTTGACAAAAAAAAAAAAAAAAACCAACAGTCAACTATAACAGAATGTGTAAAAATACAATTTTACCCTTTATTGTTATTTTTAAAAAAATTTCTTTTAGTCCCTTTAGCTTCAATAATAGCGGGTTAACCTCTGAAAAAAAATTAAAACACCTTCAACAGGAATCGAACCTTCAACCTTAAGATTAAAAACCATAAGCTTTAACCAACTGAGCTACTCTAACTCATTGTTAAAGGTTTGTTGATTTAAATGAATATATAGTTATATAATCTGTTTAAACTAATTTAAATATGTTTATATAATTTAAAATAAACTCATATTTAATAATAATATATAAAAACATATTTATGAAAATAACAAAACAAAATGAAACCTAGAAAATCCAGAAAATCAAAGCCCGTAAATTTCTTTCTTTCTTTCTTTTTTTGGATTTTTTTCCTTTTCAAAAAAATATTTTAATTCAATATGATAAAAAATAAAAAAAATTAAAAATTAAAAAAAAACCCAGAAAATCAAATCCCAAAAATTGGAAAGGGAAAAAATCAACAATAAATAAATAAAATAAATAAACTCATATTTAATAATAATATATAAAAACATATTTATGAAAAATAAAACAAAATGAAACCTAAAAAAATCCAGAAAATCAAAGCCCGTAAATTTCTTTCTTTCTTTCTTTTTTAGGAAATTTTTCCTTTGCAAAAAATTAATTATTTCAATTTGATAAAAAAAAAAATTTTAAAAATTAAAAAAAAAAAAAAAACCCTAGAAACCCAGAAAATCAAATCCCATAAATCGAAAAGGGAAACAAATCAACAAAAATAATAATAATAATAAATAAAATCATATTTATATAATTTAAAATAAACTCATATTATATTAAAACATATTTATGAAAATGAAAAAGAAAATAACAAAACAAAATGAAACCCGGAAAATCCAGAAAATTAAAGCCCATAAATATTTCTTTTTTTTTTCTTTTCAAAAAATATATTATTTCAATTTGATAAAAAAAAAAAAAAAAAACCATAAATCAAATCCCATAAATTGAAAAGGGATCAATTTCCTTTTTTTTCTTTTTTTTTTTTTCCTTTTTTTTCCTTTTGTTTTGTTATTTTCTTTTTTATTTTCATAAATATGTTTTTATATATTATTATTATATATGAGTTTATTTTATTATATTTTATTTTTTGTTGATTTGTTTCCCTTTTTAATTTATGGGATTTGATTTTCTAGGTTTTTTTTTTTATCAAATTGAAATAATATTTTTTTTTTAAAAGAAAAAAATCCAAAAAAAGAAAGAAAAAAAAAATTACGGGCTTTGATTTTCTGAATTTTATAGGTTTCATTTTTTTTGTTATTTTCTTTTTCATTTTCATAAATATGTTTTTATATATTATTATGAAATATAAGTTTATTTTAAATTATATACATGGATTTAAATTAGTTTAAACAAATTATATAACTGTATATTCATTTAAATCAACAAACCTTCAACAATGAGCTAGAGTAGTTCAATTGGTTAAAGCTTGTGGCTAAAACAAACAAACATGTTTTTCGGTTTCAATTACTATTCAATCTTCAATATAATTCAGCAATGTTCAATCAAATGCAATCTAAGTCTATCAATATCAAAGATTTGAATCCCGCAATGCATTTGATATGTCAAAAGACAAAATTTTAACAGGTAAAAATTGTTTGACCAAATTTTAAAGTACTTCTCATCAATCAAGATTCAACTCTTAAGATTTTGACAGATGAATTTCTGTTATATTTCAAGTGTAGGTACCAAACAAGAAACAAGGACTCTGATAACTCTATTTATTTCGAATAGCACTTGGCGGTTTTGATAAATTCAATTCGTAGGTTAGAGGGTCTGTCGAGACTTGATTAACAAATATTTACAATAATAAGGTTTGAACATTAACAGTGGAGCTTTATTATAAAGTCTCCAACCAGCAACCACCGGTCCACCAGGGCAAATAACCCTTGATAGGATGTCTAGCATTACTCGTTATCAATCGACTCTATAACATTACCCGTTCAATAATTTTAACTCTTATTTTTAGATATCCAGCAATAAAATATAGTCTGATTAATTACATTTTCAATAGCTATTACAGAATATAATATACATAGAATCACCTTCAATAATCAGAATTCTTGAACATCAATTCCAACAAAACCATATCAGCAGTCAAAACTGAAATCTTCATATACTGCATTAAAACTAAAACATGATGAACCTCAAAATTTTCATTCTCTTTTTACAAATTTACTTCAGAGAAGTGTGAAAATGCAAATTGAAATTGCCACATAGGATTTATATATTATATAGGCAAACGATTCTCCCGCGAAAGACGATGAGAATTGAAACGGTTTCAAATTATATAAGGCGAAATCTCACTTATTCACCAAAGAATGTCATGATCTCAACTGAAAATTTTGCCTAAAATCCAGAACTGCATATGGATCACTATTTATCAAGATGATCTTCTCTGGCAAGTATAAATTATCTTCTTCCTGCAAAATGTATCAAAGAAGCTAATCAGTTTTTCGAAATTTGTAGCGACAATTCTTTTCAATATCATCGATATTGATAGTCAATTTAGCAGTGTATACTACCCAAATATGTATACGTGCACTATCCAAAAATTTTCTTCCCGGTTAATAAAACTGACCGACAACATTTAGAGGATTGGATAACCATACTAATCCAAGTGTTTGTATCAAAATTAGACTTGCTGGTTCTTGTGAGTCGAATCAATTCAGAAAATCTTTTGTATAACAAATTTTGGGTTCCAACTTGTAATCGATTAAAAAACAAACCTCATAAAATGCATTCTCCAGCAATAAATAGCTTAGGAACTTTTTCCTGCTTCTTCATCATGTTTTCTCCATGGATTTAGAGCTTCTTTGACAGCCAGAGCTTCCGGAGAAGTTTCCCAAGCCCTCTTCTCGGACTCCAGAACAGTTACTTTGTCATCTGAAGGTTATGAAATCAAACACATAAGCCAGAGATCAATTAAGATCAGTTAATTAATAAAATGCTCTAGATAAAACGTGACACAAAAGTGAGACCAAACAGCCATGGTCAAGCATTTGACATTTTGATGACGATAACCATAATGATGATACTGATGATGAGCATATACCTCATCTGAAATCTTTCACTTTAACAAAGGTGATCTGGATTTAATGAAAAAGAATGGTAATTCCAGACCAAATCCTTCTTGATCAATCTTATAGACACCGATTAAATGACCCTCACATACCAAACTACAATGTCAGGTGGGTCAGTGCACCAAAAATTTAGATATTCAAAATAAAAAACAACCATTTTATAGATTTGATGTACCATCCTCTTACCAAAAGTTGAAAGTAACAATAACATATCCATAACTTTGATTTTGATAAGACAATGTCTACCAATGTAACTCACCCGCAACGGAAAAATATAATGCAAGAAGCTTAGACATTCAGGCAAAACAAAGAGTAAACAATAAAATTTTCAGCTTCATTTGCTTTACCTTCTTTCATTTTCATGGGGGCCAAAAAGATAGAGCTAAGATGTAAGGAAACCTACTTCTCTGTTATCAGCGCAGACAAATGACTGCTTTCTATAGAAATCAATGCAGTGTACTCCTCACCATTAATTAATCTCTTTAGGTGCATGAAATTGTGTTATATCATTGGACATTCAACTTTCTTCTTTCAAACTAAAAAAATCAACTCACCAACACAAAGTTGGACAACAGCAAAAATCAATCAGAACAACACTAACAACGCAATTGAACATAAAAAAGATTTGAACTTTAAACATTTATAGATAAAATGAAAAGACAAAGTTGAAGAACAAGCAAAATAAACGAAAGGGTAAGATTGAAAATAGAGAGAGAGAATGGAGGGTTCTCACACAGAAGCCGGTTTTGATCATGAAAAACTCCATGGAACCTCCAACCAGAGCTGACCCAACAGCGATCTTCAAGTACCAATCTAAGAACTTCATACCTATTATCTTCAGAGGAGCTTTTGGAATCTCACAGCTGCAAAAATTCCGGTGAACAACATGAGCTACATATAGCACAATTCAAACTTCAAATCCAAAAACTTATTTACAAGTAGAGACAACATATTTCCATGTCACACAAAACCATTAAAGTAAGCTATAGAATAAGACATTGACTGTAGTTTGCAATTTTCATTTGTGCAATCTCTATGGTTTCACATGAAGTATTGGAACTCAAATAAATGTCAATCAAAAAGCATTTATATTATTAGTCTCTACAATAAGGCATCCATTCATGCAAAACATTTAACAGATGTATTTTTGAAAGAATAAAAAAATTCCCCACAAAGAAAAGAATCAATATTGTTCACAGAAAACCCAAACTCAACAAAAAAACGAACCCAAAACCAAATATTTTGCCATAGACAGAAGAGTTAACAAGAAGCCCCAAACTTTTAAAAGATCAAACCATGTTTTCAAAGAACAAAATCGAACTAAAAAGAAACACTAAAACCAATTCATTAGAAATAAAAAACAATTCGTGTTTCAGATACATACCTTATGACCAGAAAATCTCACTCTCTTTAACAAATACAAATTGATTTCAAAGTCAGGGATGGAAGAATGGATACCGATGACTGATGAGTAGGTTCTATTTTTATGGGAAACTTGCACAAACTTCCCATGAGGTTAACCAATATTGCACTCAGATGTAACTTTTGCTAAAATTACACATACTTCCCCTGCTTTTCATGAACTAATTGTTTGACTAATCTTAAATTTTAAATTGACTAAATTACCCTTGAATTAATTATTTTATTATAATAATTATTATATTTGAGGGTTTTATTATAATAAAATTAATTAACCAACCATTTTTTTATTTAAACGGTTAGAGATTTTATTATAAATAGAACCTAATTAATTAACTAACCAATTTTTTTTTAAAAAAAATAAAACATTTTTATCAATTTGTTTTTACTTTTCTTTAAAAAAAATATTTTTTAAGAGAAAATAAAAGAAAGTACCAGAGAAGAAACCTGGATCGTTTCTTCTTAATAGAAGAAGATGACTTTCCCTTTTGTGCTTTCTTCTTCTAAATCTCTCTTTTCTCTTCTGTGCCTGCAACAACCAAAATTAATCCAAAAAATAATTGAAAAAAGCAAGTACGTTAATGGGTTAGAAAGATAGAACAGGAATTGAAAGAACAATAAAAGTCGAATAAAAAAAGTTTTTTTTTTTTTTTTCCATCTAGACTAAAGCAGAGGATCGGCAATTTTTCTCTTACGGACACACAATATAGACATATTTATGGTATACTAATACACATCACCATATTTTTACTATGTAAACAACATAATACACATGACAAAAGTGTGGTTATGTGCATTAGACTTAGTTTGGCATTGCTTCGTAAGGTTCTTTTGGGACAAAAAGTGATTTTGTGCATAGACTAGGGTGTTTGGTAAAATTCAAAGGAAGTGATTTTGGTCATTTTTTATTTTTCCTAAATAAGAAAATGAGAAGCTATATTTTGTAACTTTTAAAAAACTGCTTCGTGCGAAAACAATAATGAACACAAATTATTTCCAAAGGGTTTTCTTGATATATTCGCAATATATGTGGCAATAGATAAAAATAATAATAATAATGTGTTATGGTCACACAAAAATAAAACAATTTATTTATTTATTTTATGACATGTTTATGGTCACATAAATATAAAACAAATTATTTATTTTCAAAACATCTTCAATATTCATTAGTGTCATTTCTAGTGATTTTGCACATTCATAACACTTTTTACTTACGAGTAGTGTTATTGGTAACCCACTAATGATCTAATAATACCCCATTTTAGTCCAAAAATTAGGAGGTATTGTTTTTACCCAATATTAGTATTTATATTGTTTATATCCATTAATTAAGACATAAATGCCTCTCATTGTCCTATATTTTAAGTCCTCTCCTCTCCTCTCTCACCTCTCATCAGATTCTTTTTCTTTCCTCTTTTTCTCTCCTCTCTCTCTCTCTCTCCTTCGTCTTCTCTCTTTCTCTCCTCTCTTCTCTCCAAAATCAGATTTGAGGTGGTGGTTGTTTTTATGAATGGTGGGAGCTGTGTTTGGGTTTGGGTTTTATTAAACAAATTTTTATATTATTTTTTTTGGGGGAATTGCACAAACATCCCTCTAGGTTTGATAAAATTGCACGAATATAGCAGTTTTGGTCATATACACACAAACTTCCCTCGACATTTGAAAGTTGTTGCACAAACATCCCCTACCGTTAGATGGATCCGTTAGTCAATGGTCAAAATTGTAAGAAGTCTAAAATACCCTTTATTTTTATTTTAAATAAATTAAAAAATAAGATAAAAAATATTTAAAAAATATTTTAAAAAACATGAATGTATCTTAAATCTAAATCCTGAAAAAAAAAAATTCATCTTTACAAATAAAAAAATTAGTTTTTTAAACAATGTAATAATAATTAAATTTTAAATTTTAAATTTATTTAAAATTATGGGGGATTGCACAAACTTTTTTATAGGTTTCAGATTTAAGACACATTCATGTTTTCTAAAAGATTTTTTAAATATTTTTTATGTTATTTTTAAATTTTTTAGTTTATTTAAAATAAAAATATAGGGTATTTTAGACTTTTTACACGTTTGGCCATTGACTAACGGATCCATCTAACGGTAGGGGATGTTTATGCATATTTTTCAAATGTTGAGGGAAGTTTGTGCGTATATGGCCAAAACTGCCATATCAGTGCAATTTTATCAAATCTCGAGGGATTTTTGTGCAATTCCCCTTTTTTTTTAATTTTTTTTTCATATTTCGTTTTTTTCAAACAAAATTTTCAAATTTGAGGGTTTTTGTTGTTTTTATGAATGGTGGGAGTTGTGTTTGGGTTTGGGTTTTGTTAAACAAAATTTTCAAATTTTATTTTTTTTATTTTTTTAATTTCTTTTTTTTCAAACAAAATTTACAGATTTGAGGATGGTTGTTATGTTTATGAATGGTGGGAGTTGTGTTTGGGTTTGGGTTTTGTTAAACAAAATTTTCAAATTTTATTATTATTATTTTTTTTTATTTCTTTTTTTTCAAACAAAATTTACAGATTTGAGGATGGTTGTTATGTTTATGAATGGTGGGAGTTGTGTTTGGGTTTGGGTTTTGTTAAAAAAAAATTTCAAATTTTTTTTTCAAACAGAATTTCTAGATTTGAGGGTGGTTGTTGTTTTTATGAATGGTGGGAGTTGTGTTTGGGTTTGGGTTTTGTTAAACAAAATTTTCAGAGATTTTTTTAATTTTTTCAAAGATTTTTTAATTTTTTTGGTATAAGGAAATCTGGAAAATTTCCAAATCTATTCAAATCTGGAAATTTTTCCAGATTTCTTTAAACACACCAGACCATCAATTAAACACATAAGGTGTAAAACAATTAAACACGCCATGACAACCCAATTAAACACACCAGGGCACCCGTACCCAGGGTCGGAGCCCTTCAGGGGCTTGGGTCGGCTGTAGGCTGTAGCCCACCCAAGTTTTTTGAAAAAAATTTCTAAGTTTTGAATTAATTTTAGAGTAGCGATATTTGCACCCCTTTGAAACTGTATGTACACCCCATATTAATAATTTTTTCAAAATTCCAATATTGCCCTTAAATAAAGTTAATAAAATAATTGTAAATATACCATATGTATATTATTATTTTAAAATAATCGATATTTTGAACATTTTAACAAATTACAAAATTAATTATCTTTTGATCTTTCAAAACAAAAACTTTTGATCAAAATATTAAAAGGATTAACTGAAAATAATAAAATAGTGACTATTTCACTGTTATAAAAATTTATAAGAACCTGTAGTTAAAAAAAAAATGATAAAATAATAAAATTTCTAATCAAAAACCTAGAAATAAGAAAAAGGGAGAGATGTATTGAACATAAGAGTTTTTTATTTTAGTTATCATTTAGATCTTTGAAAATTCACCCTCTGTAACACCTTGCTTCTCTAAATTCCATTCTTCTAACATTTATCTTTCAAAATTCTGAATTTTTTTTTTGGTTTGTTTCAAAGCCAAAATGGATTAAAGGATTTTTATCTATAAAGCAAGGGTTTTGGTGTTTTCAGAATTCAGATCCAAGTTCTTTAAAATAAAAAAAAATCCAGATCCAAGTTTTCATTCTTTTTTTTTTTTTCAAGTAAATTTAGGTTTCATTTTTTTTTTTTTTTTTTATCCCTTAAAGTTTGTTTTTGTTTTATCTGTGTATTTCTGAAAAACTCAACACTATGAGGAGGAGGCCGCGTCTTAAGAGGAGCCTTCTTACGTTTTTTTTTTTTTTTTTTTTCATTTTATAATTTATTAATTTCTGATATTTATAAAAACGGTAGAGTAAGGACATATTCGGTAAAATATGGGGTGTTCTAACGGGTTTTAATATTTTAAATTTTTTAATGGGGTGTATGTACAAAAATGGGTGTACATACAGTTTTTTAGGGGTGTAAAAATCGACACTCTTAATTTTATTCTTAAAATTAAATTAGTCACAGCCCAAATAAAATAATTGCACAGCCCAAATAAAATAATTGCATAGCTATCTATTCAATCTTCATTTTTAAAGCCCAATAACGTTAAACATAATAAAATAAACTCAACGGCCCAACTAGCCCAACTAGCCCAAATATATTGTTATAAAATATATATATAGTTTCACTTTCCCAGATCTGTCTCTTCAGTCTCCACCCTCTAACATCATTCATATCATTTTCCCATTTTTTCTTTCTTTTTTCACTTTCCCAAATTTCACTTTCTCTTTGTTTTTATTGGACTTCCAGTAAAAAAATTAATAATAAATTTTGAAGATTATTCTTTGTTTTTAAATGTTTATTTATGTCATTTTTTTTTTATTGTTGGTTATAATGTCAAAAATCTTAGGAAAGCTAAGGTTTATTTACCTTTGGGAATTTGAAAAGAAAAATATACATCGAAATTTTTTATTGTGTATTACCATTATCTCTTACTAGGTATATCCTCGATGTTTTTTTTTGTTATGAAATTTCTCTCGTATCGTTTTGATTCAATTATTATAAAGAAAAATTTTGCTTAGTAGTTAGTTTGAAATTTTAGGATTTTTAAACAAGGAAAAAAAAAAATTAGCCCACCCCGAAATTTTTTTCCAGCTACGCCCCTGCCTGTACCTCCTAGCTAACTGTTGTACGGAAAGTCTCCGATGAGATTTTTTGGATAACAGTTAGTTTAGCTCGAATTACTCTCAACCGATATTTCACCCGATCTCTACGGAACGAGCCTAGCTTGTTTGTCGCTATACGAATCTCAAGATTTGTACACTTACAAGGACGGGAATTACAAACATCAAAATTTCCATCATGGCCTTAAAGGTATCTCTGTGTAATTAACTATAAACTGGCATTATCTGTGTCATTTAACCACATCTCAGGGCCCCTTACTTACAAGTATACTTTTTGTCTATTAATTTAAACTTTGGACCTCTCATTTACAAGTAGGCTTTGTCATATATAATTCACATATGTGCCATAAGAGAAATCTCTAATGCAATTATCTAATTCCAATGAAATTATCTAACTCCAATATGGAGGTAATGTGGCATCAAAATTTTTAGAGAATATGGAAATGAATTTCTAACTTTAGAAACTCTCGTAGAAATGCTTATTAGGATTTTTAACATCACATCACTCACCATATAATCTTATGTTTTATAAGATGTTGACATCTCATGTGCCACATCATTTTGGAATTTTTTTTTGGAAAGTCTAACATTACTCATTGTTATTTGAAAACGAAAACAGCAACAAAAATAGGTACTAGACAAGACCTTATTAATTTTGGGGTTCTAGGTCTGGTTTGGGTTTTAAAATGTTTCTTGGGTTCGTATGTGGATTTGGTAAAATCCGTCCAAACCTGACCCATTGTCATCCCAAGACTTGAACTAGGATCACTTTTACTTAATTATCGAACAAAAAAGAAAAATTCTAATCTAACAAAGCAAGCAGCTGCCGTATCTAGAGAATGTTAGATATGATTTAGATGTTATGGTTCATGGTGAAAACTGAATTTGAAAACAAAATAGAGGAAGTATTTATGGGCTGACTTTAATTACTTGAAACCTATAAAATATTATTTGAGTGGGCTTTTTGATAGAAAGTGATAGTGAAATTAGAGAATGTGAAAAGATTTTTTTTTTTTTTAATCAATCTATCTATGCACCTATTTAGAGTCTAGAACATGTATTTATTATTATTATTTTTTAAATCTTTTGTCATGTGTAGGATTCAAGCTATTGACTTGAGAGTCATTTGCTCAAGTCCATCCATCTACTAGCTAAGTTACACCTCTGAAGCCGTAAAAAGGGTTAATTTTATGGTGTATCTTCTCTTAAATATTTGTTTAAAGGGTTGAATAATTTTTAAGCGCAATAATCATATAGTTAATGAGATTTATTAATTTTTTTTATATATATACCACACATGCTGATATGACAACTTGGCATGAAACATTGATAAATTAAATTAGTGTTTTTATCACCAAACCACATTAAGCGTTGGTTAATGAGGTTTATTAATTTCTAAATATATATATTAAACTTGGAAACAATTTTTCAGAAAAT
Source organism: Acer yangbiense (assembly GCA_008009225.1). Taxonomy (NCBI): domain Eukaryota; kingdom Viridiplantae; phylum Streptophyta; class Magnoliopsida; order Sapindales; family Sapindaceae; genus Acer; species Acer yangbiense. The sequence goes on along the minus strand of CM017763.1, from coordinate 43,500,257 downwards.
AGAAATTATCATCGATTATAATTAGAGTACGGGTGTCGATATTGCCACCCAAAATACATATTTAAGCACCCGTTTTTAAATAAAGTTTTATATTAAAAAATTATCCTTATATAAAATTACTAATGAGTATATCTCTAAAATACTTATTTAAGCATCCATTTTATAAAAAATATCCTACAAACAGTTTTGAATTGAAACAATTTCTCTTTTGACCTACTTCCATCTGAGTTACGTACCAATCATTGAAAAATTCAGTTCTTATCTATTAGCATTTTCATTTTCTTTCAAATTAAAGTTTAAATTATATAGGGAGTGTTGGGTGATCTCTTTTTAACAAATTCGCTTCCCCCTTAATAGGGAAGCTACCTACTCCCTCTTCAACATCAACGCTTACGGAGGTTTATCTCAAACTTTAAAGGTAGAATTTTGTATGTAGTATTATATTAGAATTTCGTTTTTCTATTTTAGTTTTGTTAGAATTTTGTATGTATTATGTAAATGGAATCAAGAAATCAGGAACCCGGAAGTCGGGATTTGGGGGCCTCAATTTTTTAGTTCGCCTTGGGCCCCCAAAATCTCAGGACCGGCCCTGTCTCTGGCTTCCGTTGCTGCATAGAATCACAAACACTAACACTCGTTGTCTTCATGTTATGACTCCTCATCAAATACTTGTTTTTCCTCCCTTTTCTTCTCTTAGAAATGCTTGGATCGGAAATAGGAGCCACCTCACAAGTCACAACGCTTACGTATATTAACATAAACTCGTTTATCTTAAACTTTCAAGGTAGTCGGTGTATTTGCCCCGTAACGTTAATATACTTTTATCATAAACTACTTTGGATATAACAGCTAAAGTTAACCAAGAGTGCAAAGATATTTATAAAAATTAAAAAAAACAAATAAAACAAAAAAATAAAAACAATAAGGTTTTCTTGATGAAAACCATCTAAATAATTCTCTTTAAACAAAATATAAAATCTAAATTCTATGAGAACATCTTATAGGATTGAGCTGAAATAATAATTTCTCTTAATCCTCCAATTGGTGCTAGAATAGCTATAAAAAAGCCAATTATGATGGAAATCTGCAATCACACAAAAAAAAAAAAGAAGGAAAATGTCAATTTCTTTCTTTAATTTTAGGTAATAAAGATATGATAAACAAGTAGTAATAATTCTTACCCAACTTGCGATCCAGTGAAAGCTCCACTTCTTGGGTTTCTTGATAGTCAGCCACATGATGCAAGGAAGCTTCATCCAATTAAAAGATTTCCGTTAATTTATTTGTTTATTGCTAATTATAAAATTAATTCTATAGACTAATAAGATTTTGACTTACAAAGTAAGATACTGATGCGAAAACAAGTCCACCAAAGAAACCCAGCAATCCGCCAAAAAAAGGGAGGCAAATTCCAATTAAAGCTGTAAAAGCTGTCACAATATTTACAACAACAAAAGTAAATTTGTTTATTAGAATTTATCTTCAACCGTCCATCACTGTAATGAACGGTTGGAGATCATATATATATTTTTAAAGAAATAAAAAAATATATATTGGCTAGACGTGCTAACTCAACTCTTGCCCCAAAGGTACCGAAGCATCTCTCCGCAAACAATAACCTTAGTTTTAGCAAGGAGATTATAGCAAACTTACCAACATATGAACTTCGACCAAAGAGCCGAATAGGTATTCCCGGTGTGCAATGTAACTTTTGTATCATATATGATTCAATCATGTCGAAAACCGGCATAGCATAAACCTAAAAAAATAAAAAAAAATAAAAAATAAAAATCAAATCATGATCATCCATTATAGATATTCAGCTTATTTAATAAATTAGAGTGAATATAATTTGACCTGATAACTTCCGACAACATGAATAAAGACCATGAGATTGGCAAGGGCAATGAGCCAAACAGGTTTCCTAAGAGAAATGAGAATATCATCCTCTACAAAGGGACCAAAAGCCCAGTAGCCAGCTAAGGCAACAGAGAGATAGCAAAACGCAACAATCACATAGGCAACAACAACTCCCTTCCACATTGGTTTCTTTGAAGGCACTTCTGGGCTTGATGGGATTGTTGCCTGAATCTCCAACACCACACTGTGCGCTGCAAACGAAATTGCTACCGTTCCCAAGCCATTGAAGAAGTCGAAAACCCTTCCGGGGGTTGTGTGAGATCGCAGTTCGTATGATTGGGGATGGTGATGAACACCCCTAATCGTCGATGTTACAAAAGCCACCATCGAATAGCTGAAACACAATCACAAATGGATGATACATATATGTTGATGTTGATACATATAGCTGAACCAAAGGATCATATTTATGAGAAAACCTTTAATGCACTATTGAGTGGTGCACTCAGCCACCGGGGATCAGAAGTGTGGTAAGAAAATCACATGTGGCACTTGTTTCTTGCCATATGCCTGATCTCCGATGGCTGGGTGTAGCAATCAGCAGTGCATTGATAATTTTCTCCATATTAACATCGGATACAATCAAAATGAATGGACAAACCTGACAGACATGACAGCAGCAAGCAGGGAAACTCCTTTCAAAGAATTGAAATTGGGAGTTTGGGAGAGAAAAAATTGGACAGCAGCAAAGATGAGGATAAAATATGTAAGTCTAGTCCCATGAAAACTTGGAGCAACAAGTTCCACAAACTTCATAAGTGATTTTCCTCCGGTGACCATATAAACAATGTCGCTAGCAACCTGAACAAGCATTTGTTGAGGCATCACAAGCCAATAACCAAGTTTTGGACCAAAAGCATGTTCTCCAAGTTCTGGGTATCGATCGAATCGCTTTCCAGGAACCACTTCATGGAGTTCAACAAGTTGCCATAACGAATAGAAAGTTATGATCCATGAAGCAATTATTGTAAAGGTTCCCATGGCCCTGGAAAATGTTAAAACAAATTAATCTACTTTGAAGATTGTGATTGAAATTATAATTTTGTTTAATATAGATAATATATACACACCAGCCAAGTTGGGACATGGCATATGGCAAGCCTAGTACACCAGCACCCACCATAGCTGTTACATTGTGAAAAGCTGAATACCACCATTTTGCTTTTCTAGAAGCTGTAATTGGTAACCACTTATTTAGATCTCTTCCTGATTCACCTCCTCCTCCGCTTCCAATCTCAATATTTTCCTGAAAATAAATCTTATCAATAAACAAATATATAGTAATTGAGACAATTTCTTTTTTTCAACAAGTAGATAGAAAAGAAAAAGAATTTCTTTTTTTTTTTTTCTTTTTCTTTTCTGTATAACTTTTTCAAAAAAAAATCTTAAATAGCAAACCTTATAATACTATTAATGTTGGAAAAACTAGAATACCAAACACAGTTTAAACTGTTTTTGAACCTGGAAAACATGAACAAGTCTCGAAAAATAATACCAAACACGTTTACATACATGCACAGGAAAATTGAGAGGGAGAGAGAGAGAGGAGAGAACAAACCTGCACCATAGTCTAACAGTCTCAATTGCAGAGATTTTCTTCACTTGTAAACTTCGATCTTCTTCTTGTGACAGAGAGAAGTATATATATAAAACCTTGTGCAAAAATAAGATTCAGTATTGGAATAAATGTCAATGATTTATTTATTTTCCTATTTTTGAGAATCCAAAAGACGATAATTAATATATAGTTTTTAGGTATTTAAAGATCCTAAAGTGGTGAGTCTTGAATTGGTCATGGGAATCTCAGCTACAGTTAAGTAAATAAAACCTACTTGAACATTAAAACTGTATTAGGAGAAAATTAAGGAAAATTCGGTTGAAACCTTATCGATAATGTAATCTATTATATCTCATTTACGAGGGCTTTTAGGAGTAATTAGGACTATGTAAAAGATAAACAAAGTGAGATAATTATTCACGGATTAATCTTCTGGATAATTACATTTAAATTGTGGATATATATCTATTTGGAGATATTAATTATAATTAAATTAATACTATTTGTTAATCTTGAATTAGTCATTGAATTAATCTCGGCCTAGGAAATATATTTTTTTTAACGATATACACATCATAATTTATTTATTTATTTATTTTTATTTTTTTAAGGAAGCTATCATCATAATTATTTATAAAAGAATGATAACATCTAGACATCTAGACCTATCAGGATTACACCTAACCAATTAATTCAACCCAAATCCACATACCAAAAGCGATTGATGGGTCTAGTTTTATTAGATTGGGTTATTAAAACTCGAAAAATAATAGTCTGGGTTTGGATTTATCTCTCAAAACCCATTAAAACCCATGACCCATTAAGTTTCTCTAAATTTCCTAAATTCATTAAAATAAAAAAGTTTGTAAACCCTAAACAACTAATCTATAAATATATTTTTTCTTCAATTCTTCTCTTGTACGATGGATATGAATATTGTCATCATTAATTCATTATACCATTATATCAATTATCACCACTCATTAAGGTATGATTGTTTATGAGACGAATATGAATATTTCATTATTAATTCATTATACCATATATATTAATGTTGGTTGGTTTGTTAGTTTATATGGAACCTCCCAGGATGAAGGTATCCGATTCTATTCATTTGAATATATTTGACATGGTATTAAAGCCCCCACGACAGTAAACTTTCCGTCTCTTTTGGTTATTCGGTTTTGTGAGTTTTTTTTTCTTCTCAAGTTTGGGTGTCCAAAGAGATTTTCTATAGGGGTGTTAGTGTAGAATAACAAAACTTTTCCATCTTAGTGTCTTAAGGCCAAACATCAAGGGGTGCAGTGTAATTCCAATAAATAATTACAAGGGGTATTTACAATTTTGTCTCTCAGATTTCAGGAAATATTACCGATTTACTCAACATATGCTTATTAGCTCTTTAGATCCTCAACTTTTCCGATATACATCAAAATGATCCATTATCATTACACATAGTAATTGTATAAAAATGACATGTATGATTTTTTTATTTTTTTTTATTTTAGATTTGCTCAGAAGATTGTACTACTTTACCTCATTTTACCTATTATCCCGTAGATATTCATCAATCAATATGCTTCACACAGATGTGTTCACTATAATTTTTTTTATTTATTTATAGCAAATTGCACCAAACCTTTCTAAGGTTTGCCTTTTTACACCCAAAAACAATTTTATCCAAAATTGACATTTACCTCCCCCAACATTAGGATTTGACTACAGTTGACCGTTAAGTTTAAGAAAAGGTTGTGAGATGAAGATTACTATTGGAAGATTGAAGGAAACTAAGGCCAAGTGTAGAGGACCCCTTGAGATACCTCAAAATTATTTGGAATGCCTTCCAATGTTGATCCAGTGAAGCTTGCATAAACTGACATACCTTGTTGACTGAGTAAACTATGTTAGGTCTGATAATGGTTACACACTGAAGTCTAAAGAGCACCTACAATTCTCCTATATTCTGTTGCATTTGGAATTGGATTGCCTCTGTAGATAGAGAATTGACTAAAATTGATTTATATGGACACAAAAATGATGCTTATTTGGGCCAGACCTAAATTTAGACGACATTCAACACATGTTAAAGCCTTAATATATTGGATTCTTGATGGTAGATGACGGGTCATTTGTTTTTTACATTTAAAATTTAATGTGTCTGAATTGGAATTATTAAGGGATTTTTTTTTTTTTTTTAAACGGTCAAATAACTTAAAAATACAAAAAAACAACTTAAAATAAAAATTAACAATTCCTAACTTTTAACTTAATTTCAAATCACCGAATTGCATTTAATGTATTTTCTTCTAAGATTATCCTCCCAAAGATAACATATTTCCAATTTTATCATAATGTTATATTATACTTTTTTTTAAAATTATTATACTATTAAATAAATTCGGGGTTTTTTTTGGAGGACGGAGGACTTGAACCCGTAACCTCGTGATGCAAGTGTGAGGAGTTTACCACCTAACCAACCTCATTTCGTCCATAACTATATTTTATACAAATTTATTTCTTTTAACCTATTACTTATGATAAACATTTTTTTCTTAAAAAAAAACATTAATCATAAATATTTCGAGATTGTGGGTTCAAGTTATGAAAACCAAGTGTTAATTTATTCTTCATTGAGAACGTCAATGAAGATTTTGATTGAGAACGTCAATGAAGAATTAGAGCACAAGAGTGGATTAAACCGCTTGCGACAACAACTTCTTTATGCAATATCGGGGGATGAAAATATCAATAGAGGTGGACGCACCTTCATAAGGAATAGACTTGGCCGTAAGAAGTTTCTTATCGTTTTTGATGATGTTTTCAATTTTAGACAAATAGAATCTTTGATTGAAGATTTTGATTGTTTCAATCTACAAAGTCGAATCATTATAACAACAAAAGATAAACAAGTGCTTAGAAGTTGTAGAGTGGATCATGAATATGAGGTTGAAGAATTAATTCATCATGAAGCTCTTGAGCTCTTTCACATGCATGCCTTTGAAAAAAACCAATATCCTACAGCAGATTATATGAAGTTGTCCGACAGAGTGACAAGATATACCGGAGGCATTCCGTTGGCTCTTAAAGTTTTGGGGTCCCATCTACTTAGCAAGGGATAAACTTGAAACAATTTCGAATGTGGAAATCCATCAGATATTGAAAATCAGATACGATGGACTTGATGATGAAGTACAGAAGATATTTTTGGACATTGAATGTTTTTTTAAAAGGTGTGAATTTGATCCTGTAAAATCATTCATAGATGCTTGTGGGTCTGGAATAGATATTCTCATCAATAAGTCTCTCATAGCTATATCAGGTAACATGATAACAATGCATGATTTGATACAAGCGATGACTATGGAAATTGTCCGCCAAGAATGTCCTGAAGATCCCGGCAAACGTAGTCGATTGTGGCATCATGAAGATATCTGTCGAGTTCTGACAAATAACACGGTGAGAATCAATCAAACATTTTTTTTGTGGCTTAGAGAGTATCAGTTCCAAACATTTTTTTTGTGGCTTAGAGAGTATCAGTTCCATTTATCATTGTGCATTAGCTCATGAGAAAAGGCATGGGTTTGATTGTGTTTTTAAAAAATATGGTATGTTCCTTTGACAATTAAGCAATTACTATACATATTTACATATTTGATACTAACTTTTTTTTTTCCTCTTTTTGTTTTGTGAATTTATGTTAGGGTACCGAAAAAATCAAAGGTATCTCTTTGGATATGTCAAAAATAAGTGATATATACTTAAATCCATCTGCTTTTGCAAACATGGCTAGATTGAGAGTCTTGAAGATTTTTAACTCACATATCAATAAGGTGCATGTTCCTCCAGCCCTTGAAACTTATTTCCTTGAGCTAAGGTATTTTATCCGGCATGGATGTCCGATAAAATCACCGTTGTCAAGTTGTTATCTAGTGAACCTCGTTAAACTTGATATGAGATATAGCAAAGTTGAACAACTATGGAACAGTTGTTAGGTATGTTTTCAAATTTATATTTGCAGTATTGGTGTTGCTTTTTGTTAATACTAAATAAAGTACAAATATATGTTGTTGTTTTTTTTTTGTTTTTGGTACTTACAGCCTCTTGTTAAGCTGAAAGAGGTAGATCTCAGTTTCTCCAGCCTAATCAACTGCCCAAACTTCTTAGGTTCCCCAAATCTTAAGAGATTGATTCTAAAAGATTGTAAATGTTTGCATGAAATTTCGCCTTCTATTCAATATCTCATTAAGCTTCACTTACTACATTTAGATGGCTGCTGCAGCCTCAGGGTTATTCCAGATTGCAGTGGTTTGAATTCTCTCAAAGAACTTCATCTTTCTCGGTGCTCAAATATGGAGATGTTGCCTGAGATGCCATATAATATAGAAGTGTTATGGTTAATGGCAACTGCTATAGAAGAACTTCCCTTATCCTTTGGGAATTTAAACAGACTGCAAAAATTGTTTCTTGGTTATTGTAATAGGCTTAAGAGTCTTCCAAGCAGCATTTGTAAGTGGAAATCTCTTCAAAAACTGTCTATTGGTGGTTGCTCAAAACTTAATCAGTTACCTAATGATATAGGAGCTTTAGAATCTTTGGAGGAACTCGACCTTGAGGGAGATCCTATAAGAGAATTACTATCATCTATTATATATTTGAAGAATCTTAGGATGATAATTTGTAGAGGATGTAAGGAGTTAACTTTGAGTGGATTTGAGGTCTTTCTTGACAATCTGAAATATCTAATTCTAAGGGATAGTAGTATCACAGAGTTACCAGAGTTTCCTGATGGTTGTTTATGCTCTTTAATCAAGTTAGATTTAAGTGGAACTAGTTTAGAAATCATACCAGCAAGCATCATAAATCTCTCTAACCTAAGTTATTTGGTCATAAACCAATGCAAGAGGCTTAAATGTTTACCAAAGCTTCAGTTGGGAGGTATAGAGGCATACGATTGCACATCATTGGAAATATTACCTGGTCTTTCATTTGGGCTACGAAAGTATATCTATGCTCATTTTGTCAATTGTTTCAAGTTGGACCAAAATATATTTGAAGACATTGTGGAAGATGCTCTGCTGTATACAAAACAGGTTTGTTTACTCCTTCCTAATATGATGTTAATATTTATTTTATTTTTTTAGAAAATTTTCACACAAGTACTCCTTTTTTGTGATATGTCACAATTTTAAAATAAAAAGTTTACATTTTTATCTTCAATTTGACAACCCAAAATGCTCTCTTCGCGCTTTTACCTTATTTCCGTTAATAAACCTTAACAGAAATTACAAAAATTATAACAACAAAAAAACTTTAAGATATTCAAACATTAAAAATATTTAAAATTTATAGAAAGGGTAAATATTTGAATGATCAAATAAAGTTATATTTTTCTTCAAAAAAAAAGTTATATTTAAATAAATTAATCTTAATTAAACAAACCTTTTTAGAAATAAAAACTACTTTAATACATTTGACTGAAAACATATGCTCCCAAGTAAACAAAAGAGGCACATGCATCCTCCCTTAAATATATATTATAATTATATTTTTGTTTTTCTTTTCTTACTTTTGTTTGTTTTTTTTTTTTTTACAAATTTTATCAATATATGCCTGTTTTTATTATTTTTTATCCATTTTTCATTTTTAATAAATTTATTATTTCTTACTTCAAAAAAATTAATTTATTATTTCTTAATTTTAAAGGCTTTGAGAATTTCTTAAATTACGGAGATCAATTTAACAATTACTATAAAAGTTGATGGTTTTTTGCAATTCTTTCCATTTTTTAAGTTGAACACATGGCATATTTTAAGTTGAACACGTGACACATTTTTCATGAGTATTTTGCAAGGTTCTAGTAAGCGCTAAGCGCTAGTCGGGCAGAGACCCAGCGCCTAGCGCCTAGGCCGATTAATCGTGGATTAATCGGGGATTAATCGTGGATTAATCGGGGATTAATCGGAAAACGCAATTACAAACAAATTCCACATATCAAATCCAAAGAAAACCCACTAAGCCTAGGCCCAATGTTGCATCTAACCCAATAAGCCTCAATTGGCTCAATAAGCATCACTTGACCCAATAAAACCCATGCTAAGGCATCAAAATCACGCTAAGACATCAAAATCACACTAGGGATATAAATGTAATTATTGAAGGAAGATTGAAGCTTTTGTGATTTTTTAAGAGATCAGGGAGCGTTTCGTTATTTGCCACACAAATCAGAGCTCACGCCACAAGCCCAAACAGGAGCCCAAACATTGCCCAACCTGACTCAAGTGAAGCTTGCGTGCACCCCAGTCCACTGCTAAACACACCCCACCTTCTCAACTTCATCTTCAACCTCACGCTGCCTCTATTGCCGACCGAACCCTAGCTGGTTCAGTCGCCTGAAACGGCGATCCCGCTTCTTATTCCAGCTGATTTCTAGTGCAAAAGAATGGCGGAGTCAACGGCTTCAACCCGCTTTGCCCGATTACGCGTCCACCATAGAAATGGTCCGATTTCCACCTTTTCGGTGCGTTTTCCGGCCGCCTAGCTGTTTTGGGTCGACTAATCGGCCGCCTAGGCCGATTACTAGAACACTGGTATTTTGACCAATAACAATTTCTTATTATTATGCAACAATTTTATAGCTGGGAAAGCTTACTTAAACCTTTCAATTATTCTATAACATTTTAGTATTAGATAAATGTATCAATGAGATAGACATATCATGTCATTCATATAATTTTTCGAATTAAATAAATGCATTACATGATTTTATTGAATAAACATACATGATATATATCCATAAGCGACCGTGCACATTACATATTTCTAATCATGTTCACACAAAATTTAACACATTTAATAGAAGAATGGCCTCTATGGAAAAGGTAGATCGCTAGCTATATGTTTGATGAAAAGCCAAATCATCAATTATGAGTATTAGTAGTGAAAACAATATGGTGGTAAGACAAAATCTTTACGAAGTTAATTCTATGATGAGGGTTGACTAATGGACAAAGTAAAGTAGTTTAATATACTTTTCATAAATTAATGACAAAAAATAAAATAAATAAATAACAAAAGTTTAACTTTATAGGATCATTACAGTGCTGAATTATGTTACCCTGGACGTGAAATTCCAAAATGGTTTGACTTTCGAAGTATATGATCTTTCATCAATGTTGAACTATCGTCAAATTGGTTCAGTAATAACTTTTTAGGTTTTGCAAGTTTTGCTTTCTGCGTTGTTACGTCAGACCATCCAAGTGATTTTGAAGCAAAGTGCAGTGACTATAGTATTTTAAGACACAAATGCTATTTCAAATCTAAGGATGGACACCAATGTGTTCGGGACAAACTGTGGGGTATAAAATTGGTTTATTCAAATCATGTATTCGTGAAATCTCCTATTCTCTCATTTTCTCTCCAAGAATTATTATGTTACAAGAATGAGGTCTCTTTAGAGTTCTGTCTTGATTCAAGTTCTCTTAAAATTGAAAAGTGTGGTGTGCATTTAATGTTTGGTGAAGAAGTGGATGGAAGTTCTTGGGTTTGTGAGGATGAAGATGTTTTGTCTCTGGCAAACGTCCACGACAACTGTGAAGAAAAGATCAAAGGAGGTACCCAACTGATCAAGGTAAATTACATGCTTCCATATTTTAATATCACCGATCTCTCTTGTACAACTCGTTTTGCTTTGTTAAATAATTTGATCACTTTTAGACTATTATATATTTTTTAGAATTCTTTTATATGTGTTTCCAATATGATAGACTTATATATATTTGATATGTGTTTGTTTTTTTTTAAATTAAAACTACTATAGTTTCCCTAACTCTTTTTAATTGATTGTGATCTATAGATGGTTAAGGCTTTGTGTGTGCTGAGTTTGGGATTGCAAGTGTATTTGAAAGAAGTTTTCCTTCTTGATTCTGTTGGCTATTTGAGTGTCAACTGCTTGGATTTGGCTTGGTGGACTTGTCCTCTTCAGTCTTGATGATTTCAACACATTTGATCTTCTTTGCTATTTTTTTGTGTTTTGTTTTATCATGTTTCTCTTTTGTAATTTCTTCTCATGCATTTTTATTTATGTGATCTTCTGTGTGTTTGCTGAGTGAGAGCTTCTCCTTACAATCCACAAATTATCTATTCACACTCCAATTTAAATTTTTTTATTAATGACAATTTTAACCTAAATTAAAATTACTAAACAAGACAAAAAAATTTTAAAACACTCCAACCTAATTAAATTATTAAAAAAGGAAATCCTCTATCATAAATCATTAGATTAAATATTATGTATTAAACTCTCTCTCCTAAATCTGTTATTACCATATTAAACACTCTCTCCTAATTAATCTCTCTACATTTTTAAAAATAAATAAATAAATAAATCATATTTCCATATTTTCTCAATCAATCTCTGATTAATAGTTAAATAAAAAAAACTTATGAATATTTTGGTTTTTTACTAACAGTAATATATATATATATATATATATTAAAAAGGCAATTTAAAAAATAAAATAAAATAAAATATATTAAAGTTTGAATTGTTGCAATTAGATTCGATTAAACTCATAATTTCTAAGACAAATGAAAGAATTAAAGTTCTCAGGCAATTGCATACCTACAAGAGTAACAAAAAGTATTTTCATATTTTGATTAAAAAAAAAAACAACAAGGTACTTGGGTTTTTTTTTTTTTTTTTTTTTTTTTTTTTAATATATACATACATACGGTTCCTGAAAATCAAGCTTATTAGTAAGTTTTTTTTTCTTCTAAAATTAGATATATGTATTGGAGGAGAGAGTATGGTAATTGAAAATTTAAGAGAGAGTATTTAATATGTAATAATTAATCTAATGATTTATGAGAGATAATTTCTTTTTTTAATAATTTAATTCCAAAAAAGATAAAAAGGATAATTTTGTAACAAAATGAAGTATCTTTAGAATTTTTTTAAAATTTAAATTTTGAGAATGAAGTGTTTTTAGAAAAGAAGTGAAAATAGAAAAAATTGGATTGTCAAAAAAAGCTCTCTTGCTGAGTTTGGGATTGCAAGTACCCTTGACCTAACGGGCCCTAACAGTTGACCGTTAGTGTTAACTGAGATTTTTATGTGAGAAGGGTATACAAGTCTTTTATCCTTAAAAGAATAAAAAAGAAAAAGAAATAATAATAATTCAAGAACATCATCGAATGTAAACTATGAATCTCCCAATTCAAGCCTATCAAACCACAACACCAAGAATCTCAATCCATTCAAAATCACAAAACATCCATCATCACCATTTTCTTCTTATTCTTCTCTTCTACGGGGCCAACTTACCAAAAAAAAAAAAAAATCAATAAAAAGATCAAAGATATAGGAGAGATCAGATCTCAACCAATGAAGATCTCTTAATAGACTCACTGTTTGCTGAGCGAGTTCCACAACGCCTTCAAATATATCTCTCTCTGCAATTTTGGATGGCTTCGTTTGTTGTTCTGTGTTGTATATTGTTTTTTTAAAAAAAACTGAGTTCATTACTGTTGTCTAATGGAGATTTTCAATTTTCCATTAATGGAGACCGCTACGTTAGTGGAGATCAGCTGTCTCCATTAAATGGAGATTTCATTGATTGCAATCTTTATTTTTTTATTACTTAAAAATTTTAATTTGGTTTGGTTGACTTTTAATATTTAATTAAAATTAAATTTCTGTCAAACAATTAAAAATTCAAAATACTATAATAATTGATAAAATAAATTGAAGAGGGGTAATTTGGACATTTTAGAATATTTAACCTGTCACTGTTAATTCTAACGGTCAAATGTTACGTCAAAGGTATTTATATGAAATTTAGGTAAAAGTGTGATCTAGCTACAGTTTATAGTAAACATTAGGGTGCTCCAATGCAATTTTCCCTAAAGCAAAAGAAAGATAGAACAAATAATTTTTGTTGTTGAAAATTGAAAGTATGATTGATTTTCCAAACAAGGTACAATCTTCTAGTTCTAGTTATCAAAATTCAAAGATAGCCATTTGAATCAAAGGTCAAATGGTGAATATTCTCAATGTCTTTATGATTGGAAACTATTTTTCTGAGTTCGAATTCATTCCTGAATTGATTCTTTGTTGGACTTTTTTTTAATTCATTGACACCTAAACATAAAAATATTACATGTTTAAGATGACAAATATTTCAATAGGAAAAAGTCATGAACAATTTGATTGGGAGGTTCTATGTTCCATTTCTTATATTAATATTGCAAATAGATCTTCAATTGTCAACCTTGTGTTTAAAAAATCAATTACAAAAGTTGTTAAGATTAATAATGGTTTACTAACGAGCTTCGAGTTTTACCTTTTACTGAAATTGACCGGCATATATAAATATGGGTAGTGATAACATGTGCTCTTAGAGCACCCGTTAAAAACACAAAATTTACTATAAAATGAAAGTCAACTACAACATTTATTGTATAATTACAATAATAAATAGAATGATTGAGTTTCCTATAAAAGAAACTTTTATTTTATTGACCTGTGCCAAGATAATATACATAAAATCACGATTTATGTGTTTTGTAAATGTTTTTGAAAATCATAGTAATTCTAGACAAATACATGCACCATTAGGAAAAGAGATATATTTATTATATTAAAGACTGACATAGACTTTACCTGTTTCTTTGACAATTCTTGATAAACTCGATAGATCGCACAAGAAAGAAGAAATTTAATCATACTTATATAAGATGAAATTCGAATCCCACTCATGAAATAAGAATTAGTAGGTGAAACAAATTTAAATTTGGAGTTGGGTCATGATATGTAACACAAAAAGGTATTTGGATCCAACTTATCAACGGCCCGACAAATAAAATTGTAATCAAATAAACATGACCGTTGCAATCAAATGAAGTAATTACACAACATCATCCCTGAAGTTTCCTTAATTTCAAACGAAAACAACTTTTGAGTAAATTGACATAGACCTCCCCTCAAGTGAGAAAAGGGCAATTTCCTCATTCAATCCCTTCGATCCGTTTTCAATGTACATGTCACTTCAAATAAAAAAGGTGTCAGATTTAATTAATGAAATACTAATCAACTTAACGGCTCTTTATCTCTCTCTCTCTCTCTAACTCTAAATCTCTCTCTGAAACTAAACCTAGATTCCAACACCAATCGTCGCCTTAGTGACACCGACGAGCACCTCTGCAAGACCATAAAGGAGCTCTAGTGCTAGTACTGTTTTCTTTATCTTTGATTGGTAAAAAATTAGTGAAATACTGAGGGTTTGATTGATTAAAATTTAAACAACACCTTGTATTGTGAAGTTTACTAGATCTTAGAGAAGAAATATGTCGTATTGGTTTGATTTTTGGTGGATGTACTGGATCTTACCTTTTTTTTTTAGTTTTTTTTTTATTCGAAATTCTTATGTTTAGAGAAGTATTTTTTATTTTCATTTTTGTATAAAATTGATAAGTAGCCTAGTCAAGCCTTGATTTTGAAAATTCTTGTAGTTTTTTAGGGTTCAAGAAAACCAAGATTTGACATTGATTGAGTTTATTTTCTTAGCAACCAAACAATGGGTTAGGGCAAAATCAAATAGGTTCTTTCTCTGGTCTTGTCAACTCTCTTGTGCACTCTATGTATTTGTTGAATGGTTTTGCACTCTACATTGATCATTTAAGGCCTGTTAGAATATCCTTTTAAGAAATTTGATATATTGGGAAACAAATTGAGATAAAAGATGTTTGATTTTCTGCTGAATTATATATATTTCAATTGTATATGCACTACCCATCTGACTTCACTTGCTTTTTCTTCTTTTGTTTTTGTATCACCTCTGTGCAATCGGTGATGAAATTTGTCTTATAATTGCTGTATTTCAATTGTATGATACAATACATTTTTTTGCCATCTATACATGTATGCTGCTGTCATCGTTCATTTTTAAGTGGATAGTATTTAATTTATGTTAAACCAACACCTGGACCTGTGAACCCACTAAACATTTATACTAATTTAATTTATGTTAATTAAATTATTGTAAAATTTTAAAACTTAAAATGAAACATGAAAAATTTCTACTAATTTCAAGATATGGGATTAGTGCAATTTTCCATTAATGTATATATTTTTTTTGAAATAGAAAAAAAAAATAGTTTTAAGTTTTAATTAATTAGATTAATATTTGAAAGTATGTTTTTTAAAAAATAAAAATAATAATAAACAAAACAATACATTTGTATTAGAAAAAGTAAGAAGTAAGTAAGTTACTTATATTTATGAAGTAAATTTATAAATATTAAAAATATAATTAATTAATAAATAATTAAAAGGGGGATTTACAATTTTATCCCTCGGTTTTTAGGAAATATTACCGGTTTACTCAACGTATACGAGAATGCTTATTAGCTCGTTGAATCCTCAACTTTTCTGAAATACGTCAAAATGATCCATTCGCTTGTCAATTGTCATTTAACCTATGCATGGGTATTTATGTTATTACACATAGTAATTGTATAAAAATGACACGTGTACGAAATTTTTTTTGTTAGATTTGCTCAGAAGATTGTGCTCCTCTACCTCATTTTATCTATTATCCCGTAGATATTCATCAAGCAATATGCTTCACACAGATGTGTTCGCTAGATATTTTTTTAGAGCAAATTGCACCAAATCTCTTTGAGATTTGCCTTTTTACACTCAAAAACAATTTTATCCGAAATTGACATTTACCTCCCCTAACATTAGGATTTAACCAGGGTTGACCGTTAAGTTTACCCTATATTTTACAAAATCCATTAATTTGGTCCCTTGATTAGTCAATCGTTAGTCAGATTTAACGGTTACAAGGGTATTTTTATCCATAAACAATGATATGCCATGTGCGAACGTAAAAATAAATTATTGGCACCAAACTAGTTGTGGACTTTCTATCAGCTCCGTTGGTGGGCCTAATCAGCATAGGAAAAGGTTGTGAGATGAAGATTACTATTGAAATATTGAAGTAAACTAAGGCCAAGTGTAGAGGACCCCTTGAGATACCTCAGAATTATTTGGATTGCCTTCCAATGTTGATCCAGTGAAGCTTGCATATATTGACATACCTTGTTGACTGAGTTAACTATGTTAGGTCTGATAATGGTTACACACTGAAGTCTAAAGAGCACCTACAATTCTCCTATATTCTGTTGCATTTGGAATTGGAATGCCTCCGTAGATAGACAATTGACTAAAGATGGTTTATATGGACCCAAAAATGGTGCTTATTTGAGCTAGGCCCAACTTTAGACAATATTCAGCTCATGTTAAAGCCTTAATATGTTGGATACTTGATAGTAGACTCCGGGTAGTTATTTTTTTTGCACTTAAAGCTTAATGTGTCTGAGTTGAGAATATTAAGTTGTTTTGATTGTTTTTTTAAGTGGTCAAACAACTTAAAAATTCAAAAAATTAACAATTCCTATCTTTTAACTTAATTTCAAATAATTGGATTGCATTTAATATATTTTCTTTCCAAGATTATCCACCCAAATATAACATATTTCCAATTTTATCATAATGCATAAATTTGACTTTTTTTTTTTTAGGGGGGAGGACTCGAACCCACAACCTCGTGGTGCAAGTGTGAGGGTTTACCACTTAACCAACCTCATTTCGTCCATAATTTTATATTATACAAATCCATTTCTTTTAACCTATTACTTATGATAAACAATTTTTTCTTAAAAAACCATTAATCATATTGTCACCTTCAAAACCATCGTTGAATCTTCAATTCTACTTCTGTTTTTGGTAAAATCAAAACTATTTATAAATCATTATTAATCATTTTTTTTAAAGAAACAATTATTTATCATATCTTAATCATGAATAATATCTTATTATTATTACATAAAAATGGCTTCAAATTTATTAAATTATTTTTATTTAGTTGTTTGTATTATATAAAATGAAGATACATAATAACTAATAGTAACAGAGATATAAATGTCAAATCACTTGTTTTAAAACCATTTTATCTCTAAAAAAACTAATAAGTTGACACTCTATTCATATGTGATAAAAATAAAAAAACAAACATGACATTCAGTTTCAGATTTCAGTAACTATTCAATATTCAATAAAATTTAAAACTGTTCGGTCTTCAGAGAAAAAAACAAATGACCCCTACCTGTGAGTCTTATATTAACTTTTCTTTTTCTTGTAAGAAATTATTTCATTTAATCTCGTCATTCATTTTTCGTTAACACAAGTTTTATCCAAAGAAAAATACACATTATGAAGATGATGAATAGCCAACAAGTACTATTTTCACGATATACACCTATATGTTCAATTATCTTACACCTTTTTACGTATCAGATTTATATATAACTTAAATGAGCAAATTAATTATATTTATTAGAGTTTGGTCTTTGATACAAACAATTCCAAAAACAGAGTACTTGTGGAAGATTATTTGAAGGGTTCGAAAAGTTAATAGCAATATTTAAAAAGTAAGTTTTAAGACTATCACCAACTTAATAACTTAAGTTTTAATAGCACCTAAAGTATGGATCTCACAAAAATACATTTAACACATACTCACAAAAATAAGTCTTTTGCTTTCATCATCTCCATTGATGGAGGTCTTTAAGCTCCATTGATGGAGGACATCCATTGGTCCTTCATCAATGTAGTTTTTTTTTTTTTTTTTTTTTAAATTCTAAAATGACACAAACGTAATAAAAGAAGGAGATGCGGGTATTTTAGTTAATTAATATCATTTTAACTTAACTTATTAAACTAATGATACTCTCAAAATTCAACATAAAAAGAGTGATATTTCTTACCATTTCCACGTTATTTAAATGTCATATATATATATATTTAAAACAGCTATATATTGAAAGGGTCAAAAGCGATCCAACGAGCTACAACAACGAAGCCCAAAGAACCAACAAAAAAGAAACCCAGCAAGAAACAACCAGATCAAGCATCTAAGGCTACAAACTTAAACCCAGGCCCAACCAAACAAAAAGGCAGCAAGGGCTCCACGTCCTTACTTCCTTGCTTCTACCATGCCAGTGATGTTAGAATGTTAACAAAACAAAAAAAAAATCAATCAATAAAATAAAATGCTTTTAACAATGTCAAAATACTCATTTGATAAGCCAAATAGATCCAAATCCTCTTGTCTGATAAATCCAAATGACACTGGTCAATCCCAGGTCAAATTTTCGATAGTGGAAACATCTTTTATACTTGTCTTTGATTCATTTTCCAAGAACCAAATAATCAAAGAACAACACTTGGGTACTGACTATTGACCAACTCAATGGTTGGTTGATACGTAACTTAAAACAAAGAAAAAAATGTAAAAAGTGAAAGGGTTTTGGCAACGTGGCAACACTTTATTGGGTGGTCAGTATACTTGGGTACTGACCGGTCAGTACCCAAGCAATTTCCAAAATCAAATTAAACATATAAATATATTGTTATTGTTAATGGTGGTGTAGTACAAATATATAATGCGTTTGTTTTGTCGATATGTTGAACAGAGAGAAAATTGGAACGCCAATCCCGCCATGAATCGCATGTTTGGCAACAAAAAGCAACAAAGAGAGAGTAAAAGCTGAAATGTTTCCTTCGCTTTTGGCAACACAATCACTGTACTCGTACGTGCACTACCCATGCGGCCATGCCCCACCACCATGTGGAGAAAATCTTGGCTGGGACGGTCCCATACACGTGGCCATGGGACCGTCCAATGAGAGTGCGCCACATATACATTGGGACAGTATGTGCAGAGTATGTGGCACACTCTCATTGGACGGTCCCATGGCCAAGTGTATGGGACTGTCCCAACCAAGATTTTCTCAGTTCTAGGAGGCTAGGATGATACCTGTTTTCTTCTCCTACTAGTAATTTATACATTTTTTTTATTAGGCCGGCAGACCAAAAATAATGTTAATCTGAGTCATCAAGTCAATTTTTTTTTTTTTTTTTTCTTTTTCTAATTAATTTGTGGCATTGATGGAGAATAATTAGTACCTATAATATTTTGCAAAGAACTCTTCAACATTATATCATCACAAAAGAGAGAAGCTTTTCCATCTTCAACCTTGTACCAGTTTCATGAATTTTGTTTTTCATGAAACTGAAACAATAACGTTAAAAACAGAGCTGCAGATGCCTTGCACCAACAAGCTTATTTGAACCAAAGAGATAATATGTGCTAGTTAATCATGTTTATCAAACCAAGGTTATTTTCCAATGCATCAAGCTCTTTTTCTTCGACAAAATTGTACCAAGAAAAAGGATTGAAAACTGGTAAATTATGGAGTTGAGTCTCGAAATATTACGATTTACATCTACAAGCCAATTATTAATTTATAATCATATGTTAAGTAGTAAATGAAATATGAGTTCTTAAAATTTCTAACACCTTTTGGTGCTGATTTGATGAGATGAGGTGGGTTCGGTGGTAATCCCCTTACACCTGTACCACAAGGTTGCTGGTTCGTGTCCTCCCCCTCAAACAAAAACAAAAAAAACAAAAAAAAAAAACCGAACACATGGAACTAGTATCAATTTAATAACTTGAGTTTTAATAGATAAAAAATGAGTTTTTCAATTACCCTGGTTTGGTGCTATCAAAACTAGGTTATTTCCGTGGTTCACGGGTATGCCTCTTGCATCTACGCCAAGAGGTTGTGGGTTTAAGTCATATCCTCCCAACCTCGAATTATTGTATTATTTCAAACAAAAAAAATCAGGTGAAAGAAAAAAAAGGAGTTGTATCCTTAAAATTTCAGGATCATATATAGCAATGGTTTATAAAAACAATGTCATCAAACATGATTCTCTTTTTAATTTTTGTATATTCAAATTATAAATGAATTGAACATCCTACATGTACGTTTTTATATATATTTTACATTAAAGTAGTCAACTGTCAACAAATAAAAGAGAAAGTAACAAATTGCCATTAGAATATTTATCAAGGAAGCTTCGACGAAGCTGCTAAGCAATTAGCATCCACCAGGAATATTTATCAATTAATTAATACATCTAATTAACATCTAAGCAATTGCTAAGCAATTCACATCTAATTAATTAATAATCATCATCTCAACATCTCTCCAACCTAGACTCTCTGGTGATTCCATCATCTTCAATGGCGTTGAGTTTGATTCCTTCTTCCAATACTTGTCAATCCAAGCACGACGTTTTTCTCAGTTTCAGAGGTGAGGATACTCGCAACAAATTTACCAGCCATCTTCACAAAGCTTTGCTTCACAAACAAATTGAAACTTTCATTGATTACAAACTTAATAGAGGAGATGAAATCTCCCCATCTCTTCTCAAAGCAATTGAAGAGTCGCAGATTTCTATTATCCTTTTCTCTAAAGACTATGCATCTTCCGGATGGTGTCTTGAAGAACTTGTGAAGATCCTCGAGTGCAGGCAAAACCACCGACAAATTGTAATTCCAGTTTTCTATGAAATAGATCCATCACATGTGAGGAATCAAAGTGGGAGTTTTGCAGTTGCATTTGCTAAGCATCAACAACGTGCAAAGGTGGTGAGTTTAGATCAAGTGCAAAGATGGAAGGATGCTCTCAAGGAAGCAGCCAATCTTTCTGGGTTTGATTCACGTGTCTATAAGTAAGTTCTTTCTGTACTTTATATTTCCTAAGAAAATATCGTCAATAAAAATTGGAATTAAAATTATGACACTTTATCTATTGCCGTTTTTGATTTATTACAACTTGGTACAAATTGGTTTTAATATTTGTTAGGAATGAGTGTGAGCTTATAGAGGCTATTGTCCAAGATGTTTTGAAGAGATTGAATGATCACTTGCCCTCAACTGATACCACTAGCCACCTTGTTGGAATACATTCAAAGATTAAGCACATTGAATCGTTGTTATGCCTTGGATCGGAGGATGTTCGCTCCGTAGGACTTTGTGGTATAGGCGGTTTAGGCAAGACTACTCTTGCTCGTGTTGTATTCAACAAAATCTCTTGTCAATTCGAAGGTTCTCATTTCATTGAGAACGTCAATGAAGAATTAGTGCACAGGAGTGGATTAAACCGCATGCGACAAGAACTTCTTTCTGCATTATTGGGGGATAACCCAAGGAATAGACTTGGCTGTAAGAAGTTTCTTATTGTTTTTGATGATGTTTTCAATTTTAGACAAATAGAATCTTTGATTGAAGATTTTGATTGTTTTAATCTACAAAGTCGAATCATTATAACAACAAGAGATAAACAAGTGCTTAGAAGTTGTAGAGTGGATCATGAATATGAGGTTGAAGAATTAATTCATCATGAAGCTCTTGAGCTCTTTCGGAGGCATGCCTTTGAAAAAAACCAATATCCCACAAAAGATTATATGGAGCTTTCCGACAGAGTGACAAGATATACTAGAGGAGTTCCATTAGCTCTTAAAGTTTTGGGGTCCCATCTACTTGGCAAAGGAAAAGAGGTTTGGAAAAGTGTAATGGATAAACTTGAAACAATTTCTAATGTGGAAATCCATCAGATATTGAAAATCAGTTATGATGGACTTGATGATGAAGTGCAGAAGATATTTTTGGACATTGGAGTTTTTTTTAAATGGAGTGAATTTGATACTGTAAAATCATTCCTAGATGCTTGTGGGTTTCACACACATGCTGGAATAGATATTCTCATTAATAAGTCTCTCATAGCTATATCAGGTAACATGATAACAATGCATGATTTGATACAAGTGATGGCTATGGAAATTGTACGCCAAGAATGTCCTGAAGATCCTGGTAAACGTAGTCGATTGTGGCATCATGAAGACATCTGTCGTGTTCTGACAAAAAACACGGTGAGAATCAATCAAACATTTTTTTTGGCTTAGAGAGTTTCACTTCCATTTCTCATTGTGCATTAGCTCATGAGAAAAGGCATGGGTTTGATTGTTTTAATATAAAAAAAATGATATGTTCCCTTGACAATTAAGCAACTACCGTACTCTTTACATATTTGATACTAAATTTTTTTTTCCTCTTTTTTGTTTTGTGAATTTATGTTAGGGTACTGAAAAAATCGAAGGCATCTCTTTGGATATGTCAAAAATAAGTGATATATACTTAAATCCATATGCTTTCTCAAGCATGTCTAGATTGAGAGTCTTGAAGATTTTTAACTCATCGATCAATAAGGTGCACGTTCCTCAGGCCCTTGAAACTAATTTTCTTGAGCTAAGGTATTTTATGTGGCATGGATGTCCGATAAAATCACCGTTGTCGAGTTTTTATCTAGAGAACATCGTTAAACTTGACATGAGGTACAGTAAAGTTGAACAACTATGGAACGGTTGTCAGGTATGTTTTCAAATTTACATTTGCAGTATAGGTGTTGCTTTTTGTTAATACTATATAAAGTACAAATATGTGTTGATTTTTTTTTTCTTTTGTTACTTACAGCCTCTTGTTAATTTGAAAGAAGTTGATCTCAGTTTCTCCAGCCTAATCAGTTGCCCAGACTTCTCAGGTTCCCCAAATCTTAAGGGATTGAATCTGGAAGGTTGTAAATATTTGCGTGAAATTTCGCCTTCTATTCAATATCTCATTAAGCTTGACTTCCTACAAGTAGAAGGGTGCTCAAATCTAGAGATGTTGCCTGAGATGCCATGTAATATATTAGGGTTATGGTTAAGGGAAACTGCAATAGAAGAACTTCCCTTATCAACCGAGAATTTAAGCAGACTACGGATTTTGACCCTTGGTGGATGTAAAAGGCTTAAGAGTCTTCCAAGCAATATTTGTAAGTGGAAATCTCTTAAAACTCTGTTTATTAGTCATTGTTCAACACTTAATGATATAGGAGCTTTAGAATCTTTAGAGGAACTCCGCATTGAGGAAGATAGTATAAGAGAATTACCACCATCTATTATATATTTGAAGAATCTTGTGTTTATAAGTTTTAGCGGATGTAAGGAATTAACTTTGAGTGGATTTGAGTTTTTTCCTGATAGTCTGACATATCTAAGTCTAAGTGATAGTGGTATCACAGAGTTACCAGAGTTTCCTGACGGTTGTTTATGCTCTCTAAACAAGTTAGATTTGAGTGGAACTAGTTTAGAAAACATACCTGCAAGCATCATAAATCTCTCTAACCTAAATTATCTGGTCATAAACCACTGCAAGAGGCTTAAATGTTTACCAAAGCTTCAGTTGGGAGGTATACAGGCATACGGTTGCACATCATTGGAAGCATTACCCAGTCTTTCATTTGGGCTACGAGATTATATCTATGCTCGTTTTGGCAATTGTTTCAAGTTGGACCAAAATATATTTGAAGACATTGTGGAAGATGCTCTGCTGAATACAAAACAGGTTTGTTTTACTCCTTCCTAATGTGATGTTAATATTTATTTTATTTATTTTAGAAAATTTTCACTTAAGTACTCCTTCCTTTTTTGTGATATTTCACAGTTTTAAAATAAAAAGTTTACATTTTTATCTTCAATTTGACAACCCAGAATGCTCTCTTTGCACGTTTACCATATTTCCGTTAATAAACCTTAACAGAAATTACAAAAATTATAACAACAAAAAAACTTTAAGATATTCAAACATTAAAAATATTTAAAATTTATAGAAAGGGTAAATATTTGAATGATCAAATAAAGTTATATTTTTCTTTAAAAAAAGTAATATTTAAATAAATTAATCTTAATTAAACAAACCTTTTTAGAAATAAAAACTACTTTAATACATTTGACGGAAAACATATGCTCCCACGTAAACAAAAGAGGCACGTGCCTCCTCCCTTAAATATATATTATAATTATATTTTTGTTTTATTTCTTACTTTTGTTTGTTTTTTTTTTACAAATTTTATCAATATATGCTTGTTTTTATTATTTTTTATCCATTTTTCATTTTTAATAAATTTATTATTTCTTACTTCAAAAAAATTAATTTATTATTTCTTAATTTTAAGGGCTTTGATAATTTCTTAAATTACAGAGATCAATTTAACATTTACTATAAAAGTTGGTGGGTTTTTGCGATTCTTTCCGTTTTTTTAAGTTGAATACATGGCATATTTTAAGTTGAACACGTGGCACATTTTCAAGAGTAATTGTGTAGTAAGACAAAATCTTTACGAAGTTAATATACTTTTCATAAATTAATGACAAAAAAATAATAATAATAACAAAAGTTTAACTTTATAGGTTCATTACCATGCTGAATTATGTTACCCTGGACGTGAAATTCCAAAATGGTTTGACTTTCGAAGT
Organism: Acer yangbiense; assembly: GCA_008009225.1. Classification (NCBI taxonomy): domain Eukaryota; kingdom Viridiplantae; phylum Streptophyta; class Magnoliopsida; order Sapindales; family Sapindaceae; genus Acer; species Acer yangbiense. Next base: position 43,475,508 of record CM017763.1, on the reverse strand, counting down.
ATGGGATCTTTCATCAATGTTGAACCACCACCGAATTGGTTCAGAAATAACTTTTTAGGTTTTGCTTTCTGCGTTGTTACATCGGACCATCCAATTGATTTTGAAGCAAAGTGCAGTGACTATAGTATTATAAGATGCAAATGCAATTTCAAATCTAAGGATGGACACCAATGTGTTCGGGACAAACCGTGGGGTACAAAATTGGTTTATGCAAACCATGTATTTGTGACATCTCCTATTCTCCCATTTTTTCTCCAAGAATTATTAAGTTACGAGAATGAGGTCACTTTTGAGTTCCGTATTGATTCGAATTCTCTTAAAATTGAAAAGTGTGGTGTGCATTTAATGTTTGGTGAAGAAGTGGATGGAAGTTCTTGGGTTGGTGAGGATGAAGATGTTTTGTCTTTGGCAAACGACCACGACAACTATGAAAAAAAGATTGAAGAAGATACCCAACTGATCAAGGTAAATTACATGCTTCCATATTTTAATATCACCAATCTCTCTTGTACAACTCGTTTTACTTTGTTCAATAGTTTGATCATTTTTAAACTCTTATATATTTCTTAGAATTCTTTTATATGTGTTGCCAATATGATAGACTTATATATAGTTGATATGTGTTTGTTTGTTTTTTTTAATTAAAACTACAATTGTTTCCCTAACTCTTTTTAATTGATTGTGATCTGTAGATGGTTAAGGCTTTGTGTGTGGTGAGTTTGGGATTGCAAGTGTATTTGAAAGAAGTTTTCCTTCTTGATTCTGTTGGCTATTTGAGTGTCAACGGCTTGGATTTGGCTTGGAGGACTTGTCCTCTTCGGTCTTGATGATTTCAACACATTTGATCTTCTTTGGTATTTTTTTGTGTTTTGTTTTATATTCATGTTTCTCTTTTGTAATTTCTATCTTATGTATTTTTTATTTTTTTGGTTTTATTTGTTTCTTTTATATTGTAATAGGTTTTTTTTGCATCTCCTGAGGAGTAAAGTTCATTATATTATATCCCCTCCTGACTTGGTGTTATTATATTTTTATTTATTAATAAAAATTTCCTCGTACTGTCGGTTTAATCCTTCAATAGAAAATAAAAACAGAGCAATATTTGTAAATTACATTGTCTTTAATCCTTTTGTTAGGCTCAAAATATTACAATTTACATATCTACACAAGTCAAAAGTAAACAAAAGATTCCACAAAAGTACCTTGGAAAATTTAAATAAAACTTCCTGAAAAGTTTAAGGAAGTAACTAATTATATGAACCGAAATCATAATCACTTTACTCTGTTCTATACAATTATACGTGACATCAACATTTTATCAAAACGATGTGATAAATAATATAGCAATTTTAATTTAAACTATTTGACAAGTCTTTTATCTTAATTTCCTTTTTGTTTTGAAATTTACAACGGTCTAGTTTTCTTGATATATAAGCATCTTGTTTTATACGTTTTAATTTGTTGTTACAACAATTGTTATAAAATTATATATATACAACAATTGTATAACAATTGTTATAAAATTGACCATACTGTAAATATTTCCAAAGCATCTTCCTAATAAAATTTACCAAAACATATATCAATTTCGCATGTTTTTTTTTTTTTTTTTCCTTCGTGACGGATCACAACTATAATGATACAAAGTTGTGATTTCATACGGAAAAAAAAAATAATAAAAAAATTCGGAATCCTATACCTAATTACCTAATTATCAATAATTAATTAGATTTAAACCGATATAGTAACCGGTCTTACAGAATCAAACACTACTTATACGATTCAAATAGTTATCAAACATGGAAGAAATGCTCCTTATAATTTATATACAATTATAAAATGTATGAATTTGGGAAGAATGAAAGTAAATTAAAATCACACTCTTTGTCATCAATTTTATTTTTCCGCTCACAAAAACATGGTGTAATGCCTTTTAAACTTGTAAAATATTATAATATATATATAGTGGTTCTCTCATAAGGGATTCCTTATTTTAATTTCGGTAAAGACCTTGATAAAATCACGTCAATATCTATGAATTTTGATGTGATTTTGTGTGTGGATAATAAATTCAATGAAATCTACCTATCAATAAAATTTAAGAATTTTTCAAGCACTACAACTATTTATCCCGATTTTGTTAAATATGAAGGCATCGGAAAGTCGGCGAAATATAGGAAAATTCAAGAAAAATAATTTTAGTACTTGAAACATTCTCAAATTTTATTCATAGGTAGATTTCATTGAACATATCATCCACAAAACAATTCAGATCAAAATTCATAAAAATAGATGCGATTTCATCAAAATCCTTACTGAAATTAAAATAAGGGATCCCTTATGAGAGAGCAAGTATATATATATATATATCATATAGATAATTAATTAATAATACAGTACTTAAAAATACTACTATCTAAGCATATTGTTAAATTAGCATATTGTAAGTTATTATTATTATTATTTTTTAGTTGCATATTGTAAGTTATTTGATATGCTAGGGTGCGACCATACCAGCACTAATGCACCGGATCCCATTACAACTCCGAAGTTAAGCGTGTTTGGGCGAGAGCAGTACTACGATGGGCGACCTCCTGGGAAGTCCTTGTGTTGCACCCTTTTTTTAGGAAAAAAAAAAGGTTATTTGATATGCTAAGTAACTTGAAATTTTTTATTATATTATTTAGGGGGAATTGCACAAACATCCCCGAAATTTGATAAAATTGCACAAATATGGCAGTTTGACTATATACACACAAAATTCCCTCAACATTTGAAAATTGTTGCACAAACATCCCCTACCGTTAGATGGATCCGTTAGTCAATAGTCAAATGTGTAAAAAGTCTAAAATACCATATATTTTTATTTTTAACAAAATAAAAAATTCAAAAATAAGATAAAAAATATTAAAAAATATTTTAGAAAATATGAATGTATCTTAAATCTGAAAGCTGAAAAAAAAAATCATCTTCAAAAATAAAAAAAATAAAAAAATAATTAGTTTGTGCAATTCCCCCTTGATTTTAAGTAAATTTTAAATTTTAAATTTATTTATTATTAAATTGTTTAAAAAAATATTTTTTTATTTACAAAGATGAATTTTTTTTTTCTAAGTTTCAGAATTAAGATACATTATATTATCTAAAATATTTTTTTAATATTTTTTTTATCTTATTTTTTAGTTTTTTAAAATAAAAACAAAAGATATTTTAGAATTTTTACACTTTTGACCTTTGACTAACAGATCCATCTAACGGCAGGGGATGTTTGCACAACAATTTTTAAATATTGAGGGAAGTTTATGTGTATATAACTGAAACTGCCATATCTGTGCAATTTCATCAAACTTCGATGAATGTTTGTGCAATTCCCCCTACTATTTATAAAGAATAGTACATTGGATATGTGCTGACCGGCTATTTGGAAATGTTTAGATTTGAAATAAAAATCACCACTGATAGGGAGAGTATACGCTGATTGTGATAGAAAAATATTTTTATATTTTTCAATTCTTTTTTATATATTTTTTTTACTAATAATTAAATCAAAAATCATAGAATCTTGCGTTCATGTATTATATAGTTAACTAATTAATAATATTTTTTTTAAAAAAAATTAATTAATAATAATTTATGACCTAAATTTTTAAAAATTATAATTAATAAGAATTTTAATATGAATAATTAATTAAATAATGTATAGAATTGAATGCTAAAGCTCCCTCACAATGACACGTGGCGCCGTGAGAGTGAGGCTTAGTGCACGATGTGTGGGCATTGTAAAATATAAATTGAAAATTATATATATGGAGTTTTTCTTATGAAAAAATTTATAATAAAAATAATACAAAAATACTCATAAATCAAAAGTAATACATTTGCAACTTTACATTATAGCCATAAGCAAATCTCATATTACCCTAGTCGTAATGTGCATCACTTCTCCATTTTTCAAAAGCTTAAATGCAATTGCAAATCTGCATTATGACCTTTATGATTTTCCTTTTTAACATCTTTATCCACGTCAAGAAGAAAAAAAAAACATATATGATAAAGTATTTTAATAATTTTTTAGTCATTTGATTTCATTAGCCGAAAATTGTTTTTAAAATAATTAAGACATATTTAAATAGTTAAATTTTATATTTTATGTTTTTAGTATTCATAAACATATTTATATAAAATATTAAACTTGAAAACCATTCAAAGTCTTGGACTAATTTAATATATTTTTTCTTTAAAAAAATTCATCTCATGTTCTTAATTAAAAATAAATAATTCTAATTAGTTTCTTATCAAACACCTTATTAAATTATTCCACAAATTCTCAACAAACAAATTTTAAAAACCTATTACTTATGAATTTTAGAGGTAATGCAGTGAATCAATTTATGAATCATGTTAATATATGTGAACTAAATTAATTAGTTATGGATTATGGTTCATTGACATAAATTTAAATCGAAGAAAGCAGGGGTGTAGCTGGAAAAAAATTTCGGGGTGGGCTAATCTAATTTTTTTTTTCTTATTTAAAAATCCTAAAATTTTGAACTAACCACTAAATAAAATTTTTCTTTGTAATAATTAAATCAAAATGATACGAGAGAAATTTCAAAATAAATAAATAAATAAATAATATACCTAGTAAAAGATAATGGTAACACGCAATAAAATTTTTTAATGTATATTTTTCTTTTCAAATCCCCAAAAGTAAAATAAACCTTAACTTTCCTAAGATTTTTCTTTTCTTTTCTAACTTTGCTATCCCATAAGAAGACACATTAATATACAAAACCTAAATCTCAATAATAAAATAGAATACTTAAATAACAATCATAAAATGCAAAACATAAAATTAAAATCATTCTAAGTAAATGAATAAAAAAGATTAAAGTTAAAGGAATTTACTTTCTAATTGAGAGATTTAAAAGAAGAGAGAACTCAGAGAAGTTAGAGTCTGAGATTTGGGAAAGTGGAAAAGAAAGAAAAAGTGAAAGGTTTGGGAATCCATCGAATGATGATCGTTGAAACAAGAGGAGTTTTTTTTATTTGTTTCATTTGGGTTGATCTATTTTAACAAAGTTTTTGGACATATTTTATAAAGTTTTGTTTATTGGGCTTTAGTAAGTTTAAAATATTTTTTACAATTTTATTTATTGAGCTTTAGTAAGTTTAACAACCAGAAATCAAACTTAAAAATTATTTTTCAAACTTAAAATTAGTTATTGGGTTAATCAAATAAAACTTAAAATTATTTTTCAAAAAACTTGGGTGGGCTACAGCCCACCCAAGCCCCTGAAGGGCTACGCCCCTGGAAGAAAGAGTCTAATGAAAGTTAAACATTTATATTTACCAAAAACTTCAACAAAAAAAAAAAAAAAAAACATCAGCCATATACTTTTTTTTTTTTCTCTTTCAGTAAGAGAACCCAAATTGACCCATCTAAGATTTCATATCACAACACTCACTTATCGAATCTCTACTATGAATGATATCAATATTTGTTAAACAAAACAGTGAAACATATTAACAATCATTAAATAAGTAAATATAAACTTTCAAATATATACATATATGGAACTTTTTCTATCAGCATCCCATTATTTTAATACAATGAACACCTTTCATGAAATTGAATGTGTTTCAATGAGTTTTTTTTAGGCATCCTAAGAAAATTAAAATACACATTTAGTAAAAATTTGAAAATATTTTGGATTCGATATTTCCTTATTTTTAAATGTTTTATATATCTTTAAAAAATTCGGAAAAAAAGTAGTTCTTGGACCCGAATTTTTTTTAATTTTTTTCCACAAATGTATTTCATTCTTTTAATCACCCATAAAAAAAATCACATCAAAATTCAATAAATTCCATTAAATTTCACTAAAGGTGTTTAAAGTGTACATAGTAAAAAGCTTTAATTGAAAAAATTCTCTCTCTCTCTCTCTATATATATATATATATATATAAGTTAACATAAATATCAATATATGGCTGATATTTTTTTCCCGGTCTCCGGTGTTAAGGAGAAGAAAAACTAATTCTAGCAAATAAGATAAAAAAAAAAACTAGATCAAACACTGAAACACACTCAAACTGTACATTTTCTTTTTCTTTTTGTAGTTGGTCTTGATGATTTCTGTTCCTCCTCTTTTCTCTCCTTTGTAAATCTTTCCTCTTAATACAAAGTTCTTTTATGATAAAAGAAAATTAATGACCAACAATTGAAACCCTTGTCCATGCAGGGTTCTTCCTGATGATGGTGCTAAAAGATTAGGACGAGATGTTTCAGGTAAATCGTCGGTTGCCTACTTAATAGTTGTTTAAAAACTTTGTTTTGCATATGTACAATACCAGAATATAATTCTGCAATTGTTTCTCAGGTTCAAATGGAAAAGCTGAGAATGAATCAGGCTTGCGTGTGATAGGTCTTGAGCAGGAATATAATCCAATGCCAGGCTTGTTGGGCTGTTTTCTTTGGTAGCTTTGGGTTGTTGTGCTTGGGCTTGCTTGCTGCCTTTGGCTCTTTGGGCTGTCAGTGGCCTTGTGGCCTGTTTTGCTTGTTGTTCTTGTGTTGCCTTTCTTAGCTTTTTCAATAAATTTAGCTGTTAAAAGAAAATAGAGTTTGTTAAGGACACAATCTTTGATAGTTCAACAAAAAAAAAAAAAGATAGGTTCCAAACATGTTTTGAGTGTTTGAGAATGCAAAGATCACCTTCTTAAACATTACCTACTAAAGTTATTAGGTAATTAGATTGTTGATTATAAAAGTTTTAAGAGTTTATGGGAGAAATTGTAAAGAATATAGAGTAAAATTAGATAAAGAGAGATATTAGTCATGGCTGATGATATACAACATCCAGCATCATCATCATCAACAACAACAACAACAACAGAGATTCCAGCAACCACAAGTTTTTCAAAAACTTGTTTCAACACCATCAACACAATGTTAGGTGATTGTTCGTTTTATATATATGTTTTTTTTTTCTTTTCCTATCATACAATATCTTGCTAGTAACGTATATTGACACCTTCACATGCATCTATCAGGAATTGGATTAATCGCCATGCCCTATACACTGGCTCAAGCCGGATGGATAGGCATTACTATCCTTTTGTTATTCGCAACTTTTTCTTTATATACCGCTTTTAAACTGAAACGTTGCATGGAGTTTGATAACTCCATCAAAACATATTCTGATTTATTATCAGTCACCTTTGGAACCAAAGGGAAGGCTATACTGTCGATTTTTTTGTATGCCGAACTCTTTTTAGTTCCTACCGGGTTTTTAATCGTTGAGGGGGATAATCTAAACACATTATTTCCAAATGTAGGCTTTTACAATTTTGTAGGGAGAAATTTTTTTACATTGACAGCAGGTCTGTTAATTCTCCCTTCAATGTTGTTGAAGGACCTAGGTTTACTTTCTTATATATCAGTTGTGAGTACAATCTCCAACATTATTCTTATAGCTTCCCTTATTTGGGTTGGAGCTTTTGATGGAATTGGATTTTCAAGCCATGGTAATCTCTTAAAATTATCTGGGATTCCTGTTGCTATGAGTTTATATAGCTTCTGCTATGGAGGACATCCAGTATTTCCAACACTGTACACCTCTATGGCGGACAAAAGCAAGTTTTCAAAGGTAATCTGTTTTAATTTAAATTGAATTTTATAGCGTATACTATTAGAGCATCTCCGATGCTACAATGGATTGTGAAAATTTTTATATGCCATATATGATAAATAGATATTGTGTTAAAATATGTCTCTCCAATGCAATCATTCTCGTTCAATGTCAAACTGATGTGGTAAAAATAAATTTATAGACACCGTCAACATTCAAATAAATATTAAAAAAACTATTAAACAATTTGTCTGGTTAAAAATAAAATAAAATAATAAAAAAAGAATAGAATAGCTAGATAAGTCATTAATAAATTGTATTTTTAACCGTAGCATTGGAGACAGATTTTTCTTTTGAATGTCTATCAACTATAATTTTATGTCACTTAGAGTATCTCCAATGCAAAAGTGGCTTGCATACTAATAATCGTTGACATGGCAACAATGTCAAGAGACTTGTTTTCTATGTGAAATAAAAATAGACTTGATAGACAATCAACTCAAAATTTGTTCTCCAATACTTCTGTCTAAAACATTTTTTTTTTTAATGACGTGTTCATTTTTTTTTTTAATTTTTTTTTAATTTTATTTTCTTACCAAAAATAGATGAAAAATTAATATTAGTTTTAAATACTTACTGAGTCAACCAAAAAAATAGTTGTGTAACAGACTGTCAGCAGGTTGAATATACACGGTTGCATTGGAGAAAGATTTTTTAACATAATGTCTATTAATTGTACATGGCATCCTTTTTTTTTTTTTTTTTCATAAACCACGCTTGCATTGGAGATGCTCCTAGGAAGCAAGTCTCCTAACATTGTTGACATGTTAATATTTATTATGGTGCAAGCCATTTTCGTATCGGAGATGCACTTATAATTAATGGTTTTTTTTTTTTTTTTTTGGTGTGCAGATACTACTTGTCAGCTTCATTTTTTCAACTCTCATTTATATATTAGTGGCAATAATCGGATACAAGATGTTTGGCGAGAATGCTTTGGCACAAATAACACTGAATTTACCAGTAGAGAAATTAAGTGCAAAAATAGCTATTTATTCGATTTTGATAAGCCCCATTGCTAAATATGCTCTGATCATCACACCAGTCTCAACTGCTATCGAAAATCTTTTGCCCAATCAGTTGAATAACAGAGCTGGTAGGATGGCTTCAAGATGTCTACTGCTTGCCACTTCAATGTCTATGGCGTTTTTATTTCCATATTTTGGGTTGTTAATGGCCCTTGTAGGAGCCATACTAAATGTTACTTTATCTCTTATTGTGCCAAGTCTGTGCTATCTCAAGATCTTCGGACCTCAAATCAACTGGGGATTCGAATTCTTTCTTCTACTAGGGATCATCATTATGGGTGTTTCCATCGCGGTCATTGGTACCTACACATCCATTCGACAGGCGTTTCAACATTGATTTTGACCCTGTGTCCCATTTATGTTTTTATTCATTATTTTAACTACTATTACTACACGGTTACTGTATAGTTATATGGTTAATTTTTAATCATTGGATTTCAATCCGTCTATATATATGTATGTATTTTTTTATTTTTATTAAGTATTCACTAAAACAAATTAAGACTTTCTTTTCTATTTTATTATGCAATATCTATCTTGTTTTGTGGTAGTTCTTATGGTTTACTCTACATAGTTTGTATCATTACCTTAAAAACTAAATTGTATTACAAGTGGATATATTAATATATATTTTTCTTACGTGACATTTACTACTATTTAATATTAGGGATGGCTCCCCACCTAATACCAAGATTACCAACCTTGTCTTGTCTTATGTTGGTGTTGTCTTGCCAATGTGGTTGGACCCTCTCTTAGGAGCCTCCACCACCACAGTTCAACACCCAGCGTGTGTATGTATATATATATATATATATTATTTGTCCCCCTTGGCCAGTAATCCCAAGTATGGGTGTTGTCCCACCAATTGTGGGTGCTCTCTCCCCACTTGTGGGAGCTACAGTCCGAGTTGCGCTAGTAGAGCCAAATCTCACCAGTCCCGACAGTTATTATATATTCAAAAAAAATAAAGAGTATATTGCAACAAACTCTCTTGAGGTTTGCCCCTTTGCACCTAGAGACAAGTTTATCATTGATTGACACCCACCTCCCCTGTCGTTAATCAAACTTGATCAAACTTAAGTGTTGACCTAGTTTGACCTTCAAAAATATCAAAATAGCACCAAAATTCTTAATTAAAATTTTTTTTAAACCCAAAATGTAGAAGACAAAAATGCACGATGCACCTCATATCACAAAATAAAAAAGTTGTCTTTTTTGTAAAAACAAATCTCAAAAAATTAATTCTTTGAAATGCACCTCATATCACAAATCTCAAAAAGCTGTCTTTTTTGCCAACCCTAAACTATTCACATAGTGAAAAGTTTTATGAGCATTTGACATTATTCAAGGGGTCAGGCCACTTAAAACAGATGAGATGGGGGTTTTGGTTGGTGACTTATAAAATGTGACCTGTTTTTCACTTCATTCAAATAAACATCAACAGCAACAGCAACATCAAATCCGATGAAAAACATAAAATAAAAAAAGCAAAAACCGTCTCCAGGTTTTGTTAACTGAACATGGCTAAAGCTGGAAGACAACTCCATCTTGGAATTCCAAGATCTATGAAGGTCTGGAGTGAATATAACTCTACAAGCACTTCACAACAACTATATACAATTAATAGGGAAGAAAAATGGAAAGTATAGTGTGAAAAATCAGTAACCATAGCACATCAAAGTTTAATAGTTCCTTTTTACAATCACAAAAGAGGCAGTGCATGGTAGCAATTAAACTGAGAAGAGAGTAGCACTACTTGTTAAGTCAAGTCAAACTAGAATGCCAATGTTTCCACAAAAATACACAGACCATACATATATACAAAGGAGGTGTATCTGCTCTTACTGTCAAGGATATTTTGGTACAACTAGTTGTAGAATGAAGCTACATCCTATGCATCTTCAGCATCGCTCACACTGGGACGAGTATCGATGTAGACTTCCGTAGAAAAGTCAATTTCATCAACGATCCTCCCTCTGTTTTATAGAAATACATATATATTTAACAAGTAAATGTAAAACTGCCTGATAGATGCCTAGTGAAAAGAAAAGAAATACATCTGTATTTTAAAGTAAATGAATGTACCTTTCAAGAACAATTTTCCCTTCTTTATACTTTTGGCTCTTTTCGTGTGCTGACTCCTGCATGGTAATGATATGAATAACAAGTTACAAGAATTGGTATGATCAGACGGAAGGAAGCAGATACAAAGGGCTCATTCATCCTAATTCATTATCAGAATGTCCACATAAAAACTACGTATACGCTTGTTTACACATACATGTAACAGCCATGATTGTGTGTGCATTAGAGATGGATATATATATATATATATATATATATATATATATAGAGAGAGAGAGAGAGAGAGAGAGAGAGAGAGAGAGAGAGAGAGAGAGAGAGAGATTACATATTTCCAGCCAACAATTTGGCCACAACAGCAGCAAAATATATCAGCCACGGTATGCATTCCAGAAAGCATCGGCCTCTGCTCTAAAGCTCCGATGGTGATGTTAACCCTGAAATATGAACTTCAATCTATAACAACTCAAAGTACCCATCTTGGTTATATTTTTTTTTTTCTCTGAACAGAAATGTATTAAGATGACTTTCTTTCTAGATCACAATAGAAGACAAGAAAGTTTCAGTCTCTTCAGAAAAACAAAAAGTTACAACAGAGTTATCTACTAAGGTCATCATTTCTCCTCGAAACATCGATAGATGAAGGTGAAACCAGATTTTTACATACTTGAAAGTTTATAACAGTCCAATGGTCCTCCCCCTCACTTTTTTATTTTCACTTGTATAGTAACTACTAACTATCTTAGTTTATATTTCGTGCTTATATAGTAACTATCGTCCATTTTATTGTATTTCCACTTTTTCATTTTCATTTGTAGGCCTTGGACCAAATAAAATGTCACCAGAATTTAGATTCAATGTTCACCACTGCTCGAGTTTGTAATGTACAAACAGGAAAGAGAATAGTAGTTAGTTACTCCTAAAATATATGCAAAATCGATACTCATTAGCTATGTGACTGACAAATAGTTGTAAAATTAACAATCAAGAACAGTTGAAGAATCATATATCAACACAAGCACACTCAACAACAAGATTTAAGAAATCTGAGATGAAAGAAGTGGGATATGAATCAATCTATATCAGCACACAAGCCTGTCAAAGAGGTTGCCTACAAAATGCTCAAAGTAACCATGATTCTTCTCCAAACCTTAGGCATCAAAAGTTCAGGTAAGCTCACAAAAGATATCACCGATTACTTTAGCCAAGCAAGAAAGACAAGAAACCAAATGCATTAGCAGAAAAAACGTGTCACTACATGCTCCTGTGTCATTTCTGTTTGGCAGTAATTAACATACAATTAAACTTTCTAACGGAGTGCCCTATGGTAAAGGTTCCCTCTATTTCACTGAAATAAAAACATATAAATAAAAGAATAAAACATTAAATTTCCTTCCCTTACTGCAATAGAATTCATAAGATGTATGACTAACTATATTATTAGTCAATTCAAGATCAATCGGTTGGTAATTTAGATAATTCGGATGAAATATTTACGATATGATGTTATTTTCTAATTAATAAAATTAGCAAAACCTCAGCAAGACCTAAACAGTCGAACTGATTTCACTGACAATATGATAATCTATTCAGTGAGTAATGATCCTCAAGTTCAACATTGGATGGCTTCATACTTCTAGACTACAGATTATCATCGGTACCTTCTGAACAAGTATCACAAGTATCATGATCAACCAAAATAATCTAAAAATAACTTGAAGATATTCGTACTTTGTAACAAACCAGACAAAGTACAAATGCAACAAAATTAACAACAATAATACTTCAAAATTGCTCTTTGGTAGGACTGAACTTTCAAACTTTGTTTTCATTTTGAAATTTTCACACAGTGCTGCACCTGCTTCATTCTTACAATGGTATCTCCAAAATCCTCAGACAATTGTTGAAAATGATATTTTCATCATCATAACATAATAATTCACTGGTCCTATTTATGAAAAAACTTCATATGTTTTAGTCTTTGCAAAAGAACCGCAATTCCAGCATTCCAAAAAATTAGAATTTACAGTGCAACAGCCATGACGATATGGCAATACATTTAAGTGTAAATAAATAAAACACTAATAAGAAAAATGAACAGTCTTGGAACAAATTTCTGAAATCAATCGATCAATGAACTGTAAAGAACTTACGCTTTATTGAATAGGTATGCTTTTCCCCTGCGACAATGAAAAGCCTAACCAAATCAACCAAAAAGAGTTTATCAATCCAGCGGAGCAATTACATTGTCCATCTATGCATAAACGAACTAACAAAACTCATTTTTCTAGAAACAAGTACTGCAAATGAAAAATTATAAGCAACATGAGACATAATATTGCAGCATTCGGGATTCCTTGTTAAGATAAACAGGATGAAGCAATGTATGATTACACCTAGTAAAAGATGGCTGCAGCAGAATGACTGAATAGGAGATTGCAGAAAGAGTGGATGCGGGTGCAAAATTTCGTTTTCATCCAAGATATCATATGTTATAGATTAGTCATATAAGCTTCATAGATGATTTTAAATCTTTTTGAGACGGTAAGCAGTATTTTGTTAGACGTCTGAAAGGAGCTTACATGTGATTTCTCTGAAATTATACGGATTGTGTCCGGACTCCGGACAGTAATAGAAGTGTTGTTTTAGCCCCAGGCCATAAATTTATATTAAGTTATAAACATATCAATCAGCGCCGTGGTATACTTGAGGCTGCTTTGGTCATCTCTCAGAATTTCAAGAACTGCACCATCAATCATTTTGTAGAGAACATAAGGCACAAATCTATCAATTGTGTGATTTTTGTTAGAGACTCTTGGTGTTTCTTACAAAAACTTAACAATAATCTAAGCATATATATCTAGTTAAAGTTCCAGAAAAAAAAAATAACTTGCATCCAAATCCAATCAATAATAGCATTCCAATTTGAATAACAGGCTCTCTTTCAAGTGTAGATTTGCACACCATTCTTGATCACTCAAGCACTTCTAATCTCCTACATAAAAATCAAATATCTCCGGCTGGTTTTTTTTTTTTTTTATCCAATTTCACCACACATCCTCAATCAAAAATGTTACTTCTCAAGTTCCACATACAATTTTCAACAAAATTTCCATACAAGTCTACACTATCTAGCCACAAACCAATAATAATAATAATAATAAAACAAAAATCAATGAAAGATAGGAAAAAAAAAAAAAAAAGTACCCGGGAAATAAGATCATCAGGAAGGGCAAGGTGGGTCCTACAAAACTTGCATCTATAAGACCTCCCATCTAGCTCCACTACAAATATTCTTCCCATTTTTTCAATTCTTCTTCTTCTTCTTCTTCTTCTTCTTCTTTCACTCAAATTTGCAAATAAAAATCAAATCTTTTTTTTCTTTTTTGAAATAAAAATCAAGTCTTGAGAGAGAGATAACACTGACACAGTGACACCTGCCTTTCTTTTTTCTGTTACCAGGGTTTGTCATGATTTGAGAGCTTAATTAGATAGTGTTGGCTTTTCATGTCCTAACCAAATAAGTGTTGGGCTCTAGTTGGGCTGTATTTGGTTTCTAATCACATTATTCAGTCCCTATCCCAAACGTACTAGTAATGGGCCGGGCCGGGCCGGGTCAGCCCAATCCATAGCGGTCTTTACCAGATTCCCTACAAACCCACCTGGCCCGTCATATAAATTAAAACTCATTTTCCTTTTACTAGTCAACCCTTTTTCCTACGTGGCACATTAGTCTCTCAATCGGTTTGCTAAGTTGTTGTTAACAGAAATGTTATCGGACAATTTTCAGTTTTTAGATTTCAATCCAAGAGTGTATACAAATTAAGGATTTGAAAATTAAAGCAAAAATAAACAACTCTCTCTCACATATGACATAATTGTCCAGTAACATTGTTGTTAACAACAACTTAACCAAATCCTATGTCAATACATCCATACACCGAAACTCCTCGCTTAAAATTAAAATTAAGGTATAATTAAAAGCTAGCAGAAAGCTCCATCAATTTTAACCATATTCAATCTTTAAACAAAATTTTATGAATATTTAATAAAAATAAATTTGGTACCTACTCGAATTAAACCTTTTCATTACATTAAGCTAGATTTGAAAACAATCGGTACATATAAACATACATCTTTCCATGCCAAGCGGAAACACTAATCTGGAGAAAATATTCGGATTTGATATTGTTCTAAGTTTATCTTAAGTTTTCATAATTTAATGACATCTAAAAATAAAAAATTATATGATCAAGATTTGTTCGCTTTTATTTCTCTCCTACAAACAAAACATGCCCATAACCCAAAAAAAATATAATAATAATGTAATACTATATAATCTAAAAAATTAGCTCAAATGATATAGTAAATGCGTTGTCATCACCACATATATCATGATGTAATGTGGTGAATAATATGACAAGGACAAATTACTTGACAATTATAGGGTTGATTTTTAGACTAAATTTTTGAACCGACTAATATTAATGAAAAAAATAATAATAGTATGCTGAAGATTGGTTCAAGGCCAATAACGATGTTGATAACAAAAGGGAGATGAAAACTTATCTTATAGCATGGGTCCCTCCTAAGATTGATTGGGTCAAACTTAATGTTGATGGGAGCCTAAATCCTGAGTTAGGCACGATATCTGCTGGAGGTGTGATCAGAAATCATATGAAGAAGTGGATTGGTGGTTTTGCTGGGGGTACGGGCTATCCTGGGAGATGTTGACGGTGATTTTTCGTAATCACTCAACAAACGATTTGATATCAGTTTTACGAACAAGAATGATTGAAATTAACATAACAAAGTATTAGTAATGATGAACAAAAATACGTGGTAAAACTCCGATGGTCGGAGAAACATCCACTGGTTGTTGCCTAAGCAACGAAGACAAATTCACTATGAAAACTGTAAATTTCCAACTCATCTGCTCCCAATGCTATACAGACCCTTAAGCCGGCCAATAAAGCTTCGTACTCCGCTTGATTGTTGGTTGCTTTGAAATCGAACCTCATGGCACACTCCACAGTATCTCCTTCCGGGGTTGTTATAACTATTCTCGCCCCGCTGCCATGTGTGTTTGATGATCCGTCTACATGCAACTTCCATTGGAACCCACTCGCATGTTCACCTTCCATCATTCTTCTTACATCGGCATCCGGCTCGATGAATTCTGCTATAAAATCTGACACCGCCTGCCCTTTGATTGCTGCATTTGGCGTGTACCTGATGTCGAATTTCGCTCCATTGCCCACTTGGTCATCCTTCCTGACAGTTCTGGCTTTTGTAAGATGAGTTTTAACGGGTAGTCCGTGTATACTTCTATTGCATATGCTTGAAAATATGGCCTCAATTTCCTAGCTGCTGTGATCAGAGCCAGTGCTACTTTCTCGGCTGGCGAATACCTGGTTTCTGCTGGTAGCAACGCCTTGCTCGTGTAATACACCGGCCTTTGTACTCCTTCCTCTAACCGAATCAGTACCGAACTTGTCGCCACTTCTGTGATCGAGAGGTATAGGTACAAGGTTTCTTCGACTACCAGTTTTGAAAGAATGTGTGCTTGTCCTAAATACTCTTTCAACTTCTGAAAGGCTATTTCACACTCTTCGCTCCATTCGAGCCATTTTCCCTTTTTTATTGCCATGAAGAATGGGGCGCACTTATCTGTTGATTTTTGCTATGAACCAGTTGAGTGATGCAAGGCATCCCGTCAGCCTCTGCACATCTTTCAATGTTCTTGGTGAAGCCATTTCTTCTAATGCTTTAATCTTCTCGGGATTTACCTCAATTCCTCTTTGGTGTACCTGAAAACCTAAAAACCTTCCCGACGGTACCCTAATCACACACTTACTCGGGTTGAGCTTCATCTTATACATTCTCAGGACATCAAAGGTTTCCTTCAAATCTTCTGAATGTTTCTCCGCCGTGATACTCTTGGTCAACATGTCATCCACATAAGCCTCCATGTTTCTCCCAATCTGCCAAGCAAATATTCTATTTACCAACATCTGGTACGTTGCCCCAGCATTCTTTTGTCCGAACGGTATCACTTTGTAACAATACAATCATTAATCCGTGGTGAAAGATATTTTTTCTTCATCCGCCTTATTCATTCGGATCTGATTGTATCCCGAGTAAGCATCCATGAAACTCAATAGTTCATGTCCTACTGTCGCATCTACCAACTGGTCAATCCTCGGCAGTGGGGAGCTATCTTTCGGACAAGCTTTGTTTAAATCCATGAAGTCTACATACATCCTCCATTGATTGTTCTTCTTCTTGACCAATACTACATTGGCCACCCACTCCGGGTATTTGACTTCCCTTATTGACCCTGTAGAAAGCAACTTCTCCACCTCTTTCTTGATTGCGATGCTTCTCTCTGGATTGAACAATCTTCTCTTTTGTACCACTAGGCAGAACTCCGGGTCGATGGAAAGATAATGCGATATCACATTTGTATCTATCCCGGGTATATCTCTATGACTCCAAGCGAACACATCCCTGTAATCCCTTAATAGTGTGATGAGTTTGGCTTTGATGTGTTCACTTAAGCTTGCTCATATCTTTACTGTTCTACTCAACTCATCTAGGTCTAACGCCACCTCTTCGGTCGACTCATCTTTTTTTGCTTCAGGCTCTTCTCTGGGGTCTAGCTCAAATTCCTTTGGTGCCTCTGCTTGCTCCTCAAGTTCATCGACGGCCTGCTCGGCTGATATAGTATATACTTGGTGTAATTCCCTATCCTTGTAGACTGACAGGTTCGCCCTTCGCGCCATCTCTTATGATCCTTTGACCACGCCTACCCCATACTCAGTTGGGAACTTCATCATGAGGGCATACGTTGCTGTTACTGCCTTCACTTTATTCAGGAATGGTCGGCCGAGCAGGGCGTTGTATGGCCAATTCTCTGTATCTACAACCACAAAATTGAGCAACACTATCTTCTGACAATGGGCCTTCCCGATCTTCACTGGTAGTTTTACTGTGCCGAGTGACCTCACCTCTGCTCCGCCAAATCCTCTAAGTGGGGTATGAAAGGGCTGTAGGTCCTTTCTATCTAATCTCAACTGATCGTACACCTCTACACTTAAGATATCCGCTGAGCTTCCATTATCAATCAAGATCCGGTGGACCTCCCTATGACCAATTCGAGCACTGATGACCAGCGCATCATTTGGTTTTACATCTACTCCATGAGAATCAGCCTCTGTGAAGACGATTGGATCCCAGCCTTCCTTGATCCTTTTCGGGTCAGGTTTAATAGAGTTAACGTCGAGGTCTCTTCGAGCTTCCATGGCTTCCCAAATTTCCTGGGTTCTCTCCCTATTACTTTTACCAGTTGCTGGCCTACCAAAAATGGTGTTAATTGCTCCTTCATCTCCAGCTCTCTTGGGACTCAGCTTCCTTTCTCGTCCCCCCTATCAACTATCTTTCTGTCCATCTGCCTTATCGGCTTTCTTTAGGACAATGTCCTTCAAGTGCCCTTCTCGGATGAGGGTCTCGATGTGATCCCTCAGCTGGAAGCACTTGGATGTCTCGTGTCCGTTCTCTTTATGGAATCTGCAATACTTGGTGGTGTCCCTTCGAGCATAAGTCGACTGCTTAGACGGCTCTTTGGACATATTCTTTTCTTCCAAGATAGCTAATATCTCCTCCTGGTCTTTCTTCAACGGGGTGTAATTTGTGTATCTGCCCTGGAACTTTTGGCGCGGCTGATTGATTTTTGGATCATAAGCCCGGTGGCCATCCCATCCGTCACGTGCTTTGTTCTTTTGCTTGTCACCTTTGATGTCTGGTGCATTGGCTTGATCTTTTGTTTTGGCTCCTTCTGGACGACCACCATGTACAAAGTAACCTCCTGTTGCAATTTCTTCTTCCTCGGCTAAAGCATAACCCCCAGTCATATACATCATGTCGGCATAACTGGTTAGGCAAGCTCTTCTTAAATCAAAGGATAGCTGGTCGTTCTAAAGGTTGTTGATGAATGCTGTAATGATGGCTTCATCGTTCGCACTCCCGATCTCTAATACTTTCTGACCGAATCTCCCCAAGTATTTCTTCAGAGACTCGTCTTTTCCTTGCTTAAGCTGAGACAAGTGAGCCACTGACTTCTTCCTGTGTACATTCCTAAGGAACTGCATTGAGAAAGCTTTACTCAGTTCGCCGAAGCTGCTTACGCTTGCTGCTGGTAATCTGCCGAACCACCGAGAACCTAGATCCCCAAGAGTATGCGGAAAGTTTAAGCTAGCAGGGCGTCATTGTGGACGTATTGGGCCATGGCGCTCCTATACCTCCAGACGTGTTCTTTTTGATCGGTATCTTTCTTGAACTGCTCTACGTGTGGCATCCTGAACCTTTCCGGGAAAGGCATCCTTAGAACTCCATGGGTGAAAGGGCTACCGGATTCGTCATCCGACAATTCATTGCGTCCGTACCGCCTGACCAAAGCATCCATCTATCAATGATTGTTTTGCACCTCCCGGGTCAGGCTCTGTATGAGTATGTCTCTATCTCCTTCTGGTTCCCCCATCGCATTGAAATTTTGACTAATGGTCAACTTCTGGCCTTTCTTCTCAAGTTCCTGCTCCATGTGTTCTCGGTTTAGGCCATGTAATCGAACTATGCTCTTCTAGCGTTTGTGATGATAATACTGCTCACTCTCCCCTGACGATGACCGATCTCTCCGGTGAATACACTTCTTGGGTTGGTCCCGACTCCGCCCCATTCGATCTGGATCATACCTTCTATCTGAATATCCTTCCTCTCTACGCTCTCTACTATCCCTGGCTTGCCTTTTGGACAAAATCTCTGGCCTGTCTGTAGGGTCTCGGCTTGCTTTTAAAGGCGCGTCAGGTTGTGGTATCACCACCATGGAGTGCAATCTTATTGTTTGATATGGAGCGGACAGGTTGTGGGGTAAAGTCAAACCCTCCATAGTGGAAAGATCAACTCTTTGCCTTGCTGCGTCAGATATGAGTTGCTGCAGAGAGGCTCGGAATCGTTGCACGATTTCTTCATTAGTTGGAGGGAAACGCTGGATACCAGCCAGGGCAGTTGATTGGTCTGCAGTTGCTAAGGTTGCATCCGCAGTATTTAGGGTGGCGTCATCCTCCAACTCGTTAATTGGTAATCTTGGACTGTATCTGGAATCACTACCATCTCCTTCGCCGGCCATTGCTTCACAAGTTTTTTTATTAGCCCCCTCCTTCTAGCGCCAATTGTTGACGGTGATTTTTCGTAGTCACTCAACAAACGATTTGATATCAGTTTTACGAACAAGAATGATTGAAATTAATTTAACAAAGTATTAGTAATGATGAACAAAAATACGTGGTAAAATTCCGATGGTCGGAGAAACATCCACAGGTTGTTGCCTAAGTAACGAAGACAAATTCACTATGAAAACTGTTAATTGAATACACACTCTGATCTCTCCTCTCCATTCTCACGTCCCCCTTATTTGTGTTTTACATGGGTATTTATACATAGTTGTTTTGGGTTTGTGGGTATTATTAGGGTTTTGTGTCGTGGTGCCTAAGTTTTGGGAGTTTTATCAGTCCTAAAATTATTTGCTTTCCTATTTTGGTGTAGCGTATCTTCTGGTTTGGCTGAGTCATAATTTGGACAGGATTCTTATTCCTTTATTTACGGGAGACCTGCTTGTTTCCTTGGTGAGTTCTGAGTAGTTGCATTGTAGCTTATTGTAGGGGTGCTAGTTGCTGATTCTACCCATATGTTTGGGGGGTGAGTTTCCGCAACTATCTTTCTAGCTGAACCCCGAGTACGCCCGAGTACGCCCGAGTATGCCCGAGTAGGCTATGTTTGCCCGAGCTGATTTCCTTGGTCTGTGGTTGGGTTGTCTTGGGCTTTTGCTACTTAGGTTGATTTCCCTTCACTTCTGCTTATGTGGCCTCTTATGGTGGTGACATGCCTAAAAGGCTATTTTTACCTATAACAGATGTCAACAGAGGCTCCGGTAGTATTATAGAAGCTGAACTTTGGGGCATTTTTGAAGGTCTACAGATTTTGTGGAAGAAAGGGTTCAAGAAAGTTGTGGTTGAAACTGACTCTCAGAGTGCTGTGTCGTTGCTGGCAAACACCACTGATGTTTGTCATCCTCTTTTTGGTATCATTCAGTCCTGTAAAGTGTTGATGGGCAACGAATGGTGCTGCAATATTAGACATGTGTATAGAAAAGGTAACAGAGCAGCTGATGGCCTTGCTAAGCTGGGTCAATCGTTAAGGTTGGGTCTCACGTCCTTTGATGACCCCCCTAGTCAGATTTTAGGTGCTTTGGAGGGTGACTCTTATGGTTTAGCTGCTGCTAGGCTGGTCTTCTCCACTTAGTTTCTTTTGCCTTTTTTGGGCTGTTAGCCCTCTTGCTTACCAAAAAAAATAATAATAATAATAAAACTCAAAGCAAGAGTGAATCCATTTTTACCATAGAAAACTTTGGTCCCTACAAGGGTATAAAAAATCTACAGTGCCATTCAACCAAAAAAATCTACAGGAAACAGTGATCTCTAACAATTAATTTTAGAGGAATATTATACGACCCAAATAATTAATCTAAAATTTAATTTAAATGATGTGTCAAGTGAACTGTCATTCCCACATAAATCCTGTGATGTCGCGGTTAATGAATAAACCATTTCACATCATTGGCAATAGGGTATTGGTTTTTGAACTAATTTTTTTGATTGTCTAGCATTAGTGTTTTCCCAGCAACCACACTTAATATTGTCTCCAAGGGCATAGCTCAGTCGGTAGATGAACGAACTTGAGGGCTTTGGACAAATGACTCTCAAATCAGCAGCTCGAATACAACCAATGATAAAAGGCTTTTAAAAAAATTACTTGGTCTTGATAGGTGGATAAATATATATTTATATATATACAGAAATTCAATTATCAATTCGAACTGACAAAAGTTATATCAGTTCCTTGTATGTGGGCCACTAGATTTAAATACTTTAACTTGGCTGTATACATTTGTCAATCAAAGTATTTAAATTCAGTGGCCCACATACAAGGAACTAATATAACTCTTATCGATTCGAACTAATAATAGAAAGACCGATATATATATATATATATATATATATATATATATATATATATATATATATAAATATGCACATCATCAATAGAGAGGTCGGTTACCTGACAGCCCATCAAAACCGCTAATTAAAATGCGGGTCACGCACTGAACATCACAGTCCCCGTCCAAACCCCAAACGTCAAATCCCAAACTAATAGGTACACGTGTCAGCCATCCTTGCGTTCTCGGTTGTTGATGACCTTTTTTCCCGCCGATGCGCCGGCATTAACTGTCTGTCAACTTCTGACACATCACCGCCCTGAAAGTATCCGTACATGTACCCACGTGATTGCAGAAACGTGGAGGCATTCTATTGGAGGACGTCTGTATCACAGTACAAATGCATGGAACTCATGCTTAGACCCGACAAAGAAAGGGTAAAAGAGGAAAGACAATAACAATAAAAAAATTGATGTTGGTGGATTCCAGACGACATGATAATTGGGCCCACCAAAATGCGGCCGCCGCTCCTCCAATTACGAGATTGTTGATTGGTTTCACACGTGGATCCATTTTTATTATTTTTTTAACTCATTAATATAATAATAAATATCAAGTATTTGATCTCCGATTTAAAAAATCAACCCCAAGGGTTTCGAGTCTTCTCACTTTAGTCACTTTTTAATGAAATTTTGCAAACTTTGTCTCAACCTCTCACTAATTAACAAATTTACAAAATAATGTTGATCCAGTGATAAACCTCTCATACCTGTACCACGAGGTTATGAGTTCGATTTCTCTCCCTTCCCCAAATAATCTCAAATTCATGTAATAGTGTAATTCTTAAAAAAAAAAATTATTAAAAAACTTAGAAAGAATTCTATCAAACTAGGCAATAAACTTTCAACATAATACATTATAAAGAATTTTTGTTTTTTTAGATGATTTAAATATTTGGAATAATCTAATGTGATATTTATGATCTATATAATAATTTATTTTTAATAACTAGAAAGAGTTACAAACAAAGGTTTATAATATGTCCATTAGACACGAGGAAAAACATAATGATATATTGTAATATGCTTGTTTTTGTTTTTAAATAAAAAATTACATACTATAATATTATTCATGTTTCCTTTTAATATCATTATTGGTGACGGTGACTGTAATATGAAATTTTATCAAACAGAATTAACGTTTTTATCGGTAAATCATATTGGATAATGGTCTATTATTCATATGCTTAAAAGTACAAATTGACAATTTTTAATATAATATTTTATTTTCAATAAAAAAACACCCTATATTATAATGTTTTGTGTAAAAACCATTGAAAACATTTTATTGGAATAATTCATGTTGTTTAGCAAAAGGACTTTATTCAATATTATTATGTTATTATCAATCTCAATCACATATTCACATAAATATTTAAAACATGAAATATATGAAAAACAAATGTTAGGTACAAGCATCAAGTCAAACCCAAAGATATGGTCCCGTTCATATCAGTGCGCACTGATATAACTACATCAGTACCAATACATATGGATCACTAATAAAAAAATATGAAAAAGTTTTAACAAGTGCATACACTTTAAGCCAAAGTATATAAATTTAATGGTCCATATCCAACACACTGATGAAGTTATATCAGTGCGCACTGATTTGAACATATATATATATACAGATTTTCTATTATCAGTTCGAACTGACAATAAATATATCAGGATGAAGAATGTGGACCACTAGATTTACATACTTTGACTCAAAATGTATGCACTTGTCAAAACTTCTCCATAATCTGTGGTCCACATTCTTCGTCCTGATATATTTATTGTTAATTCGAACTGATAATAGAAAGACTGTATATATACCCACTATTAGGGATTATAATAATTTAGGATTTTAAGGAGATGGATTCGAACATACAATTTCACTTCTTTTTTAATATATATAATAATATTGAAAATGAAAGGAAGAAAAATAAATGAAAAAAAATAAAAGAGTATAATTTTTTTAGAGTTATTATAAATTATAATTATATGGATAAATAATAAGGCACGTTGGCAAATGAATAATGAATAACAAAAAATGAATTAACACTTCAAGACATTGGACTTTACTGTAAACTTGCCAATCAAAAAGAGGTTTAGGGGTAGCCATTCTTGCGGATTGGACTGCTCCTAAAGTAAGGAGATACATACAAAGTATACGTGTGAGAAAATCTAAACAATCTTTAAATAGATGATATATATATATATATATATATATATATATATATATATATATATATATATATATATATATTAAGATGACAACACATATTCTCACTAAGACATTGACTATCAAAGGGTTGAAACACATATTCTCACTAAGACATTGACTATCAAAGGGTTGAAACAATGTTGTTAAAGGTAATAAAATAATAATAGTGATCATGATAAATATTAAAGATTATTCATTTTATTTGAGATATTTACTTTGGAGATGATTCATATATTGACTTAAACGTTAGCAACTAAATTGGTATATACGATCGAATTTTTAAGACAAAGTAAAAGACGTTTGAAGAAGTAAAAAATTTCAATTTAACATGTTGACCAATTTTGACATCAACAATAATACCGTAATGAATTTAGCTACAATACAGTAACTCAATTCCTACCAAAATTGACATCAAATTTTATCTACAATACAATAACTTTGTTGTTAATGAATAGTTATCAAAATGAAATATGCATTTGAAAACCCATAAAACCGGAGGAAACAAGTGTAATTAGTTTAACATTTAGGGATAAAGCTTCAATAAACCAAAAGTGAAAATCAATAAATGAGAAATATTTAATCAGACGGTAACCCGAATCCCGACATGTACCTCGTCAACACGCCAACACGGTATTACTCCTAACGGGGCCCCACATTTGGACCGCGCAACCTTCTGATTCGGTCTCTTAACTTAGCAGCGGTTTCGCTGTCGGTACCGCCTCTAATATAAATAATATTTATTTTCTTATAAAAAATCTATTTGTTTTTTAATAATAAAAAAAATAAAAAATAAAAAAACTGAAATATGAAAAGGAGCCACCACTTGTCTTCTACGCGGACCCACACGATACTCTCCCTACTCTAAACCGTCCGATGGATAGATCCAATAGAGTATGATAGGGAAACTTGTTTATGCGGACCCACACGATACTGTTGCTTCAATCACAGCCGTGCGATTATGATATTATAGAGATTTGTGTTTAACAGAACAAAAAGTACGTGAATCACGAGGAGATTAAGTGAAGAAGGGGTCCCCCCATGGTTTCTCTTCATGAAGCCGCCCTTTCTATTTACACCTAAATTATAAGATTAGTGTTAACCTGTACCAAGGATAACAACTACTGCTTTATTTCTATAATGAAAATAAATAATTTTTCTATTGTCAGTTCGTCTTGACAATAAATATATTAGGATGAAGAATGTGGACCACAGATTATGGAGAGGTTTTGACAAGTGCATACACTTTGAGTTAAAGTATGTAAATCTAGTGGTCTACATTATTCATCATGATATATTTATTGTCAGGACGGATTGATAATAGAAAATCTGTGGAAATAAAAGTACTGTATTTATTGTAACATAACAATAAATGCACCCGTTGACCTGTGCTTTTATTTCCATAAATGGGAATAAAGTGGTTGTTAGGATAAGTTAACGCTATCCAGATTATAAACCATTCTACTAATTCATTGTTTAGAAAAATCAGAATTTCAGGAAATCATTTTAAAATGGCGTGTTTGATATCGTTTTTAAAATAGTATTTTTGAAAACTTTTTTTTTTCAAATGGAAATCATATTTAAAAAATGATATTTTTAAAAATATAATGTGTTTGATAGTATTTTTTAAAATGGTTTTCTAAAACGAAAAACAAAGTAATTGTGTTTGGTTATTGTTTTTAAAATGGGTAAAGTAGTTGTTTGGAGGAAAAAATTGATTTATTTTGAAATGATGTTTTTGAAAACGTTAAAAAATAATAAAAAGTTATTTTTAACTTTTTAGTTATATATTTCAAAAAATTATTTTTTGTTTTTAAAAATAGTTTCGTAAAACACGTAAACAAACAATATTAAAGTTGTTTTTTATTATTAAAAAAAAAAAAAAAAAAAAAACAGAAAACCATTTCTAAAAATGGTTCCAAACAGAACCTTAATTTTATTTTATTTTTATTTTAAAAAAACAGTTAAAAAGAAAAAAGAAAAAAGAAAAAAAAACATATAAATAAATCATTCATAAACAAAAGAAACAAAAACACTAGCTTGTCAATCAGTCAGGACCAGAGCTCTACACTAAGAGGTCAAGACTCGAGCAAAAAAATCAATCCTCAACAAACGATAACGACTACTTAGCTAAGCTATACGTAGCCAAATTGGCTTTTCTAGAACAATAATGTTAGAGGATCTAAAAAAGTGATCCAAATTTTAGATCCAAACATTTATGGTAACATCATATGGGATCTTTGAGAAGAGTGACATGAGTCCATGTTGTATGTGATGTTGCCATATAGGTTTGAGTCTAAAATTTGTGTCACTTTTTTGGGTCCTCTCGCATTATTATTTCCAAAAATATATAAAATAGAAGAAATATGATAACAACAAATAAAAGAAAGGATATCATTAATAATAATTCCTCGAAATCAGTAAGAGAAGCAGCCCCCAAATTCAATAAACCGGAATCAACCGCATCCTGATTTTTTATTTTTATTATTATTATTTTTTAATATTTATGTATCCTGGTTTTGTACTTTTGTTACTAAATTATAATACTATAATTAACAGATCGTTACTAATAATTTAAAATTTTATTTTAAACAGAGTTTTTTTTTTTTTTTTTTTTATCTTTTATAAAAATATGATTTTCATGTGAGCTATTTAGTAACCACTATAAAGATTTGTATATCAAAGTATTAGATTGATCCTAAAGTATATTGAAAATTAAACATTTTTGCTATGATAGGAAAACGTAAGAGTTTATTAATTAAAGGGTAAATTGGCAATAACATACCCTCACGTTTACTAATAACACTGCCATATCGAACTTTTACCATAATTATAGAAAAATACCCTTAACTGCTTTTGACCACAATTAGAATTAACATTAGACTTAACGGTGGAAGGGCACAAGGGTCATTTTATCAGCTAAACAATTTTAATTATAGCTGATAAAATTTTGAATATTTTTTCTTATCAAAATATACATAAATAGAAAAACATCAGATACAATCTGAATTTCAAATCCATTATCAATCAAGATCCACTGGAGATCTTAATATTTTCTTCTTCATCAGATATTTTTTCTTCAATCTAGAAAATCAAACACATCATGAATCCAGATCCATCAAAATTATAACACCAAAGAAAAAAAAAATCCATTTTTTTCTTCTTGATCATAATTATTTTTTTCCCCTTAAACATGGGAATTCAAACACACCATCAATCCAGATCAAACACCCTATTCATCTTCGATAAAAATTCAACTCAAAGAAAAAAAAAAATTAATCACCTAAAACATCTATGTTCAATCGCAAATGAGTCAATAGATTTTTTCTTCAATCAAAATCACATTTACAATAAAATAAAATAAAATAAATCGAAATCACAAATGAGACACTAGATGATGCAACCCATGCAACCCATTTGGTGATGGTGAGATGACAACCGTTGTTTCACATGTATGGAGTGATCGTGGTTTCAGAGGTTTCGCATCAATTGGATGTCAATCATCCATTCTAGTTGCTCTCTCTCTCTCTCTTCCTTGTTCTGACAGTCGTGAAAGACTTCGAATCTCCTTCGAGTTACAAATTGAAATCGGGGAATCCGAACCTTCCCGATCTATTCGATGCACAATTACCGCCAACAGACTATATCTATCCTCATCCCATAAAATAAAATGGATGTAAGAATGGTATAAATTATCATCCGGACCCGGATATAATAGTATACATCCGGTCTCAAATGGAGCTAATGTATGAGAAAATCTCCTCAAATATATATATATATATCCATTGAAAATTTTGCTATCCAAGTAATAACGGGAACCGAAAAGAAGGCGGCTAAGAGGAAACCGGTGGGGTCCGTACAAGATCGGGGCCCACCACAAGTGACGCAATGGACAAAATACATGACTAACGTAACGCTGAGTCTGTAAGAGAAATAAAAAAGAAACCATCAACACTTACACCACACCACACTCTTTATCAATGCCATCGACATGTCTCTAGATGGATTCTCGGATCCCACTTTATATATATTACCATTTTGTATTTTATTTCAAACTACAAACTACAAACTACACAAATCTCAAATTCTCAACATAATAAAAATAAGATCTAAATTAGATGGATAAAATTCTCACACAACAACAACAACAAAAAAAAAAAAAAAAAAAAAAAAAAATTATATTTTTAATTTAATTTAATATTGAAAACACCTGAAACAGAGCTCAACTGAACTGAACTTCATGATATCAAGCTGAAACATGATGAAATTGCGACTAAAACACTATCAACATTCGAAATCAAACAAGAAATTCTCTCATATGATCGATCTACAAGACATACTACTAACAAGTAACAACCACCGTCCGTCGAGAAACTCTCTGTTGCAAAAACACGGCAAAGATCTTGTTCTTGTTCTTGTCTTCTTCGGGTTACTTATGTACAAAAACATAAGGACATGTCAGCTTAGATTTTATGGTTTTTTGTTTTGATTTTTTAGGTTTTGGTCCTGAAATCCAACAAAAAAAAAAAAGAAAGAAAAAAAAAAATTTCACGCCACTTCAGGTGGTGGAGGCATGTTGAGATCGAGATTGAGATCGATCAGTCTTCTTGGCTGCTGCGAACCGCGACCATAATCGACGACGACGGGGGACGAGTCGGAGTCGCTCTGATCCCCGACAGCGCGATCGAACCTGCAAGACTCGCGAGGGACGCCGGAGAACACGTCGAAGAACAGAACCGGACGCGATACCGCAGCGGCGGAGGCGTAGAAAGAACCGTCGACTCCGACGCCCAGACGGTTGGCGTAGCTGTTGAGAGTGAACTCCAGCGACGGCATCTGCAGCGGCGGAGGAGGATGAGGAGGAGAAGATGACTCCACGGTGCTGCTCTGGCTAGGGCTGCGAGTAAAGCTGTTGATGATTTCATCCGGGGTAGGGAAGTTGGTCTTTGCCTTAGCACCACGGAACTCACGCGCCGCCGCGTCGTAAGCACGCGCGGCGTCCTCAGCAGTATCGAAGGTGCCTAGCCAGACGCGGGTCTTCTTGCCAGGGTCTCGGATCTCGGCTGCGTAGCGTCCCCAGGGACGCTTCCTGACTCCTCTATAGCGGAGCTCCTTGGGAGTAGGGTTTGGATTCGGGTTGTTGGATTTGTCTCTCGGAGCCATGAAGGAGTGTGAAAGAGGAAAAGAGGCGTTGTTGAAATGGTGGAGCCGTGGAGAGACGATGAAGAATTGAAGAGAGCGTGGGTTGTTTTTATAGAGAGAGAGAGTTAAAAGGTAGGCTCCTTTTGGGGCGCTTGTTGTGTTGTGTTGGGTACAGTCAAACCATTGAGATGTGGCTTCTCTTGCACGAACAATTACCAACTTCTGTTTCAGTTATCCAATCACCTTTTGACACGTCTAATGATTATCAATCGTATTAAAGAATTTTTAATATGGTGCAATTTAATTAATTAACAACAAATTTACACTAATTGAGTCGCATTTGTAATACGGATTTGGATTATCTGCTGAACCGTTGATCTTATCTTTTTTCTGGGACTAGGATCCAATCCGATCATCTCCTCACCTCACCTTATCCTCACCTTTTCCTCACATTTTCAAAGCATGTGTTTGGTTGTTAATAAAATGTCAATCACATCTTAACCATTCATTCATTACAATGCTTATGTGTCATAAAATTAAGTGAGGTGAGGATGAGGTGAGGTGACGAGAGGATCCTTATCCTTTTTTCTAACCTTTTTAAACATGTGATTGGTTAGTGATAAAGTGGTTGTGAAAACCAATCTTATCTTAACCACTTATTCATTACAATACTTATATATCATGAGATTATATGAGATCAGGAAAAAGATCAGATCAATAAAGGATCCAAATTCCTGTAATAAAACTACGGTTGCCCCTTACGATTTCAGTTGAGGATGTACACAACAACTTTACTAAAATTAGTCATAAGTAATTAAGTTGTCCATTAGTGTATTCTCTTTTTGTCATAATTTTTGGTCAAACTTGTATGATGAAAGGATTTGGATAAATGATAATACATAAATGAAATTTATTTCTTTTTTTTGTCTTTCTCTCTTTCTTTAGTCTTTATGAATAGATAAAGGGGTAGATTCAATTTTATTTATTTATTTATTTATTAAGGAAGAAAACATTAAATTAAACAACTGAAAGGATTACTCAATTTATTTCAACTTCATGAACCAACATAATTTTTTAAATGGTTTTAATATAAATCAAACCCAAATTTTAATGTTAATGAGAGCTGATTCAAAAAAAAAAAAAAAAATTTGAATTGGCCAGACTGTTAAATAATTGTATTATATTGAATTGAAAGATTATTTATATTAAAAAAAAAAAATAAGTTTTCATGTAGCTTGGTTATTTAGTTTATAAAGAAGCAAATGTTAGTGGTTATTGTAAAATTTATTTAATTAACTGTATTGAATATACAAGCATAATCCGAAAATGTAGCTTAATTCAAAATAAAATAATTTGAAAACATAAACAAGAATAACATACACAGTGAGAGTAAACACTTTCTTTATATATATATATATATATATATATATATAGTCTTTCTACTTTCGGTTTGTCCTGATATAAAATATATCAGGACGAAGAATTTGGACCATAGATTATGGAGAAGTTTTGACAAATGCATACACTTTGAATTAAAGTATGTAAATCTAATGGTCCACATTATTCGTCCTGATATAAATATATTTTATATCTGACGAACTGACATTAGAAAAACTATATATATATAGTGTGGCTTGCTTCAATTCTTTAATGCTTAACATAAAAAATATAAGAAATGTTAAGTTGTTAAAATTCATACTAAAATGATATGCCAGCATCACATCATCTCACAATTTACATAATATTGACAATTTATATACCACAACATTTGAACAAAATTGTTGGACGGTATAGCATATATTACTCATAAAATATTTCATATCAATCCCTATACTATAAGGGTGTGTTTGGTGCGTGGGATTATATTTGATAAGATTAGATTATTTTTATGGGATTGGATTAGACTAGACTAAATTAGTACCGTGATATGTTTGGTGTAGTGAGGATTGGACCAAAATAATACCGTCTCTTATTTGATATAATATAAGATTCGATAAAAAATAATTGAATTTTATTTTTTTTATTTTTTTTGTTAGAGGTAAGTATAAAATTTTATTACATAAATAAAATCATTTTAAACAATTCAAAGAAAATAAAAATAAAATTATTTTAAATTAAATTTGGTTACAAAATTATTAAATTATTTGTTGAATAAAATAAATTATTTTTAAAATAAATATGAAATAAAATAACATTTAATTTTTAATTGAATTTAAAAAATATTTTTAAATATTCAAATAAAATAACATATATTTAATAAAAATTTTAAATCAGATTAAATAAATTAAATATAAATAATATAAATAATATATATATATTTTTAAATGAAGAACAAAAGGCCAGGACAAAAATTGCCCTAGCCAAAAAAGTAAAAATATAAAAGAAAAAATTAATAATAAAAGGTTTGGACTATATAAGGATGGGTCCCAACTGAATATATTTTTTTATATAAAAAAAAAAATAAAATAAAATAAAAGGCTTGGTTTAAAATAGTCCCAGCATTTGTGGCGGGACTAAAAAGTCCCGCTACAGTAGGATACGAAATGGGTCCACCGTATTGGCTATCCAATTCGGTGTTCTCACCAAACATGGAACACATGATTGGATATAGTCCAATCCTGATTCCTGGCGGCCGAATGTAGCCTGATGGTGTGTAACTATCCCAAATAAATCAATATTTTATATAAATAACTAAACCAGTCATCTCTATAAAGAATAACATTTCAATTAATTCAATTTTTGACAACTTAGATACTTTATTTAAGTTAGCCTCCTGTTTTCAATTTTAATTTTTATGTATTAGCTAAACAAAAATAATTTTGTTAAAATAATCAAAGAAATCAGAATCTAATCTTTATATTAAGTGATGTGGCATTTATGCAACTATATATGATGTCCAAATTATTAACTTTAATATATTTATATATATATATATACAGTCTTTCTATTATCAGTTCAAATTGATATAAAATATATCAGTTCCTTACATGTGAGCCATTGAATTTAAAATATGTTTTGACAAGTGCATGCAGCCAAGTCAGAGTATTTAAATCCAATGACCCACATACAAGGAACTGATATATCTTTTGTCAATTCGAACTGATAATAGAAAAATTGTATATATATATATAACTAACAACTATAAAGTAATAAAAATAAATAAATATATTGTTATATTATACAAATTAGCAATTGTTTTTTTTTTTATAATATCTATTAATTTGGGACCGGTATAATACCTATTTGTTCTTTTATTTGATATGCTCCATACAAACCACATCTAAGTTTTGAAATTATATTAAATGCATCCCATAGTGTAGTTTGATTTTCATTTAAGTGTGTTTAATTCGGTTGTTAATGCATTAATCTTACTATAAAAGAATATTGGTTATTAACTTTTGAGGCAGTGTGGGGCCCACCAGAAACGCTCGAGAACGCGGCCCTCACGTGCCATCCGGCGCCTCAGCAATTTTTTTTTCTCGGCCCAGTCAACGAGGACTTGGACTAAACAACAAAAGGATGGGCCCCACCTCCGTAGACAATGATAATAATCAATAAATAATTTCGATTTCGTAAAAAAGGAGTGACACGTGGCACGCGTAGTATCCCAAGACGTGTTAGCATTAAGGGTCGGCGGTAGAAAACGGCGGTTATGACGGTGACTGTGTCTGCCGTCTGTTTCGTTGCTGCTTCCTATAAACGGAAATAACGGCTTGCTTGCTTTTTTGAATTTTTGTTTGTTTATTATTATTTTATTATTTTTGGCGGATATTTTTGGTCGGCACTCGGCACTCCACGGCTTCTCGCCGCGTGGATCGGCTCCACACGAAAACCCGCTTCGAATGGAATGTTCATGTGGGATCTGACGGTTCATATCGATTTGACTGTTCTGATGTCCACACGTGTAGCATATGCCATCGTTTGAGATCTATCTCCTATCCCAACTACACAATAATTCAGATAGATATCCTCCACGGGCTCTAGGGATTGCAATGGATCGGATCAGAGGTACCCTATACCTGAAATCCAATCTATACGAGTTGCTCCAAACCCGACCCGTGTCCTAAATAGGTTTTCGTTTTCCATCCCAAACTCGATTCGAATTGTCAAAGGGTGTCCCATACCTAATCTGAAATAACCTGTTTCATTTTTTTCTATAAAATAATAATAATAATAATCTCAAACCATTAAATATTCAATTTATTTTACCATATAATCGAATTTTAGTATATTGATTTAAAATTTAACATTCAATTAAATTTTAAAATATATTTAAATTAAAAAATATACATTTTTTTTCTTTTTTATTAGAAATTTAAATATACACTTAAATACAAATATACAATATAGAAAAACATTTTAACATACATATGAAATTTATATATAAATTTAAATTTAATAGAACACAACATCTAAATTAAAGCCGTGAGACTATCCAATAAATTTGGTCACATATTATACTTTACGATTGGAAACATAAAAGTGAATTTTAAAGCTTGATTATGTCATAGTTACATTGTGCAGTCCTATAACATGTGTGGTGGAAGATAGTTCCACACAAGTTTTTCTCTAGATTTCAGATGTCATGGATTATATTTTTCTCCTCGAGGAAGCAAATCCAATCATGGATCATAATTTGAATGATATATTTAAGATGTATTTTTAAAATATTACAATATATTATGTCATCAAATAACTTAGGGTCTATCAAAATTAAACTATATATATGTGCCACAAATATACTCTTATAACCGAAGATATATACTCTTAAAACAATGGGAGAAAATTGCCTATACATGTTAGTAAAATGTGTACGATGGAACTCTAACCTCTTACCACTAGCACAGAAAGATTGATACGATCCTGCTAATTTTATTTATATATTTTTTGTAATGTTATTTTTATGTTTTATTTTGTTTTAATGAGTAATTAAATTATTAAGTTAGTGGGTTTATTGCTCATTTAATAATGGGTGGTAGGTTAGTGGGTTTATTACTCATTTAATTATGGGTGGTGGGTTAGTTAATTGCTTAAGTTTAGAAGAGAGTGAGGAGAGAGTGAGCGTTGATATTTTGTATAAATAGCTTCAATTCATTAATGAAAAGTATCTAGAGTATTATTGTCTACACATTTGTGTTGTAATTGGGAGGTTATTGGTTCCTCGAAACACCAATATTTGGGAGGTTTAAGGTTTCCTCGAATTAACATATCTATCATGTCTTTTATTTTATATTTTATGTAAGTTTTTCATTACAGATATTTGGGTCTGTATCAAAGATAGATGCACCACCACATATAAGCATCTCCAATGTATTGCTCCAACTTTAACTCCAATTTGAAGTTAAATGGGAAATCTTCTACGAATATGTTTACACTAAAGTTTTTTTCACTCCAATATTCAACACAAATGTTACACAAAAAAAACATCTTTAAAAAATATTCTCCCAATAAATATTTATACAATACCAATTAATTTCTATTAGTTAATTTATATAATATTCAATAATTTTATTAACATAAAAAATATATTAAAGTGTGTGTCATTTTAATCCAACGTTATATTTTTTGGGAATACGTATTATTTTAATTAAGTATAAAAGGGTTAAATAAGATTTATTTATTTATTTTTATATATATAAATAAAGCTCGATGTAACATATAAAGAATAAAAAAAAAATTAAAAAAGAAAGAAAAAAAGGGGTGGTTTGTGCGGGTGAACAGTTGGCTTTATATATAAAGCATACCGTTCCAAAACAAAAAAAAAACAAAAAACAAAATAAAATAATTGGGAAACAACAAAATAGAGCAACGTTAAAGAGTGTTTTAGTGAATAGTAAACTCTAAGTTGTAGTAAGTGGATGGTTTAGAGTAATATCGGAGATGCTTTAACAACAACTCTAACCGGAAGCTATTTTAACGCAGTTTTTGTTACCCTAAAAAAATTATAGAGTTTGGTGAACGGTGGTAATTTTGTTTGGGGTAATTACCCTAGTGGCCATCAACTTTTACCACCACTATCAAAATGGCCACAAATTGAAGAAATTGATGGAAAATAGTCATTTTTGACAAACATTGTTACACTAATGGCCATTCCATCCATTTCCATCTAATAAATGTCATTTTGGTAAATAAGGGGATGACATTAATTTATTTTAAATGTTTTTTGGAAATCAATTTTTTCTTTTGTTTTTTGAAACAAATAATTATATTTAGTGTGTATATACGTATAGCATATCTCAAACATATATATATATATATATATATATTTCTTTTTTGAGAAGATTAAGGCTACAAAATCTAAAAATTTAAAAAAATATATTTGAGATAAGTTGAAAAGAAATATATATATATATTTTTTTCTTTTTTGAGAAGATTAAGGCTATAAAATCAAAAAATTCTAAAAAACATATTTGAGATAAGTTGAAAAGATATATATATATATATATATATATATATATATATATATATATATGTTTGAGATATGCTATATGTATATGTACACACTAAATATAATTATTTGTTTCAAAAAACAAAAGAAAAAATTGATTTCCAAAAAATATCTAAAATAAATTAATGTTATCCTCATATTTACCAAAATGCCACTTATTGGATGGAATTGGATGGAATGGCCATTAGTGTAACAATATTTGCCAAAAATGGTCATTTTCCATCCATTTCCCCATTTGGTGGCCATTTTGATAGTGGTGGCAAGAGTTGATGGCCACTAGAGTAATTACCTTTTTTTTATAATTTTTAAATAGTCACATCAATCAAATCGTAACATTTTTTTTAATTTTTAATTTTTAATTTAACCTTCTCTTACTTAATTAAAACAATATGTATTTCAAAAAAATATACCATGAAAAAAATCTCAATCTTTAAAATGATATCAATATTGATATATATATATATATATATATATATATATATATATATATATATATATATTAATTTATTTAATTTAGTTATTAATTAATATTAAACTTTCATAATAAACACTGGAAAAATATTCTTTAAAGATGTTTTTTTAGTGTAAAATTTGGTATGAAAAATTAGAGTTGATTTTTTTTTTTTTTTTTTTTTTTGATGTAAAAATATTTCCGGATTGATGTAAAGTTTGGTGTTGTACATTGGAGTTGGCCTAAGAGGTGACATTATTTTGAGTATTAGTTGAATTATTTCTATAGCTTTTTCTACAAAAGCATTCTATGTGTTCATTAAACTATTAAAACACTTTTAGTCCAATTCTTTGGAATAATTTGAATAAAGCACGATTAAGTTTTAACCACTAAAATGGTACAAATTGGTATACCTTTTAATTTTGGGGAATTTTCATTTTTAACCTTCTGAAAGAATAAACTATTGTTTTTAACCATCATGTTATTGTTTTTAGTCCTGTTAATTAGGGGTACAATGTCCCAAGATCCCCCCAAAAAAAATATTTTAAAAAAAGGAAAAAAAAAGAAAAAAAATGAAAAACCAATTTCACGTTTGGGGTTTATGTGTCAGGTTTGTTAGAGAGAAAAATCAAAGAGAGGAACATCAGAAGAAAGTGAAACATCTCCTAAACTATTGTGTTTCATATTGCAAACGTGAATCATAGTGGGTTCTCAGAAAAATAACTCAATTTCCACCATTTTTTCTATCGAAAACTTTAAGAACACACGATTTACATACTCTCAACTAGGTCGGAGAGATTTCAAGCACAAAATCGTTGATTTCTCTTTTCATGTTTTCCATCAATTTCTAGTAAAGATTTTCATCGATTTCTCATTACGAAAATGATGTTTGAACAAAATTGATCAAATGAGGTGTATGTGATTGTATATGAAATGAAGAGGTATAAAAGGTTGAAGAAAAGGTAATAAGGGTAATACTGTAATTAGTTGGTTATTTGGTGAAAAGAAATATAAATAGTTAGAAAACAATGATTTTGTGAGATGATGTTAAAAACAAAATATTAATTTCAATTGGTTGTTTTTGACAATTTCCCTTTTTAAGTTTTTTTTGGCTTTTAAAGGTCCACGAGAGATTCCAAGTAAGAGTGTCGATATTTATACTCTTTTAAAACTCTATGTATGCTCCGTTCGTAACGATACATTCTTAAAGATTTAAACCCACCTAATTTTTACATTATTAAGCAGATTGTAATTGTAGATTAAATTTTTCGAAAAACAAAACTATTATAGAGGGTAAAAAAAATCTTCAATGGGACGATCTTACTAAGTTTAATAATATATATTTATATTCTCTATATAAATCGTACGATCTCATTGAGACGGTATTACCAAGTAGCCGGGCTATAAGCAAAGCAACCAGCAAGTCTCTGTTTGCTATTGAGACCAAGCAAAACATTCAATATGCGTCCTCTATTTCGACCGTTGAAAATATTTTCCCGGCAAAATTTTCAACGGAAATTCGATTTCTGTATTCATTTCCCAATCAACCCCGCAAAACCTTTCTCTTATCACTCCATCACTTCTCTGAAAACCCTGAACCCATACTTTTGTCCCATTAATACCAGAAACTTTGAGTTCCGTTTTCTGGGCAGAGTCAAAACGACTCAGTTTCTTCATTCTCTTGTTGATTCTGATGAAACCACTCAGTTTCAGCGATACCCAGGTGACCAAATCGCTGTAAAAGTTCAAAATGTTCTCAAAAATCATAGGAACAGTTCAGAAGAAGAGATTGAGAAAGCTTTAGGTCAGTTTGAGCTAGAATTGACTGATGATTTGGTTGTAGATGTAGTTAACCGTAATCGGTTTGATTGGAAAACGACTTATATGTTCTTCAATTGGGTTTGTAAAGAAGGTGGTTATTCACCTGGGTCCAGCGTTTACAATGAGATTCTCGATGTTCTTGGGAGAGCGAAGCGTTTCGATGAGTTGGTCCAAGTGTTTGATGAAATGTCTGAGAGGAAGGGACTTGTGAATGAGAGAACGTATGGGATCTTGCTTAATAGATATGCTGCCGCGCATAAGGTAGAGGAATCGATTGGTATTTTTAATAGAAGGAATGAATTCGGGCTCACGGATGATTCGGTTGCTTTTCAGAGTCTTCTTATGTGGTTGTGTAGGTATAAACACGTGGAAGAGGCTGAAACGTTATTTCATTCTAAGAAGAATGAGTTTGGTTTCGATATAAAGACATGGAATATTATTCTCAATGGATGGTGTGTGATGGGGAATGTATATGAGGCAAAGAGGTTTTGGAAGGATATAATTGCGAGTAATTGTACGCCCGATTCGTTTACCGGTGGGACTTTCATTAATGCACTGACCAAGAAAGGGAAATTGGCAATGGCAATGAAACTGTTTCGATCTATGTGGGAGAAAGGGTGCCACCCGGATGTGGTAACCTGCAATTGTGTCATTGATGCACTTTGTTTCAAGAAAAGGATTCCTGAAGCTTTGGAAGTTTTTCGGGAGATGAGCGAGAGAGGTCGTCTCCCAAATGTCACAACTTACAACACGCTCATCAAGCATCTATGTAAGATTCGGAGAATGGAAAAGGTTTACGAACTTTTGGATGAAATGGAACAGAAGGGGGGGAGTTGTTTACCTAATGACAGAACTTGTGTTTTCCTGCTTAAATCGTTAAGGAAACCTGAGGAAGTTCCCATAGTTTTGGAGAGAATGGAGCGAAATGGATGCAAGATGAACGAAGATGCATACAATTTGATATTGAAGATGTATATGAACTGGGGCAGTGAAGAAGGAGTAAGATATACATGGAATGAGATGGAGAAAAACGGGATGGGACCTGACCAGCGATCTTATACTATTATGATTCACGGGCTATATGACATGGGATGGTTAGAGGACGCGTTATCTTATTTCAACGAGATGACATCTAAGGGAATGATACCGGAGCCAAGGACTGAGATATTGGCAAATAC
This sequence comes from Acer yangbiense, assembly GCA_008009225.1. Lineage (NCBI taxonomy): Eukaryota > Viridiplantae > Streptophyta > Magnoliopsida > Sapindales > Sapindaceae > Acer > Acer yangbiense. Next base: position 43,436,349 of record CM017763.1, on the reverse strand, counting down.
CATGAACATCAAGCTGAAAGAGGAAGGAGGAGAACATGGCAAAAAGGGTATCACAAACTCGAACAAGTCATCAAGGCCTGAGCATAGAAGAATAAGAAGATGAGATAGCCTTTTAATACAGTGCTAGCTTCGATTATGAGGTACTCCATAATCATTGAAGCAGCATACCGTATTTTTCACAGTCTCTGGACTTGATCATATTTATAAGCATTGTTGAGATGTTTTTGCTGAACTCTTGTAGAAATATGATTTTCCTATTGTAGTAGCTAAACATGTGTATCTAATATAGCTAGAGAGGTCTTTGTTCTCTTTATACATTTTGAATGAAAACATAAAAATTCATATGAAAATGTGTTTCGTTGGTTGATATTGAAATTGGTTATCCCAAAAACAATCACAGACCATCAAGTTTCGAATAAAATCAACTTGTTTAATCTGTTTTGATGCAACGAACATCTAACAACAAAAACAATAAGTCCTCACATCTACTCAACTTGACAGCCTAATGTACGGACAAATTGTTGGATTTCAAACGACAACTTCAGAACCCGGTTCCTTGGTAACATCACAGCTAATTCGACAATCCTACTATCCCTTCACTTAAATGGAAATCAGATGTCAAAATGCATTTGATCAGTTGATAACTCTCATGAAAAATGAGAGAATGAAGTTTCCTTTCTTGAAGAGACCATAACTAAATACAGTATAAAACAGAAGGTAACAATGATGATTGCATATATTCAGCTTTACCTAACTTGAATTTTGTCCACAAGAAACAGTTGCACCATATCGAACATAGATAAGCATATGTTAGTGTATCCTAAATCTCATGTTTAATCTACGAGAAAGATCAGTAACACATTGACGTCTCAACTCATTTTACCTCCGTAAACTTAACATGACGTTTCATTTGAGGGTCGTATTTCTTGATCTCAAGCTTCTCCTTCTTCTTTGTATTCTTCTTCTTGGCATAGGAAAATCCGGTTCCAGCAGATGAAACAAGCCTGACCACTTTTAGATTCTTGTTCTTCTTTGTCTCTCCTCTCCCTTTCCTTTTCCCAGCCCTCTTCCTCTTTCGCTTCTTCTTCTTGTCCCGGTCACCACCCCTTTTCCTACTCTGCATCTTTTGTTCAAAAAAATTATGGGTTTGGATGAATCCAGTGCTTTTAGATTAAAAGGAATGAGAAAATGAATCCAACAAATTTTGCTGAAAGCAGCAATACACCTAGAGTTATGTGTTATTGGCTATGAAGATGGAAACACTGCAATATATCACTCTATTATTGAACAATATACTACATTTTTTTTTTCAAGGAAATGAAAACAGAAAATGGAAAACACTTTCTATAACAAAAGAAAACCTTAATACTCCATTTTTGCTTGCACACACAAATTCATGACTCCAATCGATCGAACTCAGCTGTAAATTCATTACCTTCATGGACAATGAATCACTCAAGGTAAAATTAGACAATAACTAAAACCTGATAAACCATAAAATTCTACTTCTTAAGTCACCTATGATGCCTTCAAATATCATTAAAACTCACAAGTAATGTCTCCAATAGACTCACACACCAGCAGTGATCTACAGTATCATCAACAACACAGACAGATGGGAACCTCAATTTTTCTAATGCACAATTTCATCTCAAAGGTCCAGCTTATAAGGTATGATCATCAGTCCATGATCATTCCTCTCATCAGTCAAGACAAACAAACATTCCAATTAACATCAACAACTTAGCTAAGATTATGTCAACTAGAATAAAGATAAGAGGTTTTTTTTTTTTTAAAAAAAAAAAAATCAAATCTTGGGATCAAATTTTACTCACTCCATGGTTTTGGGAGGGGGATTTGGTTAATAAAAAAAGTAGTCTTTTTAAAGGGGAAAGAGAAGAAAGAAGGGAAAAAATAACCCAAATGTAATAAAAATATCAACTTGCAATTGCAAAAGTTGGTACCTTTCTCAACCTAGAATTGGAAGCATATCTTCTCGCCATACAAATGATAGATTGGAAGCTTGGCCTTTGAAGAACATGGTTCATTGACAAACACCCTAAAAATGAACAAAACCCAAAAGTTAAATTTTGATTTGATATTTTGTTCCAACCCAACAAACCTTAAAAAACAAAAACTTTACTAAATTGTGTCTGACAAACACAACAAACACAACTTGGGTTTACATCAGATGACAAGGGTTCTTTCGTTTTGAAGAAATATCAACATTTTCACATAAAAAGATGCAAACTTTTCATGTCTAGCAACTTGTATTACATAGTTTTAGACAAAAATGAAGATGATCGGAAAATGAGAGAGAAAAAGAGATGGGATTTTTGAAGAAGATATCACCTTTAGAGAAGGCATGGTGAGAGAGAGCTGTGGAGAAACCGAGTGACCTGAAAGCGAGCACATTTGGCTGAGTAGTACAAGAGTGAGTGCTGAGAAATGGGTTTCTTGGTTTGCAAGAAAGAGCAAAGCCAGGATTAGCAAGTGCCATCTCTGATCTCTCTCCCTGTATTTGAAAGTAGAACTTGCTATTTGGAATCTGTGTTCATCATATTCATGGGTATCTTTGAATCCACACTAGAATCTATTTGTCTACCAACATATACAAATAGTGAAACTACGTTGGAGTGTGTCTTAAATCTTGAATAATATAATATAATATTAGCGATATTAGCTATTTTGCTAATATTCTGTAAAATATCACTACAAGCTTATTTGGATAATTTTTCTTACGATGCTGTGTGAGTAAATAACTCCTGATTATATTAGTAGATATGCGGATATCACATATAGTGCTTGATTTCGACAGATTCTGATGGGCACATGTAGTACCAAGCATTTTTAGTAATAATTAGTGTCATCTACCTGGAATTCTATTTAGATCAAGGTTTGTAGAAAGTATATAATCTAAATGGTAAGCTATGAAACTTTTGAAGAAAAAAAGGTATTCAAGTGTAAAACTAAAAATTTAGTTCAAGAGCTATTACTCCTAATGTCAAAGATTAATCGTAATCGTTTTGTTTTTTAGAACATATTTTTGGAATACCCTAAAATAATTAGATATCATAAACTATATCCAATAAAAAATAAACTTATTAGTATTCAAGATTTTTGAAGTTGTAGGAGTCTATGGCTGCCGTTAAGATCCATCGGAATACAGCAACAACCAAAAGATATCTACTCCCACAACATCGTGGAAAAAACACCCCATAAAATGCTTTTAAAATGTGTATAGTGGGACTCAAACCCTTTACCACTAATATAGAAGAGAAGGACACACACCATTTGAGCTAAGAAAGAAAGTGGAGTGGCTCCTGTGGTTTGATTGAGTTTTTGTGGTGGGTTGGAATCTGTAGCATTGAATCTACATGATTCCACAAAAAGGGATCATCATGAAAGAAGGAAATACATTAAACATTAACAATAATGTAACAATTTCACACATCCTCTACATAATAAAACAGAACAATTATCTCCATATTCTCTTCCACTAGGCAGTTGTTGCTTCAGCAGCAGCTGTAGGGGTATACCAGCCATGGTGGATCTCCACAGACTTCTTTCTTCGAGCAAGCCGCGACTTTCTGCGTGCTCCGGTGTTCCTGTGCAGAGATCCCGCTTTCACTGCTTTGTCGATAGCTGAATATGCCTCTGCAATCAGCTTCTCGATGGAAATAACTTCCTCCGCTTGCGCATCGGGTTTCTTCTTGAGGCCATCCAGTGATTCCAGAACCTGGAAAGAGGAAGAACGAAAATAAATGAAAACAATTGCACACTTGATGAAGAATATATATTGATAGAATAGCTTTTACAAGTTCTTGTTAGATTTATGCACTCTGTTCAGTTTTCTGTTTTCCCTTGCTAATAGTGCTAACAATCATATTAACAAAAATACTAAGGGAAGCAAAAAAATTAAAAACTTGATTGAAATGAAACCATAACCTCAAGAATATTATTAGAGATAACAATAAACAAAATAAAATTCATCCACAATCTTCCTCGAACTTCCTTAACAAACAATGGCACAAAAGAAAAGGAGTGAACAAGACAGATGAATTTCCTGTCATGAATCACCTGATATAACAAACATATGTATATTGAGCACATTTATTTTGAAATATGATAGAATGAAATTTCTTTATAATCACTCTTACATAAGCTGAGAGACTAAGCTAAAAGCACGTGAATGTAGCTGTAGAAGAAAGTAAAGTAATTTTAAGTCTAGTGGTTGACATCCATTTAGAGATGCAACTTCAAAACACAACTTTTACCGTTTTATGTCAACTTTTTATGAGAAGCAATTAAATGCAACCTTTATATTGGAAATTTTGGTGTTATATCCCCATACACCCCCTTAATGACTCAATAAAATACTAGAATTTCATATCAATGCCTCCCAAACTTCTAACTCCTCAAGGAACAATTTTTAGGGCAAGAGCTCCACAACCACAAGCATTCACAATTTTCAACCAAGTTCCAAACCTCTAATTTAAGATAGAACCCAAGCATCTTATCATCAACCTGATAAGCTTTTTGTAGAGTCGCCAATTCTGATATAAGCTTAAACAAAAATTCATTAACCCTTTGTTAAACTTACCAGAAAATATCTTAGGTTCACAGCTAAAATTTCTACTATATGTATGTAGTATCTACATATGTAGTACAAGTGTACAACACCCTCTAACACCAATAGAAGACTTTTTCTTTAGAAACCTATTCCAGATTTCCTTGAAGCATTTTATACTTTGGGCAACTGCAAAACATGATGTGCAGGGACCCATCATCACACTAAAATATGATCAAATTAACAAAGTGAGAAGTGCAAGAAAATGAGAGTTTTTTAGATTCTCGAAAGATTATATGAACTGGTATAAATTAAAAAAATGAACTAAATGAATTTACAATCTAACAAAAGTGGTTAACAAATAGATTCCTATAACTAGTTCCCTTCATTTGAGGGCAGGAGCATCTTTCGTTGAGTAACTGTTTGATTTTTACATTCATATATTTCATATGATGACAACTAGCATGCTGATGTGGTACTAACGAGGTTGTCAAATTTTGAAATTCTAAATTCCACCACAAGTTCAAGTTTGATATCTTCTTAGTTCTTAAGCTATAAGTGTAACCCCCAGAACATGTAACAAGTCACATTAAAGAACATACCTTTCGGCTTATAAATTAAAACACTTTTTGAGAATTTGAAAAGACAAAGGAGCTATCAACAATACAATGCCATAGAAACAAAGAATAAAATAAAATAAAACAAGAGTGCAACCTGTCTATTAAACCCAAAACTTTTGTATTGTCTAAAGAAAAAGGCCAGGAAGAGAGAAAAGTGTAGTAGCATATTTTTGAATTGCTCCACATCATCATCCAAGTCATTAGTCATGATTATTAAGTAAACGGATTCCATGTCATCAAAAATCACTGGTCCAAGTTAACGCCACATCAGCATGCCAGTTTCCATCATATGACAATATGTGAAGGTTATAGTCAAACAGTTATTCAATAAAAGGTGTTCTTGTCCACAAATTGAGAGAATCAGTTTTATGAATACATATGCAAACTGGTTTTGTTTGATTGCAAATCCATCAAGTTCATTATGTATTCTTTATCAATTAGTAAAAGTTACTTTCTAGAATCCAAACACTCATTTTCCTTCATTTTTTTTTCTTTGGTTATTCTCACTTTGATAATGAAATAATATTTTAATGTGATAATACTGTAAAGTCTGTAATTACACCACCTCCACAAGGACATGGCCGTTCCATTTGGATCAAGGATGCAGGATATCAAAAACGGTACCTCTTCAAGAAGTACGACAAACAATGCGCCTATGTGTGTGTTCAAGAATGGACTTAAATGGATAGAAATTTCTACTTCTGTTTAAGTCTGAAAGTGCATTAAGAAAAGAAACAGTAACAAAAATGAACAAGAATCGTTCCTAGTATTTAAGCAAAGCAGCAAAGGCAATGAGTAAGTATGAGGACTCACAATCTATAGCATTTGCATATATCATTTATAGAATATTGATTTGTTTAATTCTTACTGTTTAATAAATAATAGAGATATATATTACAGTCGCTCTTGTTTCTCCTTGATACAACAGAATCAGTGTGTAAAAGCATATGGTCAATTATAACCCCAGTTAACAATCTATAGCTAAGCAGAATTTCATGATTTTACCAGAAGCACTCAAAGCTACAAACCAAAGAATTCCATTACCATTTCCATACAAATAATACAATACATAAACTAGACAAAAACCAAAACATAATTCATACTCAAAAGACTTCTAATTATAAATCAGCATAAAAATATTTTTAGCAAGAAAAGCAAATGGCATTCAATTTTAAACATAAGGTCTGCATCAATCTGTATACCTTCCTCATGCGGGTTCTAACTTCAGATTTCTTAGCTTTGTTGTAAATGCGCCTTTTCTCAGCTTGACGAGCCCTCTTTGCAGCTGAATCAGCTTTTTTCGTTGGAGGAGCTGCCTCACAAACAACTGAATGACGAATTGGCCTCTGAAGTGTGCTCATTGTCAAAGGCCCTACTTTCACAAAACACCAAGAATTTCACTCAAAATCATCCATCCAAACAAAATAATAATCTCACTCAATTAGTTTAGTCACTAGTGAAACATTCTAGTCACAGATATTTCAAACCTACAAAATGAGACATCAAATTCAATATTTTCCTTTGAATTCTCCAACTAACCAAATAAAGGGCTCCTAGAACAATAAATAAATAAAAAGTTTGCTGCTTTGGTCCCCAAAATCCAACTTTGTGTTAAACTAGACAACTACTTGGCTCAACTAAAGATGGGTTTCTCCAAACTTTGAAAACCCACAAAATGAAACACCAATATTCCAACATTTTCTATACAAATCTCTTCTCCAACAAAATAAAAAAGGAAACTTGCAGTGGAATTGTAAAGAAATGAAAAAAAGAGAGAGATGGGTATGTAAGGGTAGAGTAGATACCTTTGGAGAAGACATTGTGAGAGAGATTGGTGGAGAAACTGAGAGAGCTGTAAGCGGTCAAATTTGGGTGAGAAGAAGAGTTGTTATTTAGAGAAAGGGTCTTGAGTTTTGAAGTGACGGTCAAGCAAGAAGGAGATAAGAAGTGAAGTGAAGTTGCCATATCTCTTCTTCTTCTTCTTCTTCTTCTTCTTCTTGTATATAAGTTTCTGCAAGTGGTTTCTCTGCTTTTTTGTATGTGTTTATCCACTCACAGTCACAGAGGCTCGCAGGGATGGTGGTATTGATAGGGGAAATTGGATAGAATTCAATTGCAACAACTTAGTAGAGTTTTGTTTGTCTCATCCTAAACCAAAACGACATGCCGTTTTCACTCCCTTAAAACTTAAAAGCCTATGGAATGAAATCCCATTTTAATTAGAATAATACTTGGTACTGAGTACTCAAAATACTGATCCCATCAATAGGAGTGTAGCACGTGGTCCAATTTGTGAGATAAAGTAAAAAGTAAAAGAAAAAAAGGTCACGTGCTATACTCTCATTGGTGTGGTCAGTAATTTGGGTATTACCTAAGCATTATTCTTTTAATTATGGCTAATTGACACTGATTCCCCTAAACTTTTCAAATATTTACACTATGCCACCTATACTTTTTTTTTTTTGACACTAAACCCCTTGAACTCTCACAAATTGACAAAAACCAACTGCAGATGCCCCTTCACAAGGGGCAATAAACTCAAGTGTTTGCCAATAAACAAGAGTTTGAGGGGTTTAGGGCCGAAAAACAAAGTACATAGGGCATAGTGTAAATTTTTGAAGAGTTTAGGGGGCATAATTAGTGCCAATTAGCTTTTAATTAGTTTATAATTCATTTAAAAACGCTATTAAATGAAATAGTTAGTTTTAAAGTGAAACATGTGAATGAAAAAAATTGACAGTAGCAAAACGAGTTGTGGCGTGATTGGTCACCACACCCCCAATGAGACGAATGGTTCGGGGCACTGTCTGAATTCGAACCCCATCGGAAGCACCTCGTGGTTAGACTTTACTGACCTTCCGACCGAAGCGGGGATTAGTCCCACTCGTTAACGATCGGTTACTGATCGGAGTGAGGGATACCTCGTGGTCTAACCAAAAAATTGACAATAGCAAAACAAGTTTCAGTACATAAAACTAGTTTTAATTATTACTAGTACAATTTTTTTTTCTCTTTTCGAAATTCTCCTAGTCCTCTTTTGATTATTCTTTTAACATTTATTTTCTTTTAGAAAGTTGGGGAATTAACACAAAATGCGGCCCATTTTTTTTTTTTTTTTCCTATCTGTCACCAAAATAATAAATTGAGTTTTTCTTTTGGCACATAAAAAAATTGAATGGACAAAAATATCTTCATATAACCCAATAACACCACTTTAGTTTCTAGCTCATATCCTTTGGTCTTTTTATTCTTTCATTTTTCTTTTGCTTTCTATCATAGCTCACTCGTTCTTATGTTCTCTCTACAAAATTTTATTTCCTCACTTGAACTCATAATATCTACGCTTTTGAGATTAAATCTAATAGGATTTGTCAAAAATTTACCGAAATCGGGAGTTATCTACCCCCACTTTGGGTAAAAATGAGACGATATATATAATAGCCTGACTTATTAGTTTGATAGTGAATGCTAAGAGCATCTCCGATGTAAAAGTGGTTTGCATACCAAAAATCGTTAGCATTGCCACAATATCAAGTAATTTGCTTCCTATGTTACAAGATAAATTTGATTCCAATTTTTTTCCTTTTTTCTTTTTTATATGAAAAAGTAATTGAAAAAATAACTGTGCAACAGACCGTCTGAAAATAAACGGTTATATTGATAATATCTAATATATTTTTTACCATATCAGCGCGAGATTAAATATGCACAATTGCATTAAAGATAAATACAATTTTTTAATAGACTGTCTCATTTATCCTATATGGTATTTTTTTATTTTTTTTTCACAGCCGTTCTTTCATTGAAGATGCACTAATATGAAATAAAAATATGTTAAAAAAAAAAAAAAAAAATTTTTGTAACCTGTTGCCATGTTTCTCATTCCTTTTGTTTTCACCAAATAATAAAACATGGTTTCTATTGTACCTGAGATTCTTCTATTACAATAACACCTGGAGTGAAAAATTCGGATGTGCACAATTTATTTAATTTAACTAGTAAAAAATCCGTTCACTTGTGGCCTCACCACCTTTGTATTTGTAAAAAATGAATAGATTTCAGATGTATACTACCATCATCAAATTATAAATATAAATGGGTCGAATTAACGTCCTGTACCCTGTACGGCTGTACCTGTAACAGACTTGCGCGATACATTTTTTGTAAATTTTGAGATCATATAAGTATATAACCACTTCCATGAACAAAGTTAAAAATGTAACATTTCATCAAAACTGGATGATGTACGCGGTGAAAAGCCTAAAAATTTACAGGACCTTGTAGTTTTGAGTCAACCTACTATATATAATGATGGCAAAGGCTTTTTTTCGAAACAAAGTCTCATAATACGCTTCTGGTTTGGTCACATATGCTAAATAAGTCTAGAATCTCTCAGCTGTCTTGACTTCAGGAGTTGCTTGAAGCTGCTTCCTTGCAAGATATGGACCGTTTCTTACAGCTTCCTCCAACTGCGCACAGAGGAAAAACTCATCAAGTCATACGAAGGAGAAGAAAGGGTCCATACATAAAATATGAAATATATACAAGTCATCGGTGCAGTTGCATATGGATCAGGCATTTACATAGGATGCCGCATGCATCAATCTTTGTGTGCCTATCATATTTCTTGCACGTTTTGCATTGCAATTGAAATACGATTGGATTGGAAATAATAAAATTTGTGTAAAAAAGTTTATTGTGCTTTTGAAATGATTTCTTCTGTCTATATATAGCCATCAAGTAAACAACACTTTACCTTTTTTTTTTTTCTAGTAATTACTACAAAAGACATAGAGACTGTTATAATTATAGTTCAATCCAATTCTATCCATGCTTACATATTAGTATATTACATGTGACCTGATCATCTGCCTACATTAGCATCTACAATGCGATGCTCCTCCCACCCAATGGGACACCAACCAAAATGAAAAAAAAAAAAAAAAACAAGAAAAAGCCAGAATACATCAAAGACAGATCTAACCTTTTCGGCTATTGCAGCAAAAGCAGGGTCGCCAATAAGTTTACTTGATGTGAAAGCCTTATTGATTGCCTTGCAACAGTTATATCTAGTTTCCATACCTGAATATTCCACCAAATTGTTTAGAGATAGAGAATCAGACAAACTGGGTGACTTGGAACCGAAGCCTAATGAAAGATGCTGGTAAATGTTAAAATTGTCATCACATTCATGCTAACACATCCATGAGTACAATATAAACCAAGATGCAATAATTAAACCATCAAATGAAAAGCTTAACGTCCACACTTTCTAAAGCAACTGTTCACATTCAGTTTGGTATCTAAACTAGTCACTGGAAAGTCATAATACCCTCTCCACTTAAACTGCATTTCCTATCCAATAGTTCCCCTTTCCACAATCAACAATCTAAATGATACAATTTTCTGATCCCATAACAACTGTTTTCAAAAAAAAAAAAAATTAAGTAAACTGTTTACTTGACAACACAATGAGATAACCCCTCCAAAATTTAGATACACAACTATTACAGCAATGAATTGTATGGGGTTAAAAGATCCTCAACACGTTTCATATGAAAAATCAATATGCGATAATCAAATGTAAACAATGTGTTTCCAAAAGGGAGTCTTATTTTTTTATTCTTATTCCATTCTTCATGGTTTTTCATATATCCAAATTATCAAATTTACTTGGTGAATAATGTCAAGCCAGGCATGAAATCACAGCCTGCATTATAATTGTGTCTCAGTGAAAAACACCTGAAAAAGAAGACCCAGACAGTGAAAGCACCCAGCCAATGCCTGTCATAACTGGGTCTTGGGCTCAGACACTTCATACCAGGCCCAAAATTCAATGGTCGGCATGACCTCTTGTCTTTCAAAACTAATTCTATTTAAACAATATTTTTGAAGATTCAGAAATGCTAAGAAAATAGTAATTGCAGCAAAGAAAATATCATATCAAAAGAATATGTTTATAAATTTTGTTTCCTATAATTTTTTTTTTATAATCATACAATATGCTAACTATTTACAATTAGCTAATTATTTTAACGATAAAGAACATAAATAATCAAATATTGACCTATTTTCGTCGTATCAGTAGTTGCATCAGTCACTATATTAATTATCTCCTGTTTTGAGCAAATCTCCATCAGGAACCATGGTCGAGCCACCAGCCCTGTTATCATTCTGTACCCCTGAAACATTACATAAGAAAACCAAATCAAATTTCTCTAATGAAGGTCTCCAGCAACCGTTAACACGAAAGTAAAAACTTGAATCATAGGTACAAATCAGACACATTCCAAAGTTCTCCCTCTCCATATATGGAGCCTATAAGTTTTGATTAATATTTATGACCATAACACTTTGTGCCTTTGGCAGGAGAAGAAAAAGGTATGTTAATTGCTCACATTCCATTCTGGTATCACTATTGTGAGATGAGAGCAACAAGTGCCAAATGCATTTAAAGAATATAATCACGGTCCTCTAGAACAAGGCAGGATTAAAATTATGACGGAAAATCCCACCATAAAGTCTGTCCTAATTACACAGAAAGTAAATGGTTTGTTGGGTTGCATGATCATTGCACAGCAGACAATTAACAAAAGCATAATGACGACTGATTAGTGAGTGCTTATAAGACTACATACTGATCCTACAAGTTTTAATCAATATAAGACCATAATGCTTGGTGCTTATGGTAGGAGAAGAAAAAGATATGTTAATTGCTCACATTCCCTTCTGGTATAACTATTGTGAGATAAACGCAACTAGTGCTAAATGCAGTTGAAGAATATAATCACGGTCCTCTAGAACAAGGCAGGATTAAAATTATGAGGGAAATCCCACCATAAAGTCGGTCCTAATTACACAGAAAGTAAAAGGTTTGTTGGGTTGCATGATCATGGCACAGCAGACAATTAACAAAAGCATAATGCCTTATTCTCATAAATAAACACCCATTTCGGTGCAACAAAAAACAACGATTAGACCAGACTGATTAGTGAGTGCTTGTTATTCATATCATGACTAGATCAAACCTCTGTATAACAGATTTCTATATGACAGTGCACAAAAGAACAAGGAAGATCTTATGGTCCACTTGATTCCTGTCAATTGGAAGGAGTAAGATAAAAAAAATATTTATTAAAAAATAAATAAATAACAAAAGTTTGAAAACGTTGGCTCCTGAAAATTTAATGTAATTCTAGTCTTTTAGTTTTCCTTCAATTTTCTAGCCAGCAAATGGAGATTCAATGGGAATCCGTGATTTTTTATTATTAATATTTTTTTTATGAAAATCCATCCAAATTTTACTTAAAGTGCTCAATTGTGGTTGTTGATAGCATCCTTTCCTGAAGAATGAAAAAGACTTGAGTTCTGAAGCCAAATATTAATAGAGTAAAACCAATATCTTTTTCTAAAAGAAAGTCAAAATGCGAGTGGGGAAACTCTTGAGCAAAGGTGAGTAAATAAAAGAAAATGAGAAGAGATAAAAACAAAAATAGCTAGAATTTGGAGGACACGGGAAAGAGCCAACAATTCAATAACCAAAGATAAAATGATTCCAAACAAATTAATCCTCAAATACTTAGGGTTCACTTGAGCTGACTAGTTAGACTAGCAAAGCATAGATAACCATGTGCCAACTTATTAATTGTAGATATAAAATACTAACCGCCAATCGAACTTCTGCCGCCTGTTGAAGAATTGATAAAATAAGACCCTGCAAATCATACAAAAACACTTAATACTTTTATGTGACTAATGACGAAGAAACCAATGTCTAACAACATACTGAAACAAAAGAACAGACTGTGCACTTAAAAAATAATTCATAAAGATGTGTTTTTTTAAGTACATAAAAAAATTACTTTTTAATAATTCAAGAGATACAATAATTTGTGGGCACACCAACACCATAGAGCAAACAAACATAGAATCTTATTGCCTAATTCTGCTACAATGCCATACATACACAAATTATTGTATTAAAACGATGCCTTACTATTTAAAGAGAAGTAAAAAAAATACCAATTTATTGCAATGGAACAAGCACAGATTTAAGAAATAATGATTGACCAGAAAAGTAAGAAAGTTTACAGAAGGTGTCAGCTTCATGCTCCTGGATGCTACTTCATATATCAAACGTCGCAGACTTTCTTCCGCGATACTGTTCAGTATCCTGGTGTTTTCTGGTCGAGCTTCTCCTGCAATGTTTGCAAGAGCATGCAAAGCAGTCTGTTGTGCCATTACAAATCGTCTTAGAAATATAAAAAAATATGAGACATCTAGAAGCTCTAAAGAATATTATTTCTATAAGATCACTATGAGCATAATTCTTACAGCCAGAAAAGTCCTAATGTGTATATTTACACAATATTAATTCTAAAAGCTTGGCTTCTAGATTAAGGCCTAAGAATGGCATTTAAACTTTAAAACATCCCCTCACGTGCATGACAAAATTTATTAATGAGTTTGTCACAGGAATCCAAATACAGCACAAAGACAAGTTAATCCCAACATACCGTTTGTAAATAGTTTAAATTATTAGAATGAAAGGTTTTTAGGACTCAAACCTATCGTCTCTAATCACACGTCCTTATACCATGTGAAAACATCATTAATCCCAGGAAGGCAGGAACTTATGTAGTTATGTTTATAGAAACTTAAAATGATAGATAAGGGTCCAACAATAGTATTTAGACCCAATATTGCAGACCATGCTATATATAATCACTCTGACAACAGGCAGCTATTCAATTCTCTTATTTAATAAATTGAACATCTACAACATGTCACTCCATTGGCAAAGGATAGTCATAGGCTACTTATCTTGGAAGGATGCTCTCTGAACATTGTAAAAGTCTAAGGAGAAGGATTTTGAAGGTAATGTCTGCCAGGGGCTATGGGAAGGGTTCAGCTTACTCCCTTTGAAATGGGGGTCAAATAGGATTAACTAATACCCATGAACTGCACTAAAGAGCCTAAAGTTCATTAGAGTTTACTCCATATCAATTTATTTCCTGCAGGTAACATTTCGTGCAGTCACTATGACACAGAATGGTATTTGAAACCGAGCTGTCTAGTGAAACTTTACTCGTCTGGAGGCCATCATCATTACGGGGAAAATTACCTTCCCTATACTCAACTTTATTAAAGTTGCATGCACAATCATATCAGTCTTTCCCATCCATGAACTTTTGGCTTAAAGAATCTTCTCATAGTTTGTGAACATAAACAAATAACAATAGATAAAATGAAAGGATTTGTGCACCCACCAACTGTTTACCACGTCCTTGCCTATCAAAAGCGGCATCAATAACATATCTTGCAGCAGGTGGCACACTCAAGAGTAGCAATGTAGCTCCTTGAATTGCTAAACAAATGACACAAATCAGTAGAAGTAAACCTAGAGTTCCAAAAAATGACCGGTGCAAGGCTTGGCAGGTCAAGCAAAAATTTGAAAGTCAACTATAAAATATTGACATGCAATAGTGCAAAGATCTACCAAGACAATGTGAACTTGGAAGTGGCCAGTCAGTCTTCACAAGCATTCTTCCCAGCCAAACAGTGGGGATTAAGTTTGAATAGGTTTGACAAATTATTATAAAGTGCGGGCTCCCGCACGAATACTATAGGTTTTACAGAGATAGATGAGATTCACTTCCATGCTAATTATTCATAGGTAGAAGCACGTATATATTGTAAGAGGAAATGGGTCTAAATGGCACCAAATCCAGCTGAAGTTTGTGAATAGCACTCAATAAGTTAAGTTTGTCTAGCACCCAAGTGAGTGACAGAAATGCCCCTCTTGTCTTATTCTTTAATTTTATTGTTTTTTTTTATTTCTTTTACTTTTCTCTTTCTTCTTCAACGTCTTCTTCTTCTTTCTTCACTAATCTCTCTCAAAAACTGGTTTTTTCTCTCACTTCTCACGGTTTCTATCTGGAATGAGACTCCGATTATTAGGTTTGTTGTTTGGAAAAAAAAACATAAACTTATAATAACATAGATCCGGATTGGTTGTGGAATAAAAAAAGAGAAACTAAAGACTCGCACTTTAAAGAAGTCTCGAATGAGACTTGTGCTAGTCTCAATCGAGACTAATAATAATTCTCAAGTGAGACTTGCACAATATATATATATATAATAAATAAGTCTCGGAAATCGAAAATTAAGTCTCAGAGATCGAAAAATAAGTCTCAAAAATACCAAAATAAATCTAGAAGAAAAAAAGAGTGAGACTTATTTTCATGATTGTGTTTTAAGGGTATTTTTGGTGCTATTAAAACTTAAGTTATTAAGTTGGTGCTAGTCCCAAAAGTATGGGAGTAAAGAGTGCTAGAAAATTTTTGAGCCCGTTATTGTAATTCATACTCAATCAGACACCGAAAAAACTCATCATGCTTAATAAAAGCTAACATAGGATAATTAACAACTTAAGCACACAATTTCAAAAGATATCTTTTAAAAATGACAAACATAGTATGATGATTTTAAAAGGTGTTTTTAAACAATCGCAAACTAGAATGGAAATGAATGAAATCCAAAAACACAAAAGACACTAATAAATGAAGTTGCTTCATCTCTTGGTAGTTATCTTCCCATTCTATAACAGGTCGTTACATACTTACATGACCCTATATCACCCAATGCTTCAAGTGCAGATTCACATTCAGCAGTATCTTGACTTTCTAAAAACCCCAGTCTTCCATCAATTGCTGAAATCACAGTTTTAACGCCTGAATTGAGAGGAAACATTAGTACATTTACAAACCACTTCTCAATCTTTACGGATAAGCAATTACATCTACCAGAAACAGAAAATCTTACAAATTGAGCATTTTCTAATTTTATATTGGTGGAAACAAATCCTACAAGGTTTTAAAAGTTGGTTGTTGGTACAGTTACAACATTGAAAAAAAAAACATAAAAATAAAAAATAAAAAAAAAACTTCTTATACTATTCATTTTGGTAAGGCATCCATGAAATAAATGCATTCAGCACATTCACAATGCAAGCAGAAAATCATGGGGATCAAATTCTTAGTAACTTCATTTTTACTTGCAATCTAACTTTCCCTTTTGAGCTTTGATAAAATAGCTTTATTCTCCAACTTGAGTAACTTTGATAGGAAACAAAAAAAACTTTATCCAAAGATGTAGAAAATCAGTACAAAAGTGAACTATTAGTCCACAAAAACAACAAACTACACAAAAATGAAAGGAATTCAATAAAAAAACAACAGCCTTCCAATCCAACATGATGAAAAATAGAGAATTGTCTCTAAATTCTTTAGAGCTAGATGCCCATAGAGAAGTTAAATAATAAGCTTTATCCCATAACATTTTTGTAAAAGCACCTAACTGAAATGACAAAAGACAGCTATTCATGTCGAAAACACTATTTTTAATCCAAAATTTGTAGCACGCAAACCACTGATGCAATTCAGGCTGATGTGATTAATCAATCATTTTTGGTAACTGACCATTACAGGTTTACTTGTTGAATAAGTGAACCAGTACAATTGGAGTAGAGAGCATTAATTAATTTTTGTAACAAGCCAGACCATGAAAGGTTTAGGTCAAGCATGAGAAGAATAAGGAAAGATATGTGTAGAACATTGTGATCCAGAAAGAAGAAAAAAATTTATATCAGAAGACAGAAAGCATCAACTGCTTTATGAAGGAGTGTTTACTTCTTTTTTTTTCAAATTGGTCATCGATATTTTGTTCCATTGGCATCATATTAACACAACTTCCTTCCTAGAGGGTAGATGAAGGTGCTTAAGAAGTTGCTCCCCTTAATGAAAGGTAAAAAGGTAACAAGCAATTTTCTTGAAGGCTGCGATACATCATTTTTACATAAATCAACACTCAAAGTGGCATAATATATTCACGGGGCTTCAGAATGTCTAATATTCAGAATGAGAAAGAAAAAGAAAAAGATTATTCAACACCTTTCTATATTTCAGGAAAAGACCTACAGATTAACATATCAGATTTCTATCCACCCAAAGAACAAGTTTCATCAATACCAAGAACACCAAAGGTTAAGCAGAGTCTTACTGGAATCATCAACAAAAATGTGTGCATTCTCCTTGGATAGAAGCCTTCCACTTATCATCATTGCCCTCAACCTTAGGTGTAAGTCCATTGCTGAATTGCTACCACAACAATAAAGTACAGGAAGAAAAAATAATTCATAAAGCATATAAGGATTTTAAAAAGTAAATAAATAAATGAAAAGAAATTATTTCTCAAGTAAGTACCCAATGATGGAACAAAGTAGTTGAAGAAGGGTGGTCCTAGACAAGAACTCTGTACTATGCTGGACCTCTGATAACTTCATCCATTGAGCACACAGAGCAAAATCAAAGTTAATTAATTAATAGTGGAAAGCAGATCAAAAGAATAAATGCTTGTATTGTTAGAATATAGAATAAAATTCAATTAATAATTATCATCGACAGACCATGCCCATATTTCATTAATTAATCATATACATAAAAGACACTAAAAGTAAGGGACTTCACCATTTCACCTAGGAGTTGGAACTTGGAAGTAATAAAACCAACACGTGAACAAGACAAACATAATTGGACTGCTAAGATATTAGAAAAATACTTCCATAAGAACTACTGCAGTTAAAGGCAATAATTTGAAAATTCTGAAAACATAAAGGACAATGCATTTTCATACTACATTCAACGAAACTATTATGATAATATACAAAATAAACTAATCAGCTGTCCAGTTGAGGAAAGAGCCAAGTACTTACAGTTGAGTGGTTTTGCTTAACATATTTGCCATTAAGAGTTAAGGAACAGACTTGGTTAATCATAAATTCTTTACTTAAGAAGTCATAATTCAGAAAATGACAAGGGAGACATAAAACAGTGAGAAATTTATCAAATGTAATCGTTCAATGGCAAACCTCATACAAGAGCTCCAAAATGCTTAATCTTTCAATGGAATCATTTGTATTGCTGACTCCTGCCTCCAATAAATTAAGCAGATTTGAACTGTAAATTACTGAAGCAACAGATCTTGAAACAGAGAATAGCTTCACTATCAGAGATAAAACCCGCACACGTCCCTGAAATTTTTTTGCAGTGTTTGAAGAGAAGTAAGAACAGTTCGTAAATAATCCAACACTCTGGACAGAGTGCATGATTATGACCAGCAAAAGTAAAGACAATCAAAGTTGTTTGTCCCAAATATGACAGCTTCAAAGTAGAAAATGTAAACTCAATTTCCTACTGTTAAAATACACTAAGAAAATAATGAAACTGAAAATTTAACAGTTAAAATAAATCAACAGAATTAAAAATGTTTACATGGCTTAAAGAAATCATAGAGTTATAATACTGCCACGGCTATGCCCACCAAATAAGGCTACAATTCTAAAAGAGCCTCTTAATGAATTTCCAAATGACATCAGTATTAATCAAACAAAAGTCATTAACTCTCATACCAATGAAGAAGATCGGGCCGCTAAGTTTCCAAGGTGTGTAGCTTTATTGTTATCAGCTGGAAAGATGATGTCCTCCATAAAGTTTGCATCACAATATTAGTAAATTTAAACAACAATCGTTAAATTTAAACTGTTAGCACCATGCCTGTCAGAGAAGAATAACAATGGCCAAAGTACTTACAATGCCTTTTGGCAAGACGGCTAACTTCATTACCGCATCCATTGACGGAGTTGCAACTGTTTCATCGCTACAGAGCAGGAAGACATGCATTTTATTTCCACAAAATTAATTCTCACAGAGAAATATTAGTAATCTGATATCTCTTATACAATTACAAGCCAAAACAGAGTTTATTTTTCCTCTTTGTTTTTGTGTATAGGGGGCCTACATCCAATTAGCTATTGTACAAAATGGATATGGGCATGCATGTAAGATTACATAATTGATTTTTATATTCTCTTTTTGTGGGGAAGGAAACAACTGAGACAATCTAAATGTTCCACTGACTTTAACATTATAAGTCCATAAAATAACTGTATCGTATTCTCAATACTTTGTTTAACTCATGAATTTATATGTAACCACTCAACAAATAACCATAAAACAAATTGAAACTTTCTCCATTTACCTCCTGAATATAAGATTTAATAGATTTAGGGGGAAAAGGATGTATAAATTGAAAAGGACCAAATACCAGTGAACACAATATGCAATAGGCACGAAAGGAATCAAGAAGAATGAAACTTTATGAACAAATTAGTAGCGTTCGATGCAGAATTCAGCTGGCCAGAAAGGTAATTCCAAAGTAAATGAAGTTGGAAATAAGATATTCAAGCGAATCAATTGTTATGTACTTCATATAATCACCAAAAGTGGCATTGCTTTTTTATTACCAACCACAAACAAGTATGATGATGATTCAATTAATTACTAAGCAAATCAGTCAGGTTATGCATGTAAAAATGATATTTGGTCAAACTTTCAAATGTCATAGTCAAATTATGCAAGTGTTCTTAGAAAAGGAATGGAGTTCACCATACATGCTAAGTCCTCATCAGTTGCCATTGTGTTTGGCTTTATATGGGATTGAAAACATAACTTAATAAAGAAGATTAAAAAGGAAAATTCTTATTTCAAACAATTGGAAGGCCTGTTTCATGCCATAATCTAATAGTCAAATTTCATACCCATTTATCAGGCAATCAAGCAACAGTGAGTATATGTCATAGTCAATAATTAGCTGAATAGCATACGAAGCCTCTTCCGTTGAATTTTCCAGAAGAAAAGTAACCTGCATGCAATTGGAATGATGTTAGAGGAAATTGATAGCATTTATATAGAAGTGTTAATGTCTGTGAAACATATAATTAATAAAATACATTTAAGTTAAAATATTAACTAAATAAGTTAAGCCATGAAATATATTAAAGGCAAGTTCAAAATGGTCAATTCTGCAATAAAGATTGAAAAAGAACATGTTTCACAATAAATATTGAAATTGAACTACTAGTCTACTACGGCAGCTATAAAAAGAGAATTTTAAGGCATAAATTCCAATATAGTGAATGTCAATACTGTCAGCAACTTCAAAGAAAAAATGCACAGGTTGATACGATTACTCACTGTTCTGCAAGCCAAACGTCTAACTACATGAGAATTGGCTTTCAGACCGACTTCTACAAAAGCCTGCATAAACAGCAAAGCAAAAAAGCACAAGGGAAATGATTTAAAAACCCACATTCACTTTCTTCAAGAGATGAAAACAGGATGCTGGTTAAAAAGAATAGGCATGCTGAATGTGGTGTGGTCTTCACTTATAAAAAAGCAAAAAAAATCAAAACAGAAACAGTTAAGCCCACCAAGAGATAATTGCTAACTACTCTGTAGTATATGCGCTTAATGAAAGAGCAATATTTCATGCCACTGTTACTGGTTTACAGCTGCACATTATATCGGTTAAGGCAAAATATAAACATACAAGACACCACTTTCAGGTTGTTAAATGCAAATTTCTAGTAATACAATCATTCCGTACTATAACTCGATGCCTTGCACATCACAACAAAGCAATCCGCATAACAAACAAGAAGAATTTTCTTAATTTCTCTTAAAAAAAATTATAATAAAACTAAAACTTGCACATACATACCATGTAGTGTGGGATTAGAGAGGCACCATATTTTGTTCTAAATATCCTTTCTAGACAAGCAGTCAAGGTATTTTCCAAACCGGGCACATTCGCTTTTGTTTGTAAGCAACTGCAAACAGAGCAACAAAAAAAAAAAAAAACAATTATCTATACAAAATTCCACACAGGGAAAAAGATTAAAAATGATGTCAAATTTTATTTATGCATAAAAGATAAAACAACAGATACAATCTAAATGTTTGTATAATTTAAAACTCAAGTAATTCAGTGTGAGAAAATTGAATGAAAAAGCTATTGTATTAGGGTTCCAATATAAAAATTACAATATTGAAAAGAATGCAAGCTAAAAATCACTTAATAAAAAAAAATAAAATAAAATAAAAGAGTTAAATTTCTTCTAATAATTAAACAACTTTCTGGGGTTTGAATCAACAAAACGAATAGAAGTTACTTACTTGATAATGAGTGGAAGAGGAAAACGGTCGAGGAAGTCCTTTGCTGCGGCGTCGTTTGGAAGACCTGAAAAGCAGTGATTTTTATTTTTTTTTGCTTATATAATCTGAAAATGTTATTTTGAAAAAGATAAAAAAATAAAAAATACAAAAATGGACGTGTAAATGTGATTGAAGTAGTTACCAGGTTCATCGGCGAAGTCAGAAGCTGAGTCGAGTAACTGAGTCGGATCGTCCACTGAGAATTCTTCGTTCATTGCTTTTTGCTTTGCTTTTGCTTTTTCGAAGCTCAAGTGAAGAGACAAAGTGAGAGAGACTGGAGAGAAATGGAGGGTTTTGGAATGGCGCGTGACGATTGTTTTTCGTGCGTGTCACGATATTGTGCTCCCACGAACCGACCCGAATTGGTGACCTGGGTCGGCAAATATTTGATCCATTTAAGATTCGTTTTGCTTCCCGTTCCTTCTCTAAATAAAGAGTAGCTAAGGCCCGTTTTATTTTTTGTCTGAAAGGCTAAAAAGTACTAAATGTTACTAAGAGTGACTGAAAGTCGAAAACTAAATAATATGTTGGTATTTTTAAGTGATAAGCTGTTTGTTTTTTGTAAGTTATAAATATCTGAAAATAAATATTTTTACATATATACTCTTCTAACTATTAAGTAATTTAATAATTCTAAAAAAATAATTATTTAGTTATTAATAATATTTGAAATTTATATAAATAATTTAAAAAAATTATATGATTTTTTATTATTTTAGTGAAATCTCATTTACTCGCCTTTAAGTATTGTAATCTCATAATGTTGGTTGATCGTGTGTCTGGTTTTCTTATATATGAGAAGCCTTTCATCTAGAACAAAACATTAAAAATACAGTGCAAACCACATCTCAGAATATCCATCATGAGAGGAGTCATCTAAAATTCAATTCAAATTCAAATGAATTAAATGAATTAAAATCCAAATGAATTAAAATCTGCCCAATATTAAAGAAAATCTAAACAAAATTCATAAAGCTTCAAACAGCAGACAGTAGACGAACACAAGTTGTAGGAACATCAATCAATTCCAGCAGAGGGAGCAAAGTCAGCAAACCATGCTGGATAATCTAGACTTTTGCGTTGATGTCTATTCTATGCAAGGAAAAAACAAAAGTATCAATAAATTGTAATAAATTGAAAATAAGTTAGATTAGTGATGATAGTTTTGGAAGTAATAAATTGTATTAAATTCTAGTGGATTTTTGTTAAGTGAAAGTGAAAATTTTCCATTTTTCTAAACAAGTGATTTCAGTTTTTTTTTTTTTAAGTGATTTTATCACTTAAAAAATCAAACAAACTAACTTAATATAGCACATTAAGTGCGATTAAGTAAGTATTAAATGGAAAAATTAAGCGGAGCCTAACCGACACTCACTTCTCTTACCGTTAGTCAAAATTTAATCATTGATCAAGTTTGACTGTTAAAAGGGTAATATCGTCATTTTATATTTAATTAAAAAAAACCAGAAATTAAAAAAAAGACAAATAAAAAACAAAAAATAAAAATTATGATGAGATCAAATTAATCATTTTTTAAAAAATAAAAAACAAAAACTCCACCCATATCAATCAGCCTTCCACAAACCCATCATCATCAATCTTCGACCTTCAATCTTCATAAACTCATATTCTCCACCCCCAACACCCAACATATAAGAAAATAAATCTTCAATCCAGATTTTTTTTTTTTCAATATTATTATTTTAACTTTATTTTAAAGTACTTTTTAAAAAAAGAAAATGAATCTTCACCATCTCAAATCTTTGAGATGGACGGTAGAGATATATTAAAAAATCTTTTTTTTTTTTAAATTAATTAAAATTTATTAGGGGTAAGTTGGTATTTTTGACACTCAAACTTGATCAAAGGTTAAGTTTGATTAATGGCAGGGAGGTGAGTATTAGTTTTTGATAAAGTTGACTCCACGTGTAAAAGACCAAACCTCTGGGATGGTTTGGTGGTATTCACTATTGTTTGGTTGAGTTTTCTACCACTTCAAAATGTCTAAAAACGTCTATTTGAGTTTTTTTTAGAGTTGTTTGGTTAGGCTTTTGAGATTGTCTATTTTAAATTAAGTAGAGGCTAGTAGAGTTTAAACATCGAATAGACAAAAGCTCATGGGGAGGTGATTTTTCAAATAGACTTAAAATAATAATAATAATAATAATAAAATAAAAAGTCTACCAACCAAACAACTATAAATTTTTATTTTTTTTTTCAAAAACTCTATTTCTAATAGATCTATTACAAGTAGATCTTTTACTGATAGAGGTTTTTCCAAAATCCAACCAAACAAGCTTTTAAAAAGCAAGTGTTATTATGAAATATAAGATGAAAATTATTTTAAGTTTTTAATAACTTTTTATGAGCACATTCTCGTTTAGCTATTGGGTTTGCATATCATATAACATGTAGTTGGGTTCAATTTTTTATTTTTATTTTTTCAAAAAGGAAAAAAAATAAAAATTGGTTGGAATATTACAATAATTCGGAATCTAAAGAAAGGGGATATGATTCGAACCCACAACTTATTGGTATAAGTGTGAAGGGAATACCATTGGATCAACCTTATCTTGTTATAGTTGGGTTTAATTCCTATCGTGTACATTTTATAAAAATATCATATTTAATTGTGTATAGGAAAAACATAAATTCACGCTTAAAGTGTAGGTGAAATTAAAGGTATTCAATCCCTAATTTTATTTTTATTCTTAACATGATACCTGTTGTAGGGGTTTTTCGTCAGCATAACACATCAGCAAGGATAGTGGGTAATGCGGAAGTACAGTAATTCCACGTCATCAAAAGTCAACTAATCAACGAAAAGGATGTTGACCGAGGACACGTCACCAGGTTTGGACACGTCATCAAGAAAGCTAATATGGAAGTTAGAAGCGTATGCGCCAAGTAAAGTCGTCAAGTAGAAGAAGTCTTAATAAGCGAAGATCCTACTCGCCAAAGATCTTTACTCATCAAGATCTACTCGGCCAAAACAGGAAATATAATCCTATCAAGATATGCCTTATCAAGCAGAGATCCACTCAGATGTAAAATCTACGAATCACGCTCCAAGTAAGGAAATATCTATATTTCCTCTCCAGTACCGGAGAAGTCTAATCAGGAAAGAACTTAAAGCTTCCAGAAGGATAAACACTATTGACGGTGATTTTTCGTCAACACTCAATTGGTGATTTGAGATCACGTTTGTGGGTGATAATAGTTGAATCTTAATACCGTAAAAATAATGAGCAAGAGATACGTGGTAAAACTCCGATGACCGGAGAAACGTCCACGGGTTGTTGCCTAAGCAACGAAGCCAAAATCCACTATATAAAATTTATTACAAAAATACGCTCTGGTCTCTTTTATGCTGAAAAAAAGGTCTCTCTCTCTCTTATGCGTTACAAAGGGTATTTATACATGTTGTTTCTAGGGTTTGAGGATACCACTAGGGTTTGAGGATACCACTAGGGTTTGGTGTCGTGGCGCCCAAGTCTTAAGCAGTTTTCTAGTCCTAGTCGGATTCTATTTCCTTCTTGGGCGTGATATGTTTCCTGTTTTGGCTGAGTCCGAGTTTGGGCCAGATTCTTTCTCCTTTATTCGCGGGAGACCTGCTTGTTTCCTTGTTAAACTCTGAAGGGTTGCACTGCTACGTATTGTGGAGGTGCTCACTGCTGATTCCTTCCATGCATTTGGGAAGTGAGTTTCCGTAACCATCTCTTCTTGTTGATCCCTGAGTATGCCCGAGTATGCCCGAGTAGGTGATGTTGCCCGAGTTGGCTCTCTTTGTTTGTGATCGGGTCACTTTGGTTTCAGCCGAGTGGGTTACTTGGGGGATTTCCCCCTTTCGAGTTGACTTTTCCTGACTCCTGCTTACGTGGCTTCTTTATAGGGATGACGTGTACTTTATGACGATTTTTACCTATAACAATACCCCCTTAAATATTTGAGCCAAATACCGCTTGCTCGGGATAAATATTTAACCTCTGTTTGCTTCGTTTCTCACGACTTGTTTTCATTTGTCGTCTTCCATATTAATGTTGGTTTTCAGTATCCTCATTTGATTCGAAGTATTATTGACGTGTCTCAATTATGTCCGCACATGCTTGATCCACCTACTATTCAGAAATCTTTTGATGGTGACACACTGACTTCTTGACGGCTCAAGGCTCTCTCTGCTTGCCACCTGTCTCCTTTTGCTTGGTTATGGTAAGAGGCATTAATGGGACACGACCCTTCTGTTCGTTCGTGCGTAGCCTACGTCACTCCCTCCGCCTATCTGTTTTCCCACTTCTTCACCTACCCTCTCTAAGGTTTCGATTTCTTTTGAATCCGGTACCGCATATATATATATCAGCTTAACGCTTCGTGGGGAAAATCCCTATTTCTCTGTAAAAAATCTCCTGCCATTTTTCTTTTCTCTTCCTGATAGAAGTTCACCTGCATCTGTTACTTTTCTTTGAGTTATTTGGGATTAGACGCTCGTTTCTTAGTCTTGCCAAGATCCTCAACTTCAAACCCTGGATCTTTTCTTGAAGACCATTCCTCATTCTCTGAAGATTTCCTCTACAGTTCGCGTAGCTCCTATTTTCTGATATATCAAGGTTAGTTCTTATGGATCCTACTGCTAGGCATCGTCTTTTTACTATTGGTATGATTGTTATTGAACAAGGTGATGTTTTTCTTGCCACGGTTGTCCACAGGTTGCTAGGAGACCTTCTCCCTGATCAACCTCAATATTTAGACGCCGACGTTTCGGGGCTTTTTCGTGAAGGACCTGTTACTTCTGAAGTTCCTCCTACTTTAGAAATTTCCTCTGTTTCTTCGAATTCATCGCAGCCTGACTCTTATCAGCCTGAAACTTAATCAGATTCTTCTGCTTCCGTTCATGTTGATACTCGGCCGTAGAGACGAACGGCGAAGAGGATGAGTAATCGTAAAAAGGATTCTCACTCCCTAGACAGCCGGGTCGGGACCCAGCGGGTAGTTGAGAACGATATTGAAGAGGAGCATAGGGCCGCTCGTATTCCTTTCTCTCCCGAGCGGATATGTGCCTATGTTATCGAACCGAACGTGGTCGGCCCTGAAGAGATAAAAAAGTATATACGACGGTTCGACCTGGACAGCAACATGGTTTCGTTGATTCCTACTAATGGTCAAGCTGCATGGAACCCCCCACCGGGCCACGTGGCAATCTATGGGGCAATGCTTACTTGTGGTGTTACTCTTCCTCTTCAGCCTTTCATCACCTGGTTTTTGGTTGAGGCTCGACTTGCCCCAGCGCAGCTAACTCCGAATAGCTACCGGATTTTGATATGCATGTGGCACATGTGGCATAGGATGAAGCGGCCACCTCCTATACCTCACGAAATCCAGCACTTTTATGCGCTGAGGCCCGTGGGGAAGACTGGGGTTTATTTCCTTCAATCGAACCAGCCCGAGTTCTGGATCCCTAAAGACGTAGTGGTTAAGAGTGAAATCGAACCGACCATGGACGAGAAGATGAAGGGATTTGTTTGGGGCTTCCCCACTTCAAATAAATTTTGGAAGAACAGCTGGTTCTTCGTGGGTAAACGCTGGGGCCAATCAATCAGTTTTGATCTTGATGGTACTCGGGTGACTTACAGGGTTCCTCGGTACTTTTGTTCACCCCAATGGAACCATATGACTCCTGCCTTTACTGACAAGGAGTTTAAGACTTTGGCTCGGGCGGCCGTTCGCCCTTTGGAGAAGAGGGGCAGACCTTATCTCTTCAATGAGGAGAAAATGATTAGAGCTCACCTTTTTCCCCAGATTTCTGCATGCCGTAAACGCAGTAAGTTTTTTATAAGCTTTCCCTGGTTATTCTTGCATTCTGGCTCTTAAATCAGTCTACTGACTCGGAGAAATAACTTCCCTTCTTTTTTCTTTTTTCTTTTTTCTTTTTTCTTTTAAGTGTTCGATGTAGACATAGTTTGCGATGCTCAGGCACGCCGGATGAAAGGCATCGTGGAGGCGAGCTAAAAAGTGGCTCTTTGCCAGCGAGATGCTGGGATAGCCCCTCCTGAAGGTGACTCTGATGAGAGTGCTCCCGAGAATCCTCCCGAGGGAGTTGATGAAGAGGGAGTACCCGATTATGTGCCCGAGGAGACCCATGGTCAAGAAATGACCGCATATTCAGCATATGCTGTGGGCGATCCGGAGGGCTTTGGAGCAAGTAGGACCAACTTTGGAGTAAGTAGGACTGCTGCTGGGCAGGACAATCAAGCAGGTCCTTCTTCTTCTAAGGGGAAAGAGAAGGCTGGGCACTCCTCTGAGCCTGAGCCAACGGCTTTCTCCCGTGGAACCAATTCTCCCCACTATGCTGTAAAAAAGCCAAGTGCTACATTCCAGGGTGCTGAAGCAGCTGGGGAACATTCGGGCGTGATGGCTCCGGAGATTTCGAATCCTGCCGAGCCAAGTCCTACTCCTCCCGGGGACAGCGGTGTTGAAATGAGGCATCCCGATCCGGATTCTGAAGATCCTGCGGCTGACTTGAATTCTCACGGGAGGTAATCTGGAAAGAGAAAAGCCTCGTTTTCTCCTGGTCGCCCTACCCCTAAGATTCCCCGAGTAGTAGCATATGTTGATTCATCTTCAAGTGATGAGGGGGGAGCAGAGGTTGGGAGAAAAACGAGTATAACCCCTCCACGGGACCAGATCAAGGGCAGTGTTGGCGGCTCCGCTAGCTCTCCTCGGGTGGCCTCGACTGCCGGGCTCCCTGAAACTTGCGTTGGTGGTTTGGGCCCCTCGACCCAGATAGACGATCCTACCCCCGAGACTATGCTGAGGGCCATGGCTTCAGGCTGAGCCTACATTGGGGAGGATCACTGGAGTCACCTTAGGGCTGAAACCGTGTCCGACCGGCTCTGCAACTTCTTCAACAATGTTTCCTACATGAGTAACGCCTTGATTGTATGCATAATTTTGTATTTTTCTTCTCTTCTTTTTTTTCTCTTTGTTACTTCACTCCTATTTGCTGTTGATTTGCTGCAGATTATGGCTGAGATGTCCGGGGCTTGCTAGGCTGGTGAAGCCTAGGCAGAAAGAATAAGACAGCTAGAAGCCCAACTGAAGGAGAGTGAGGACCATCGCTCTCGGGCTGAGTTAGCTTGTCAAGAGGGGGCTAGATCAAGTCAGGTGCTCCTGGATCAATGCCTGGCACGTCAAATGGAGGCTGAACAAAAGGCATTTTCTGCTGCTGAGAAGGCCAAATCCCTGCAAGATCAGTTGTCCTCCACTCAAGATGCTTTGCTCCAGTCCGAGCAGACCACTGAGGACGTGAAAACCTTTTATGAACGCCGGATAGAAGACTTTGAGTGTCAGGCCTTGACAGTCAAATCTCTGTCAAAGGAAGCTAGGCTGGAGTTGGAGATACAGGGGGTCGACCGCTTTAAAAGATCTCCAGCCTATGATGCTTTGCTTCTCAGAGAGTTCTAACGGGGAATGGTCTCGGCTGGAGAATTCTTCAAGATGAAGTATAGGGCGACCGACCGGGCCAGGGCCAACTGGAGCCTTTCGATCAAGAAGCATGTGGATACGTCTCTGGAGTCTCTTCGGATCCAGATGAAAGAGTGGCGAGCATATTGCCGAAGTAAAGGTAAGGTGCCACATCCCATGCATCTGGAGGTTCCCACCGCCGATTCCTTCTTTACTTTTCACGCTTGTCAGAAAGCGGGGATCGATGGTGAGAATCCTGATGTTGGTCCCGTCCCTGGGATGGACTATAGCGCCTGGATGGATGACGAAGAAGATGTGATTGCGTGGCCCTCTGATGATAGCCTCCTCAGCGAGTACGTGATGGAGCCTGACCCGAGCGTTGGTGGGAGCAGCTCACAACCCCCGGCGCCATCTTCTTGATTTTTTCTTCTGTACTTTTTTGTAATTTCTGTACTCTTTTGTAATGATTCTTGTATTAACCTTATATATATGAATTTTCATTCTTACTGTTTTGCTTTCTAATTCCCGAGTACTTTGTTAACTGGTCACTAGCTAGTTTAACCGAGTATCTTATTTAACTGACGATTAATTGGCCAAGTATCTTATTCAACTGGCGATTAATTTGGCCAAGTATCTTATTTAGCTGGCAACTAACTGATCTTAGCCAAGTGTCTTATTCAACTGGCAATTAATTTGGCCGAGTATCTTATTTAACTGGCGTTTTGTCTTTTTGACCTGTTTAGGTTTTACCTAAACGTTACGTCGAGGCTCACCATGACCATACGTTGAGGTCCTTACACAAGTCACCTAGGACGTCTCCCGGTTTTGTTTGTGCAAGGTTTTGCCGAATCGTTGGGGTACTATGTACCGGCCAACACAGCTGCGCATCTCACCAGCCTTTCTGGCGGCGCTCCGAGCAATTTTCCAGTTATCTTGGTGCCTCAGTTTTGCCTTTTTGCCAAGAAGCGCGTTTGCACTATCTTAACTAGGCGGGCGTGCCACTTCAGCTTCTTCGCCCTTCGAGCACTACTCGTCCGCTCTCTCGCGGCTTCGTAGCGCCCGAATTTGTTCTTTTTTGGCGTTTGTTTAGCAACTTTTAAGTGGCTGCTGTTGTTCATAGGCCATGGAGTATCTTTGATCATGGGACTTATCGACTTCAATGAATAACCTATTTATTGGCAAATGAATTTTATTAGAAAATCAAATAAATCTGAAACAGTTAATGCAAAGCTAAAACTGAGCAAAAAACAAACTGAATTAACATAATCATAGGGATGAGTTCCTTAGGGGTAGAAGATCTTGAGGTACTGTGCATTGCATGGTCGGGGTACTAGGCTCCCCCCTGGTCGGGCTATCATGTATGCCCCGTGCCCCGCGACTCCCTTGACTATGTACGGCCCCTCCCATTTGTTGGCG
Organism: Acer yangbiense; assembly: GCA_008009225.1. Lineage (NCBI taxonomy): Eukaryota > Viridiplantae > Streptophyta > Magnoliopsida > Sapindales > Sapindaceae > Acer > Acer yangbiense. The sequence continues at coordinate 43,406,173 of CM017763.1, read as the reverse complement.
AGGGATCCTGCTGACCTGTCCTTGGTGTTCGGGGACACTCTTCTTAGCACTAAATCTCCAAGCTGGAATCTAGGCACGCGAACATGGGAATTATAGTACCTCGCAACCCTTTGCTAGTATGCGGCGTTTCGCACTTGCACTGCATCCCTGACTTCTTCAAGCTCATCTAAGTTTTGCTGTAGCATGTTAACATTGTGCTCGGAGTCTCCCATGTGGATGACCTTACAGTAGTTCGATATGCCCATAGCACCTCTGGTAGCTTGTCTGCCCAGCTGCCTTTCTTGGCTTCCAACTTTGCTTTCAGCGTGTGCTTGATCACCTTGTTCACAGCTTCGTTCTGGCCATTGGTTTGAGGATGAGCAGGTGACGCATAGTAGTTTGCGATCTTATACTCTTTGCACATTTCTCTAAACTTGCTGTTGTCAAATTGGGTCCTATTGTCTGTTATGATGATGCTTGGGATGTCATATTAGGATTATGCTCAATAGCAAGAGTGTAATATTGTAATTAACAATCTTCTTCATATTAATAAAGTGATTTCTGGTTTAACAAATCTTATAGCATTTATAGTTTAATATTATAATTGTCAAAGTAAATAATCATAAGGTCTAAAAACTATGAGAAAAGAAGAATTGTTCGTACATCTGGATATGTACGTGGTAGACACAATTCTTTAGTTAGTCTTGAATATTGTTCACAACTTAAGTTAAAGGTTGGGCACATTTATCTTGTTAAAGTTGTAGAATTCTTTTGCTAGCATTTGAGTGGTATCAAATGAGATATGATGAGTCTAAAATCATCGGAGTGTCTTCGAGAAAAAGAATATAGTGCACTAGGTGCAATAAACTGGATCACAATGAAAAGCTTTATCTAGAACTGTCAATAGATAATAATCTTTTCATTATCAGGACAATCGGAGAGTCTATCTTAATCCTGAGATAAATGATAGACTTATGGTTGCAAGTGATATCATTTGAGTTATCAATGAGTACGATTATATAGCATAGTCTATCCTCGATAGTTTGGTGATATTCATTTGTTAATCGATAGAGGACTTCATTTATAGATATGGACATCGTGGCTCCATTTATTAAATGAGAGTATAATATCATCATATGGATGTTTTGAGGTAATTGGATATTAAATCTCAACGTTGAGTTTTCGATAGTGACTATTGAAAACATGGCTTCTGGACAAGTCAAAATATCCAAGTTCAAAACGTGGTCATATGAGTAAATATGGTAACTTGGAGAGTTATAGGCGGTCTATGAACTCTTGGCGATTACTGATATTAATCACGAGAATACACTATCTCCAATATGATTGTCTAGGGTTATGAAAGAGGAACGTCTTCCTTTTCTATCTTTATTTAAGAGTTCAATTTTAGCTCTTTAGTGGAATGAGTTAAAATTAATGGATCGGACCTAAGTGAATCATTTGTTAATTGTGATTAGGTTGTGTCTATTGAAGCTTAAATTTAGATAGCCCGCCAAGACCCCCAATCTACACGGACTTGCATGGATCACTTGATATATTCTACCGGACCAATTTAAGGGTCCATCTAGAATTGCATTTAATATATTAAGAATATAATTTGCATATTAATTATTTAATGGGCTGCTCAATTATATTTATATATTAATGAATGGCATGTGGGCTTGTTTCTTTTAGTAAGAATGGGTCTGGTTCACATGTGGACTTTTTATTTAAAGTCCAATGGATTAAATGAAATAAGAAAATAATATATGGCCCAATTTTATACATGTGGGGCGGCAAGGTTAATAGATTAGCCTAATATATATATTTTTTTTCATTGTTTAATTAAATAAGAATTAATTAATTTATTAATTAATTGTTTAATTAAGAAACAAATATTTTTCTGATAAGGAAATATATTTCCTAGAGATATACTATTGGTAGTAGTATATTAAAAGTAAAAGACTTATTTGGTAAGAAAATAAATAATAAGTTTTATTTATTTAATCAAATAGGAAAGTCTTTTATTAAGTCAATAAAAGAATAAAAATACTTATGAGTTGAATTAGGGTTAGGAGTCTAATTAACATGTGAATTAGGGTACAACACAAATCCTTTTTTGTAGAGGAAATTTGGCAACCCTAATTAGACCACATGGAGATTTCGGCCAACCCTAAAAGGAAGAGGAGAAAAATTTCGGCCACCATATATAACACTTGTTATAGAATTCGGCCACCCTACTTGTGGATTGATTCAATTTCCTTCTTCTTCTAAACTCATAGAAAAGTATTAGATTTTATTCTACTAAAACATAAAAGAAAAGAAAAAGATTATTCTTTTGATGGTACACTAATTGCTTGTTCATCAATAAGCTTGTGTGTACAACATCGAATTAGGTTCACGCGAGTTTCGATCATTAGATTGAAAACTCAAAAGTGACCGGAATAATCTTTGTATTCTTTTGATTGTTTTGTGACTAACAAAAGAAAAAGAAAAGTTTGTTTGTCCATTCTCAGGTTTGCAATTCAAAGAAAAGGGAGACCACGCTCCTAGGTGATTCACGTTCGTGCTAGGATTGAAGATCTTGCAGATTACCATCGACGTAAGTCAATCGGATCACGCGACAAAAGGTATTCAACTTTTGTTACTTTATATATGGTTAATTAATTTAAAGGGTTAAGGTTCATAAAAAGGAAAAATTTTAAAACATACTAAATCGATTTTTAGTCTCGCTTCAGCTGCGTGTACTACGGTATTTTTCCCTACATCCCAAACCTATGTATTATGTTCTTTCTGACAAAGCTGGTGGTGTTTGCCTCAGTGATGTGCACGAGAGCTTCTGCTTCCGCCCATTTAGTAAAGTAGTCAACTGCCACAATAGCATGCTTCGCACCCCCCTTTGTTCCAGTGGGCATTGGTCCTATTAGGTCGAGGCCCCACATGGCAAAGGGCCAGGGTGAAGTTAAGTTTCTGAGCAACTCCGGGGGTTACCGAATATTGTTTGCTATTCTCTGGCATGTCTCACAGCTCTCCGCGAATCGCTGTGCCTCTGCAAACAAAGTCGGCCAATAGAATCCTTGCCTAAGTACCTTATGCGCCAGACTCTTACCCCCAGTATGGTTCCCGCATACTCCACTGTGAACATCCATCAGGATCTTTTTGGTTTCTTCGCCGGCGATACACCTTTGCAGCACCTTTGAGAACCCTCTTCTGTACAATTCACCTCTCAGAATTGTGTACCGGGTTGACCTATACTTGACGCGTTTTGCTTCCACAGCATCTTCTGGTAAAATGTTTTCCTCCAAATACTTTCTGAGCTGTATGGTCCAGTCGCTTTGAACTGGTCGGACCTCCGACACCATGACTTCCTCAGATTCTACTGTACTCGGCTTAGTCAGGTGCGCCACCGGTATCGCTTTGGACCTGATACTCATGGTGGCTGAAGCTAATTTGGACAAAACGTATGCTTTCTCGTTTTCTTCCCGAGGGATCTGAAAGATCTTGTACATCTTGAATTTTCTGAGCAGTTTCTTTGCAATATCCAGGTAAGCTATCATGTGCTCCTCCCTCATCTGGTATTCATCCAATACCTGGTTAACCACAACTTCCGAATCATTGTAAATCTCCAACTCATCTGCTCCTAACGCTATACAGACCCTCAAGCCAGCCAACAAAGCTTCATATTCTGCTTGGTTGTTGGTTGCTTTGAAATAGAACCTCATGGCGCACTCTACAGCGTCTCCCTCCGGAGTTGTTATGACCATCCCGGCCCCGCTGCCATGGGTGTTTGATGATCCATTTACATGCAACCTCCATCGGAAGCTATTCTCCTGTTTTTCTTCCATTATTCTTCTCACTTCTGCATCTGGCTCGGTAAATTCCACTATAAAATCTGACACTGCCTGCCCCTTGACTGCGGCTTTTGGGGTGTATTTGATGTCGAATTCGCTCAACTCCACCGCCCATTTAGTCAGCCTACCTGACAGTTCTGGCTTTTGCAAGATGAGCTTCAGCGGGCAATCAGTGTACACCTCTATTGCATGCGCTTGGAAATATGGCCTTAGCTTCCTGGCTGCCGTGATCAGGGCGAGCGCTATCTTTTCTGCTGGTGAATACCTTGTCTCCGCAGACAGCAACGCCTTGCTGGTGTAATACACCGGTCTCTGTATTCCGTCCTCCATTCGGATCAACACCGAGCTTGTTGCCACTTCTGTGACCGAGAGGTATAGGTACAATGTCTCTCCAACCACTGGCTTTGAGAGGATGGATGCTCGCCCTAAGTACTCTTTCACTTCTGGAAGGCTGCTTCACATTCTTTGTTCCACTCGAGTCATTTTCCTTTCTTTATTGCTTTAAAAAACGGGGCGCATCTGTCTGTTGATTTTGCTATGAATCGGTTAAGTGATGCAAGACATCCCGTCAGCCTCTGTACGTCCTTCAGCGTTCTTGGCGAAGCCATCTCTTCTAATGCTTTGATCTTCTCAGGGTTCACTTCGATGCCCCTCTGATGCACCTGGAAACCTAGAAACCTACCTGATGGTACCCCGAACACACATTTGCTCGGGTTAAGTTTCATCTTCTACCTTCTTAGAACCTCAAAGGTTTCTTTTAGATCTTCCGCGTGTCTTTCCGCCGTGACACTCTTGGTCAGCATGTCATCTACATAGACCTCCATGTTCCTCCCAATCTGCCGAGCGAATATCCTGTTCACCAACCTCTGGTACGTTGCCCCGGCATTCTTCAATCCGAATGGCATTACCTTATAGCAATACAACCCCTGGTCTGTGGTGAATGTTGTTTTCTCTTCGTCGGCTTTATTCATTCGGATCTGATTGTACCCCGAGTAAGCATCCATGAAGCTTAACAATTCATGCCCTGCTGTTGCGTCCACTAGCTGGTCGATCCTTGGTAATAGGAAGCTATCTTTCGGGCAAGCCTTGTTTAAATCTGTGAAATCCACACACATCCTCCATTGGTTGTTCTTTTTCTTGACTAGCACCACATTGGCCACCCATTCCGGGTACTTGACTTCCTTTATCGATCCTGCGGAAAGTAACTTTTTTACTTCATTTTTAATGGCTGTACTCTTTTCGGGGTTGAACAGCCATCTTTTCTGCTTCACCGAGCGGAACTCTGGGTTGATGGAGAGGCAATGTGATATCACCTTCGGGTCTATCCCCAGCATATCTTCGTGGCTCCAAGCAAAAACATCCTTGTAATCTCTCAGTAGCGTGACAAGTTGGGCTTTGACATGTGCATTCAAACTTGCCCCTACCTTCATTGTCCTACTCGGATCCTCTGGATCTAGTGCCACTTCTTCGGTCAGCTCATCTTTCTTAGCCTCAGGTTCTTCTCTAGGATCCAACTCAAATTCTTTCGCCACTTCTGCCTGCTCTTCCGGTTCACCAACTTTTTGCTCGGCTATTACCGCGTATACTTGGTGTACTTCCCTATCTTTATACACTGACAAATTTGCTCTTCGGGCCATTTCTTGTGACCCCTTGACCACTCCTACCCCATATTCTGTCGGGAACTTCATCATGATGGCGTAGGTTGCTGTCACTGCCTTGGCTTTATTCAAGAATGGTCAGCCTAATAAGGCGTTGTACGGCCAATTTTCAGTATCCACCACCACCACAAAGTCGAGTAGCACTGTTTTTTGGCAAGAAGCCTTCCCAACCTTCACGGGTAATTTCACCGTGCCAAGCGACCTTACTTCGACTCCTTCAAATCCTCTAAAGGGCGTGGGAAATGGTTGTAGGTCTTTCCTATCTAGCCTTAGCTGGTCATATACTTCTGCACTAAGAATATCTGCTGAGCTTCCATTGTCAATCAAAATCCGATGAACCTCTCTATGACCAATCCGCGCGCTGATCACCAGCGCGTCGATCACCAGCGCGTCATTTGGCCTAACATCTACTCTATGCGAATCGGTTTCTGTGAATATGATCGGGTCCCAGCCTTCCTTGATTCTCTTCGGGTCAGGTTCAATAGAATTGATGTCCGGGTCTCTCCGTGCTTCCACGGCCTCTCTCTCCGTGCTTCCACGGCCTCCCGAATTTCCTGGGTCCTTTCCCTGTTACTTTTGCCAGTCGCTGGTCCTCCGAAGATGGTGTTGATTGCTCCTTCATCCTCAGCTTTCTTAGGACTAGGCTTTCTTGCCCGTCCGTCCTGTCGGCTATCTTTTTGTCCATCCGACCTATCAGCCTTTTTTAAGACGATGTCTTTCAAATGTCCTTCCCTGACGAGGGTTTCGATGTGGTCCCTTAGCTGGAAACACTTAGATGTCTCGTGCCCATTCTCCTTGTGGAACCTGCAATACTTGGTGGTGTCCCTCCGAGCATACGTTGACTGCTTAGGCGGTTCTTTAGTCATGTTCTTTTCTTCTAAAAATTGCTAAAATTTCCTCTTGATCCTTTTTCAACGGGGTATAGTTTGTATATCTGCCCTAGAACCTCTGCTGCGGCTAATCGGTTTTTAGGTCATACACTCGACGTCCATCCCGACCATCCCGCGCCTTATTCTTCTGCTTGTCACCTTTGGTATCGAGCGCCTTTGCTTGGTCTTTGGTTTTAGATCCTTCTGGGCGACCGCTATGTACGAAGTAACCTCATGTGGCAACTTCTTCCTTCTCAGCTAGGGCGTAACCCCCGGCCATGTCCATCATATCGGCATAACTGGTTAGTCGGGCTCTTCGAAGGTCAAATGACAATTGGCCATTCTGAAGGTTGTTGATGAACGCGGCAATTATGGCTTCATCATTTGCACTCCCTCCCCAAATATTTCTTCAGCGACTCGTCTTTTCCCTGTTTTAGCTGGGACAAGTGAGCCACCGACTTCTTCTTATGTACATTACCGAGGAATTGCCTTGAGAAGGCTTTACTCAGCTCGCTGAAATTGCCTATACTCGCTGCTGGTAACCTGCCGAACCATCTGGAGCCTAAATCCCTGAGAGTTTGGGGGAAATTCAAACATAGCAAGGCGTCATTGTAGACATACTGGGCCATGGCACTCTTATACCTCTGACGTGTTCCTTCGGATCAGTGTCTTTTTTGAATTGCTCTACGTGAGGCATCCTAAATCTCTCCGGGAAGGGTGTCCTCAGGACTTCATTGGTGAAAGGGCTTCCGGACTCGTCGTCCGACAATTCATTACGCCCATATCGCCTGACTAAAGCATCCATCTGTCGACGATTATTCTGAACTTCCCGGGTCAAACTCTGTATGAGTATGTCCCTATCTCCTTCCGGTTCTCCCATCGCATTGAAATTCTGACTTACGATCAACTTTTGGCCCTTTTCCTCTGGATTCAACTCTCTATGTTCTCGGTTTAGGCCATGCAGCCGAACTATGCCCCTTTGGCGCTTGCGATGATAACTCTGCTCACTCTCTCCTAAGGATGATGACCGGGCTCTCCGATGAGTACGTCTCCTGGGGCGATCTCGATCCCTGGCCATCCGATCCTGATCATGCCTTCTGTCAGAATCATTCTCCTCTCTATGCTCCCTGCTATCCCTGGCTAACCTTTCAGACAAAATTGTTGGCCTGTCTGTAAGACCTCGGCTCGCCTTTATGGGTGCATCCGGCGTTGGTACCACCACCGTGGAACGCAATCTTGTTGCCTGCTGATTTGGGGCGGAAAGATTGTGAGGTGACATCAAACCCTCCGTGGTGGAAAGGTCAACTCTCTGCCTTGCTGCGTTCGACATGAGTTGCTGTAGAGAAGCACGGAATCTTTACACGATTTATTCATTAATTGGGGGGAAACGCTGGATGCCAGCCAGGGCAGTTGATTGATCTGCAGTTGCTAAGGTTGCATCCGCAGTATTAGGAGTGGCGTAATCTTCCAACTCATTAATAGGTAATCCGTGACTGTACCTGGAATCGCTACCATCTCCCTCGCCGGCCATTGCTTCACAAGTGCTTTGATCGCCCCTTCCCTCTAGCGCCAATTGTTGACGGTGATTTTTCGTCAACACTCAGTTGATGATTTGAGATCACATTTGTGGGTGATAATAGTTGAATCTTAATACCGTAAAAATAATGAGCAAGAGATACGTGGTAAAACTCCGATGACCGGAGAAACATCCACTGGTTGTTGCCTAAGCAACAAAGCCAAAATCCACTATATAAAATTTATTACAAAAATACGCTCTGGTCTCTTTTATGCTGAAAAAAAGGTTTTTCTCCCTTATGCGTTACAAAGGGTATTTATACATGTTGTTTCTAGGGTTTGGGGATACCGCTAGGGTTTGGTGTCGTGGCGCCCAAGTCTTAAGCGGTTTCCTAGTCCTAGTCCTAGTCGGATTCTATTTCCTTCTTGGGCGTGATATGTTTCCTGTTTTGGCTCAGTCCGAGTTTGGGCCAGATTCTTTCTCCTTTATTCGCGGGAGACCTGCTTGTTTCCTTGTTAAACTCTGAAGGGTTGCAATGCTACGTATTGTGGAGGTGCTCACTACTGATTCCTTCCATGCATTTGGGAAGTGAGTTTCCGTAACCATTTCTTCTTGTTGATCCCTGAGTATGCCCGAGTATGCCCGAGTAGGTGATTTTGCCCGAGCTGGCTCTCTTTGTTTGTGATCGGGTCGCTTTGGTTTCAGCCGAATGGGTTATTTGGGGGATTTCCCCTTTTTGAGTTGACTTTTCCTGACTCCTGCTTACGTGGCTTCTTTATGGGGATGACGTGTCCTTTATGACGATTTTTACCTATAACAAACACCAAACGGGAAAATGAGTCTTAATCAATCTACTCTAACAGAATCCTACAAAGACTCTAATTAATGAGTCCACCGCTTATACGACAGGAACTAGGGCAACCCTAGATCAAACCCTATAAATACATCCATGTATTTATTATATGATTATGATCATCATAAGCAATTTACACTGACATGAGAAAAGAGATACGATACATAAGAGAGAAAGCGAGTATTGAGTGTGTAATCCTTATATTCATAGTGGATCACTTCTTGCCATCACCGGCACCGTGGATGTTTCCCCGCATTGGGGTTTTACCAAGTAAAACATGTGTTACGCTTGCTCATCTGTTATTTTCTACTTTCATTACGTTTATCTTGCAAGTTTTATTAACCTAAAATCATTGACCGGTTGACTTCCAAAAATCACCGTCAACAATTGGCGCTAGAAGAAGGGGGTTAGAACTCAACTTCGAGAAACCCTCATGAACAGACCACAGAAGGAACTCTGATGTAGATTCAACACTTGAAGCATCCAACAAACAACTATTGGAAGTGCTAGGGAGTGGATTAACTACAGAACCAGTAGCAGGAGCCGCAGCCGTGACCAATTCCGGAGGAAGAATATTGTGAAAGCAATACTCAGAGCTTCAAAGTATCAAGAATCCATCCGAGGAATTGCTGTTGGAAAGAAAAGAGAAGAGAGCTTTCTAGAATCGCAGAAGTTCTGACCAATATGCACTAAAACGGGCATATCTCCCTCTACAGAAGTCGGATTCATGGACTGTAAAAACCACTGGAAACTAGACATCCAAGGCTTTCCAAGAATATATGGTTTGTATCCTAGTTCAATCCAAGCAATATTTGGTGGCTCCCGCAATATTGAAGAAACCAGATCGCGCACAGATTTCTGATCTGAACATCGAACACTAAAACAGGCATATCTCCCTCTACAGAAGTCGAAATCGCGAGCCGTAAAAACCATCGGAAACTAGACATCTGGATCTTTCCAGAAATATAAGGTTCGAAATCTGGTTCAACTTGTGGAATATTTTATGGTCCCCAAAACATTGAAGGATGTGATTCGCGGAGGATTTTCCAACTTGACCACCAGACGCTAAAACAGAGATAACTCTCTCTAGAGAGCATGGAATCATGAACCGCGAATTTTGCTGTAAAATAGACGTATAGATCTTTTTGAGGATATGTGGGTCTCAACACAATTCATCCTGAGAAATATTTGACAACTTCCGGAACATTGCGGTTCAGCATAAACTTTAACTTGACGTGTTAGAAACCGAGCCCATCTTGGTATAAAACAACCAATGGCTATTCTCAACTGAACCTACTCGGCTCTTCCATCAATTCACATGTGAAGGATCCAATAGTAAAATGACTAGACTCCAGGTTCGGTAAGTGGCCAAGGTTAGTCAATCTACACATCGGTCTAATTTTACATACGATTTTATTTTTTACATATAAATAAGTGAAAACCGACCAAATAATGATTATTTGAGAATTAATCGGGACTTCGATCTTGATAAAATCATTCGGATTCGGGGGTACATTTTCACTATTGATATCGTCTTGCATCGATAATCGTATAGAACATCAGGATGCTTAAATCTTATACTATGAATACACTCCTAATTTGTTGAAATTAGAAGCTGCATATTGTGCTTTTCTATTAAAATATTTGCATGGATTGCCTTGACTTGGGAGTGCATTGCCGAATAGATTTAGTCGGCAGCAAGTATGTCGCATGATTATTATTCTAGATTAATAAGAGTAAAACATATTGATTGATGTTTAATATTTGTGATATTTTGATTAACCAAACAATAATTCGATTGAATTTAATTGAGAAATTGATCTTGATAAAAAACGATTGAATACTTGTTGTCTAATAAAAATTGCCAAGCTCATGACATACATAGCTTACTTAGCATATAATTGTTTTGGGCAAACAATACATTACGAATAATGCATGGTTGTCTATGTCATTAATTTAATTCGTTAAATAATAATGAGAGGAGTGACACTGCTAGAGCCTGGATGCAATTGCACTAGTTGATTATATGCACCTTTCATGTCTAATGCTTCTTCACTGCTCTTTTGAAGATAAAAATTGTGATGAGTTGTTCATTTAAATGTTGTGGAAAAACTGACTCCATGTTATTAATAGTGTTGTGATCTGTTACATATACGATGTTTGAAAGTAATTATAGTCTTTTTTAATATCTTTCGAGTAAGTGTTATTTAATGAAATTGATCAAGACTTTGATCTTGGTAAGAAATGCTTCCAAAAGCGTTTAAAAGCAGAACCGAAAGCGTTCAGATAAAAACGTACGATTTCTCTTAATCGTTATGTTATTTATTATCGTTGGCATCATATTGCATCTTAAATCGATAAAATAGAAGGGTATCATAGTGATTATTTCTGTTTGGAATATTATGAATTTAACATTGGAATCTCTAGAACTATAAGTATATAATCCATGCATTTCTATCAAAATTCCTACTGATGTTTAAGTATTCATGATAGTGGTTGGACTCAACAATATTGGGTTCGACCAATTCGTTCTTTAAATCAAATGAGCATGAGTGTCGAAAAAATGGGACTATAAGTATTTGGTATGCTTAAGACATTGAATTTATGTAATCTAGATATATTAAATTATATCTGCCTCTTCATATCGTTATACTTTCACATACAAATACACAACACACATAACTTTTGTGTAATTCTCTTTATGTTATATGGCGTTCACATGTTATCTATGCATGTCTCTCTCGTACACAATACGTAATACGCGTGCATAAGTCTATAAACATATAATGCATGCTTAATTAGTATGTCTCACAACTTTTATGGCTCTTACACACATGTTGTCTATCATAGATTTATAGGTGTCAAATTTCGACACTAATCGTTAATAGTACCATGTATGAGTTGATCACTTCCAATTATTTGGTCTCCTTAAATTCATCCTTTGACTAACAATTTGCTGATAATTTTTATACCGAAGAGTTTATCAAGTTTGACTCAGATAAGGTTGCTTTCCGAAAACTTCTTGATCGGACATGTCAACAATTGGCACTATAAAAAAGAAGCTCGATCTATAAGAAAGATCAGCCAAAAAAGAGCCCAACCTATAATAAAGGTCAGCCAAAAAAAAAGAGGCTGTCTACGAAAAAGATCAACCGAGAAGAGAAGTCGGATCTTAAGGGAGCCATTACAACAAGTCACATCCACAGTAATCAAGAGCATCCCAACGACTACAGCATAAACAGACGAAACACCTGAGACACTTTAGCAAGCCCAAACTAAAAATAAAAATAAAAAAATAAAAAAAATAAAAAAAAAGGGTGCTAGGGGTGGGTCATTTGTTGTATCAGCACCAGGAGATGTGCAGGCAAGCGAATTGCAAACAGGGTATAGAAAATAATTTTGCCCAAGAGAAGGAAGAAATCGCAGAGGGTTTCTATACCTGACTGCTGAACTTAAAAAAGAGTTTGCTAAAAAAGAAAGAAGAGAATAGAGTGCAAAAATAACACAATTGCCGGTTAATAAGATACTCGGCTTAGTTATGGCACTGTTCGAATAAGAGCTGGAGATGATCAGTTTAATAAGATACTTGATCATTCTTGAAGAAAAACTGACCAGTTTAATGAGAAACTTGATCAGTCTAATGATGATCAGTTTAATGAGATACTTGATCAGTCTAGAGATGATTAGTTTAATAAGATATTTGATCATTCTTGAAGAAAAATTGACTAGAGGTATTCAACAATTGCAGATATTTCAGCTCATCATTATGTTAGATACCCCAATTGGTTACTCAGCAAAAAAAAAAAAAAAAACAAAAAAAAAAAGACGTGATGTTAAAAGTACTGTTCAAATGAAACATACTTTAACAACTGCTAGGGGGTAGCACAGCATAGTAAAAAAAAAAAAAAAATTCGCAGTTGCAGAAGTAGTTTTAGCGAAGTCATCTCTATCCTGGTGATTCAGCTGATATGTGTATATAGAAAAGAAGATGAACCATAACAGAAGTTGCGAAAGTTGAAGTACAAAACTAAAGCTAGTGGATCGATCACCACCTTTCAGCACATGTAAGAAGTCGAATAACAACAAACCATCTCAATCTCGGCGGTTTAATCAAAAGATTGCCCGCAGCCACAAAATCTAGTCACTCATTGCCAATATAAAAAAGAATAAGATGGATCGTTGCAATTCACGGAAGGTCCTAAGGATCGTTCAACCTAAGGAATGTTTGACGATATTCGGGACATTACAACTCTATGCTGAAGAGATAGAAACACCCACTACACAGCACAAGGAAAGAACGACTTGCGATTTGCTGACTCAGAATGAAAAGGTAAACAATCTCAGATACCTTATCGAGTGGAGTTAAGAGGTAAAATCTAAATTATCGCTTAGTTACTTTTTATTCAGCCTATAAATCAAATCTTCTTGGATTTCATAACCGCACATTGATGACGAGGAGGTAAAATGTGGGGAAACACCTTTTTCACCATTGTTTATTGAAATTCTTTACTGCACTTTTAACATGATGCACAACACATGTAGTATGTGTATTTATTCTAGTATTACACACTACTTACATATGCTATCTATATGTTCCTTTCATACATAATAAATACTACACGCATATATACTTGCGAAAACATAATACTAGTTTTATTAGCATACTACATGGTTTTTGTATGCAAAACATCTAGCAAGTCCATGGGTATTCATCCCGAACATCAACCAACACCAATAACGTGCATGGATCCAACTATTTTTTTCAGCATTATTAAAAAATATATTTGTACAAATGTTACTCACGTGTTTGACAGAGAAAGACAAGCTGAAAACTTTAATTGAGCTTAGTCTCAATACACGCAAAACGAGTTTTATCTCGGCGTATGTAGAAATTCGAAGAAAAAGGCCAAATGGGCCAAAATCCTCACCAACAAAGGCCAAAAGGGCCAAAATCTTCACCAATATAGGCCAAAGGGGTCATCTTTGGAGTGTAAAGCCTGAAGATAGTACTCAGGCGCCATGAAACCGCGAAGAGCGAGTGGATAGTGTCCAAGGGTCGGAGAAGCTGAAATAGCATGCCCGCCGAGCTAATCAGATACGAACGTATCCTTAGTGAAAAGGCAAACCCGAGGCACTAGGACCTGGAAAACTGCTCGGGGTGCCACTGGAATATGTCTGGTGAGATGCACAGCTGTGTTGGCCGGTATACACTACCCTAACAATTTGGCAAACCCCTGTAGCAGACAAAACCTGGAGACGACCTAGGTGACTTGTGCAGGGGACCTAAGTGTATGGTCGTGGTGAGCCTCGACGTAACACCTGGGTAAAACTGACCAGTTTAATGAGACATTTGGTCAGTCTGGAAATGATTAGTTTAATAACATACTTGATTATTCTTGAAGAAAAACTGACCAATTTAATGAGACACTTGGTCAGTCTGAAGATGACCAGTTTAATGAGATACTTGATCATTCTTGAAGCCAAACTAAGGATAATATATTTGTTCAGACCAAGGTAACTAGATACTTGGATAAACCAATCAAGTATAACAAAAACTTGACCCAATAAAACCAATGGATTACTCAGACTTAATGCCAGTTAATGAGATACTTGGCTAAATTAAGTTAAATGAGTTACTTAGCTTAAATAAAGAAACCAACGTTACACTCGGGTAAAAATAAAATAAAATATTTTTATTATTTACACATTTATGAGTGTGCAGGTATACCAAATTGATCAAAAAGAATAACTGGCTGGGTGCGAATAAAGCACTGTCAGCGATCCGGCCTTTTGGAAAGAAGGAGGTAAAGATTTTTCTGCTTAGATTGCATCTGTTAAGTTTAAAATGTGCAGGTACAAAGCTCCAATGGGCAAGTGCACATAAAAATAGTCAGGAAGCTTTCAAATGCAAGATTTGGGCCACCTAAACCGAACTCCTTGAGGTTGGCTTGGCTCGCTGCAAAATCAAGTGAAAACCCCGAAAGTGGGTAGAAACTTAGATATGCCGAGCGAACACCTGGAACAATTTGCAAGAAGTATAAAAGCCAATAAGCAATTGCAAAAGAGACAATAATGAACAAAGTCGAATGCAAGTAAGTTATAGGTCAAAATTGTATTTATATACATAAAGTGCTTTCTTTTTGCATGAGTATTAGCTAGAAGGTATATATATATATATATATATATATATCCGATCTGTAAGAAAGATTGGCCAAAAAGAAGACCGGTCTATAAGAAAGATCTGCCAAAAGGAAGAATCAAACCTACGAAAAAATATTAGCTGGGAAAAAGTTCAAATGGACAAGAAAGATCCAGGCCGAACGCTTGGAATGACCCGACCAAAGAAGAAAAGAATGGCTACCCAGACAATGTGCCAAAAGCGTGGCTCCTACCCTGCACGCCGGCATCAACTCAAGGATAACAACGATGCTAGGGGGTAGATTCCAAGCAACATGAACCCCTGAAGAACAAAAGCCCCCAACTCGCAATGAGCATGTATATATATATGGCAGTGGTCTCAGGGGGTGGATGCTTTGAAGCACGATCTCTATAGAACGATATCTTACCTTGCCAAGAGCGACGACATATACCGTATTTTTCTCAGCTTGTGAGGAAAGACACAGCTCAGGGAAACCTTAATCAGTTCCTCTTATGATTTTCAACCTCGACATCTTCAAGCTGTCTTAAGCCCTAAAACTTCAAAAGATCGTCAGAACTTGCCTTTAAAGGATATGACAAGAAGCAAAGATATTTCAGATAGAAGCATTCTCAGCTATTCAAGTCCTAGGAGATAATTCGAAGCAATTTGGAAGATTTCTTGATCCAACCCGTGAAAACAGCATCTGCTGATTGGTCAACTTCAAGAATTAAACTGTATCATCTCAGAAGGAATTGGGTTTTGAGCCTTATATGGTTGGAAAGGTACGGAAGTTATATTTTTGTAGAATTTTACGGTTTGTGATTTCGACTTTTCTAGAAGGAGTTATGACTATTTTACTACCCAAAGGTCAGCCTAGAATTTCTACACGGGCAGCATTTGCTGATGGATCAACTTCAAGAATTAAACTGTATCATCTTATAAGGAACTGGGCTTTGAGACTTATATGGTTGGAAAGGTACGGAAGTTAGCTTTCCGTAGAATTTTACGGTTTATGATTTCAAATTTTCTAGAAGGAGTTATGACTATTTTAGTACCCAAAGGTCAGTCCAGAATTCTACCCTGGATTTTAGAAATAAAGCATTGCAGGCTACCTATTCGGGAATGAAGTTCTTAGACGAATTTGCTATGTTTTGGAAGATTAATGAAGGCCTAAAAGTCACTTTAATTCAGTTTTAGTTGATCCTAAACTTTCAATGTTAGGATTAGTTGAGAGTGGATTAAAATTCCTAAAGCTAGAAGGGTTGTACTCTCTATTTTGAGTCACATTGAATTAGCCTTATTGGAGGTATATTATGGAACTAAGAGGAGACCTAATTCATACATGTTTAAAAGGAATTACAGCAGAAAGATCGGATACACGGCAGCAGAGTGCAAGGAAGATCCGCTTAAAGATGGATCCAAGTGAAGCCGAGAAGACTATCCGAGCGTTAGTAAGATCTGCTCAAGAATGGATCCAAGCGAAGCCGAGAAGACGATCCGAGTGATAACAAGATCCGCTCAAGAATGGATCCAAGTGAAGCTGAGAAGACGATCCGAGCGATAACAAGATCCGCTCAAGAATGGATCCAAGTAAAGTCGAGAAGACGATTCGAGCGATAATAAGATTTGCTCAAGAATGGATCCAAGCAAAGCTGAGAAGACGATTCGAGTGTTAGTAAGATCCGCTCAAATATGGATCCAAGCGAAGATGAGAAGATGATCCGAGCGTTAGTAAGAACCGCTCAAACATCCAAGTGAAGCCGAACCATGTTGAAATATGATCTGAGCGTTAGCAAGAACCGCACGGAGAAAAGGATCAGAGAAGCTAACAGACACCAAAAAGGGGTCTCACATCCGCCTAAAGGAGCGAGAGGATCTGAGCATCGTCTAGAAAAAGAAAAGAAAAGAAAGACCCAATCCAGGCGAACCGAGTAAAATTGTCGCTTTAACAAAATCGAGTGAAGCATCAAAAAGCTGGGACCTCCTCAGAATAAAGAGGCTTAAAAGCACCTGAGCACCAAATTTTAGGTGTCAACCTATACAGCTCGCTGCGGCAATTCAACTTGCCATTATCTATTCAGCTCGGCAGAATAACTCAGCTCGCCGTAGCTATTCAACTCAGCGGGTCCATTCAGCTCATTGGCTTTTCAGCTCTTCAATAAAAGAAAAATGCAAAGCTTGTGGAGACAAGGCAGTTTATCGATCGCAACTAGAACCAAATGCAAGTAAGTAAATATTTACGATTATGTTTATACAAACAAAGTGCTTTTTGATTGCAGAAATACTAGCTATAAGGCCTTGAAGAAGAAAGGTATACCAAATACCAAATCTATATTATGCGAGTGCACACCAAGGCATTACAGAAATATATAAGACAAAAAATTACAAGAAAAGAGTTAAAGAGCGAGCAGAGGCTCAGCGAATGCCTGACAATTGTTCAACATCAGCCAGGTAGATAGTAACATGGACTTAAGCTGAAAACGAGCAACAACAACAAAAAAAGAAAAAAAAAAAAGGAAAAGAGAGAATCATAAGCCGATCACTTAAAAAGAAGACTAATCACCTGGCGGTTAACCGTGGTCCGGCCGAGCCAAGTGCAAATTCATCTCACAGTATCCAAAGGCATCTCAGCGACCTAACCTGTGTCCTGAAGACACTTGCAGATATAGGCCCAAGAATGCATCTCAACAACATAACCTGTCTTGAAGAATCAGTCTACAAGAGAATGAAAAATGATGTGGTCAGAAAACTATTCAAATCCCCTTCGTCGAGTTGCCAATAACTCATCTCACGGATTTGAGGGAGTATTGTTGTAGGGGTTTTTCGTCAGCATGACACATCAGCAAGGATAGCGGGTAATGTGGAAGTACAGTAATTCCACGTCATCAAAAGTCAACTAATCAACGAAAAGGATGTTGACCGAGGACACGTCACCAGGTTTGGACATGTCATCAAGAAAGCTAATATGGAAGTTAGAAGCGTATGCGCCAAGTAAAGTCATCCAGTAGAAGAAGTCTTAATAAGCGAAGATCCTACTCGCCAAAGATCTCTACTCATCAAGATCTACTCGGCCAAAACAGGAAATATAATCCTATCAAGATATGCCTTATCAAGCAGAGATCCACTCAGATGTAAAATCTACAAATCACGCTCCAAGTAAGGAAATATCCACATTTCCTCTCCAGTACCGGAGAAGTCTAATCAGGAAAGAACTCAAAGCTTCCAGAAGGATAAACACCAAACGGGAAAACGAGTCTTAATCAATCTACTCTACCAGAATCCTACAAAGACTCTAATTAATGAGTCCACCGCTTATACGACAGGAACTAGGGCAACCCTAGATCAAACCCTATAAATACATCCATGTATTTATTATATGATTATGATCATCATGAGCAATTTACACTGACATGAGAAAAGAGATACGATACATAAGAGAGAAAGCGAGTATTGAGTGTGTAATCCTTATATTCATAGTGGATCACTTCTTGCCATCACCGGCACCGTGGATGTTTCCCCGCCTTGGGGTTTTACCACGTAAAACATGTGTTACGCTTGCTCATCTGTTATTTTCTACTTTCATTACGTTTATCTTGCAGGTTTTATTAACCTAAAATCATTGACCGGTTGACTTCCAAAAATCACCGTCAACATAGGATTCGGAATAATTCGGAATCTAAAGAAAGGGGATATGATTCGAACCCACAACTTATTGGTGTAAGTGTGAAGGGCATACCATTGGATCAACCTTATCTTGTTATAGTTGGGTTCAATTCCTATCGTGTGCATTTTATAAAAATGTCATATTTAATTGTGTATAGGAAAAACATAAATTCACGCTTAAAGTGTAGGTGAAATTAAAGGTATTCAATCCCTAATTTTATTTTTATTCTTAACATGATACCAAACAAGTCAGGAATGACAATGTATGCGCAGCCTATATATCTAATATTAGACACTACATATGTGGTCCGGATATTTACTCATATAATTGGAATGTATCTACTCCCACTACAAAGAAAAGCCTGTCCACTCTTTGCGGTTCTATGAACAAAGGTTGGACAATATATACTGTGTTAGAATTTGAACCCAATGGTGTGGTCATTTTGAAGAATCCAACAACAATTCGGGCCTCGGCCAAGCCCTAAGCCCCTAACATTTTTCAATCAATGGAATCTTCTATTTTATTTAAATTAGGATATAATTATTTATTGAGTGATGGACTATTTATTATGTAGACAAAATTGGGTACATTATAGTACTCCTACCGATTGCCATAATGTCTAGGTGGTGGGCTCATGCTCTTGACCCAAATTTATATACAAGTCCAAGCACACTACCTATTGGTCCAATGGATTTTAGATCATAGAACAATGAAGAATGTACAAACATCATCATATTGTATCTTATTTTGTGATTGAATTGGATGACAAAATATACACACAAAATCCAAAAGAAGCTATAACATGTCAGTTCAGAAGAAAATCAAGATTCAAGACAAGTAAAAACAAACTATACTTTGAAAACTCATAATTATTTATCTTCTTATAAAACATCCAAGCCCAAGCTTTTTTGTGATTGGCATTTGTTGTTCTCACAAGTCACAGCCATATAATTCAAACTTCAAACGTCAAACTTCAAACCCAACAAAACCAACGTTGTCTTGGTGCTTCTTCTTCTTCTGAGTTCTGATGATGAAAAAACTTGCAGGGCCCCAAAACGTTATTAACTCCAAAAGTTGCAGCAATCCAGTACATGGCGTGCTATGCCATTTCAATGCTCTACCACTTCTGATCAACCCCATCATCAATCATCATGATCATGAGATCAAAATCTGGTCCCACTACACTACAGAATCCCCAAAATGCTACAGTACTCATTGCATTTCCAATCATGCTCATATCAGACTCTCCCCAATATCCACATTGTGTAGATTCTCCCATTGCTATCATTTCATTTTTCAAGTACACCGTTAACAACATTGTTGCAAATAGCTAGCAAGAAATTACTACTTATTCAATCCCTAGTTGTAGTTGAGTAAAACGATCAAAGGAGGAGATTCGTGATCAAATCATATATAATGCATTAGGTGTATATTGGTTAATGGCTATTAACAATAATTCTATAGATTGTTCGGTTTTTCTCTCATAGACATATTTATAGCATATTAATACATATCATCACATTTATGCATTAGGTGTACTATATTGGTTAATGGCTATTAACAATAATTCTATAGATCATTCGGTTTTACTCTCATATGCATATTTATAGTATATTAATACATATCACCACATTTTTACTATGTAAACAATAGAGTTTTTTTTTTTTTTTTTTTTTTTCTGGTAGACATATAACTATGAACATACTTATAAAACGTTTATCTACTTCATCACTTTTTGCTAGAAAAAACAATGTAATTTGGTCAAATAATGCTTACATAGCAAAAAGTGATAAGGTGGATAAATGTGTTATAAGTATGCTTACAATTATATGCCTACAAGAGAAAAACTCATAAACAACATAACTTCAATCATAATAATACACATGGTAAAAGTGTGGTGATATGTATTAGTATACTATAAATGTGTCTATATTGTGTCTACCGGAGAAAAATTGATAGATCGTTGGTGATAGTAATTTTTTTTATGGGATCCCGATTTTTGTTAATATCGTTAAATAGATCGAGGCCCGAAATATCTGAAGATATACCCTACTAACATATGAAATTGAACGTCAAGACAAGGGACGTATAATAAATATTAATAATTTAAAGTTTGGATGATGCAACATAATTTTTATTTATGGATATGCATCATTGGGGGTACATATTTATTTGCGAAGAGAAGCTAATTTCAAGCACCCTTGTTGGTCGGCTATATAGACGGCCCTTATTGCTGACACACAGGTACTAATAGTGCACATTTAATTTGTCTCTGAAACTGCAAGTGGGCAAATACATTATATATATATATATATATATATATATATATGAGAAATTTTCCAATAAAGACTTTTTATCATATACACTTTAAGTATTTTTTATGAAATTTAATGGAATATATTGAATCTTGATTTGATTTTTTGTATTGATGATAAAAACATTGAAATACATTTATAGAAAAAAAAATTGAAAATTTTTCGGGTCCAAGAACTAATTTTTTTCCGACTTTTTTGAATATAAAACATTTTAAAGTATGGAAATATATATATATATATAAAATAGTTCTCAAATCCAAAAAATTTCCAAATTTTTACCAAATGTATATTATAATTTTCTTAGGATACATACAAAAATCTCATCGAAAAACATTCAATTACATGCAATTTCATAAAAGATGCTCATTGTATTAAAATAAGGGGGTGTCGATAAGAAAAGTTCCCTCTATATATATATAGGAATTATCAAGTAAGATATTTCTAACTTTAATTTCGGTAAAAACATTAATGAAATCAAATTGATTTTTATGAATTTTGATCTAATTTTTTTTTTTTTGGATGGTAAATTTAATGAAATCTATCTATGAATAAAATTTGAGAATTTTCAAGTACTAGAACTATTTATCCCGATTTTGTTAAATATAAAGGCTTTGGAAAATGGGAAAAATATAGGAAAATTCAAAAAAATAGTTCTACTACTTGAAAAATTAAAATAAGATATACCCTCACTTGATAAATAGTACTCTCTCTCTCTCTCTCTCTCTCTCTCTCTCTCTCTCTCTCTCTCTCTCTCTCTCTCTCTCTATATATATATATATATATATATATATATATATATACCCTCACTTGATAAATAGTACTCTCTCTCTCTCTTTATATATATATATATATATATATATATATATACAGAAATTCTATTATCAGTTCGAACTGACAAAAGTTATATCAGTTCCTTGCATATGGGCCACTGAATTTAAATACTTTGACTTGGCTGTATGCACTTGTCAGTCAAAGTATTTAAATCCAGTGGCCCACATACAAGGAACTGATATAACTTTTGTCAGTTCGAACTGATAATAGAAAGACTGTATATATATATATATATATATATATATATATATATAAATGTTCAAGTCAATGCGTACTGATGTAAATATATGAGGACATTGAATGTGGGTTACTCATTTTCCATGCTTTGACTTAGTGTATATACACTTGTCAAAACTTCTCCATAATGAATTGTTCACATTCAATTCCTTATGTATTTAAATCAGTATGCACTGATATGAACGGGACCGTACGTGTGTGTATATATATATATATATCCATTTCAATGTCTAAAGTAGTAAAGTGTAAACCAACACTCAAACCCTCTACAAAGTGAAGCTATACATGTGCACAATCAGTCTTAGTAAAGTGATTCAATTCTTCTTCAACTCTTCTGTAATAGGGGTTCGAGTAAATCCGTAATCCCTAGTCCCTTTGTTGTTAGATTTAAATAAAAATAAAAATTGAAATCCATATAGTAGCTCTCCCCATTATTGCACCTAACTTCAAGTACTTTCTGGGAGTGTCTTCCGTTATTTCATATCAAGAATTAAAGGCGTTTGATGATTAATTGGATTGTACATATATCATATATGTACATTATTGAACTACGTATACAAGTCACTCTTTGAAAGTTTAAAACCACCGGGATTGCACACGTGGAATTCCGTATTAAAGCAATCAAAACCTTAAGCCAGAAAATGAAGGCGTATCTTTCTTATGTGCATGAATTTTATATTTCCAATTATAGTTAGTAGTATTACATGTTAAAGACTAAAAATTTACTAAAAATAGATAATATTTATTATAAATATATATTTATTGTATTGATTAAGACAAAAGATGTAATAAATGATTTTTCCTTTTAGATATTTTATTTAGATGTTAAGGGTACAGGGTAACACGACTCTTCTATTATATATGGTCCAACACAAGTTTCAACGATTCTTGTATTTTGATTAATTTCGTTCCTCGAAAGGCCAACTTAGTGGCTCATGTATTAGCTAAAAACGGTCTCTCCTGTGTTGAGGACATGTTTTGGCTAGAGGATTTCCCTCCTTGTGTTGGTTCTTTAGTTTCGGCTGAGTGCGCTCTTGTTTGCAATCTAGTTGCTTTAAAAAAAAAAAAAAATTTTAAAAAAAAAACACAAGTTTCAACGTATAATAATGTCTAGAGTTTTTAAATGTCTATATGCAAAGCAAATGTGGTGTTTGTGTTTCACCATAAATGCAGCCGACCAACTGTTATACCTTCCTCTACGTCACCATTAAAATCTACCTAGATATATAGTTCTACATTAATTTGTGTGTATAAAGAGTCTAACCTGACCCGATTAAACTTCTACAAGTACAATACGAATTTCATTGACGAGATATTTTTTTTTTTTTGTACTACAATAGAACTGTCGAGATTTATTGAAATTCAACAATACATGTGCGGCTCAGATATCTGATCTCATAACAGGAGATAGTAACTACATCTACAATCTGGGAAGAAAATTCTCCATACATGCTTGTAAAATGTGTATGGTGGGATTTGAATCCCTCACCACTTAGTTGGAAAGGAAGTGCACTACCAGCTCTGCTAAAAGGTGATGTGCATTCCATTGACGAGATTAATCTCTACATACAAACAAAATCACACTAACAATGAGGGTCTACTAGAAAGCAAAACCATTGGTTAAGAAGGAGTTCGAATATGGTCTGCTAGATAGATATATACTCCAACGAGAGAAAACTCTTCACATAGACTCAAATCCCTACCACTAATGTGGAAGTGGGGGTGGCACTACCTGGTTTTGGTAAGAGGCTTTGTGCAAGTATTTTTACATTTAATACACACCAAAACACTTAAAATCCTCGATTGTGAATAGAAATAGAAATATCAATTATTTTAGAGGAATTAGCCCTGTTTAAGCATATAATTAAAGGGTTTTCTATTTTTAGCAAATATTAATGTTTTTCATTGTTTTTAACAATCCACCGAAAAGATCAAATTACCCATATTTTTCCTATTTACTTTTATTTTTTAAAATTAATTTTCTTTTAAAAAACTTATTTATTTATTTTTTTAATTACAGACCTCCATTGGATGTCCGCGTGACCTCCAATAGAGGTCATTGGAGGTTGAAATCTCCATTGTGGAGGTCTCACAGATCTCCATTGGAGGTCTTGCATCATAAAAAAATAAATAAATAAATAAATAAAAAACACTTTACCCTAGTGTGTTTAATTTCAACAACAAAACCCTAGCATGTTTAATCCCAAGAACAAATTCTCAAATGTGTTTAATTCCATCAACAAAATCCTAGCATGGTTAATCCCAATAACAAATTCTCTAACGTGTTGAATTAGTGTGTTTAATTCCGGCAACAAAACCTTAACATGTTTAATCCCAATAACAAATTACCTCGCGTGTTTAATTCCAACAATAAAACCCCTACATGTTTAACCCAAAAAAAAAAAAAAAAAAAAAAAAAAACCCTAGCATGTTTAATATAAAAAATAAAATAAAAAAATCGAAGTGCTTAATATTGCATGTTTAACCCTTTTTAATCTTGGATTAAACATGCAAGTTTTTTCTTTTTTTTTTCTTTTTTTTTCTTCTTCTTCTTCAAACCCAGAATTTTTTAATTTCTTCCAACAAAAATATTTTTTGGAGGTCTAAAACTCCATTATTGGAGGTATGTGACCTTGCAAAAACCATCTTCATCTCCTTCTAATTAACAGAGGTACGAAACTTCTAATAGAGGTCCGACCTCCAACCTCCATTGGAGGTCGGCAAGACCTCCATTGGAGGTCTCCAATCCAACGGAGGTCTAATATTTTTAGACAAAAAAAATTAAAGTAAATTTTTTATAATTTTTTTTTTTTCAAAAAGCCGTTCAATATATTTCTGTCCAGAAAATTGATTGTTTGCTAAGAACAATCAAAACACTAATGGTGACTAAAAACAGAAACCCTCTAATTATATGGCTAGCTTGGCTTTTGCCCTTTGTTTTACTAGAAAAAGAAACTTTAATGATACCAAAAACTCTTCCCAAAATGATCCATTCACAAAGTGATTAAGCACACATCAAGCCAATACAAACTTTACACACACAAATCAAGGATTCTAATTAAAAACACCCAAAACCCTCTTTTAACATACAAGCTAGCAACAACACATATATATATATATATATCAGTACACAGAACCCAGCTGATAAAATGAACCAGTTAACAGTCACTTTCTAAGCATCAAAACATACATAGAATCAGCAGAAGATCTTCTTCTTCCCTGATTCAGATTTCTAACAACACATATATAAAAGTCTCAAAACATGTACTAATTAATTAGAACCACATAAAATACCCTTTATAATAGAATCCATTAGTAGTAGTACTTCAATATTCTACAGACAGACCAGATAAGTCACTTTCTCAACATTTAAAACAACATACAATACATAACACATTAATAAAAACTAGTTAATTAGATCATTAATTATAATATCCGATTGATCATTGTCAAAAGTTGATGCACCAGATCAAAATGGACTTATCAGTTAGTAAGTCCACATGCAATCAAGTTCAGTGGAACCTAAAGCCATCCTGCTGCTGCTGCTGCCGCCGTTGTTGCCATTGGCACCACCAAAGGAAGAGACACCGCTGACACCACCACCCATATTATCATGCATCATTGGCCAGGTTGAGTTGCCAAAAGGTGTCGACATTGATGATGGAGCTGAGAAGAAGAAAGGCAACTGGAGATTCTCTTGCAAAGACCTCAAGCTTGGGAAAGCAGACATGCCAGTATTTCTCGCAGCAGAGTTGATCATGGAGGGAGCCGGCGGCGGTTGGGAAGAGAGGTCGAAGGTGGGGTGGTGGTGGTTGTGGTGGTGGTTGAAAGCAGTAGCGGAGGCGGCAGCTGAAGCAGCGGCTGCAATGGTGGAGAAACAGGACACGTGCTCATGTGATGGAGCATGGCTGTCGTAAGAGCAGCTGTCACCAATGCCAACAGCGGTTCCGGCGGCAGCGTTGACGTTCGACGGGTGGTCAAGAAGTGGCGGAAGAGAGACGGAGGAAGGAGAACTGGGTTCTGGGTAGGAATGGTTATTGATTGTGGAGGTGGTGGTAGTGTTGCAGCTCAGACGAGACTTCTTGGAGGAGGCAGTGGTCGTGGTCGTGGTGGCTCCCCCGCCGCACTTCTGAAACACCCTTGAAATCACCCACTCATCCTGACAAACAAAAACATGAATAGTTCCATCAAACAAATGTCCAAAACAAAGAAAACTGCACAAACTTGCAGACACATTAACCTGTTTAACTTCAACAACAAGAAAAGTCGATTTAAATAGACTTTCAATATCATCTCAATTCAATCCTGTAACAGTTTTACAAATTTTCGCTATTGTGGAACTTGTTTACCAGAGAGTACTTAACAAACATGCATTAAAAATCGACACTGATCAAAGTGTACAATTTAGTGAAGATGAATAGGTGCAAGATCAAAAGGTAGAATTAATTAATGACAAAAAATAAAGGGTTTACTATTATTTTTTTCCTACAAATCAATGATGAAACTATTAGAACAATAAACATACCCTTTTTCTCTGCCTGATCTTCAATGAAAAAAGGCATTGTAATTATATTAATAATAACAAGTACCACAGTAAACTTATCGGTGACCAATGGACGGCCTGTGTATTTTTCAGAGGCAAAACGAACAAATAAAGCTAGTGAAGAAGGTCGAACAGTAGTAGAAGTACTATTTTGTACCATTTTCAACAGAACACCAAACTTATCTGAAAAAAAACCTGATCTTTTCAAAAACCCCATTAAAACTTATCCTGATCAGGAATTAATATATTGATCATGACCATTCAAGCACCATAAGATTTGAAGAATGTTACCTTGGAGCTTCTGGAGAGATAATGGTAAGCAAATTTGCCTTCCAAGCGATATTCATGCATGACCCAGTTGCTCTTTTCACCTTTAGGAGCTCTACCTCTGTAAAAAACCAAAGTCTTCTTCATGCCAACAAGAGCACAAGTCTTGGAGCTGTAAATCTCTCTGTCTTTTCCAGTAGCTTTCCAATAACCAGCTTCAGTTGCTCTGTTTGTCCTCAAACCGGTAGGATATTTCCTGTCTCTCAAGCTGAAGAAATACCACTCTTTTTCACCCATCTTCGCCTTCCCTAGACAACACAACACAAACAACAGAAAAATCAAAACAGAACAGAACAGGTGGGGTTTGGTTTGTTTGTTTGAGTAATTAATTACTAACCCGGAAGTTCCCAAGGTTCACACTTGTTGAGGTCAACTTCAGCAATGGCTCTACCAGAGAAGTTGCTGTCAAGAACCTTCTTGAGAAGATAGTAGATTATGAGTTCTTCATCAGTTGGATGGAATCTGAACCCTGGAGGCAAGTAAGTTTCATTGTTGTCAAGTTGATGATGATGGTAAGAATCCATGAAAAGAGCTTTTTTTGCTTTTGCTTTTGATTTGTGATTTTGGGTAGAGAGAGAGAGAGTTTATATTGGGGCTTGTTCTGCCTGGGGGTGGTTTTCATAGGGATTTGATGAAATCAAGTGTTCAGACAAAATAAAATCTAAATTATTATAAATAAATAATAACAGGACACATGTTAATAATAATGTCAATAATTGTTAAAAATTAAAATGTAAGTGTTTTCTATGGTGTGTCGTGTTGTGATGTATATATCTCTGGTACTCTCTCTGCAAACACCATAGCTAGAGAGAGAGATGATGATGTATGTGTTGTGTGGGGATGTGTATAGAGGAGTATGCGTGCGTGCGTGAGAGAGTGTGCAGGAGAGAGAGAGAAGAGGAGAGATTTTCACCATAGATCGATAAAGCTGGTTGATATCTCTTGTGTCAGCACAGTACAAGATTAAATTATCAAACTTGACAGAGACGTACCTCACCTTGTATTTACACGCCACCTACAATTATATTTCTTTTTCTTTTATTCACTTTTTATTTTATTTTTATTTTAATTATGTATTTAACATTTATATACCGATGATATACAGTCTCGTTCCTATCAGTGCATCCTGATATAACTATATCAGAATATTGAATGTGAACCACTTATTTATAAAATAGCTTTAACAAGTGTATACATACCAAGTCAAAGTATGTAAAACGAGTGGTTCACATTCAATGTCCTTATATAATTCTATCAATGCACATTGATAGGAAAATTTTCGAATGACAAATATACATCTATGTATATTATAATTTTTTTTGATGATTTATATATATATATATATATACACTAGGTTTGGTTACATGTACAAGGCACGTGTTTTAATTTATATACATAATTATAATAAATTAATTTTGATATAATATAAAAAAAATTAAAATTTTATATACAACTAATTATGAGATCACAAATTATAATAAATAAATAAACATAATTCAATCGTATAAAAATAACTCCCATGATGCATCAACTTATGGAGGCAATAACATTATTTACAATATATTATTTTTTTAAGAAAAAAAAAATAAAGCCTTATACCTAATTGCAAAGGACATAAATATATACATGTTTCCTGCTAAAATGAGCATCATCACGGAGCCTTTATTGCATTGTTGTAAGGATGCTATAATTAAAAAGCTTATTTTCAAAGAAACTTTTTTTTTTTTTTTTTTAAAGGATGCTATAATTAACCGACATATCGCTCTTTTAATAACTATTGATTTGGGTCCAGTCCATATCATTACCTCTAGCCTTTTAGTAAATAACCATCTAAAGTCATAATAATTGGGGTAAACTATTTAACAATGATTTAACCTATTTAGAATTTTAAATGAAGACAAATTTTGGAAATTACTATACAATCCATGTTATGTTACTATTACTAAGACATTTCTATTAAGTAATTCTACAAACTCGAAGGCTTGTATTTGTCATTTGATTTAAAAAAATAATAATAATAAGGGATGCTATAACTAAAATCTTACTAAAAGCTATCATTAAGTAATTATATAAAGTTTAAGGGTTGATTTGTAATTTTACTTTTAAAGAAATTAAAAAATTAAATAAAAATTAAAAGAGTCAAAGAAATTAAAAGAAAAAGAAATGGGGGCTATAATTGCACCGACCACTTCACACTTTTATATATAGTAAGGATATAATGTATAAGAAATCATGATTGCATATTTGCATGAGATACAAGGAAAAAAAGTCTAGACAAGACCCGGTCGGTTCGGTTCGGTTCGATTTCAATTCCCGGTTTTGAACCGTCAATTCCAATTCCTGATTCCTAACCGTTGGTTCTGGTTCTAGGGGAACCAGAACCGGAACCTCCTGGAGGAAGGTTTCAATTCCTATTCCGGTTCATCCGATTATGGTCTGGTTCACCCGATTATGGTCTGGTTCACTCGGTTCTGACGATTCGGTTACTTATTTATTATTATTTTTAAAAAAAAACAACCCAACCCAGTCACCTACACGTCTACACCTACTCACCCAAGTGACCCAACCCCAATCCCCAATGACCTTCATCAGTTCATTAGTTCATCAGATATTCAAATTATCATTTCCATCTCTCTCTCTCTCTCTCTCTCATCGGCAGCCACCGGCCCACCACCCTTGAATCAGCCATCATCACCACCACACCAACACCTAAACATTTTCTTTTCCTCTCAACTCTCAACCAGATTCAAATCGGAAAAAAAAAATCAAACAAAGATTGATCGATGGGTAAGCTATGTTTTTGGGTTGGTTGGTGTGCTCTACTTTTAGGTGAGCCTCAGCTTCTTCCTCATCTCTCTCGATGGGGTGGTGGTCGATGACTCTATGGATTTAATTAGGGGATAAGTAAGGATTTAATTTCAAGTTTAACTCTTATCAATTTTTTCCTGATTAGACTTCAAATTCAAATTTTCCTCACTATATGATGTCCTAATCTTTCTTTATCAATATAGCCCACTATGAGCATCTAATTAGGCTGAATCCACAAGCCTCAAAATCAAACAAAACTAAATAAATACACTAGTATTGTACGGTATATATAGCACTAAGAGCCAATTTGATATTACTGTAACTTTTATAATAATCACTGTTAGCTGTGCTGAAGGAATAATCAGCTGTGAAGTTAATCGGCAAATATTTGGTTAATTGTATTTTTAAAACTACTTTATGGGTAGTATACATAGATTTGGTAATTTTATTGCAAAAGTACTAAAATTAGTTACAATGCTAGAATATACATGATTTTAGTATCCTACATCATTTTTTTCATTATATATATATATATATATATATATATATATATATTAAATCAGTATTTAAGTAGAATATTTAAATTAGAAAAAAAAATTCCATAAGAACAATAAAAATGTTTTTAAAAGCTTTTATATATTTAAGTATAATATTTAATTTTGAGATGAAATAAAGTATATAAATGATTTTAACTTGATTTCATAAAAGTAATAATGATATTTAAAAGATTTATTAAATGCTGAAATAGATTATTCCATAATCACTTTCGAAAAGTAACTCTCCACCTACTTCTCCAAATCACTATCAAAACTTGTGAGATTATCAATTAATCACTTTTGGAAGATTTACCAAACTCATTTTATATTAAAATTATAAAATAAGAAGATTTTAACTTTTAAAAAACAATACCAAACTGGCCCTAATACTATGCAACCCAAAAATTTACTTTAAAAACCAACCCAAATGATGTGGCAAATGTCATCACCACATGACAACTCATTTGCCACATCTTTTGGGTTGAATTTTTGGTTAATTTCTTGGGTTATATAGTATCATTCTTTGTATAAACTCAAACACAAAATATGTTTCAAAAAAAAAAAAATTCCAATATTGAACAAGACATAATTTCCTGTTTTTCTTTTTTTTTCCTGAAATGGCGGATATGTCAGGGGGCCTCTTGGGACTGACTAAGATCAAGTACCTTATGTGTGGTCCAGATATATACCCCTACAATATCAAAGAGAAAACTATAGATATATTTTAAAAATATATACGGTGGGATTCGAATCCCCTGCCTAAGGCTATGTTTGGTAGGAGGGAAGGAGAGTATGAGGGATTGATGAATTAAGAGGGAGAGAGAGTAGGAGGGATGGAGAGGATAACATATATCATTCATGTTGTTTGTTATTGAAAAGATGGCTGAATGGATGGATTGGTATTTAATTTGTAAAATTACTATATTACCCTTTAAAAAATTGGAGGGCAATGAAAAATTGGATGGCATTATAGTCATTCCCCTCCAATCTTCTTCCCTCCTTTCTCATCCACCCATCATTGGGCGGATTCATTTTGGTGGGTCCGAATGGATCACATCTCTCTCCTCTTCACCTTTCCTTCCTCCTATCCCTCCAACCAAACAAAGGATTGGAGCTCTTCCTCCTAGTCTCCAACCCTCTCCCTCCCTCCATTTCCCCCTCTTACCAAACACAGCGTAAATGTAGGAGGGGACGTGCACATCGACCGAACTACATTAAGTCCCAGAATTTTTGTAAGTTTATTTAAATTTTACTTTATCTTTTTGTTATTTATACTTTCTATTAAAATCTTAATAGTTTTTCAAATCAACCCCTCTAAGCTCTAGATTCTTGGATCCTATTTCGCCTCTACGGGTGCACACCACTTGAGCAAATTGGTTATACAACAAAACATAATTTAATTTCCAAAAGATTTCTATTAATTCTACTTTTTAAATATCAAAATATATACATAACAAACTTTAATTTTTTTAATCCAAAATACCCAAAAGATTCACTAGGTTTTCTGATATCTATGAAATTGAAAATAGAAAGGTGAAAAAATGATTCACTGCCAACTCTTTTTGCAGTGTAAACTGTAAAGAGATACAAAGTGAATCACTGGAGACTGGAGAGCAATCATCTGTGTTTTGTGGTTTTGTTCATTTGTTTTGGATTTGTTTGTTGTATTTATACACAATAAGTACCCTTAAGCAAAAGTGAAAATAAAAAAGTGCTTCTGATGATGACTCTGAAACTCTCCTCTCCTCTCCTCTAAATCTCTAATAATATATAACATGGATAACTGAGGTCATAGTTTGCTTTTGCTTGTTACACAAACATTTTCATGCTAAGAGAAGAAGCAGGCAACCACAGTTTTTGACACATAAGACAAAAAGATTTCCTCTGGGGAATGGCCTAAAAGCAAGGTGGCAAAAGCACTTTACCCCACCACCTGCTTCTGCTTTTTTAATTTTTATATATATATAGGCTTTGTTGTACCTATTGAAATTTTCAGTTTTGTTGATGTAAGTATTCGTACCAATCTTATATATATAAAATCTTTTTTTTCTTTCCTTTTTTTCTGATGCTACTACTAGTATACTGGATAATTTTGATTACTAAATTAGTAATTTTTCAAAGTTTACATGGCCCCTACAAAACAATATATTATGTATTTAATGCTGGGTGGGAGTTTGGTGATAGTTTAGTTGCAACAATTTTTTTTTTTTTTTTTTTAATTTTATTTTAATATTACGATAAATTCTGACACCGAACGATTGGGTTAAGGATGTGTCAAGATTAGCCGAGATTAAACAAAATAGAGAACACTTTTGCTCACCCCCTTCAAACATAGATATCTACTCTCACAACAACATGCATAATGGTGGAATTTGAACCTCCTACCACTGACGTGAAAATAGAGGTGCACCCTGAGACGAAGCCAATTCATTACATTAAATTTTGAAAGGTTAGGTGCATGACAAAAAAGTTGTAAAATAAAATAATTTAACATTTTTTAAAAGAAAAATAATAATAATTGGGCACTAGATCATAGCCCTTCCAGGCCTAAGATGGCTTCTTCATTAAGTGAAATATAATCGGTGTACATTTGGATAATAAATAAATAATTTCAAGAACCCCATTGACCATTGTCATACAAGAATGATTTTATTGATAATTTATTAAATTAAATTATATCAAGTAATTATTCCATGCTTAATTAATCTTTCCTAATCAGCATCAATATATATATATATATATAATACAGCAGTTTGTTAGGATAAACATATAGTTGAGAATTAAAACTTGTCAAAATCATATATAAAATACGTGTACGTATAGTTAAGGTCAAGCTATGAAGTTACACGCAAAATTTGTTAATTTGAAGATTAATTTTGTGTTAATTAATTCAATGCAAAATGTGTGATCATAGACAGATCCACTTATTTTTTGTCACATGGCTATAGCAAATCATCTTAATTATTGTTATTATAAGATTATGCGGTTTTTTTTTTTTTTTTTTTTTTTCATGTGCCACATGTGGTGCAACGACTTGAACCTCATACGTTGTCAGATTGAATATGCGTATTTTACCACCAAACCACATTGACGATGGTGATTACACTATTTTTTTTTATTACTGTTGCAAATATCACTTACTTTTTGTATTTAGTTTTGGGTATGTAAATATATTAATAATTCATGATTAATTAATTTTACAATTTCTTAAAAAATCTTACATTTTATATATAATTTTTTTTTTGAATTTGCTCAAAAAGAAATCTTACATTTCTGAAAATAAAAATCAAAGGGACTATGTAATTAGGTTCTCTTAACATAATTTTCAACAATTTAATATATAATCTCAAGTTTTGTAATTTTGTATACAAATCACACAAGGAAGTAAGGAACCCAAGTAGGGATGGGCGTTTCCCCATGGGGCCCCATCCCCCACGGGCCCCCATGGGGTTTTGGGGGCAAATTTTGCCCCCAAATGGATTTTGGAGGTGAGGGCAAACTTTGCCCCCAAACATATTTTGGGGGAGGTGGTGGGGGTATCTCCCCCCAAACCCAAAACCCAAAACCCTATTGGGGTCCCCAAAATAATATATATATATATATATATATTATTTTTATTTATATATAAAAAATTTAACAATTAAAAAAAATTATAAATTGTAATATTAAAATTAACATGACTACAAATTGTATTATGCAATTATTTTGTGTTGTATTTTGGATTTTGGATTGTATTTTTATTATGTTTTTATTACTTTTCAGATTGAAAACTTAAAATTTAGAATTGAAAAAGAAATGAAATGGGGGATATAGGTTTTGGGGGTGGGGGTGGGGGAACCTCCCCCCAAAACATCCCCCCCACTAGTCCCCCCAAATGGATTTTGGGGGAGGTGGTGGGGGGAGGTTTGAGGAATGGGGGTGGGGGTGGGGGTGGGGGTACCCTCCCCTGCCCCATTGGGCCTCCACGCCCATCCCTAAACCCGAGGAAGTAATATATTCTTAAACGTTTTGGTGGAAATATCACAAATATTTTTAAAGGTCAAAATATTGAGATATTTCGATCAAAGTACCTAAAATCCAGAAGAATAGACATTGAATGTGAAATAAATGATAATATAAATTTTGTTTTTTTGTTTATTTTTTTAATGCAAATGATGTTTGGGAGTAAAAAAAATTCATTTAAAAAAAATAAAATTAGAAGGATCTTAGGAAAGAATTCGAACTAAAGAGATTATAAATTATGTTTGGCAACGACAATTTGTTAAAAAGAAAAAAAAGAAAGAAAAAACATTTAAGAAGATGGTGATCATTTGAGTCGTAATATATACATATATATAAACAGTCTTTCTATTATCAGTTCGAACTGACAATAAATATATCAGGACGAAGAATGTTGACTGCAGATTATAGAGAAGTTTTGACAAACACATACACTTTGAGTCAAAGTATGTAAAGCTAGTGGTCCACATTCTTCGTCCTGATATATTTATTGTCAGTTCGAATTGATAATATAAAATCTATATATATAAAACTCATTTATGTCGCCTTTAAGTTTTATGTTTAAAAAGGAATGAGTTGATACTTGTTAAAAGGTAATGCTAGATTTTACAAAAAAAATTTCCGGAATCATGTCAAAATGACGTGGTTTATAGATTGTCTACTGCTCAACGCCATGTAAAAATGAAATGATGTACTTATCAACAATTCAAAATTATTTGAACATATTTTTAAACGATCTTAGGGAGTGTCTTGGGAGAGTTTTTTTTTTTTTTTTTTCTTAAATTGTGGGAGAATTTATTTTACACCGCTCTAATTTAACATTTAATTAATGTACTAATTAATTATACATTGAACTAATTTAAAATTTTATAATAATTTAAAGATTTATTAGAAGATTTATTAGGAGAATACTCTGTACAATTTTCCCTTTCCTACAAATGTGAACAGAGATGTCTCAGTCAAGTGAACTGTTGATTGATCCATTTAACTGTGTAATCTTCTGTTTCTTTGATTATCAAAATTAATTATCTGTCATAGAATTTTTTTTTTTTAAAAAAAGAAATTAACCAGCTTTTTCCACACATATGATATCCAAAAGCAGCAAAAAGATTACACTGTGCAGTTGTAGCAGAATTCTCACCATCATCTTAATTCCATCTCTCTATCAAAGAGTCCATGACTTGATATTATTTACTCTCTCAATTTATTTTTATTGTTTTTACTGAAAACTACATGATGTTTGTTTACTGAAAATGGGTATTTTTTTTTTATAGAACAGTGAACTGCAGAGAAATTATATATTAAAAAACTAAAAAAAGGGGGTTGTGAGTAGTTGGTGAAGTAGACTTGTAGATGTTACAACCAAAGGACACATCATTTAATATTTAATGATTTCAGTAAAAGATATATTTTTGTCATGATAACTATCAAAATATCTAAACATGGAATATAGCAAATTTATGTTTTTTTTTTTTTTAAAGAGAAAATTTAGCTCTTGTTTATTAAATATAAAGTGCTTAAATTTTTGTTTTTATTTTATAAAAAAAACTATATATTTATACTATGAATTGAACAAGTAGAAATTTATTTAAAAGTGTTTCAAAAACTTAATAATTTTTTTTGTCATACATCTATATTCAATTTGATGAGTTCAATAATGATAAATATTAATTTAAATATTTTTTTTTTTGTATATTTCTTAATCATACATGTTAAGTTATTAACTCAACAAGTTTTTATTACTTCTAACATTTACATCATTAATGATGTGTGTTGGAACCGTGTTTTTCTTTCTTAAAATATTGGATTAATTATAATAAATTTTTATTAATTGTCACATACACTTTATCAATAATTTAGGGGGAATGCTATCTACCTTTCCCATTTTACATTTCCTACTCATCATTTGATACATATACGCTTTTTAATTTAATAAAAAAACTCTCCCTTTTTACTTCAAAGCTTATTTACGTTTTTACCCCTTATTAATACCAAATGACTTTATTAATGGTTGCTTCTATCTTTTGTTTTATTTTTCGTCTCGTGTTTTTCATGCGGCATGTGTACTTCAGTATTGGGTGAAGTGAGAGAAAAAAACAAAAGAAAATGAGAGATAGAAGCCTTCTGGTATTAATAAAGGGTAAAAATGTAAACGATCTTTATAGGAAAAAGTGAGAGTTTTTTATTAAATTGAAGAATGTATATGTGTCAAATGATGAATGAGAAAGGTAAATAGGAAACTAGGAAAGGTAAATAGCATTCCCCATAAAAAAAATTGAAACCATTTAAAATATCCCATAAAATGTTTATTTAAAAAAAAATAATGAAATGGGAAATGAATGATACGAAGAGAGACAAAACAGGGTGTGATTAGAGAGAGACAGAGAGTAGTTAATTAAATGATGGGTTTGATTTAACAGATAAAAAGACATTATATAATAAAATAAATTAGGGTTTTGTTGCAGATTTCCAAGTAAGAAAGAAATGATTAATAAGACCATGCATGCATCAACTCAACCAATCCCATCCATCTATCAAAATCGAAATCGAAATCACAAAAATATCAAAGAGATTGATTGAATGGTATTTTGACGCGTCATGCTCGGATTTTGAGAGATTTTACAGTATACACCATGATCACCGTCCATTCATGAGCATGACTCTTCCTTTCACAGTTCTTTACATCAAATCATATTATTTGAACATCTGTTCATTCATCAATCTCTCTCTCTCTCTTTCTCACTTTCTTCTTCTTTGTTTTCTCACTGTTTTCTTTACTGGTTTAGGGTTTTAATTTGCTACAGATTGAACGACGAAATCGGTTCGCTACATGGTTCAAACTTTCAATGCGGAAAACTTGATCATAAATTACATATGTACTACTAAGTTTTTGCCTTTGTGAAATATTTCTAAAACCCATCGGTCGAAGTTGGTTCGATGGTTTAACCTTCACACCTATATCATCAGGTTGTGAGTTCGAATATGTTCCCTTACCAAATTTTGAATTATTGTAAGAGATTTTCTCCTTACAATTCGATTTTATCTATTCATATTTCTTTTCTAAATACATTCTATCTTGCATATCACCTTTTAGTAGAGATAGTTATGTACCTCTATGCACATTTTATAAGTATGTGTAGAGAGTCTTTTCCCAATTTGTTGGAGTAGCCATTTCACCAGTTATAAGAGTTAAGTCCATATGTAACCTCTCTGAGTCCCCGACAATAGTTGTAGAGTTTAATTAATCTTACCATGTCGGACAATAGTTGTATTTCAGAAAAAATAAAAATAAAAATACACTCTATCTTCAAAACTTAAACTTTTAATGACAATCTATTTTATTCCAAAATTATATTTTTATCTTTTCTCATTCCACTTTTAAAAACACTCCCATCCTCTAACCCTAATTTTTTTATAAAACAAAAGTATTAGAAAAAACAAACAAACAACTTGCACAAAAATTTTCCTTTTTCAGCGAAAAAAAAAATCTGAAACAATCCATTATAATCATACACATCAAACAGAAATAGAATGCAAGTTAGTAGTGAGATTTATTGAGGTTGTACCGGATAATGTTTAGATTTTACAAAGAGAGAGAAAGAGGGGGGATAGATTCCTGTTCAGTTTTTTTTCAGAGTACTGTATCCAATAATCAATTAGCATTTTTTTTGCTGAAAAAAAATAATGGTTATGAAAAAGTAGTTAATGGCGATCTAGCTTTTAGGAGTTATGAGTCCAGCTTTTACGGGTTATGAGTTACGACCTTACAACTAAACTGTCCTTATTGACTATCAAAATTATATTTTAAAATACTTTATTTCTTGATGTGAATCATTCTCATCATTTCGGAATCAAATGGAAATTTAATGATATTGAAAAAAAGTTTTAGAGTTTGTAAAAAGAAAAAAAAAAAAAAAAAAACTATAAATTTACTGCTACAGGAAACTCAATAAATGTATAAATAGAAACAAGATAATCAATGCAGAGACAGTAAATCTATTGGTTTCCGATAATAGTAAATTTATAGCTGTTAAGGGCACGAGTTAACAATACACATATATATAATGTTAAAGTCAAGCAAATTTAGTATGTAGTGTGTTTCGAATTTATCGCCCTCTTTAGTAATTTTAATTAGACAAATTTAACCATGTTAAAAAAAAAAAAAATTGGGTTCAGAGAGACTACTAGGAATCTGTCAAGACCTAATGAGATCAAACAGTATATATACAGTCCGGATATCTACTCTTGTAATATAAGAGGGAAAACTTCCAAAAAAAATACTTTAAAATGAAAAAGGAGAGACTTGAATCCGACTAACACTAACATGGAAGGAGATATGCACTATCACATGTGTTGAGAGATAATGTACATGAATGTATAGCTCTTATTGTCTAATATTATAATATACATATATTGAAATATTATATTAATTCGAGATTTAAGGAAGGGGACGGACTCGAATCCACGACATAATTGTGAGGGGCAAACCACTTGACCGCCAATCTCATATTATCTACACATAATATATTGTTGAATTTTAGTTCTTGAATATAATGCATGATTGTAGTACTTAACATAATCAACATATAGCAATAACTTTGTCATACATTATAAATATGCCTGAGACAGTACCCTCAACAGTAGCATTGCAAGAAATTATACATATATTCAAGATTTGTTATAAATATGTCTCTGCCTAATCATGTAATAAAAATCGTCCTTCAGATATTCTTTCAATGTCGGAGACAATATATTGTTCTAAATCGTGAGTACACTTAACAACTTGTATGAATTTAGGTCTATTAAATCTCATCATAAAATCCCAACAAATTAATTGCACGATCCACAATATATCTAAATCTTATTCGTGTTGCATGCAATCTAAGATTGCAATGGATATCCTCTCTATTCTGCATCCATCCATATAAAATGATGGGGACTTAAATCTAGAACTCTTAAATAAAACTCGGTTATGATACCATAACCATAGGACCAAAAAATGTTTGACGATAGTATTTAAACGCTATAATAAAGTTTATGTAAATTTGATTTGAATATTTGATTAATTTATATTTTTCTATTAAAATTTAATAATAGAATTACTCAACAGTACAAGTTGTATTTAATTATTTATGTATTGTATGAATGTATAATATGTATCCAAATTACAACCATACAAACCCAGTTGACTTTCAGAAAAAAAAAAAATCTTCCTCACCTGGAAAATTGTGAAATATAATATGAAAAAAAAGGAAATTGATGCACGGTTGTCAAGAGATAGCGTGGAGGATTGTGGATGACGACAAGGTGAAGTCAGCCGCGCCGCCCTCCGCCTACGGCTGGCTCCTTTTTTCACTCTTTCTTCAGCTTTTGCTTTGTAGTCCGAGTCCAACGTTGCACTGCTCTCTCTTCTCTGATTTTTGTTCACTTTTTAATAATTAATTAATTAATTTATGTTTTATTTTAACGTGAAGGGTTGGTTAAAACAGTGATCATCCCACACCCCCCCTGTAACCCTTTTACAGTACTACGTACTACTCTCACCAGTAAAATATTTAATAATATTATGTGGTTTCTGGTGGGTTTCTCTATAATTAGATGCCCCACCACTACGTTTTTCATGCATGCCTTGCTTGCCTGTAATATTATCACTAATTATCTTCAACTGTTAATTATATTGAAAAACAAAAGAGAAAAATAAGAGAGAGAGAGAACATCATTCACTTTTTTTTTTTTTTTTTTGCCTTCTGTGCCTGATACTACATATGATGAAAAGATTCTGCTTTTTTCCCTTTGAACAATCCAAAAAAAAAAAAAATTATCTCAAAAAAGTTGAAAATGAAATGATTCCCACATATATGCAATCTCTTAAAAAGACATAACATTACAACAACTATTATAAGCTGTCATGATCATGACTTTTATATATATATGCCATGTAAAGATTATCATCATTCATCATCACTACTACTGCTGCTACTACTGAAGATCATGTCTCTAGCTTCTGTAGATTCGTTTTCCATCCAATATTGCAGTTACAGCCAAGAAGAAAACTTTCAAATAATTAATTAATAAATTCCACATATATTGTAATAGTGAGCAGGGTAGCTAGGTAGCTAGTTGTTGTCTGTATTGAAATGAAAATGGAAAATGGATATTGAATTATGTGTTTTTGGGTTGTGAAAGGTTGCATCAACCTCAGACTATTCCCATATCAATATATGATGAGATGTTGACAGCAAAATGGTTCAAGTGTGTCCATTTCAACTTTTATACACTGCAAACAAGCAACTACCATTAAGGAAAACTGTATATCATTATATCAATTATCATGCATGTTTGGAATTGGAAGCCTAAAAGGATATATATTCTCATTTCAGACTACACATTATTCTGAAGTTCTGCTGAGGCCGGTGCTGGCTTTTTCATGGAGCTTAGAGAATAATATTGTTCTATCTATCGATCTTACCTTCAGATATATATATAATTTAGTTACATTTTTATGTTGAAGCTTCACTAGCACTAACCAAGTTTTTGAATTCATTCATTCCGTTGGTGGCCTGCTGGTTAATTAAATTAATGGATAATTTGGGGTTCTGTAAAATATATCTTCCGTCTAATTAAGCTTGAATGTTCATGTAATTAAGCCATAAAATATCAAAAGTTTATTTGATATGTCTAGCTTGCAGCCTTGCAAGTGACTGCATCTACCTAGAGTTTTTCATTAACCTTACCAATATTTCATTGATCATTTTAAGATATGAAAAATTGCACAAGCTTACAATGATTTTAGACAATATTGCACTAAACGGTAACTTTTACCGTAATTACACAAATATCCCTTGAAAATCGTTGACTAACTAACTCAAGGGTAAAATGTCTTTTACATAGTAATTAATAATTAAAATTATAGGAAATTAAAAAACTACCCCAGCATTTCTAAAACTGCCAAAATATTGAAATAAAAATTATAAATGAGACCCAAAACTATTAATTTTTAAAATAAATAAATAAAGAACTCCATTGTTGGTGGTGGGGATTCCCCTGCCGAAGGAGGAAGGAGATCCGCACGATCTCATTCAGATAGGAGGAGATATGATGTTGGTTTCCTCCCTCCTCCATGGAGTCTAGCCCCTTCACCACTGGTGAAGTTCTTTAATTTTTGAAAAAAAAAAAAAAATTAAATAACTAATTAGGGACATTTTAGTCATTTCACCGGTTACAGTCAGTCAAATGTCAATTAATGAATTCTAGGAGATGTTTATACAATTATGATAACATTTTTCGTTCCGTGTATTATTGTCTAAACTCGTGGAAAATTTATACAATTTTCCCTGTAATACATCCATGATCCATGCATTGGTAGTTAGTCAAAACTTAAAAAGATAGTGGAGCAAACAAAAGCTAATACGCTATAGCCTATAGTGGCAATGAATGTTTCATACATT
This sequence comes from Acer yangbiense, assembly GCA_008009225.1. Lineage (NCBI taxonomy): Eukaryota > Viridiplantae > Streptophyta > Magnoliopsida > Sapindales > Sapindaceae > Acer > Acer yangbiense. The sequence goes on along the minus strand of CM017763.1, from coordinate 43,364,603 downwards.
TGTTTGAAATCTCTATAGATTCAATAAACCCAAAGTAGTTCAAATTAACCCAAAGTTTTCCGAGTAATTTGGGGCACACACTCAACTTTGAGTTGAGAGATAGAGATGGGAATGAATGAATGAAGAGATGGTGAAATCAAATCAATAAAGAATTTGGTCAAAACATGAAATGCTTTTGGACTCTTATCACAACACACCGACATGATCTGGATAAGGGTCCACCATGAATGGATGGCTTGATGAGATATCTTGATGTGATTTCAATTTTCAGATATGTCAATGTGTATGCATGGGACCTTCATTTACATTTTCTTCCATTCAAATGCCATTTTCTTCATTTCAATTCCGTATTAATTATTTCTTCTTCTAATGAAATAATTGTTAATCAACTTGGAACACAATAACAAATTAAACGGTGAAAAATAAAGAGATAACAATCATAACATATGTTTTGGATCTGTAATCCAGTTGTTGTATTCCAATAAAAAAAAAAAAAAGTCAACTTTCAATATATATGACACTACAATTGGTGGAACCTTTTTCATTGTATGCTCTCAATTTAATCGTGAGACAGTGGTTACGTGTTGAAATGACTATTATAAATTTAATTAGAATGATAAGAGAAATTAAAGTGGGAAGGTATAGAGAGATAATATGTTATTACATTCTTGAAGATTGAATTAATGGGGTGGACACTCACTAAATTATTTAAATGTTCATGGCAATCACCAATTTAATGTCCACTGTATAGATTATACAGAATATGTTTCATTAATTACCTTTTGCTAGTTTAAACCTTGTGAGAAACGAAAAGAAAAGAAAATAAAATAAAATTAAACTAGCATATTTGAAAAATTATATTGGAGGCGAAAAAAAAAACAAATAAAACAATACGGGCTCGTTTGACACATTGTACTGTATTGTATTGTATTAGGTTGGATTGGATTGTATTGTATTGTATTAGACTGTATTATTATTATACAATCATGCGTTTGGTGATATTTCGTATTAGACTATATTAAGCTATACAATGTTTGGATGTGAATTTTGTTCCTCGATATTCTATTAACTAATAAATTTGATATATTTTTAGAATAAAAAAATATTATAAAATATATATTTATTGTATTATATTTTTAAAATAATAATTAATATATAATTGATATTTTTATTACATAAATTATCATTCATGTAAATTCATGTATAATGTAACAAATATCAATAATATTTGACAATTGTTTTAGTATTATATTTAACTTATATAATTTTTTAGATTTATACTATTAGAATAACATTTTATTTTTATTTTCATTTAATTAAATTTATATAATATTTATTTAATTTACTTTTAATTTTAAATTTAATATTACAATAAAATTATATTATTTTTAAAAATTATTATTAAAATTATTATCAATTTATTATTATTAAATGTATTATTATTGTATACTATATGTTATTATTATCATTATCATTATTAATATTTATTTTTATTTTTAAAATTTATTAGTATTACTATTATTATTATTACAATCATCACCATCAACATTATTATTATTATTATTATGGCAATTACCAATTTGGTCCTAGATTTTTTTTTAATTTTTAAATTTTTAAATTCCAAGTTGTTTACAACTTTTATAAAAGGGACCAAATTGATCCTCATATTTTTCCCAAATGCCAAATTAGTTCCTCTCTTTTTAGAAGTGACCAAATTAGTTCCTCTAACGATTTAATGATGTTAAATATAACAGTTGATTTTAACAATTTTAGTTAAAGTATCTAAATACCATTTATTTGTTATATTAGAGCAAAGTTGTTTTGTCTTTTGTACATTAAATTCACCATTATAATTACAACAAAATCCAAAATTATTATTAATGAAACACCATTTGTACATTTTTAATTAAAATTTTCTAAAAATATTTTAATAAGACAATGTCAACTATACCCTTAGTCACCTTTCATTCCCAGTTTAGTCTTTTATCATTTTTATATAATTGTTTTTTTTTTTTTTTTTTTTGTTAATATTATACAAGAACTGTTGCCAAAATTATTCAAAAATCAAAACTCACAAATAAAATAAATAAAAATATACATGTGTTAAAAAAAAACTATGCATGCGTCATTATTATATTGTTTAGGAGTAAAGTACAATTTTACCCTTACACAGATAAAGTTGACCGATGGAACTTAGTTAGAGAGGGACTAATTTGGCACTTGGGAAAAATGTGAGGACCAATTTGGTCACTGTTGTAAAAGTCGCAAATAACTTGGAATTTTTTAAAAAAGTCCAGGACCTAATTGGTTATTGCCCTTATTATTATTATTAGAAAGCTTCTTTTGACAATCCAATTTTTTCTTTTTACACTTCTTTTCTAAAAACACTCCATTTTCAAAATTTAAATTTTAAAAAACTCTAAAGACACTTCATTTTATTACAAGATTATCATTTTTATCTTTTTTTAAAATTAAATTATTAAAAAAAGAAATTATCTCTACTAAATCATTAAATTAATTATTACATATTAAATACTCTCTCCTAATTTTTTAATTACCATATTAAACTCTCTCCTCCAATACATATCTCTAATTTTCTATCTCCATTCTTTCTCAAGTAAGACTAATAGCTAAGAAAAAAAAAAAAAAACTTACTAATAAACTTGATTTTTAGGAACCATATGTATGTATGTATTTATAATAAAAATAAAAATAAAAATAAAAATAAATAAATAAAACACAAGTACCTTGTTTTTTTTTTTTATAAAAAAAAATCGAAATATGAAAATGATTTGTGTCACTCTTGTAGGTATTTGATTGTCTATAGAACTTTAATTCTTTCATTAATCTTATAAATTCTGAGTTTAATCGAATCTAGTTGAAACAATTCAAGCTTTCATATATATATATATATAACTATTAATCAGAGATTGATGGAAAAAGTATGGAAATATGAATTTTTTTTTTTTTTAAATGGAGAGAGATTAATTAGAAGAGAGTGTTTAAAATGGTAATAACAGATTTAGGAGGGAGAGTTTAATACGGAATATTTAATCTAATGATTTAGGAGAGATAATTTTTTATTAAATAATTTAATTAGTTTGGAATGTCTTTAAATTTTGTTTTATTGTTTAGTAATTTTAATTTAGGTTAAAATTGTCATTAATAAAAAAAATTAAATTGGAGTATGAATAGATAATTTATGGATTGTAACTTGTAAGGAGAAGCTCTATTATTATTATTGTTGTTGTTATTTTGAATATTTATTATAATTATTTCTCTCCCATTATTTCTATTAGATAATACAACCTCCAATCTTTGTATTCACTAATACACCATTTATTGTATTAGACCAATTAAAATGTATTAGCTAATACAATGCAATGCATAGTAAAAAACAAGCCAAACATTTTATTGTATTATTCTAATAATTTTTTTATTTTTTTTTGACAATGTATTCTAATAAATTTTAAATTCCTAATACAATACAATACAAGGTACCAAATATGCCCTACATGTATTTTCATGATACATGTACTTATATAAAATAATATAGATATAGTTTGTTGGTCAGAAATGTTCAAGTCAGTGCACACTGATATAATTTAATTTATCAGTGCGTACTGATATAACTTTATAAGTGCGCACTTATATAACTACATTAGCGCACACTGATATGCGCTGATGTAGTTATATAACTTTATATCAGTGCGCTGGATGTGGACCATTAGATTCACATACTTTGACTCAAAGTGTATGCATTTATTAAAACTTCTTCATAATCAGTGGTCCACATGCATTAGTACTAATGTAGTCACATTAGTGCGCACCGATGTTAACGGGACCGGTCTGTTGGTACCATGGACGTACCTGTGTGGGGGCCAGGGAACCCACCCTAAGCCCCCATTAAAAAAAATTAAAATAATAAGAAAAAAAATTAAACAATTAATTTTAATTCCTATTAAAAATAGAAAAAATATATATATTTTTCTTTTTCTTCTTTTTATAATAACAATTATTTCTCCCCAATCTCCAAATTTGACTCAATATTTTTATCAACATCAACAATTAGTCTTCAAATTATATATGTTTGGGTGAATATATATTATGGCTTTAAATATTTTATTTTGTTTTGAAATTTTAGGGTTATTGTTAAATATAGTTAATGAGATTTTAAGGATAATCTAATTTTCAATTTACAAATAAATAAATTTCTCGTAACATTATATTAGTATATTTCAAATGAATCAAACTAATATAATAATTTAATTAGTGTTTGTATTTGCATTTTATGTTTATCTTATAACCTGTTAACTTTTTAAAAATAAAATAAAATTTGATGACACATTTATTTAGAATATACATTTTACGGGGACATCTCACTATGTCCTCGTAACTAGGTGATGTCGATGTTCAATAAAAAAAAAATTCTGGCACACCCGGGTCTTCGATCCTGGTTGGTATTTCTCAATGAATAATGAGGTCCTAAGTTCAAATCCTTCTCCTCCAAGTAAAAGATAAAATAAAAATTACATAATTTTGAGAAAAAAAGAAAAAAAAAAAACTAAGCAATTGAAATATTAAATTATATAATTCACTTACAAGTTACAACCAACAATTTACAACCAACACGCTAATAACATGTACTTTTTTGACATGACTTTTTTATGCTATTTTTTTGACTTTTTGGATCAAAATGTGGCTTTTGAAGGTGTTTAATTGAATCTTGAAAAAAGATTTTGGTTTTTGTATTTTTTTGTTTTTTGAAATACTTCCAAAAGAAGCATGAACAACCTAGTTCTTTTTTATTATTTTATTATTTTTTACTTACAGAATGACGTTGACCCGGTGGTATGTCCCTCACACTTTCACCACGAGGTTGGTGGAAATGGGGGTTTTATCACTCTTTTGAGTTAATGTTTCATGATTGTCACTATTTTAATAACTTACGTTTTAAAGGCACCAAAGTAAGTGAACTTCCAAAAATACCTCTACTTTACATATATATTTTATTTACTTTTTAGTTTTTCAAATTGTTTTTTATTTTTAATTTTTCATCTTCTTCATTGGCTTCCATTGGAGGTTTGTTTAACGGACCTCTAATGTAGGTTGAATAGACATCCAATGGGGGTCGAAATTGACCTCCAATGGAGGTCGAACAGACTTCCATTGGAGGTCGATGAAGAAGAAGATGGAAAAATAATTGGAATTTTTTTTTTTTTTTTGTAAAATAAGTTTCGCAAATTTTTAAGACTTTTCAGGTAGTTTACGAGACTTTTTGATAATTTCTGAGACTTTTTTGAGAAAAATGAAATTTTTCGAGATTTTTTTTTTTTTTTTGTAGTTTCTGAGAATTTTTACAATTATCGAGACTTTCTAGACAAAAATGAATTTTTTTCATTTTTTTTCTTCATCTTCTTCCTTGAAACCTCCATTGGAGGCTGATTTCGACCTCCAATGGAGGTCAACATTGATGGAGGATTTTGAAAAAAAATAAAAAAAAATAAAAATAGTGAAGAAGGTTACCGTGTGGGGCATTTTTGGAAGGAACCTATTTTAGGTGATTAAAACTTAACTTATTCAATGAGTGATAGTCATAAAATGCCACCTTAAAAATGTGCTATATAATTTTCAAACCCCACGAGATTGTGGGTTCAAATCTCCCCCCTTTAAAAAAAACCATAAATTATTGTAATATTTCAAAAAAAATTCTAAAATATATTAGGCTTTTAGAAATATAAGTTTAGGCTTTTTAGTTGCTATTTGGATACATTATTTTGGAAAAGATTTTGTTTATTTGTTATAAAAGGGAGAAAAATGAAATTTTTTAAAAGGATACAAAGTTTTATTAAATAGGAAATACTGATTCATTTGAGCCTGTTTTGGAAGGTTTAAAACTCTTTTTAAGGTTAAAAATGGCTTTTTAGTATGTTTGGTAATGAGTTTAAAAGCTCTTTTACCAAAAGCCAAATTTCCTTAAAGAGCGCTTATGAGAAAACAATCAAAGCCCAAACAGGGCTGCAACCAAGCTTTTTGGATTTAAAAAAAACTCTTCTAAAATACACTGTACAAACAATATCAACTAATGCAATTGAAGCTCAAGGTTTTTATTTATTTACACAACAAAGTCTATAAATATATTAAGAAAGAATATTTATCTGATTGGAGTTTCTCCTATTAATAAAAAAGTAATGCTAGACGATCCAATTTTTTTTCCCAATTTTTTTTCCCAAATGATGTGGCACGTGAGGTGTCAGCATCTTATAAATCATGAGATTATGTGGTGACTGATGTGATGTTGACACCTCACGTGCCACATTATTTGGGACAGAATTTGGAAAAAAAATTTGGAACGTCTAGCATTACTCTTAATAAAATGAAAGAATTATTTATTTATTTTTTACATCAAAGAAAATGTTAATAATCAAGATAGCAATAACACATAAAAGTTAAACTAAAAAAAAGAAGAAGAGAGATAACATGTAAGTGTGGTTGTTAATTAACTTTCAATTGCACGATACAATTTAGTGAAGGATTTGGATCCTTTACTGGTTTGATATTTTTCCCGACTTTTTAACTTCTTTTTCATAAAAAGTAGGAAGGCAAAGGTATCACAATTCACAAGTTACATTCTACGAGATTGAAGTCATGTGGTGCACATTCACTAATTTTAAATTCATAACATTCGTGTATTTGTTCTTATTTTTATTTTGTAGCACTAAGGCTTACTTGTAATAGGCAGTTTGCACAAGAGCTGTGGTGTACTTTATTATTTGGGCCTGGTTTTAGATTTTGGGCTTTGGACTTCCATTGAGAGCTAATAACTTGACTTGAGGTTGAGTTGGGATTGGACCAAACCAGAGTTGATCTAATCATAATAATAAAACAATTCATTAAAATCGATAAAATCGATGGATTTCATCGATATTCTTATTTGAGTTGAAATAAGGGATCATCTAGGAGAGAACCTTATATATATATATATATATATATATTGTATTGTATTAAATTAGATTGAAATGGATTGTAATTAGTGATACTCATACCAAATCGTATGTTTCATGTGTGATAATATTTTATCATCATATATTTATCAAATAAGATAATGAAATTTAAAATAAAAGTTCATTGTTATAAAAATGTATTTACTGTATTATATTTTGTTAAATAATAAAATTATCATTATTATAAAAGCAATATTTTTTTATTTATAAAATAATTATGACCAACTTCAAGAATTATTTAATACTTTATCTATATATGAATTTATTTATTTATTTTTAAAATTCTATCATTAAAATAATTGTATTTTTAATTTGATTAAATTAATTTTAATTACTGTTAGTATAGAATTATTAAGAATCTAATATAAGTTAAAAAAATACTTTATATTTTTATTTATATTAAGATTATTTAATTAAGTTAAAATTTATAGTTATAAAATAATATTATATTTTTATAATGTGTTTTTATATACCACTTATATTGTCGACGATTTGAATATAAAATATTGTCTATTTGTCTATCTGAAATTGTTTTTATATACCACTTACATTATCGACGATTCGAACATAAAATATTGTGTGTCTGAATAATCGCTCTTTCCACCTCTTCACATTGGATTGTGGTAACAATTTTGTTTCTATAAACTAGAATTGTCGAGATATCTCTATCAGATTATAGTATTCATATATATAATAAAATAATAAATAAGTGACATGGAGGATAACGATGTGTTTCCTTCGATTCCTTCCTGATAGTCAATTTTGGTGCCTTGCCATCCTTGTCAAACCAAAATCTGAAACAACCCATTACCCACGTTCATTTGATAAGCTCTCAATGCACATCCAAATTTTGTAAGTTGGAAAGACGTCCAAATATCTCTTGAAAACACCCATCAAAACAATATTATTAATATGATAATAATAATGACAAAAATGATTCATCAAACTTATCTTTGAAAAAAAGGAGTTGAATGTCACAAAACATTTTTTCCTTTTCATTTGGAGAGGAAACAACATTGTCATGGTCTCAATTTGATTTGTTAGTTTGGAAGAAGCTTCAAAAGAAGGGCAAGAAAAGAGGTTCATGTTTCAACTTTCTCCTCAATAATTCCAGGTAATTTTATTTTTATATTGAATTATAAGAATTATTAGATTTGATAGAGACGGATGTAGGGGAAATATGGGGTTTTGTCACTCTTTTAAAGTGGGTTTGGAAGACTATCACTACTTTAATAATTTGAGTTTAATTAGCAACTATTATGGTGAATGGACAAAAATACCCCCTTAGTTTTGATTTTTGATTTTTTTTCTTACTTTTCGGTTTTCCAATTTTTTTATTTTTTATTTTTATTTTTCTTTGTCTTCTTTGTTGGACCTCCATTGGATGTCGAATCGACCTCCAATGGAGGTCAAAGTCGTTTGATCACCGTTGGAGGTCTAATCAACCTCCATGGAGGTCAAAATATTGACCTTCAATAGAGATTGAAATCAACTTCCAATGAAGGTCGATGAAGAAGAAGATGATTTTTTTTAGGGTTAATTGCATTAACTTACCCTTACTTTATTGGATATAGAAAGATTTTAAAAAGATACCCTAAATTAACATAAACATCCCCTGTCATCAAGTCAATCCATTAACTTTAACGGTTGACTAATCTTGACCTATGGAAAACCAAATATACCCCTGCCACATCATCCCAGACATAAAATATTTTTAATTAAAATTTGATAAATAAAAATTTAAAAAATATAATAATAATATATCACCCGCCTACGGAAACTTTCTCAATTCGCGGAGGAGCCTCCTCTGCGAACTGTATAAGATCGATCTCTAAGTAGGAGAAGATCTCTTCCGGTTATTAGGAGATCGTCAAAGATCTATTATTTCAAGCTCCACCACCGGTAGATTATTTTGTTTTATAAAAAATATTTGATTTTTCAATTTAATTAAAAAAAATATATATATATATATTATGTTTGAGATGATGTGGCAAGGGTATATTTGGCTTTCCAAGGGTCAAAGTTAGTCAACCATTAAGGTTAACGGATTGACTTGATGGTAATGGGTGTTTGTGTTAATTTAGGGTATCATTTTAAAATCTTGCTATATCCAATAAAGTAAGGGTAAGTTAGTGCAATTAGCCCTTTTTTTTTTTTTTTTATAGAAAATTTCATTTTTCCCAACAAGTCTAAAAAATTATAAAAATACCCCAAAAGTCTCGGAAACTATAAAATAAGTCTTGAAAATACCCAATAAGTCTCGAAAATACCCGAGACTTATTGGGTATTTTCTCTCGGGTATTTTCGAGACTTATTTTGTAGTTTCCGAAACTTTTGGGTATTTCTAAGACTTGTTGGGTATTTTTGTAATTTTTGAGGCTTATTGGGTTTTTTTTTTTGTAAGTTTCGAGACTTATTGGACTTTTTTGTAATTTCTGAGACTTATTCGACAAAGATCAATAGGTCTCGGAAATTATAAAAAATTCCAATAAGTCTCGAAAATTATAAAAATACCCAATAAATCTTGAAAATACCCCAAAAGTCTCGGAAATACTATTTGAGACTTATTTTGTATTTCCGAGACTTATTTTATAGTTTTTGAGACTTTTGAGGTATTTTTATAATTTCTACGACTTATTAGACAAAAATGAAAATTTTCATTTTTTATTTTTTATTTTTTATTTTTTTTCATCTTCTTCTTCATCGACCTCCATGGAGGTCGATTAGACCTCTAACGGTGGTCAACGACTTCGAACTCCAATGGAGGTCGAACGAAGAGGTCTGTTCAACCTCCATTGGAGGCCCAACGAAGAAGATGAAGAAGAACAAAAAAGTATTGGAAAACTGAAAAGTATAAAACAAAAAAAGAAAAAATCAAAACTGTGGGGACATTTTTGTCCGTTCACCATAATGGGTGCCATTTAAACTCAAATTATTAATGTGGTGATAGTCTTAACTTGATACGAACCCACTGGGTAGAACTCATCCTTAAAACCGGCTTGTAAGGAGAGGGTGCCCAATGAGTTATATACCATTGATTAATCCCATACTTAATCAATGTGGGATCATAACATTCCACCACGCTTCCGCAGCCGTTGTCCACGGCGGCCCATCTCTCCCAGCTAGGTGACTTCGCGGATCCCGCTCTCTCGGGTAGCAGCCCTCCCCAGGTCGCCCCGTCCGTGACGAACCCACTGCTCGGCATGGTGCCAGCTTTGATACCACTTGATACGAACCCACTGGGTAGAACTCATCCTCAAAAAGGTGCTATATAATTTTCGAACCCGACGGATGTAAAGGGCTCACAGTCAAGGGTGAAGCCAAGATTTTGTCTTTTTTTTTTTTTTTTTTTTTTTTTTTTTTTTTTGGGTAACACGAATTTTGAATAAAAAATATATATAATATTTTGTAATTTACAATCTCAAACCTAAATTCTTAGAGAAGATAAATATAATCTGAACGGTCAAATCGAAGAGTTACTAGTAAACGAACCATATAGAGTAAAACTCACAAAATTGTCTCAACTTAAGATGAGTATCGTAGAATAAATAGTATAGGTAGACGGTAGTCACATCCTAAAATTTCATTTTTTTTTTCAATTATTATAATATTTCAAGATTGAAGAAGGGGTTATGATTTGAACCAACAACCTTTTGGGTGTGGGGCTTTCTATTAAGTCAACCTCATCTTAAATAGCTTGTCACAGTGATAATCTAAAAAAAATTGTATACTAGACTAACAATAATATATGAAATAATAGAAAATTATTATTATTATTCCTTTTTGCATTGAAAATTAAAATCTTAAAAAGGATTGATTTTATCTCCACCTTCTTTAACAATAAATATAGAAAATATTTATTAATTAATTTATACTATTAAAATAATAGAAGATGTTTAAACAGATGATTGATAAATGGTATTATATTATTTTCATTCATTTACATAACTATTGTGCCTCAATAAGAAAATAATATACATTGATTTTATGCTAAATATAAACGGCTGACTAAAGATTACAAGAATGATTGTTGTCGAGTATCAAGGATAATATTTGATTATGTTAGGATCTATTATGCCCTCGTAAGATTGACAGGTCATCAAGGATGCCAATCTTGGTTCGATAGTGTTGATATTGAAGACGAGGTAACGTCTTAGTGAGGGAGTCGGCAAGTTGATCAGAGGTGTGAACATGTGAAATGCGAAACAGTCTTTTCGTAACTTGGTCCCGAACAGAATGAAATCTATTGCAATATGCTTCATACGAGAGTAAAAAACAGGATTGACACTTAGATATGTTGCACCGATGTTGTCACAATAGATCACTAGTGGAGCAGAAACTAAAAGCCGTAACTCAGTAAAGAGATTGGTAAGCTAGTTTACTTCAGCGGCAGTAGAGGTAAGGGAGCGATACTTAGCTTTACAGTTGAAGAACAAGCAACTGTTTTTTGCTTTTTAGAACTCCAACAAATAGGATTGGAGCCAAGGAAGACAACAAATACAGTGGTGGAAGTCCGATCATCAGGATTGCCCACCCAATCGACGTCTGCAAAAGCATGAAGAGTGGAAGAAGAATTCTTACGGAGGAGAATACCAAAATCTGAGGTACCTTTTAATAACGTAGAACACGTTTCCTTAGTGGACGATCGATGCATGAATTGTGATAACTTGTTAATAGCAAAGGAAACATCATGACGGGTCAAAGCTAGATATTGAAGAGAGGTAATGACCTGTTGGTACTGAGTAGGATTTGTCAGAGCAAGATATTCAGATGAAGACAGTCGACTAGAGATTGGATTGTCATCTAACATATTTGTTCGAGTCAAGATCATGAATATACTTGTTTTGAGATAGGAATAACCCTTGAGATCTGGTATGAGATTCAATGCCAAGAAATAAGAGAGAGTGTCGAGATCCTTCAAAGAGAAGCGATGGGCAAGTGATTGGATAAATGCATCAACTTGAGAGAAGGAAGACCCAGTTACTATAATATCATCGATGTACACAAGAGCAAAGAGTTGATACCCTCGACCATGATAAATAAAGAGAGAGAGCCGTCGGAATGCGAATTTGTGAAACTAATAGAGAGAAGAAAAGTGCGCAATTCAGTGTATCATGCTTGTGGTGCTTGACGAAGCCCATTAATTGCCTTTTTCAATTTACAAACATGATCAAGAAAACTGGAATTAATAAATCTAGGTGGTTGTTCAATGAAAACTTCATCAGATAATGTGCCATACAAGAAAGCATTATTCACATAAGTTGACGCAATGGCCAACCATTAGCAACTGCAAGTGTAAATAATAGGCAAACCGTGGCAGTTTTAACAATTGGACTATAAGTTTTGGTGAAATCAACATCAGGTCGTTGATGAAAACCTTTTGCAATTAATCTGGCTTTGTGTCGAGCAATAGACCCATTCAGATTACATTTGATTCTAAAGACACACTTACAACCAACAATTTTTGTAAGGATGTATAGGGAACAAGAATCCATGTTTGATTGTGAAGAAGAGCATCATATTCCTCACTCATGGCTTTATGCCATTTAGGATGTTTTTGAGCTTGTTTGAAGGTAGAAGGTTTGGTAGGAGAGAATGTGGTAATGGTATGAAAATAAAAAATGTGTTTGAGCTTGAAGATGTTATTGGTCGAGCGAGTTTGGTAAGGTTGATGAGGATGAGATGGTGAAGGTGAAGAGGGTGTTGTGAAAAGGATGAAGAATGATCACTTATCTGGGAGGAATGATCTGAGTTAACCAAAGGTCACATAGGACTAGAGGGAGCCGTGGATGAAGATGTAGCATTGGTAATTGACTCATTATGGTGTAAGTGAGTATCAGATTGTATGGAGGAGACTGGCATTGCTGACGGTTGTTGAGATTGATCTTGAGCAGTGGATTTGAGAAGATCATATATTGGAGACATTTGGGAAGTGGTGTCTAAAGGAGAATGACAAACAGAGGTGAGCCATGTGTGAAGTATATCATGAATGAGAGGAGGATATGCAATAGAGTTTTGTTTGAAGGAAAAAACTGATTCGACAAAAAGCCATATGATGAGAAATAAAAATACGTTGAGAATAAGGATCAAGACATCGATATGCATTGTGTTCATTTGAGTAACCAACAAATACACAAGGTATAGAGCAAGGTAGAAGTTTGTGAGAGGTGTAAGGTCGGAGCCATATATGGGTAATAGAGACATCCAAAAGTTCATAGTTTTCGATAATTGAGGTCATGATTAAAATTTTTGGAAAATGGTATTTGAAACTTTAGTGAGGAGGAAGACATACGATTAATGAGATAATTTGCTGCTTGAAAGGCAAGAGACCAATACGCTGGAGGCATAGATGCATGTTGGAGTATAGTGAGGGCTATTTTAACTATATGTCGGTGTTTTCGTTCAGCGGACTCGACATGTTCTAGAGCATATGGAGGTGAGTTAAGATGTTGTATGCCTTGTTTAGACAATAAGTGACCGAGACTAGTGGCTTCACCACTACCTTCAGTGTAAATAGTTTTAATTCAAGTGTCAAAATATTTCTCAACAAGATTTTGAAAGCACTCAAATACTGAAGGAACATCTGATTTATGTTTAAGATAATAAATCCATGTATATTTGGTAAAATAATCCACACATATAATATAGTATCGAAAATTATCAAAGGAAGAAAAGGGAGTAGGACCCCAAGCATCAGTAAATAGTATTTCCAAAGGTAGAACATGACAAAGAAGAAATGCCAAAAGGTAATTTATGGCTCTTATTACATAAACATGCATTGTAGGAAGATAAAGAGGAAACATACTTAGATAAAGGAAGATTTTGAGATGAAACCAAGCTTTAGCGAATTTTATAAAAGGGGTGCCCAAGACGATAGTGCCATGAATCCAAGGTTGTGGAAGCTGAAGATGATGTGAAGATAATTGAGAGAGAAGCACTTGGTGATGAAGTCGAATACATTGTCGTGGGCTATTCATACACGTTTCCCCTATTTCGGCCGAAGACCAAGGATGCCCCCGTGCTCAAATCCTTCACAAGAAAATAATCAAGGAAAAATTCAATTGACGTGTTATTATGAGAACAAAATTGGGAAACATAAAGCAAATTTTGTTTGATTTTGGGTGCACACAAAACTGAAAAGTATAAGAGTTAGGATTAAGCGTAGTAGAACCGATATGAGTGATTGGAATATTTTTACTGTCGCCAACCATAATATCTTCATTACCACCATATTGAGAGTGAATGGAGAGATTCTGAAGATTAGAAGTGATGTGATGAGATGAGAAGCCCCAGAGTTAACAAACCAATTTGGGGTACCTCCTAAGTTGTCGTGAGAGGTAAAATTGGCTTGAGGCCAGCTTGGCTTAGAGGGAGAAAGGTCTGGTAGTGAACGACACACTTTGGCACTATGACCAACCTTTTCACTAAGTTGACATACCACACGAGGTGGTCCTCCATTGTAGTGAGGACACCAAGTCTGATGGAAGTTACCATGATTACCTTGTTGTCCTTAAGAGTTGTTCTTGCCATAGTAATTCTAGGAATTATTATTGTCTTGATTTTGCCCACCAAAATTCTATGAGAAGCCAATGTTGCCTTGATTGAAAGAATGGCTAGAATAGTTGCTCGTATTGCCACTATAGTTTCCACTTTTTCCTTTCCTGTTAGGCAGTTTCTGATTGAACTGAGCAGTCATATGAGCAATATCCTTTGTAGTATCATCATGCTTAAGACTGTTCTCTTGATCAAGTAGTTTTTCCAGCAATTATTCAAAAGAGATAGGTGTTTCACGAGCATGAACAACAATTTCACCATCTGTTAATTCATGTCCAATCATAGAGAAATCACTGATGATAGTTTTGACAGACTACATATATTCATAGATTGTTTTTCCTTCTTGGCTCACTTTTGTGAGTAAATCAATAAAACAAATCATGCACATATTCGACTTGTTGGCATAAGTCACCTTGAGTAAACAACAATATATCAAAAAATAAATAAAATAGAAGTAAACATCAACATGGAGACAAAAATCGTGTTTGGATCTAGTTTTCTGGACTAAAAAGACCCACGTTGCCATCTTCTCTTAATTTTATGTTGTGGAAAAGAAAATGAAAATGACATATAACAATTAACAACAAATTTATTAAAATAGTAGATCAAAGTAAAATTACAAAACCAGTCACTAATTCGCAAAGGTTTTGTGTTGAACTATAATTACATGGGAGATAGTTTTTGTGGCAGGTGTGTGAAAGCCATTTCCAATTTTTGCCGAAAGAGTTTTGGATTCTAAGTAATCTACCATCATCAGACTTGATGATAAAGAACGTTTATCAAGCCCAAAAATATTATAGGTTCAAGTCGCACCACCGTAGGTAGTATATAAAAAATAAACTTAATAAATAATCATAAAAGTGATTATTAATTAAGTTCTATAAAGTCATTAAAGGCCATATATAATTATATTTTATAATCTACAACTCCTAATATCATATTTAAAGAATTTAGTTGGGGTTATTTTTCAAAAAGGTCAAGTTAAATCAATTTAAATTTGTGACTTAAAATTTTGATTTTAACATTTCAACCACTCACGTGCTCTTAATCCAATGGTTGAGATTTGAATGTATTTACAACTCTTAGATTAAAAGCATATAAGTGGTTGAGATGTTTCAAAATTTTAAGTCATAAATTTAAGTTGATTTAGCCTAACCCTTTTTTAAAATTATGTAAAAATTTAAAACTCAAAATTACCCTTTTTTTTGGGGGGGGGGGGGGGGGGGGGGGGGGGTGTGTGTGTGTTCATTTTGGTCATTTCACATGATCACATCATAATGTTTATCAAAGGTACATTTTCCTTTTTTTAAAATTCTTTTTAAGATGTTGATTATTCTTGTGGAAATATCACTTTTTGGTACTTTATATTTTTTTGACAAAAATGATCCTTAATTTCTTTAATGTAAAATACAACTTAGTTATTTAACATATATATAGTCTTTCTATTGTCAGTTCGTCCTGATATAAAATATATCAGGACGAAGAATGTTGACAAGTTTGAGTCAAAGTATGTAAATCTAATAATCCACATTCTTCGTCCTGATATATTTTATATTAGAACGAACTAACAATAGAAAAACTATATATATATATATATATATATATATATATATATGAGTAATTATCAAGTGAGGTATACCTTACTTAATTTTGGTAAGGAGTTTGATGAAATCACATATGTTTTTATGAATTTTGATCTGAATTTTTGTGTGGATGATAAGTTCATTGAAATCTATCCATGAATAAAATTTGAGAATTTTTCAAGTACTAGAACTATTTGTTTGAATTTTTCTATATTTATCTCATTTTTCCGATGCCTTTATATTTAACAAAATCGGGATAAATAGTTCCAGTACTTGAAAAATTCTCAAATTTTATTTATATAGGTAGATTTCATTAAACTTATCATCCACAAAAAAAATCAGATCAAAATTCATAAAAATAAATGTTATTTTATCAAGTTCCTTACCGAAATTAAAGTAAGGTATACCTCAATAATTACTATATATATATATATATATATGTATTATTAGAAATTTATAGTCTTTCTATTGTCAGTTCGAACTGATATAAAATATATCAGTTCTTTGTATGTGGGTCATTGGATTTAGAAGATGCTTTGACAAGTGTATGCAACAAAGTCAAATCATTTAAATCCAATGACCCACATGCAAGAAACTAAGTTAAAACATCTTCTAAATCCAATGACCCACATATAAGGAACTAATATATTTTATATTAGTTTGAATTGAAAATAGAAAAACTATAGAAATTTATTTAAAAAGAGATAAAAATGTGTTAGGAAGAACATGGACATAAAAAATTGTGATTGGATGTATATGTTTCTTGGACAAGCTAAGCCCACGTTGAAGTTTCCAAATTCTGTGAATTTCGTTTTCTTGAATAAAAAGAAGGATACAAAACTAATTAATCAAAACATTTCACAACATTGCGTGTACAACTGTACATACAATTTTCTTTCAAGTGGGCAGCAACCCATTTTCATTTTGGCTTCTACTTCCATTGTTTATACACATTTTTTTACATTTTTTTTTTTTTTTTAATTTACTTGTAAGCTGTGAATATCAATGTTTAATTGACAATCTTCGTCTAGTCAATTGGGTCATGATTATCTTAAAAAATAAAATACAAATACAAATTGGGTAATAGAGAAATGATCAGGATCTCTAAAACTATGGAAGCATTGATTAAGGTCTTGACTTAATTGATTAAGATACTATTGACATGATTACTAGTTTAAGAGAAATGCTCCAACATTGTGGGTGCATTGTGTATCTGTGCCCCCAATCCAATAAGATCACACAATAAGACATAGATAATCAATAAAAAATGATTTCTAACTTGATTCTCAACTTATGATGTGTTAATTTATTCATATGACACGTGACAAGTGAGTAAATTGTTATTAATATGTATTAATTTGTCAATTAATATATCATATTTAAGTTAGAATATAAAGTTGGATGTCTAGCATACGACATTCGATCTTAAGTATAAACTATTTTATGTCTAAATCATCTACACCATGATAAAATGTAATGAATTTTGATAAGATTTTTTACATGCATGATAAGAAAAATGAAATATACTTATAGGAAATTTTTCAAAATTTTTCATGTTTGAGAACTAGTTTTTCAAAATTTTTTAATTTAAAAAATATATTTAAAAAAAAAGAAGAAAAACATAGGAATGAGTTGGAAAATAATATATATATATACTGAGTCTCTCATAAGGGATCCCTTATTTTAATTTTGGTAAGAACCACCGTAAAATCACATTGATTTAAATGAATTTTTATCTGAATTTTTGTATGCATGATAAGTTCATTGAAATCTACCTATGAATAAAATTTAAGAATTTTTCAAGTACTAAAACTATTTTTCTTGAACTTCCTATATTTCGCCTATATTTCTGATGCCTTTATATTTAAAAAAATCGGTAAAAATAGTTTAAGTACTTGAAAACAATTCAAAATTTATTCATTGGTATATTTAAATGAACTTATCATCCACAAAAAAATTCAAATCAAAATTAATTCAAATCGATATAATTTTATGGTGATCATTACCAAAATTAAAATATATAAGGGATTTATATTTTGTGACTCCGAGATTAGATTTATTTTGTGTCTTGGATATTTATTGATATAATGGAGCAGTATTTTTATCCAAACAACAATTCTACTTTAAATTTGATGTCCAAATCTGGTGCTCAAATGATATGATTATTGATTTTTGTCTATTAGAATTACATAATTGAAATAATTGGATTTTAGGATGACACATCATTTAAGCTCTAAATTTGAACAAAATCACAAAGTAGCATTGTTCTTATCTAGAATGTCAATATATATGTATAAATATTCAAGTCAGTGCGCACTGATATAACTTCATCGGTGCGTTGGATGTGAACCATCAGATTTACATACTTTGACTTAAAAGCATATGCATTTATCAAAACTTTTCCATAATCAATGGTCCATATGCATTAGTATTGATGTAGTTACTTCGGTACGCACTAATATGAGCGAGACTGTGTATATATATATATATATATATTAAAAACTTAAATGATTAATTAGGTGATAATTACAAAAAGTCACCATCAATGAGTGATTACGCCAATCTGACTTGTCAAATTTTATTTGATATCCTCGAAAGACGATGATAGACCGTTGATGCAGCAACCACAAAATTGAAAATTCATGCAAAAGAGCAAAAGTGCAAAAGAGTTTATGTACTTGGACTTGCACTCCTGCTGATCCCACCGATTTTTGTCTCTTTATATCTCTCTCTCTGTATCTGACAATTTGGGACACGAGAGCCACACTTGACACTCCTGGTCTGAATACAATTACACAACCTACACATTCCTGGTCTCATTAGAACACAACTACTAGGACTCGAGGTTATGGCAGCCATGGAAAGTACTAATAATGGAAGAAGAAGCATCATCAACCATGGAGTGGACACAGCTTCAACTATCACAATCAAAGGAATTCTGAGCCTGTTAATGCAAAATGTTGATGACAAAAGACCAGTCATTTCTCTAGGCATGGGTGACCCTTCTGCTCATTCTTGCTTTACCACAACTCATGTTGCTCCAAGTGCTGTTTCTCATGCTCTCCAATCTTCCACCTTCAATGGCTATGCCCCCACTTCTGGTCTTCCTCAAACAAGAAGGTTCTTTTCTTTTCTCTATTTTTTGTTTTCTATTGATGATTCTGTTGATTCTTCATTTGGGTATTTTTTTTCCCTTTTAAATATGCATTAGCTATTATGTTGTGGCCACTCTTTGGTTCAATTTTGATTCCATTGATATCATTCAAGAGATTATCATTAGGAGATGAATGATTTTGCTATGAAATTCTGTTTATAGTTGCAATTGAGAGTCATTATTATATAGTTCCAATCTGGGTTTGATTCCATTGATATCATTCAAGAGGAAATGTATGATTTAGCTATGAAGTTCTGTTTATAGTTGCAATTGAAAGTAATTAAGAGAAATTATTATAATTACATGTTTCTAACTGTTTCAAATAGAATTAACAATCTGGGTTTGTTTAATCTAGTTGTAATTTCTTATTTCTAGCATTTTGTAGTGAAGTAACAATCTGGGTTCTAATTTCTTATCTTTTTAGTTGAAAGTGCTGTTAAAGGTCTCTAATTTCTAGTTTATTATGCCCCTTTTTAACAGGGCCATTGCTGAATATCTGTCTCGTGATCTTCCTTACAAGTTATCCATGGATGATGTATTTGTCACTTCTGGCTGCACACAAGCCATTGATGTTGCATTGGCGATGCTTGCTCGCCCCGGTGCCAATATCTTGCTCCCAAGGCCTGGCTTCCCTATCTATGAACTTTCTGCTTCCTTTAGACATATCGAAGTTCGGTATTTTGATCTTCTGCCTGAGAAAGGCTGGATGGTTGATCTTGATGCTGTTGAAGCTCTTGCAGATCAAGACACCATTGCAATGGTGGTTATAAACCCTGGAAATCCTTGTGGAAATGTATACTCTTACCAACATTTGAAGGAGGTTAGTGGACTAAAACCTTGCTTCAAGTTCCCCAATTTGTCGGGAACGAATAATCTAAATTCATTGGAGTAATTCATTTGTTTGTGTATTGTGCTTAGATTGCAGAGGCTGCAAACAGGCTCAAAATTCTTGTTATAGCTGATGAAGTCTACGGACACCTTACTTTTGGGAGTAAGCCGTTTGTGCCCATGGGAGTGTTCGGATCAACTGTTCCTGTTCTTACTCTTGGCTCTATATCAAAGAGATGGATAGTACCCGGATGGCGCCTTGGCTGGTTTGTGACAACCGATCCCTGTAGCACATTTAAAAACCACAAGGTCCTCCTCTCTTTGTCTCTCTTGTGTGAATGTTTTCTAGAGCTTATTATATGCCTGTTTGTTTAACACCACAACGATGAAGTCCATCAACTAAAAGCGATGCAAATACTTTTCGTATTTGAACCATACTGTATCATCGGGATATTACTATCTCATAAATATCGTTTTGTACATCTAATGGGGTATGGTCCTCATAATTGAACCATCAGTCTTTATCTGATTTCATTGAGGTTCTCTTTTACTCAGGTTGTTGAACGTATCAAGAAGTACTTTGATCTTCTCGGTGGCCCTGCAACGTTCATTCAGGTGAGTCTTATATACTTGTTTGAAGACCTTAAATTATGCTCTATCTGCGCTCTTAATTTCTATTGCTGATAGATACCAATTTATCGAAAAATTTGCATTGCAGAGTTGTTGAAGCTTCAAAACTCAATTGTTTTCTCTAAGCTACCTTATAATTTATCTAACATTGTATAATTTGATAGTGTAAGTTTTGACCGCTTCGAAAACTTGTCAAGTATCTTGTTTTTGATCCATACAACATATTTGATTTGTTAGGCAGCCGTTCCTCAAATTCTTGAGCAAACTGATGAGGTTTTCTTTAAGAAAACTCTCAATATATTGAAGCAGACCTCAAATACTTGCTATGATACGATAAAGGAGATCCCTTGCCTTAGTTGTCCTCACAAACCAGAAGGATCTATGGCTGTGATGGTAAGGGAAGTAGCGTAATCAGTTGTATTTTGCACATGAAACGAACGATTTTAGAAAAATAGTCGTGCTAATTTGTTTTTAAAATTCAATTCAGGTAAAACTAAATCTTTCGCTATTGGAAGATATTAGTGATGATATTGATTTCTGTTTCAAGCTGGCCAAAGAGGAATCTGTGATCGTTCTTCCTGGTAAGAAATCAACAACTTTTACATTCAAGCATTGAAGTTATAGACATTAGTATTCTACGTTATACTATTCTTCCAAACATCTGAACTGGTCGAGCAGAAATTGCTTCGTCAATTAGTTGACGTACACCCACCTCAAATGATACTTTAAACACTCCAATACTTAGTAACAGAATTTGAAAAATCATGTATTCGCTCTCAAATGCCACTCGTGTCCTAAACAACTTCTGTCGGATTCCATGAGATTTTATTTATCATTCCTTGTACTCTTTTGCAGGAATTGCTGTAGGACTAAAAGATTGGGTTCGTTTCACTTTTGCTGTCGATCCAACGTCTCTCGAAGAAGCTCTAGGAAGGGTAAAATCTTTCTGTAAAAGACATGGCAAGCAATTGCAGATATACTAGAACTGAAATACATACAAGTCAGTCAATGGCATAGCTGTTGTAAAGTATAGTATTATTCTTCCATAGCTCTTTCGTCCCCGTCTACTATTATTATTACTTTTTCTTCAATTTCATAAAATTTCCGGTACTGTCAAGGTTCCTGGAAAAGAAAATAAAAATGTATATCAATATACAACATAATCAGTCAATATGATTATATATTCTTTGCTAGTTTTATTTGTCTGAAACAGAATTTATTTTGTACACAATCTCATTTTTACAGTTCCATGTGGGGTTTGGTTAATTTCCATCAAGATTCTAAAATTTGAATGGTTAGTTGATTTGTTTTTGATGGTCTGGAAATATAGCAGCAGTTTAATGCCTGAAGGTTTCTTGATCAAATCAACCTTTCACAGTTTCACTCCATCTATAGAAACAAGAAGTTTATTAGTGTAATAGTGTTTGTTTATTCATAGGGAGCAATTTCAAATCTCCAGAAAACAGAAAGAACATGTTTTATGGGGTGTATTCAATCTAGAATTCGTTGGGGTTTGATGGATTTGTTTTAAGAGATGGATTTTGATGGAATTCATGAATTCCATAGACTCAATATAGATTTTGTTAGAATTTTGTATGGAGTTTGTTGGACTTTTGTATAGAGTTACATGAAATTGGATGGATTTGTCTTAAAAAAATAATATTTGATTACTTTATTCATCGTATAATAGTTTGAGACACATTCAAATATATATATATATACACACACACATCAGTATGCACCGATAGGAAACCACCGTATATAATTTCAATACATTCGAGTCATTTATACCGAAAAACAAAATGTCTTTTCAAAAAATAAAGTAATAAACATTGTAAAAATGAACATTTTAACAATTCAATTCCAAACTCCAAGATATAACAACTTTGAAATGATGTACATTATAAAAGTCGGAAAGAAATTATCATTCTCCTTTATCGTCATTGTTGTCATTTTGCATAACAACAAATTTATACTAGATTTTTGTTTATATTAATCATATTGATGAAAATTTGATGTTATAAAAAAAATAATTGACTTTTATTTATTTATTAATTTGATATTTTTTTTATTAATTTCAATACATTATAAAAGTCAAATCCATCGATGCCAAGTGTGGGCAAGATTTGTTATAGACCTTTTTGTTTAGAGCATCTCCAATGCAAAAGTGGCTTGCATACCAATAATTATTGACATGGCAACAATGTCAAGAGACTTGCTTTATATATGGCATAAAAATAGACTTGATAGACAATCAACTCAAAATTTGGTCTCCAATGCTTTCGTCTAAAACACAATTTTTTTAATGACATGTCTATCTTTTTTTCCTATTTTATTTTTTATTTTATTTCCTTACAAAAAATATATGAAAAATTAATGTCAGTTTTAAATGTTTGCTGAGTCAACCTAAAAAATAGCTGTGCAATAGACCGTCTGAAAGTGGACGGTCATGTTGACAATATCTAATATTTTTTTTGCCACGTCAGCTTGAGATTGAATATGCACGGCTGCATTGGAGACACAATTATTAACACAACGTCTATTTATCCTATGTGATATTTCTTTTTTTCACAAGCCACGTTTGCATTGGAGATGCTCTTATAAATCAAATTTTAAAATCCATTTAATTCCATCAAATTCTATCACTTAACTCAAATCTATAAAGTCAACCAACTTTTTTAATATATTAGATTTGTTTGGACTTTTTAAAAGTCTGAATTGAATAAACCTGGATTTTATTAGAATACTTCAAAATCTGGATTAAATACCCCTAGATTTTTATGGACTCTTTACAAATCTCAATTGGATACACCAGACTTATAAAATCTTAATCAAATTTAGATTGAATGCACCCTCATTAAATTCAAGGGTAAAACTTCGGTGGAATGTGCCACCCCACTCATATCGAGTCACGTGGTAACGGCTATGAATACAGTTTTCATCCAATTAAATGGTTTATTTATATCACGTAGCATATTACGAGTGAGACCAACCAAATTTTCATCTATTTTAATAAGGACCTCTTTTTCTACCTTACCTAGTTACCTCTTTGTCTACTCTAGGACTATGCAGAACTTCTAGGATTAAACATTGATTTCCTCATCATAGTTGCCTCTTTGTGTACATAGAAACGTTGATCATGATCAAATACCGTGCTATTTTATTATACCCATAAATCTTATACCCATAAATCTTCCGATTTTCCATTTGTCATCAAACACTGAAACGAAAATAGAGGTGTCAAATGGTCCTGGTTGGGATACAATTTTTAGGTCTAACCGAACTTGAGCGTGCCCGGACCTACAATGTTTTTGTTAGACCCGACCCTATTCATAAGTTATGTTAATAGGGGGCTTGCCCTTGCAGGTCCGGTTGAACTTTAACTTTTTTTTAGATAAGGTTATTGGTGATCGGAATCAGTAGGTGTATTGGGATATCCTAGTTAAACTGTAAACTTGGTTGTCGTTTTCATTTCTCAAGCCTGATCCTTGGGGCTCACGAGCTTAAAAAATTAAGCCATATCCATTCTAGGGTTTAGATATGGGCCGAACCCTTAATTTTGGGGTCGGGCACAGGCTGTGCTTGGGCTGCTTGGCCCATCTAAAAACTAGCGTTGGACCCTACAACAACCCTAGTATTTAGGAACAAGAGCAAAATGCTATACAAATAAGGACAAAACATTATTATGTCATTACTCTATTAGTGCAGAATCCCAATTTATATTTTTTCTAGAATTTATTATTTGTATTTGTCAGCAATTCAGCATACACAATACAAAAAGGAGCTGAAATGCCGTTCAAACTTGTCTTAATTGTTGTATTTAACTTCCTACGTGTGAAAACAATCCAATACAATGGTTTTGCTTTTCGGATAAGTTTGTACACCAAATGGTGGCCATCGGAGTAATTTCCCAATGGAATAACTATTTCTACCGCACTTTTCACTTGAAAACCATTTTGAATCGAATTTCCAATTTAATGGTCATTTTGATAGTTTCCTTACCTAATGTCCACTTTAAATTGATATTTACTTAGTAGTGGGGGATTCGAGTCCCACCTTAAGTATTTTACAAGTACGTGTATAGTTTTTCCCGGTATCATATATCATGAGAAATTAGATATATAGACCGTATATGTAGAACTTATTCTTGACACGTCCCGACAGACTCATGACCATCCAATCCAATCCGGATTACTTTTAAGAAAAAAGTCATCAACTTATTTGGAACCATAGAGTAGTAGCTGAAAAAAACTGAAATTGTGAAAGATTAGGTAATTTAAAACAAAGTATAAAAAGCCAAATGATATTTCAACACTCACTTTTTATTTTTTATTTTTTATTTTTATAATTATTATTTTTTGCTTCCAAACTTGTAAAATGTCTTCTTCTGGGTTCTTATTATATAACCAGTGCCAGTAACTCTCTTCTTGCATAAACATAGCAAAAGGGAACTCCTCCTCCTCTTCAACAACACTATGGATTCACAATCTGGTAACTTTGTTTTCTTTTCTTCATTGTTCAAGATTTTTGGTGATTCACTGAGCTTATTTTTTGATTCCTTTTGTTTGTTTGTTTGTTTGTTTTGAATTATGAAATGGCTGCAGTGGAGGCTGGTGATTACAAAGCTCATGTCTTCTCATCATCAGCAGAGGTGAAAACACACAACCCCATGTTTTTTTAATTGTCTTTGTAAAAAATGCCTTTTAGATGGCTTTATTGTTGCTTTCTTGTTGTTGTTGTATGATCAGTTGCTTGAAAAACTGCACGAGAAGTGGAGTTCAGTGAAAAAGAAACCATTCCCAGCTATGTATTCTAGTGTGTATGGTGGAATTATTCTTGATCCAGCTATGATGGTACTTCCTATAGATGATCACATGGTTCATCGAGGCCACGGTGTGTTCGATACAGCTTGCCTTCTAGACGGGTACACGTACTATAGTTTCCTTGTACATGTATTGTGTGTTCATTGTTGGCCTTACTGGTTTTGAAATTGTTCGTTTACAATTACTGCAGACACCTCTATGAGCTTGACGTCCATCTGGATCGATTCCTTAGATCCGCTGCACAAGCAAAGGTGTCCTCACCCTTTCCTAAGTCGGTTCTTCGAAGCATTCTTGTGCAGATGACAGCTGCATCACGGTGCCAGAAAGGGACCATTCGATACTGGTTGAGTGCAGGTCCTGGGGATTTCTTGCTCTCACCTACAGGCTGTCCGACATCTGCATTCTACGCTGTTGTCATTGATGACGATTTCTCCCAACGCAAAGAAGGGGTTAAAGTGATCACATCCACCATCCCGATCAAGCCACCTCAGTTTGCCACGGTGAAGAACGTAAACTACCTCCCAAATGTCCTTGCACAGATGGAAGCCGAAGAGCAAGGAGCAGCGGCTTCTATTTGGGTCGATGAGGAAGGCTACGTTGCAGAGGGTCCGAATGTTAATGTGGCTTTTATAAACCATAACAAGGAGCTTATCTTGCCTTTCTTCGATAAGATCCTCAGTGGATGCACTGCAAAAAGACTTCTACAACTAGCACCAAAATTAGTCGAGCAAGGGCGCTTGAAAAGTGTCAAAACTTCCAATCTTACGGTTGAGGAAGCCAAAGGTTCCACTGAAATGATGTTCGTAGGTAGCACACTTCCGATACTACCAATCATCGCATGGGATGGACAACCCGTTGGAGATGGTAACAACTATGAACTATCCCCCACCAATAAGCATATGCTAGATTAGTATTCCTTGCTATATATCTTAACCGATTACTAGTATGGTTTGTTTCATGTAACAGGAAAGGTGGGAGAATTGACAATGGCACTCTCTGATCTGCTTTGGGATGATATGGTCGCAGGCCCTGAAACACAGAGGTTCCGTGTACCTTACTACGAGGAGTGAACCGCGAGTGAGTCGACACCCCACGGAGGAAGAACAAACAAATGGTTCCATCTTGAAGTTAGCTTCCTTATTGCTCATTGTTTTTCTTGTGGGTATTATTAGCAAAAGCGATTAGTATGTTTCTATCTCTACTTTTATTGCTAATGAATATGAAATAAAGCTTTACATAAAATGATCGTGCATAACCTTGCGATAACCAAATACGACACTACTTTCAAATCACTTAATTTCAAATCAATTAACATCGCGTAGTAATATATAGCCATTTTAGTGTCGAAAATGGTGCTAGAAGACATAATTATATGTAATATAAGCAATATACGGGTTACCCAAACCAGAAAAGATATAATTAACACTAGTTACATTTTCCATCGCAAGGCTAAACCCTAGTTCATGGACTAGTTTCTGGTTTTACTAACATCTGTGGACTAATAATCACACACCACATATACCATCCATTTAGTAAGACTATAATATAGCAGCAGAACATTACCTGGGGATGTTCGATAAAACTACTATGGCTTTCAAAACTCTGAAGTTACTATTAACTCCAAATATTGGCTGCCAAGAGATCTCAGTCACTCATCAGCGACATTCACCAGCTCATATTCAATTAGAGAGAGATTGTTATCTTCCTTCACAACAAAATCTGACGGTTCTGTGACCTCAACTCGGCCCCATTTGTCGACTGCTAGCCTCATTGTTCCCTTAAACATGTCAATCTTTGCATTTCGGAGAATTACGGTTGCACCAGGCTTCACTAGATCAACTGACAATACAACCAGAAAGGGGCAAGCTTTACTAAAGATAGAAAAAACAAATGAATAGTAATACTCAACAAATTAAAGCATTTTGGGGACACTTACAGCATCTTCTGCAACACCTTTCGCTTTTACATCAATAATATTGTATACAGTTGTTTGCACAAAATTATAATTAACAAGAATATTTCCAGTTAAGATATTATGACAAAATGACAACATGCCATAGCAAGTTTGGGTATATACCATATTCTAACGGAGTCATTTCACGACATTCAACTAAACTGTTGCATCAACATATACTTCAAGACACGAAAATCAAACTAGATTCCCTCTATTCAATAAGAGATCAGTACGGAAATATTGACCAAGAAAGAAGGGGCAATATTGGGTTGCTCAGATAGTCAATAATAATATAATAGTAGACACAAGAACCTAATGTTTTAGGGAAAATATGGATTCAAATGACATACTTTCAGAGTTTCAGGAGCCTAAGACAATGGTGAAAAACATATTACAGACTAAATTGTATACACAAAAGCCTGTTGAGTTGTAGACAGAACGAGAGTAAACAACATGCTTTTGCACACATACATAAACACCATACTAGTAGGAAGATAAACACATGAGAGGCACAAACAAAAATATACACTGTATGACATCTCATTATAACATCTTAAGTTTCCAACTCACGGGCACACAACTAGCAGCAAGAACCCAAGGCAAGTATTCTATATTAAGCTAGGAAAAGAAACACATTGGTCAGCACCTAGACAATAATTACAACACTTCTATCAAGGCTTCCAAGAGATTCACCACATTAAAACCTGCCACCAGATTTATTTTTAAGAACAAGATATCTAAAGTTTAATCAGCAATGTAGGGTTGTGTGGTTGATTCTTGAATTTAAATTAAGGAAGCATTAAGAGTTTAACTCAAACATATAGGTACATGTATAAGTTGATGACTACAATTAGCGAGGAAGGATGTTATGTAGAAACCCAAAAATCATTAAGAATTTATTGCATGCCTTATTCATCCAAGTTACATCTATCATTAACATGATTTGGGAGCCCAAAATTTGGCAGGACTCTTTAACTCAATTATCCTCTATATCACAGCAATTGAACAGGCATCAAAAACAGTTAGGTTAACACCTGATCACTATATGCAGATAGGACAATGTCCACATTTCAGAAGACAACTTGATCTCGTGAATTCATGTTATTCAATTTGTTTCCTCACAACAAGGAAAAGAGAACACCAACCTAATCCCTTTCCAGTTCTTTCCTTGTTCTTAATTTGCCTTGCAAGTTGAAACAATACAATGAAAGAATGAAAATGCCACTCAAGTCCAACATCAAGTAAAAAGACCACAGATAATTAGCCTCAAAGCTAATGGTGCCCTGCCCATAAGCTAGTAAGGATATATGGTCTAGTTAAATTGGACTTTTGTTCTTCTTTGGTCCACATCTTTTCCTAAACATTAGCAATCTTTCGAAACCCTCCAATGGACCAGAAAATACTGAAATCCATCACGCGGGAAGGTAGTGGACTAACCTACCAAAACACCAACTCCCTAAGGTCTCCAATGCTTTAGCATATGAGTTGGTTCAATTACCAGGGGAGATCTCTCAAACAACAACAGGTCTGGACCCTCGCTCCCCTATTGACTTGAGGCACGTGGTATCCCAAACCTAGATAACAACAGAATGCTTATTCGACAACTTCTAAACTGATGTGCTATAAAAGGGCAAGAGATTTGACATATTAACAGCTTCATTTAAAGGCTGTACTGGTTAGTTCGATGAACAGAGGAATACCCGAGTTCCATATAGTGTAGTTACCTTTAAATACGCTTAGACAAAGAGAGGCTCAAAATGAAGTGTAGAAAAACTACATTCCCTAATTTTACTAATTTTACACACAAATGTAAATCATCACTTACATATAAACAGACTTTAACATGCATTATAAAATTTAAAAAAATGCATATCAATTTCCAAGCTTAAAACCCGAACAATGCAAATGCATATATTCAAAATGGAGACAGTACATTGTACTACTACTACTATAATAATAATAATAATGAATACCTTGATCGTTGCGAGCAGTGAAAACGATGGTTCCGGTGTCGTCACCGATAAGGCACTCAGCGATTCGGGTGTGACGGAGGTGTTGAGACTGCGATCGGCCCTTTTGGAGGACGGTGGTGGAGTCGAGGACCTTGACGATCAAGGTGTGGCCGTTGGTTCCGGGCCTTAGTTGGTCCACCTTCGTGAACACTGGCTTCCTTAACCCTGGTTTCGCATTATTGCTTTGCTGCTGCGTTTGTGTTGGTTGTGTTTCCATTGCTTTGATTATCAAATTTCAGAAACCCTAGCCCTAATTTTCTGCTCTGTTTCGATGTTATTGTGCGTAGATGACTAGTTTAAAATATTCACAATTTCCACTATATTTAAATATCTTTTCCGTAAATCTTCCCGGAAATTTCCGTAAATATATTCGATACCCCTATGTATATTTTCTTCCTTTATTCTGATTTCGGTGAATGATGGACACAAAACTTTTTTTTTTTTTTTTTTTTTTTCAACTGTGACCAACTTTAGCATCTTTTGCATCTTTTTTTAAGGGGTAAAACAGTAATAAATTAATAACCTCGGTTAAATAAGAGATTTTCTCCTTACAATTCAATTTTTCTCTTTCCACACTCATTTTCTAAATACACTTCATTCTAAAATCTTAAATTTTTAAAAATTCTAAATAAACTCTATTTGTTCCAAAATTATCCTTTTTATCTTTTGATACTTATTTTTAATATTTCATCATAAATACCTAAATTTTAAAAACAAAAAATCATTTAGTCCCCCTGAATTGAAGGAAAACTTTTGTTCTGCACTTACACTTAAAAGAGCACCATGGCTACTTCAAATTTTTTTTTTTTCATTTAACTATTAAAAAAAAATATATATTAAGAGAAAACAATTAAGATAATAAAAAAAATCTGTAATTTTTTTTCTTATTATTTGTTTATGCAAAAAGTCAGCAAAAATCAACACTTAAAAAAATTGTTTGTTTCTTTTTGTGAATCATTCTCCTTACTTCGTTATCAAATAAAACTTTAAAGATATTGAAGTAATGTTGGAGTCTAGAAAAAAAAAAAATTGTTGAAAAGACAAGTCTAGTAAAATTGTTTTGCAAGTGTATTAAGAATTTTTTTTTTGTCCCTTTTAGTAATTTCAATTAGGATAAAATTGTCATATAAAAAAAATAACTAAAATGGAGTGTGGAAAGATATTTGGTGGATTGTCAATAGCATCACTCGTTAAATAATTAAGAGAGCTTATTTTGATATTCCAATTTTTTCTTTTTACATTTCTTTTCTAAAAATATTTCATTTTCAAAATTTAAATTTTAAAAAATTCTAAAGACATTTCATTTTGTTACAAGATTATTCTTTTTATCTTTTTTGAATTAAATTATTTTTAAAAAATTATCTTTATTAAATCATTAGATTAATTATTACATATTAAATACTCTCTCCTAAATTTTTAATTACCATATTAAACTCTCTCTCCTCCAATACATATTTCTAATTTCCTAACTCCATTCTTTCTTAAGCAAGACTAACGGTTAAGAAAAAAAAAGCTTACTAATAAGTTTGATTTGTAGGAACCATATGTATGTATATACTAAAAAAATAACTCAAAAAAGAAGTACCTTGTTTTAAAAAAAAAAAAAAAAAAAAAAAAAAATCGAAATATGAAAATGCTTTTGTTACTCTTGTATGTATGTGATTGCCTAGAAAACTTTAAAATTCTAAGTTTAATTGAATATAGTTGAAACAATTCAAATTTTCATATATCTTTTAAATTTTTTTTTTTTTTTGACTTTTTAATAATAGTTCTAGTGTTTGAAAAAATTTAAAATTTTATTCATATGTAGATTTCAATGAACTTATCATCCACACAAAAATTCAGATCAAAATTCAGATCAAAATTCATTCAAATCGATGTGATTTCATGGTGGTCCTTACCGAAATTAAAATAAGGGATCTCTTATGAGAGACTTAGTATATATAAATATTACTGTTAGTAAAAAACTAAAATATTCATAAGTTGTTTTTTTTTTTAATTTTTTTTTTATTTTTATTTTTTATAACTATTAATCAGAGATTCATTAGAAAGTATGGAAATATGATTTTTTTTTTTTTTTGAAAAATGGAGAGAGATTAATTAGGAGAGAGTGTTTAATATGGTAATAATAGATTTAGGAAATAGAGTTTAATACATAATGTTTAATCTAATGATTTAGGAGAGAGAATTTTTTTTTTTTAATAATTTAATTAGTTTGGAGTGCCTTTAAATATATATATATATATATTGTCTTATTTAGTAATTTTAATTTAGGTTAAAGTTGTTATTAATAAAAAAAAGTGTGAATAGATAATTTATGGATTGTAATGAGAAACTCTTGATAACAAAATCTTTCGGTCCCGACTCAGGTTAGTGTATTAAAATAATAATCTCGTTACACAGATAAGTTAATAATTTTTTAAAAAAAAAATCTTTTAAGACCTGACAAATATATAAATTAATAATTAATTATTTTTATAAAAGAAATATCACATACAAATTCATAATATATATTAATAAATTTTTATTTGACAACTTAAAAATAATTTTTTTTTTGAAGATTTAAAAAATGAAAATTTAAGGTGCTGATTGGAACCATTTTTAAAAATGGTTTTCTGTTTTTAAAAATAAAAAACAACTTTAATGTTGTTTGTTTACACATTTTACAAAACTGTTTTTAAAAAACAAAAAACAACTTTTTGAAATGTATAGCTATAAAGTTAAAAACAACTTTTTTATTGTTTTTCACTATTTTCAAAAACATTATTTCAAAGTAAATCAACTTTTCCCTATAAATAACTACTTTACCCATTTTAAAAACAACAACCAAATTTTTACATCATTTTCCGTTTTAAAAAACTATTTTTAAAAAACACTATCAAACACATTACATTTTTAAAAATATCATTTTTAAAACATGATTTTCATTTTAAAAAAAAGTTTTCAAAAACACAATTTTAAAAACGATACCAAACGTGTAAAATTTTGAAAAGTAATGGACACCTTAAAAATTAGGCCAAATCATACAAACACCCTGACATTTAGTGTCATTCCACGAATATAAAACTTTTGTCCATAATTTCACAAACACCCTGGCCAAAACATTAGTTCACTTTATTTTTAGAATAAAATGACTAAAATACCCTTGGTATCTTATTTAATGTGTTATAACATTATTTTAAAATTAATATTTAAAATAATATATTAAAAAATGAAGAAAAAAAATTGATCTCAATTATTTTTCTTCCAATTTTTTTTTTCTTTTTTTCCCCTTTCATTTTCTTGCGTTTTTTTGATCTCCAAACACCAAATTTTTAGATTCCAAAAACCAACATCATCACCTAACTTCATCTTCATCACCCAAACAACGCTTCCTACCCTAATCTCACCCAAACAACACTTCATATATATATATTCCAAAAGAAAATTAAAAACAACTTACCGATGGTAGAGGATCTCCTCGCACTACAAGAAACAAGAGCAACGGTGACAATATCTGTAGTTCATTGCTATTGGGCATTTTCCTTGTAGTGTCGTCCGCGAGGATTAAATTTGCTCCACACGAGGAAGTAGGGATGACAATCCTACCCGTGAATACAAATACATGCGGGTATTTACCCGCAATGGATATATATAATACATTGTTATTTGGATACACGAACTGATATGGATGTCGAAACTCATAACCATAATGGGTAGGGTACATATATTAATTTCATATGGCATACCCCTAAAATTATATAATAATATATGTAAAAAAAAAAATCACTAAAACAACCGGACCAAGATCCTCTCCTCACCTCACCTTTTTAAAGTATATGATTAGTTGTTGGTAAAGTACAAATGGAAAGTAATCACATATTAACCATTCATTCATTGCATGCTTATCTTAACTAAGCTTTTTTAGTTAAAGTAAAAACATAACCTAAAATAATTTTGAAATTTTAATTGGATTTTATTTTGTTGTTTTAAATTCCTAATTTGTACTAGTTTGTAGAAGTTTATTTGGATTTTAATTTGTATTTTGGTGAGCTTGAAGGTTTATTGGATATTTGGAGTTTAATTTTTATTATGACGAATTTGAATGATTATTTATATTTTTTGTGGTGGAACTTTGGATTTTATTTTGTTATTGTGCTAAAACTTTGAAGATTATAAGAATTTTAATCAAAATTTCCCATAAAATTATTGTCATGTAATGAACAAGGTTTAAATTGCTTTTTTTTTATTTTTTTATTTTTTATTTTATTTTATTTTATTTTTTTAATTTTGCTAGTGTGCGAGTAGGTATGGATATAAGTATTAAGTAATATCCTATAAATATATGGACTCAAATTAGCTGTCCAAAAATGATGTCTCAATTTGTTTATAACCAACCAAATTGAGACATGTGTCTACATTTAATTTTTTTTTTTTTCAACTTCTTCCATAAATGTAGACGCATGTCCTAGTTTGATTGGTTATACACAAATTAAGACACCGGTTTTTGACAGTTGATTTGAATCCTAAGTAAATACCCCCATCACATCCATAAAATTTCACGGATATAAGGGCGGATATTTAATATTAATATTATATTAGGTTTTTATTAAATGATTTTTTAAATTTAATTTAATAATATTTCAAATTTACTCATAGTTCATATTATACCTTTAATGATTTAACATAACTAGGGGCGAATCCATGATTTTGGCTTAGGGGGGTTAAGACAAAAACAAATATTCAAGTTAACGCAAAAAAAATAAAAAAATAATACTAATATTTAAAAACCAATATTGTTTAGATGGTGACAAAGATGAACCGATGTTTTAATTCTTTGGTAAAATCCATCAATTGTTGATGACTTTCTCATATGAATTCGAAGATGAAAGAAATAGGTAACACACTTTTATTCCGTTTTAATACTATATATATATATATATATATGATGTATTGGAAGCCAAATCCTAAAAAGAATTGATTTTCGCTCCTACATTAAATGCGGGTTTACTAATTAGGAATCATAATGAGGGAAATCATATATTGTGCTTACTAAGATTAGTTGGGAATCAGATTATGTGAGTCACATACACAAATATGGAATTACAAATAAATAAAAAAAGATATAATTGGTGATGCCAGACTTTTCCTTTATTTATTGTAATGTTTATGTTTTTAATTAATAATTATGCTTTTAATTAAGAAATAATAGGCCGGGGGGGGGGGGGGGGGGGGGGGGGATTCATTGGATATATTACATATCAACATTCAAATGATCTAGAACATTTCTAACAATTCTTGTGTAGAACGATTTGTGTTAATGCCCCTTTCAGCCCCTTCACGCTTTCGCCTCTGAACATAACCCTAACGGATCCTAATGGTAGGGTTGAAAATGACTATTAAAGTACTGATTCAAATGGGGGGTGTATGGCCCCTGTTAGCCCCCTCACACCTCTGCCTAGGGTTGCACATTGGGGAAATGGGGATGGATATAGGTCCCCCCATCACCATCCCCATTTCCCAATTTTCCCTGTTTTCCCCCGTTTCCCCGTTTACCCCATTTCCCCATTTCCCCATTTGGTTGAAAATTACAAATTAAACTAAAAAAAAAAAAACATTCCATTACAAATGCAAAAGAAAATACATTACAAAATAATGTCAAATATATATATATATATATATATATATACATTACAAAATAATGTCAAAGAAAATACATTACAAATTAAGTTGTATATATATATAAAATTATTTTTATAATATTTTAGGGGAAATGTGGAAATGGGGATAGGGGGAGGTCCCCCCATCCCCATCCCCATTTCACTATATTAGTGGGGAAAATGGGGAAATGGGGATGGGGGAGGGTCTCCCCATCCCCATCCCCATTTCAATTTGGGGATGATTTTCATCCCCATCCCCCCCCTCATTTCCCCATTTCCCCCAAAAAAATTTCCCCCAAATGGGGATGGGGATGGGGAAGCGGGGAAACGGGGATCCGGGGGAAAATGTGCAACTCTACCTCTGCCCCTGAACGTAATCCTAACGGATCTTAATGGTTGGGTTGAAAATGACTATTAAAGTAATTCAAACAACAGGGACCAAAATGGTTATTTTTCAAATTAGAGGAACTAAAATGACTATTACAAAAAATTAGAGAGACGTTTTTAATAATATCTATAAGACATTTAACCAAATTAGAATCCTTTATACGACAAACTTTCCAAAAACAAATAGTGAAATCCATTGACAGAAACAGGCTCATTAGAAGATAAATATTAATCCAACTTCTAAGTAAAAGAGAGACAGAGATAATTTAGGATTTAAAAAATAATACGAATCCTAATCGTTGCAAGAGTCTATTTTGTCTCTGTCTATATATAAATTATAACTAATTTGAGCTCGTGTTTACAACACAAACCCTCACATTCTGCTTTCTAATTTCTTTACTTTTTCTCCTACTCCTCCACTTTCTGAAGAAATACAGCAATCAATCATGATCTCCATAAGATCCATTCGAAGACTCATGAAAAGGTTGAGTGCCAGCTATTCCAAGATTTCCTACAAAAGGTTGGCGAATGCTGATCATGAAAAGAAATCTGATCAAAAGCTTGAGGTTGCAAGAGGGTGCGTAGCCATATACGTGGGTGATGAGCGTAAGAGATACCAAGTTCCACTCATTTATCTCCCATTGCCAAAGTTTCAAGAACTCATCAAGACTTCACAAGGAGATGCTTTTGATGTTAAAATTGATGGGTCAATTACGCTTGCATGCACGACTCAGACGTTCGAGCAGTTACTCAACATCGCCAAGAAGACGCATTAGATTAAAGACGCGCGCGGTGTGTTGAAACTTATGTTCATGGCATAGAATCCAAGTTGTTATTGCTTTGCGGTTACGTTATGATATCAAAATAATTAATTAACCTAAAATGGTGATTAGTAATTTGGAGCTGAGAAAGATTAATTAATTGATAACTTTATATTCCAAAAATAAAATTAAAGTAAAAACCCATTATTATTGGCACCCACCTCTACCATTAGACAAACAATTCTAATTGTTTTTCGAATGTGATGATCAAATTTAAGAATTTAAGAATTCTTTGGTGTGAGATATACATAGGATCATAAGATCCACCAGGAGAGGATCTTGATCCGTGACAAAATTAAACATTAAACCATGTATAGTTTTGTAATGTACATGTTGCACAACCAACCAGCCTTACCAGTTCTATAAGGTTACAAAATGATTTTTAAGTAATTGTTGTCGGTGAATTTAATAAGAAGATGAGTTATATTATATCATAATTCTTTTGTAATTAAGTAGCAAATTACATGCTATTAAATTCATTCCATTCTTGAAAACAAATCAAAACAAAACAAGAATTAAAAACACCAAAAAAAAAAAAAAACCAACGATGATATTGAAGTTGTTTTCACATCTTAATTATTAGTTAATGGGAAGGAAACCCAGGCCTTGAAGAACCTTAGCACAGTTTTCAAGAGCTTGCTTCTTCATGAATCCAAGAGCATTTGCTTGGCGGATCGTATCAACCACACCCACGTCCGTCGTCAGCAGAATCCTCGCCGAGTTCCACCCTTTAACGATCTCATTGCAGTCCTCTCTCGGCGACTTGACTAGGTGCACCTCACATATCTCCTCCGCATGGTCTCCCTCCACCTCGAACCTGTAGTGACCTGACTTGTCAGTCTCAGCCTCCATTTCCAGTTTAGTCTCTTCGCTCACGCGGTCCCTACAGATCAACTTCACACCAGCACCCTCCACCACCTCGCTCAGTGTGGTCTCGAACTTGACCCTGCATGTGTCGCAGTAGACCTTGCCTTCCACCACCAACTTTTGTTCGTCCACCACCAACTTCCGTTCGGTTGCCTGAGCAACCCCGACAAGGGTGGAGAAGCAGAGAGCAGCGATGGCTATGAGAGCCGCAACGGTACTTAAAGTCTTTGCCATTTTTTTTCTTCTTCTTCTTTTGTTTTTGGTTTTGTGTTTCTTGTCAGTAGTGGTGGGTTTGTGTTTGTGTTTGTGTGCTCTTGGTGCAATTTGTAGATGGTGTTTGTTATTATTGTGTGGTGTGGTGCTTGTTTCTACTTTTTTTTAGGGTTTGTTTGGTTAGGGAGGGAGAGAGACTCGGTGCCTCGACATACTTTTTATTCTCTTTCACTGGTTCATCCATTTTTCAAGGAATGATTTTTAAAATTAAAAAAAAAAAAATATTTTTCAAGGATCAACTTTGAGCACAAATCGTTAAATCGATATAGTTCAATGAAAAATTATTTACACGTTTGCACAAGTTGGTAAATTGATAGCTGTCTCTTAGAAATTCCAATCTAATTAATAAGTCTAAAATCATTTTGGACGACCACGTCAAAGATCGTCATTCACATTGCAAATATCCCATCGAAAATTATCACATTGCCGTTGGAAATATGTATATTTGTTTTTTAAAACATTACATGAAATACACATGAATGAATTTATTTTTATTTTTATTTGTTTATTTTTTGCTTATATGCTTCGATTTAGTTTTTCGCTTTTTCTTGATGGGGATTTTTTCGGGCTCAATTTTTTTTTTTTTTTTTTTTTTTTGGTATTTCGTTTGTTTGTGTTCTATTTGTTGGGTTTCTTTTTGTTAGATGCAATAAAATCGTTTATAACACATGGGTTTTTGGTTATACGAAATCAAATTGAATGGATGTTTTTTGTGAATTTTTTCAGGGTTTCTTTTAGTAACTGTGATCTTTTATACCTATTATTACATGCATGTGTAAAAGAAATAATAAGTTCATAGAGGGAGACTAACAAAATTCAGGTTAATTTGTAACATATTAAAGGTATTTACTGATGAATATATATTAAGATCACTTATGATTAATACCAAAGAGTGCATTGTTTTTGTTAGCGTGAGTGCATGTGTACGTCTGAGAGAGATATAAAAAGAGTTCATCATTTGAATAAATTTCTGAAAAAAATTTCTTTGCTTATAGCTAGGCAATTAACTTACTTTAAGTTAATATGTAAATTAAATAAAAAATAATAATTGTAACTTATTTTGATTGGAAAAGAAGATCTTTCGAACAAAAGCAAAACTAGGTAATCATGATATAGTAATTTGCAATGTTGTAGACATAGAAATTTGCTCCATTTTGTCTAACTTTTGAAAATTAAGATATTAAATTAGTTCAATAAATAATGTCTCTCATATTATGTAAAGTAACAGCTAGACTTGACAATATTATTCATTGATTGTCTATATTTTGAATAGAACCTCTATTTATATAAAAACCTCCGATTCTGGCAAAAGTCTCTAACAACTATGCCAAACTCAATGGTAATTGATTGTTTTTCTACTTCGAATTCTTGATTTGTCTCTATATATAATAACTAGGGGTATTGGGCAAATTGAGACCGACCCGACCAACCTGACCCGATCCAATCCAACCCGGAAACGTCGACTTGGCTGTAGAAATTAAGCTAAATCGGGTTATATATTTATAAACCGATTTTATGTTGGGTTGGATCGGGTTTTTTATTAACCAAAATCCGACCCGACATATATATATATATATATATATATATATATTATAATGAGGACTTTTTACGATATACACTTTAAGCACCTTTGATAAAATTTAATGTAATATATTGATTTATTTATTTATTTATTTATTTTGAAGAGGAACAAACATAGAACCAGCCACTAGGGCAACAAAACAGTTGGACTAACTCCTCCACGCAGGGAGGGTAGGAACCCAACCAAACACCATCCTCAACAGAGGAAAGCACAAACTTAGCAAGCCTATGAGTGACAGCATTCGCACACCTAGGAACATAGGAAACAAAAAAAGAGTAGCAACTTAATAAAGCAAGAATATAATCAATAACAACTCCTATATCAGCAGCATGAGCCACACCCAAATTAATCAAGTCCACAACACTTTTCGCATCAGACTCCACTATACCAGTGGTAAAGCCAGCGTCCACAGTAAAGGAAATACCGCGAAGGATTCCAGTAGCCTCTGCCACCTGAGGAGAAAATCAGGCAAGGAAACTCTGAGTGGAAGACCCCATCACCTGACCCAAATGGTTGCGAATAACAATCCCAACACCAATACGACCACTTCCAACATTGATAGCTGCATCAATATTTATTTTAAAGAAACCCCTCTCAGGTTTGCACCAAACGACAGCATCAGGTTGAACTGAAATAGGAGAAGCCACCACCACATCATTAGCCGAGTGGTAATTCATAAGGAAATTCTCAGACCAGCCCCGCACATCATCATCACACAACTCCTTATTATTGTGAATAACCTGATTTCTAATCCACCAACCACACCAAAACATCACACACAACAGGTCCAGCTCCACATGCTTAAGACTATGGAGGCAAGCAATCATGAGATCCAAGAAAAAAGAATTATCAGACCAATTTAAGCCCTTCAAGAAGAAGCAGTTTCTGCGGAGGTTTTTAAACTTGGTGCAACCCCATAAAGCATGAACAACAGTTTCCAGCCTTCTCCTACACACAGGACAGTTCATATCCACATTCATTCCACGCTTTACCAATTGGGAGAATGTAGGGAGCCAACCATGACAGGCTCTTAACATAAAAATCTTCACCTTAGCAGGGAGTTTGAGACGCTAAAGAGTAGTCCACTAGTGCTCCACCCCATTAGGACTCGAGGAACTAGTAACCGAAACCACGTCTATACCTATCTTATAACCGCTTCTGACTGTATACCGACCAGACTTCTCATAGTGCCACAAAATAGAGTCTTTTTGAGTCGAAGTCCCAAGAGGAAGGCTCAAAATAGCTTTAACATCATCTTGGAAGAAAGAAGCCATAACAATGGGTACATTCCAACCCCCAAAAGGCAAAAGAAGGGGGCTGACAGTAGCCAAATTATCAAGTCTGTGAGGGGAACTAACCTTGAAGGAAGATGGTCTTGGGACCCAACGGTCATGGTAGATCGATATGGATGCACCATTTCCGATTCTCCAATGGGAGCCATCTTCCAAAATCTCACGACCCCAGATAATACTATTCCAAATCATTGACCCAGAAGAGCTCTTTTTTGCCTGCAAGAAGGAGATGCCAGGGAAATAACAACACTCTAACATCTTGGCAGCAAGAGAATTGGGGTTCGTAAGTAATCTCCATCCTTGTTTAGTTAAAAGAGCCCGGTTGAAAACTGAGAAATCCCGAAAACCCAAACCACCCCTCTCTTTTCCCTAGCAAATCTTTCTATTACCTGCAGAACTCCCCACCAAAATCTCGCACACATGCGATGAATATCCGTCACAAGGCCCTTCGAAAAACGGAAGAGACTCATCGTGTATGTAAGAATAGATTGCACCACCGCCTTAAGCAAGATTTCCTTACCACCAGCAGAGAACAATTTATTCTTCCACCCTTTAACCTTATCCCAAACCTGGTCTTTAATGGACGCAAACAGCTGTTTTTTTATTTCTGCTAGTGAAGCTAGGTAACCCTAAGTAGCATTCATGGCAATTCACCAAGTTTACACCAATGATGTCAGCCAAACGAGCACCTTCTGAGCGACTCACAGACCTGCTAACACAAAGAGCCGATTTACTATAATTCACCATCTGACCCGAGGCCAACGCATAATCATTAAGGATGTGACGGATCACAGTGCAGTCTCCACTAGACGCATTAGAGAACAGAAGAATATCATCAGCGAAAAAAAGATGAGAGATTGTAGGATCGACCTAATACAATTAAACCCATAAATGTTCTTCCTTTCAACCGCTGAATTAAGCATACTTGACAAACCCCCCGCACATAGGAGAAAGAGATATGGAGATAGGGGGTCGCCTTGCCTAAGCCCCCTAGACGGCCTAAAACGCCCATAAACCTCACCATTCAGCAAAAAGGAAAACGAAACAGTTGTAATACACCTTATTATCCGCCCAATCCAGCTATTAGAAAAACCCAACTTATCCATCATACAAGCTAGAAAACTCCACTCAACACGGTTGTAGGCCTTTGATATATCCAGTTTCAAGGCCATCGACCCATTCTTTCTCTTATGTTTCTGAAGCGCATGAAGACACTCAAATCTTACAATAGCGTTATCCGAGATGAGCCTACCCGGAATAAACGCACTTTGGGTGTTCAAAATAACATCATCAATAACTAACCTCAATCTATTTGCCAAAGCCTTCGCCACAATCTTGTATGTGACGTTGCACAAACTAATAGGACGTAACTCAGACATATAAACAGGCTGCTGCACTTTAGGGCTCAGAACAATTAAGGTCTTATTTGCCAATTCCAGAGACTCACCATCATTCAAGCAGTGGAGACAAGCACTTGTTACACCCTCACCAACAATGTTCCAATAATTCTGAAAAAACAGAGCAGGAAGCCCATTTGGCCCCGGGGCTTTCGTAGGATACATATCGAAGGTTACCTTACGCACCTCCTCAGCCGTAAAAGACCTATCAAGAAGGAGACGATTTCGATCAGAGACCTTTCTTTTGACCGTATTAGTAACCAACCCAATACTCTCAGCTGTAGGCTTAGCAGAACAAAACAGCCCTTCAAAGTACTGAGAGATAATGTTTTCCATCTCAGACTTTCCAGTGCACCACACCCCATTAGCATCCTTTAGGCCTCGAATAGTATTTCTCGCCCGCCTTGTCGAAGCCTTCTAGTGGAAATACTTTGTATTTCGGTCTCCATTCTTCAACCAATCAGTTCTAGCTTGTTGCTTTTAATAAGCTTTTTCTTCATTTAATAGACTATCAAGTTTATTTTCAATCTCTCTAAATACACCCCAGGATCCCTGTTGGATATTACTACAGGCAGCATTGAGATCCCTTATGCAGGCTCAAATCTCCTTTCTCAAACGACAACGATTCTTTTTGGAATATATTGAATTTTGATTTGATTTTTTGTGGATGATAAAAACATTAAAATACATTTGTGGAAAAAAATTGAAAAATTTTCGAGTCTAATATCTAATTTTTTTCCTACTTTTTTGAAGATAAAACATTTAAAAAATAGGGAAATATAAGAAAAAATTGTTCTCAAATCCAAAAAATTTTCAAATTTTTACCAAATGTGTATTTTTAATATTTTTAGGATGCATACAAAAATTCTCATCGAAAAACATTAATTACATGCAATTTCATTACATGTGTTCATTATATTAAAATAAAGGGTGTTGATAAGAAAAGTTACCTATATATATATATATATAGATATAAAGTATGACTACCTTGTTGGGAGATTAAATCCCAATAAATTTATTGAAATTTTATTACAATAGTCCACCAATGCTAGCTTGGTTGACACGTGATAACCAAACACTTTAAAAATGATGAGGTAACATGTTATAACCAGTTAATCGGTTGTTTTCAAATTATTTTATTTTAGGTTTTTTAAAATTTATTATCAAAATGTAATAAACTAATTTAATTTAATTTAAATAATTTTAAATAATAATTAGATAAGGATTATAATTTATACATATCTTCAAAATAATTAAAATGTTACATAATATATATGACTTACTTATACATGCAAATTTGAAATAAGACAACTGGATTCC
The DNA here is from genome assembly GCA_008009225.1 of Acer yangbiense. Taxonomy (NCBI): domain Eukaryota; kingdom Viridiplantae; phylum Streptophyta; class Magnoliopsida; order Sapindales; family Sapindaceae; genus Acer; species Acer yangbiense. The sequence goes on along the minus strand of CM017763.1, from coordinate 43,321,483 downwards.
TGATTTTGAAATTTAAATTGTTGTGCAATCTAATTGATACGATATGGAATAAAAATGTAGGCATCGGATCGAAAAATTGAGGTGCTCTAGAGATGTCAAATAAAACAGATGCTACTTGGAAGCTTCTCAAGATATTTGCAGTCCCAATCAAATCCAAACGTGTTATATTCCTGGAAATTTCAGATCAAGAGATGTAAGAGGTTGCTGAGATGTATCACATCAAGCAATGGGGAACTTTCCGGTATCCGCTTTCAAACATCAAAATTTTTCAAAGTCGATCTTCAACTGACCTTCTTGCCACATGCTCCGTTAAGGAGTACATCTGGATTGTCCTCAACTTTCAATTGATCAGTCAATTAAGCAGCTCACTTTCAATTTACAATTACCACAAGTCACAACAGATGATGATGCACTGCATAACCACACCAGACAGATTCCAAGTATATAACATATCAACAACCATTAAATATATAAAATACCAAAAAGATGAGACATAGCATCCATAAAACTTACTTAATTGAGATGATTTTCTTCTGAGTTTATTTCAAAGATAATTATTCAGTCTGTTCGAAGAAGAAGTAATTAATTAACTTACATCTAATTAATTAATGTTTCTTAAAAACTAAACCAATGAGTTATTTTAGTTGCCGGACCGAGGATTGGATTGGATTGGATAAAAATGCTTTTCTGCAGCTGCATGATCAAGTTTAGGTACTTCAACAACCATATAGCGTCCTCTATAGAAAGCAATTGAAAACTGAGAAGCTAAATTGTAGCTAAATTGTCCTCCATTTTCAATGTTTCAGCACCACGGAAGCTCACTTTTTGAATTCCGATCCTTTCATCCCCAATAAAGTATAGAAAAAGACTGAGAAAAACCCAAAAAACCTCTTTAATTTACCATATCTGAATGACATTGGTGCTGATAAATCTCACCAACTTGATGTACATTCGTTTAAAATTGGATAAAAATTTGAAATTCTAAGATAAGAAATCTTAACTATTAAAATCATGAAACTGAAACACTAGTAAATAAATTTAATAGCCCGATAAGAATTACAAATAATATTATATTTGAATAACTGATCACTTGGAGCTTGAATAACTTACCTCACGATCACAAAGTCCACGAAAAAGATGAAGGGCATTGATTGCCGATTGGGAGCATCAATTTGGTTGGGTGCAAATTCTTTTAGGATGTGGTTCCACTTCCTCCTCGTTATCATCAGATCTGCTACTTCTCCTTCTACTTGTTTCTCCAATATCTTTAATGGTGGCATCAATTATCTTTATGGGCTCTGTATATATTGGATATACAGTACAACGTTTCACTTTGTAAACTGGGAATCCGGCTCTGAACTCAAATGAGATATCCACATAGTCACTGTCACCGGCAATTGCGAGGTTTTGAGATGACGAATAAAATTTAGAAAATGAACAACACCCTAGTAAGATGTGATCCGAATTAATGAATACTGGATATTCACGACAAGGAAAATATTTGGGGAAAGGTATATAATCTTTACATGTTTCAAAATCACATGTTTCAAAATGACAATGAACATCGACCGAAAGATAATCATGATATTGAAGATATTCCTCAATCCCCAAAGCAACACATATTGCAAATCCCATGAACTTCCTATTTACCAAAGTTAGCCGAAGCACTGGAATATTTACACAAGATTTAGGACTTTGATAGGTGAACCACTCAGGAATTTCACTTCCTGGTAAATAAATGCTGAATTGAGTTGGTGGTTCTTTAGATCCCTGTAACAAAAATACAATCGTTATTTATAATGGGTGAGAGAGAGAGAGATGAGGAGGAAGAGTGTATTAAGATTTAAGAGAGAAATAACCTTGAGAGATTCTTCAAAAACGTTGCTGAGTGCCTTATGATCAAGATTAAAGCAGTTAGTAAAAAAGAAATGTACATACTGATGACATTTATAATGAATGAAGAGCTTAAATTCAGATGCATCTGGTAATGGTTGGCACAGCTGCTTGCAATTTATTGCGTCCAACCTTTTTAGAGCTACTGGAAGCTCTGTTAATGATCGAAGCATATTGCATTCCCTTATTGACAGATATTCCAACTTAGAAAGATGCTTGATGCTTTTGGGTAGACTCTCAAACTTGCTTCCGCCCAGGAGTAACTCTTTCAATGAGGATAAGCAGCCAATATCTTCTGGGATTTCCATTAGATTGCAGTTATATAGATCTAACCGAATAAGCTTGGTTAGACTCTGAATTGATGAGGGAACTTCTTGTATCGCAGTCTCACTCAAAATCAAATTTTCTATATTCCCTGAAGTCAGTGGAAATTTTGTGAAATTTTCAATATTGTCAAGTCACTTGTTTCCACTTGCTTCCTATGTGGCATTGATAGACAACCAAATGAAAAATTGGTCTCCAATGCTTCACTTGCAGTTGTAGCCCTGTCAACTATAAACCACCCAACACTGTCAACTACAAAATGCAACCTTCAGTCGCCGGAGAACAACTTGAATTGAATCAATCGCCAGATAGAATTTTCTTATAAAAAAAAATTTGTGAAAAATAAGCACCCAATTAATCACCCAATTTATGTTAATTTCGTCATCCTTCGATTTATCCACAGATCAGATCATAATTTACATTACCCACCTCAATTAATCACCCAATTTCACCATATTCGATCTCACCAAAAACAGAAAACAAAACAATACACATGATCAATGGAATAAATAAAAAATATCAACATGGGTTTTGAACCTCAATCGTAATCGAAGCGCCCAAGATGACCAGAGAATTTTCTCAAGAAAAAACATGTTGTAAAAGCGAAATCTCATAGGCGGTGAAGAAAAAGCGAAATTATGAAATCAGACGAAATCGAGACTTGTAGAGCTACATGGATTTTCTGGGTCCAAGCTGACCCTCAATGGTTCTCCGTTGAAAAAGAGCTCACAACGGCCAGCAGCAGCCACTGCCCAATTTGCCGAGTCAGGCAAGGCAAATCAGCCACTGCCCATCGCTAATCAAACAAAAAAACAAATAATCGCCAACAAAAACAACTCTGATTTAGAGAGAGGCCAGTGAGGTGTCAGCGAGACTAGAGAGATGGACGGCGACTGTGAGTTGTTTGAAGAAGAAGATGAGATGGATTGCGTGGAGGTGATTGAAGAAGAAGATGGGAGATTGTGAAATGGAGTGAGAGAGAGAGTACCTGGAAAAGGAGATTTGAGAGAGGAGGAAGCAGATTTGAAGATCGGAAATCTAGAAGGAGAGGAAGGAAGAGAGAGAAAGGGTATGAGCAGTTGCTGACTAAGCAAAAACAGGGCTGTCCAACAGACCCTCTGATTTCAGCCAGTCCCCTTCACAGTGTCTAAAAAAAAATTTGCCACATCAGCTTGAGGGTGAAAGACCACAGCTGCATTGGAGATGAAAATTTTACTTGATTGGCTGTCCATCCTATGTGGCCACTGTTTTTTTTCATAAGCCATAGTAGCATTGGAGATGCTCTAAATACCGAAGGTTGTTGAGTTGTTGAAGAGAGGAGGGAAAATCAACCAAGCTCCTGCGGCCTGCAAGCTCTATCTTCTCAAGCGAGAGGAAATATGAGAGGTTTGGAATCCTTTTTTTTTGACAAGCTATGCACCATCCAGTCTTAGAATAATAATTAACTGCAGAAAGAGTACCTTTTGCCATCAGGATTAAAAGCTAAAGCATTTATAGGTCCGAATTTCTTCTTGAAGAATCTTGTCAAAGCATTTGGCACGATGATCTGTTGTTGTGACTGCAGATGCATCCTGACCACCTCCAAGCACATAGTAACAGGACCGGGCGTTCTGTCACATTGGCCTTTATGAGAGTCAACGCTCTGGAATCCCAAAGCTTAGCGGATTTATCTAGGGAACCAGTGAGGAAGTGTGATCCATCTGCAGATTTTGACAATGACGTTATTGTCTTTTTGTGACCGATTTCTTTGTCTGCTTCTTTAAGCAATTTTCCTGTCTCAGAATCCCAAATACAAATTACAGCATCTTCTCCAGCGCTTATGATTGTTCTGTTCAGGGGTCCCCAAACGGCTGTGTTTATTCTTCCCTGAGGGCCTTTTAAAGTGAGCACAGATTCACCAGTCTGTTCAGTGTGGTCCCCGGCGATGCGTTTGACATGAATAGCAGAGGTCAATTCCATGAAAGGATTGGTGGTGATAACAACAAACTTATCGCCAACCGAAAAGTCCACAGACCTCGCCGGAGAATCAAAATTGAATGTGTACAACTGAGCTCCCGTTTGAACATTCCACAACTTGGCTGTCGGGTCCGCACTGCCAGTAATAAGACGCATAGAATCTCTGGAGACATCGCAGCACCAAGCAATATCAAGAAAAATATCCTTCTCTTCATCATCGAGTCTATCATAACTAATTTTCAGCACATCAAAAATGTCAGGTACCAAAATTCTTTGTAATTTGCCCAATGCACTTTCCCATTCTCGTTTGCTCTTTTCATGCAAAGACGAACCTAAAACTTTAAAAGCTAAAGGATTACCTTTAGCATAATCTATTACCCTGTCAGCCAACAACCTAAGATCTTCTGGACCATAGTCTTGTTTGAAGGCATACTTACAAAAGAGTTTAAAAGAATCCTGGTACATCAACGACTCAACTTCGTATATGTTATTTTCTACATAAGGCCTAAGTAATTGTTGATCTCTGGTTGTTATAATGACTCTACTTCCTGGACCAAATTGATCAACCCCTCCAGCCAAACTTTCTAATTGTTCCAAGTTATCTACATCATCGAGAACAATTAAGACTTTTTTCTTTTGGAGACTACGCTTAACAAATGTGAGCATATTGAGAGTGCACGGGTTCGGAATTTCTTCTTCTAATATCTGAGAAATAATTTCTTTTTGTAAACGAACCAGCCCACCACATTTTTTTGACTCTTCCCTAACATTTATAAAGAAACAAAAACCTTCAAATTGACTGGAAATTTGGTCAAAAACAGTTTCAGCAATGGTTGTTTTACTTATACCACCCATGCCCCAAATTCCCACAACTCGAAAATCTAACATTTCAAGGGATAATAATGACTTAACTTCCTTAACACATGAATCAATTCCAAATAGGCCTTTGGAATCACTGGAGGGTGATATATCATTTAATTTCTTCGAAACATCTTTGACAATTTCGTCTACAAGTCTTGATTCAGGCCTATCAAATGTCAAAAACAAACAATAAATTAAATATTAGTAAAGTCAAAATGAATCCCAAATTGAGCAAAATAATATAATACTCATATCTTTCATTTCTTGATCTTTTCTTTTTTGGTTTTGTCATAAAAGATTGAATTCCTAAATTTGCATTACAAAGAACAGAAAAGAGATCATAAAAGAAACCGTAATCATATGAGAATTTGTAATTAAATTCAATATAAACATTGCTAACCAAGTTTGAACAAGACATGCTTAGCTTTTTGATTGCACAGATATCATATATGCTTTATGTTTTAATGTGTATAGACATTTAGAAGAGCAAGCTAGCATGTGAAATGATCCAACTACTAGAGAGTGTTAATAATATGATATTTATTATAGATGAGAAAAAAAAAAAAAAACCCACTTTGTAATTTCTAATTGAAAATAGAACAAGAGTTACCAAATTACACAGGAATCCCATCCAGATAGATTGGATGCTTTAGTCAAGGCAGCTCTCCATCTCTGCTTCTCTTCTTGACATACATTTTCATGGTTGACAAAAGCATCTTCAAAACTCCCTGTTTGTTTACGGACATCCGATGGATCTACGTCGTAGAAGACGGGCATCACAATTTGCCCATTTGCATCCTTACATTCAAGGATTCTTACAAGTTCACGCAAGCACCATTTGGACGAAGCATAATCTTTCGAGAAAATGACTACCGAAATACTAATAGCAATACACACTTCACGTCACACACCAAGCCTTTATCAGACTCCTCTACACATTAGGATACAGATTCCTATACACATTAGGATACAACTTGTAACTAGATTTAAAACTCTTCTCTTACTAAAGCACTGTAACATGTATAAATACCGACTGAGATCATGAATAAAATAATTCAATATTCTCTCTCAATTATTAAATCTAATATGGTATCAGAGCTTTGCTAAGAAATAGCTTAAAGATCCTGAAACCCTAATATTTTTCTTCTTTCTCAAGAACCCTAACCTCAGCCACCGATCATGTCTTCTCAATCTATAACCGAGATTTCTTCCTCCTCCACGTCTTCTCCTTAAGTCATCCTCATGGGCACGAACAACACCAACCAATATCAATCTCTTTTTACTATTAACTCCACTCAAGTTCCCATCAAACTATCAAAATGAGGGAATTATGCAGCATGGAGATCTCAGTTTGAAAACCTACTGTTTGGCTATGGCCTTATGGGATACCTAGATGGCACCAAGCCATGTCCCCCTGCCTCTATGACGGTTTCAATCAACACCACCACTGCTCAGCCTTCAAGCGAACCTGCAGCAACCACCAACATCACTCCTTAGTCTTCAAGCGCACCTACAACAAATCCGGAACATCAGCTTTGGCTCCGTCAAGACAGACTTCTTCTCCACGCAATCCAGGTATCCTGTATGGGTGCCGCACAATCCATCGTCACGAGGTCCACCACTTCTGCTCAAGCATGGAGCAAACTTGAAGCCACTTATGCCAACAGATCCAACACTCGCAAACTTGGCCTTCTTGACTCACTCACCAACGTCTCCCTGGAAGATAAATCCGTTGCAGATTACATGCAAGGAATAAAAAACATCCTGGACAATCTTGAACTCATTGGTCACCCAGTTGATGACGGCGCGACAGTGATCCATATTTTAAACGGTTTGAGTCCCTCTTACCTACCTCTTGCTTTTGCAATCCATGCACGTGACACCCCTATTTCCTTCGAAGAACTCTACGAAAAGCTGCTTGATCATGAGGCTTATCTTCAATGTGATGAATCGAAAAAGGGTGGACCTGCGATTACGGTGCAGTTTAATAAGAGAACTCCCAACCGAAGAGGTCGATTTCAACAAGGCAACTCTTCCAATTATATGGGGCATCAACAGCCTAATGGCTCCGGCAGCTATCATGACTCTCAACTTGGTTTCAGTTATAACACCAACAATGGTTGCGGGCAACCTACAAGTCATGGCAACCAGTTTCGGTCCAACTCGCAACCATAATATGGCTTCCAAAATCAATGGCGTCCTCATTCTTTTAACAACAACCCACGGCCAGTGTGCCAATTATGTGACAAGATTGGTCACACAGCCCGAGTATGTAGATCACGCCCACAATCCCAAGCATGGCCTCAAGCAAATCAAATGACATCTGATCAGTCGAACTCTCGCAACAACTGGATCCTTGACTTAGGGGCCTCTCATCACATGACATCGGACCTACAAAACTTGTCTATCCACTCAGAATACGGTGGCTCTGAGGACATCATGGTTGGGGATGGTAAAACAATTCCTATAACTCATACTGGTAGCACCTCTTTACACACTTCTATCAAATCTTTCCCTCTTACACATGTCTTATGCTCTCCTCATATATCACACAACCTTATTTCTGTGTCTAAATTATGTACTCACAATAATACGTCAATTGAATTTTTTCCTGACTATTTTCTTGTGAAGGATCTGACCACGGGGGCATCCTTGGTTCGCGGCCGGAATGAGGGTAACCTCTATATCTGGCCAAAATCTGTGTCTCCAGCCTATCTCCTTTCCGTAAACTCCAAGCCCAACGTCTCATCCCTGGCGTGGCACTGCCGTCTTGGTCATCCGTCTTGTCAAGTTCTCCATCACCTAGTATCATCTCAAGGTCTTCCAGTCTCCAAGTTAGAGTCTGAATTTTCTCATTGTCCTGCATGTTAATGTAATAAGAATCATAAACTACCTTTTGGTATGTCAACATTGAACTGCAATAAACCGTTAGAAATTTTATTTACTGATGTCTGGGGCCAAGCTCACCTCTCATCTTTTGATAAATTTTGATATTATGTCATATTTGTGGATTATTTTTCAAAATACACATGGCTATATCCACTCAAACACAAGTCAGACGTCCCACGTATTTTCAAACAATTTAAAAATCTTGTGGAAAAAATTTTCAACACTAAGATAAAAACAGTTTACTCAGATGGAAGTGGGGAGGCCCAATCCCTTGGTCTTGACTTAAAATCTTTTGGCATACAACACTTAAAATCACCTCCACACACTCCTGAACATGTCGGCACTGCTGAACGTAAACACCGACATGTAGTGGAAACTACACTCACACTTTTGCATCTTGCATCCATGCCGGTACAGTTCTGGTCTCTAGCTTTTCAAACTGCGGTTTATTTAATTAATCGCATGCCTACTAAGGTCCTCAATAATGACAACCCATACTCCATTCTCTTCAACACAAATCTGAATTACCGTAAATTACGAGTATTTGGATGCTTGTGCTATCCATGGCTCCGCCTATACATATCTCATAAGCTAGAGCCCCACTCCAAGCTGTGTGCATTTGTAGGATACTCCATTGAACATAATGCATACATGTGTCTAGATTGTCGCACACATAGGGTATATGTATCTTGTCATGTGGTTTTCATCGAGTCTGTATTCCCCTTCTCCAATTCTGCCGGTGCCATGCCTTAGGAACTACCCTTACAGGTCAGTCAATGGTTCAATTCTCTCTCCTCCACCTTGAGTCCACAACCGGATTCAACAACTGCACCATAAACACTGTTCGATTTTTCGACAGGTCCAAATTTCATCCTCCCCGACTTACTGCAGCTCCCCCAACCCACCATCAACTACCCCACATCAACCCCGTCACACACCCATGAACCTTCACTCCCGTCAGTTTCGTCAACCACACCAGCCCAGCAGCCCGCACCAATCACATCCCACACCAATTCTGTCGATCAGTCCATCAATGCAACACCCAATACTGAGTCAATTCCAGGACATAGCTCACCCACTCGTGTCATCCAAACAAGGTCCAAAAGCAACATATTCAAGCCAAAGCCCATCCTAGACCTTCATGCTACAACCTACACTCCTCCCCAAACCGAGCCAACCTCTCTCGTACAGGCTCGAAAAATATTGGAATGGCGTCAAGCTATGAGTTCTGAGTATGATGCCTTGGTTAAGAACTTGACCTGGACACTGGTTCCACCTCACCCATCGCATAATATGGTGGGATGCAAATGGATATTTCGTATCAAGCGATACCCTGATGGTTCGATCGCTAGATACAAAGCTCGCCTTGTGGCGAAAGGGTTCCACCAAAGGCTTGGAATAGACTTTCATGAGACATTTAGCCCTGTAGTGAAACCTGTGATAGTTCGCCTAATTTTGACAATTGCTATTACTAACGGTTGGTCACTATGACAACTAGACGTAAATAATGCTTTTTTGTAGGGCACTCTCACTGATGATGTTTACATGGAACAACCACCTGGGTTCGATCATCCTATTATGCCGCACCATGTCTGCAAGCTCCAGAAGGTGATCTATGGTCTCTGACAAGCACCAAGAGCATGGTACAATGAATTGCGTAAATTTCTCCTCTTAGCTGGGTTCGTCAATTCAAAGAGTGACACTTCTCTATTCATTTACCACCACACCGGCCACACTCTGTATCTACTTGTATATGTCGATGACATCATCGTGACTGGCTCATCGGCTTCGAAAGTGCAACAATTCATTGCCACTATAGCTCAGCGATTCTCACTGAAAGATTTAGGGAAGCTGTCTTTCTTTCTTGGAGTCGAGGCTGCTTATACATCCAGCGGACTATTTCTTTCACAGCAGAAATACATACATGATCTCTTAACCAAGGTGAACATGCTTGATGCCAACTCTGTCTTTACTCCACTTTCCGTAACTGAAAATTTGAAGCTTACGGATGGCAGTGCACTTACAGACGCGACTCAGTACAGACAAGTCGTCGGGTCTCTTCAATATCTATCCCTCACCAGACCAGATGTCTCTTTTGAGATAAACAAGCTCTCTCAGTTTATGCATCGTCCGACCACAATCCACTGGAATACCGTGAAACGAGTACTTCGATATCTCAAGGGCTCGGTAAACCATGGTATACTCATACGCAATAAGTCTTCACCTTAGCTTCATGCATTTGCCGACTCAGACTAGGCAGGTGATCCAGACGACCGCCGCTCTACCACTGCCTACATCATCTTCCTCGGTTCCACACCAATCAGCTGGAGCTCTAAAAAGCAAAATACTGTCGCTCGTTCTTCTACAGAGGTCGAATACCATGCTATAGCTGCTGCAGCTGCCGAGCTTAATTGGCTTGGCCATCTCATGTCTGAACTTCAGCTCAAGTCCCCAATTGTACCAGTCATTTATTGTGACAATGTTGGAGCTACATATGTTTGCGCGAATCCCATCTTCCACAGTTACATGAAACATGTCGCCATTGACTTTTTCTTTATTCAAGACCAGGTGGCTCGAAAGCAATTACGAGTTGCTCATGTTCATACGAACGACCAACTAGCTGATTCCCTAACAAAACCTCTCTCTCGCCAGCAGTTCTCATCTTATCGGATCAAGATAGGCGTTCTCGACAGAAGCTCTATCTTGAGGGGGCATAATAGCAATACACACTTCACGTCACACACCAAGCCTCTATCAGACTCTTGTACACATTAGGATATAGATTCCTGTACACATTAGGATACAACTTGTAACTAGATTTAAAACTCTTCTCTTACTAAAGCACTGTAACATGTATAAATACTGACTGAGATCATGAATGAAATAATTCAATATTCTCTCTCAATTATTAAATCTAATAAATACTTGATTCTTCAATTGCTTTTAAAAGAGCCGGCGGGATTTCATCCCCTCTTACGAGTCGGTTATCAATGAAGGTTTCAATCTTTTTTTGGCACAAAGCTTTATAAAGATGACTGGTAAAACCATTGCGAGTGTCTTCACCTCTGAAACTTAGGAAGACATCATGCTTTTCCATATAGACGAATTACAAGACTGAATTTGGGCACCAAAAAATGCGGGACACAATACAGGAGATTTGAGAGTAGATGGATGGGAGGTAACACTAAACAATTTGTATAGTTAAATAACTAGTATGAAAATGGTGTAATTTCTGCCTCATTACAACAATTCTTCAACCAAATTTCTTGCGTCTTTCCTGCGACTTTCCGAGAAACATAACAATCTTCAATTCACTTTCTTGCCTCTTTCCTTCATGTGAGTAAAACATGTTAGCGAACAAACGTCACTAAGCGCGCAGAAGCGTTCCCGGATAGAACACAAACAAACACAATAACAAAGAAAAGATAAGATGAAGAGAAGTAATTAAATCCAAACACACACACACACAACACAAGAATTTACGTGGAAACCTAAATCAGGGAAAAAACCACGACTGTCGAGACGACAAGAGAAAGTTCCAATATGTAGTAAATTGTTACAACCACACACTCAGGATCTCTCTCTAAATAATACCCCAAACCCAATTACACTTAATGCTCACTTTGAGATCTCTCTAATATTTTCTATTTTGCTCCACCACTCTCAGGTGTTTTTCACACACTAATAACCTAGTTATTATGGTCTATTTATATGTATTACAGGGAGTTTAAACTAACAAGGAAATCTATCTCCTAGTCATACAAAATTTACTTGTTCCATATAAACTCTATTTCCTTTTATGATAAGTCTTCTTGTAAAGGAGAAATCATTTTCCCATTAGAACTTCAGAAGCAACCTATTTCCTCTTCCATGAATATTTCCTGATTCAACGCGTGCATGTGATTGACTACGATTCAAGTTGTAGTTGGCCACCCGCTTCCTAAACCGTGTAGAACTTGATCACTCAGAAAACCGTGATCCATGCGCCACGTCATCAACGATTCATCACGACCGCTCCCAGTACCGCTGTGACAGCCACAACGGTCACCGCAGCGGTATCCACTGGAATTGGAACCGCTGTCGTTGCGCTATCGAAAAATTAGTAGCGGTGTCCTACCGCTGCCATTACCGCTGCCAAAGCCACAGCGGCTGCAGTTGCGGTAATGAGCTATTCTTCGTTTCTTCTGTTCTTCATGTCCTCCAAGCCTCCCTCAAACATAACCTCATACTCCCAAATGCTCTCACATCTTCAGGAAGTCTCCGCATTGCTAAATCGTGTTTGGTACCATTGGAATATTCAATCCATATCCAACAAAACATTGTGGGTCATCAAAATTCATCATTATCAAAGCGCGTAAGTCGTAAAGCAAACTGTTACAACACGCACGAGACACGTCCAAGGCAATCTTGGCTTTTCTTACTCTTTCTTGAAAAGTGGGGAAGGGAAAAATAAAACATTGTGGGTCATCTAAAGTGGGGAATCTTTGCTTTTTTTACTCTTTCGTTGTTACTTCATTGATGCAGACCATAAAAACCCAGTAAAAGCTTTAGGTCAAGTCAGTTTCTTTTTCTTCCTTCAGTTGGATAAATACAAGCATTTCATTTTGAAATCTCCTACCAAAAATAGACTCTTACATGGATATGGATATGGATTTTGATTGCAATTAGTTTAATTATTATTTATATATAATATTGGTTGACACTAATTAGTTTTTTTCTTTTTTTACTTGATTGTTTTTTAGGTGGCATTCCGGTTGAAGAAATATATTCTACAATAGATGAGGAAGAGCCATTAGCATCTGCATGAATTTTTTTTTTAGTGTGTTTTAGAATTTTAATGGTTTTGCAAAACTTATCGACTTTTTAATTGATTTGGATAGTTATATTTAATTGATTTGGGTAAAAAAAAAATCCAGGCCCAAAACATTATGGGCCAAACAAATCGGGTCAAAAAAAGTATTGTTTAGTTAAATGGTGGGTTTTATTATTTATTAATATTTGGGTTTTATCACATGTATTTAAACTCATCATATGCCCTTTTTAAATCATCACATGTACTCATCTCATGTATCTAAAGGCTCTCAAAACGATGGACCCTTGGCCGGCGTCCGGCTCTATATGTAAGTCTAATCTCGTCAGGTTCCGATAACAGTTGTAATTTCTTTTTTTTTTTTTTTTTTTTTTTTTTAAATCGCTTATGAATTATACACACTATCAAAGAGTGCATTGTTTTAGTTATCGTGAGTGCATGTGTCTGACTGTCCGAGAGAGATATAAAAAGAGTTCATCATTTGAATAAACTTCTGACAAAATATTCTAGGCTTGTAGCCTTGTAGGCAATTAACTTACTTTAAGTTAATATATAAATTAAATAAATAATAAGGTTGGAAAAAAATATTTTAAAAATAATACACCACATCGTCAAAGATCTTGTTTGTTTGTTTGTTTGTTTGTTTGTTTTTATTTTATAATTTTTTTTAAATTTTTAAATTTTAAATTTTAATTAAAAAAATATTTTATGTTTGAGATGATATAGTAATAGTATATTTGGCTTTCCAATTGTCAAGGTTAGTCAACCGTTAAAGTTAACGGATTGACTTGATGTTAGTGGGTGTTAATTTGGGGCATCATTATAAAATATCACTAGATTTAATAAACTAGGGGTAAGTAGTCCTCTAATGATTGATTGATGACTTTACGTGATCTGCTTTCAAACATTCAAAATTTTGACTTTATGTGATCTGCTTTACGGAATAAAAATTTGGGTAATTAGCACAAATTCCCCTGAACTCTATGTTCGTTGCTAATTTACCCCCTATATTTTTTTTTAGGCAGTAAACCCCTGGAACTTAAGGAAATTGGCAGCCAGTGATGGAATAGGGACGGAACCCTTTTTCGGTCCAGGGAAAATTACATTAAGGTACCCTGATTATATGCATAATTGTATTAAAACCATAAAAATATAATAACAACTCTCACATACACTTCACTTAAATTTATTTACAAAAAAAAAAAAAAAAATTATATAAATAAAAATGAGAAAAAGATTTCTATCAAACTAAAAATTTAAAACAATTTAAACAATTAAATTAAATTAATATGTTATAGAGAATTTTATGATATTCATATAATACAAAAATAAAATATTTTAAATCTCCACCATCCAAATCTTAGATGGATGGTGGAGAATTATTTATTTACAAAATAAAAAAAAATATTATATAAAAAAAAAAAAATGAGAAAACAAATTCCAAAGACGAAGTTTGACTAAAGCTTCTAGAAACTGGTCTGGAACAAGGGTAAAGACCCTTATGCCCTCCAATCAAAATTTTAAAAATTAAAAATATATATTAAATAATTAATATTACAAATAATTAAAAAACAAAAACAGAAATTAAGCTTTTTTTATTAATATATATTAAATGCATTTAAATTAATAAATTAAATTAAATTAAATAATAATAAAAAACTAAAAAACAAATAATAAAGTAATAGAAAAATGAAATTAAAAAAATAAATATTAAAAAAAATATAAAATTAAAAACAAAAATATTAAATGCATTGAAATTAATAAAACAAAACAAAAATACTAAATGTATTTAAATTAATAAAACAAATCAAATACATTTTTTTTCTCTCTTTTTGATCTGATCCACTTTCTCTCTCTCTCTCTCTCTTGTCTCTCTTCTAACACATGTTCATCCTCCTCCCTCCTCTTCATCGCCACTCCTATTTCCATTTCCAGATCTAAATCCAAACACATTCATCCTCCTCTTCCCTCCATTTATCTCCTCTATTTTTCCACTCCCCTGCATCACACCTAAACACCCTTTTTCACCGGTTTTTAAATTTTCATCAATCTCTAATCTCTCCACCACCGCCACAAACAAAGAAGATTTGGAAGACGAAGATTATGACGTTGACATGAACAAAGAGACTGGCGAGATCGGTGGTTGTGCCGATTTCGTCGATCTCATGTTGGGTTTTGGTGGTGGTTTGATTGTTTGATTTTAGGTTTTGGTAGTGGTTTGACCGGTGCAATTTCATGTTTGGGTGGTGGTGCGAAATCGGGTTTGGGTTTGGGTTTGGGTGTGGTCCAATTTTATTTAATTTTTTTTTTTTGAGTTTGAGATTTGATATTTTGGGGGATGTGTTTGACGATGGTGGATGTGTTTGACGTTGATTGTGGCGTTTGCAGCGACGGTGGTAGGCAATAGGAGGTTTGGGGGTTTCGATTTGGTGAAGATGTTTGATTTTGGTCTCATTTGATTTTTGTGTTGTTTGTTTTTTTGTGTTTTATTTTGGAGAATGATGATGATGATAATGGATGGCGATGGTGATGGCAGTGGTGGAGGAGGAGAGAGATGAGTGATTTTGATACAATAAACAAATGACTTGGTGATCAGAGAAATCTAGGTTTCTGGGTTTCTGATAACAAACCGAAGAAGATGAAGAACAAACCGAAAAAGATGAAGTTTTAGCATATTAATTTAATTTAATTGTTTAAATGGTTTTAAATTTTTAGTTTGATAGAAATTTTTTTCTCATTTTTTTTTTATATAATTTTTTTTTTATTTTGTAAATAAATAATTCTCCACCATCCATCTAAGATTTGGATGGTGGAGATTTAAAATATTTTATTTTTGTATTATATAAATATCATAAAATTCTCTATAACATATTAATTTAATTTAATTGTTTAAATTGTTTTAAATTTTTAGTTTGATAGAAATCTTTTTCTCATTTTTTATATATATATATATTTTTTATTTTGTAAATAAATTTAGGTGAAGGGTATGTGAGGGTTGTTATTATATTTTTATGGTTTTAATACAATTATGCATATAATCAGGGTACCTTAGTGTAATTTTCCCTGGACGGAAAAAGGGTTCCGTCCCTATTCCGTCATTGGCTGCCAATTTCCTTAAGTTCCGGGGGTTTACTGCCTAAAAAAAAAAGTATAGGGGATAAATTAGCAACGAACATAGAGTTCAGGGGTATTTGTGCTAATTACCCTAAAAATTTAGGCATCCTAAAATTCAAGCAAGCAATGTCACTTTATGTGATCTGCTTTCAAACATCCAAAATTTTGAAAGTCTTCAACTGACTTTCTTGCCACCTCCTTCTACAACGCTTGTGGGTCATCAATATTCTAAAGAAGTTTGAGGTAGATGGATTTTTGTGAAATGGCTTCGACAACTTCCATTGATAAAAAAATTATGAGTAATGTTACTTTGTCTAAATTTGGTGTTCAAATCTGATGGGGTATCACTATGATCCATTCATTTAAATCAAACAAATCAAATACAATCTAAATGTATGGATCATAGTGATGTTACATTATTTAGGCACCAGATTTGAACACTAAATTTAAACAAAGTAGTATTACAAAAAGTATATTATATACACCTTATAAACACACTCACTACTGAACTATTTATACCCCACTTTTTAAATTATTTAGTATTCTTTTTTTCCCTTTATCAAATTACTTAAAAGGGACATACCATTTTTGTTAAAAAAAATCTTGTACAAAATAAAACTAATAAAACCCAACTTTCCTTATTTCAAAACCCTAATGACATATATTATTTCAAATAACTGAATGTGTACGGTTTTTGTTTATATTTTCTTTCAGATCTTGATCTCATGTTTCCCATATTTAGTATTTAATGATTTTATTATTTCAAATGTTTGTTTTATTTTTCTTTTTAAATTCCAGATCCATATATTTTTTTCCCTCTCGGTTTATTTTCTTTCAGATCTTCCAGGCATACTATAATTTGTATCAAATCTTTTGTGGATTTTATTCCAGTTATTCCAAAGTTGTTTAATGTTATTTACAGAAAAAAAAAAAAAAAAACGAAATCGCACAAAGAATTGCAACCAAGAAAACCTAATCTCTGATGAAACGAAACCACATCAAAACTCTAAATCAATCGCTTAAAAAAATCACCAGACGATCAATATCACACTCACAATCTACCATCAGTAATCCAATCGACTAAAAAAAAATCGCATCTAATAAGGATGGTTTCACCATGAAATATGTAGAAAAAACAAGTCATGTGAATTGATGTGAGAAAAATGTGTATAAAGATTAGAGATAAAGTGTATTTTTTTTAAAATAAAAAAAGATATGGGGTGTATCAAGTTTGAAAAATAAGTAAAAGGGTAATCTTGGAAATAAATCAAAAAAATTAATAAAATCATATAATTTTTATGAGTGGTGCTATTAGCACACCCCCTACTGATCTATTTATGCCTCATTTGTTTAAATTTTGATTTAATTAAATAAAGTTAAATGTTTTTATTATTTTATTTTATTTATTTCCAAAATTACCCTTTTACTTATTTTTTAAACTTAATAAACCACATCTCTAATATCTATATCTATCTCAGATCTCTTTATCTCTGGTCTCGTATTTCTCTCACCTTACATTAACGAAATTTTTTTTTCTTATTATTTATTCTTTAGTGTTTTTTTTTTTTTTTTATATTTTATTTTATTTTATTTTTTTAACATCAAGCTTTATAGAAAAGGTTAGGAAGTCACAAGGCAAAGAACAAGTAAACAACCCCAAGAAAAGAGCAAAAAACAGAGCAACTCAAGACAAAACACATAGAGAGAAAAAAACGAAACAACCCACAAACAAAACGAAACAAGAAGCAAAGAGCAAGCATTTGTTTTGGTTATCATCATTTCACCTTCAGATTTTAAAAGAGTAATGAGATTAAATAATAATAAATATCTCATCTGTAATGCACCCCAAGTGTTTGATTTATTGTTTAAATAAGATCCAGTACAAGTATTTTTAGAGTTTAAGAGTTATGAAAAAAAAAAAAAATTCAAGAAAAGGATTAAAAGAACGTCTTTTTTATTATTTATTTATTTATTTATTTATTAAGGAATGTGGGGTTTTGTTAGATTTACTTTATAGAAATTTTTTTTTTCTTAAATTGTTTGTCTCTTTTAGTAATTTTGATAAAAGAAAAAAAAATTCTAAATAATTAAAAAAGTGGGGCATAAATAGATCAGTAGGGGGTGTGCCAATTAGGGGTGGGCACCAACCCGCCAACCCAAACCAACCCGACCAACCCGACCCAACCCGACTAGATTGGGTTGGGTTGCTTTTAAGATTGGGTTTGGGTTGGGTAAATAAAATATAACCCAACCTAACCCGACAACCCGACATAAATAATAAAAAATGAATTAAATAATTTTATTTATTATGAAATCTCATTTTTAAAAATATTTAAAAATTTACTCATGCACCATTTATAATATTATAAATGACAAATATAAAAACATAATTTTAAATATTTTATATCATAATATATAATACATTTATTAAAAATATGCAATTATATTGTCTTCATCTTTTATATTAATTGGCACATCCTTAATTATACTTTAAAATGTTTTTTTCTTTCTTAGGATTTGATTAAGAATTTGACAAAGAAAAGTCTAATAATTGTATATAAACTCAAACTATTATGTTGGTTGAAATAAACAATAAATTATCCAACCACGAGATATTCGACGAAGTGATTATAATTGTAAAATTGATAGGAGGCTTAGATGGAGACTTCCTAAGTTGGATAAATTGTTATATTTTTATTTTTTTAATTACGCAATAGATATTTAAACAATTTGTATTATATGTTGTGATTTGATTTTTATGCTTTTAAGAAATCTAAACTTTATGTGATATGATATTAGGGTGAAAAATTATTTTAAATTTGAGTTTTGATATAACAAAATTTGAATTCAAATATATTTTTTCTATTGGGCTTAAAAAGCCCAACCCCGATCAACTCAACCCAACCCAACCTGACAAATATTGAGTTGGGTTGGGTTGGGTTAAAATTTATGTTGGGTTGGATTGAGTTGAAAATTTTTTAACCCAACCCAACCCAACCCAACCCAACCCAATCCAACTCGAAAACGCCCACCCCTAGACTACTGCCAATAGCACCACTCAATTTTTATATAATAAAATCACAATTTCAATAGTAGGGTTGCCAATAGCACCGCTATATAAAATATACACAAAACAGGGAAGAATCATTCTGCTAATACTAATATCCTAAAGATGGAAATATAAGAATAATTACAGCATAAAATAAAGTAATTGCACCCATTATAGAATTGGTATAACTCAGCAACCATTTGTTAGCAGAATTGACAGTTAAGGCAGTATATATTCTACTTTATTTAGTCTAGATATATATAGAATAGTTTATTGTAATTGATAGGCATTTATTTTGTCAACTATACATTTATTTTGTCAACTATTTACCTTCCATAGTCAGATGTAATCAGCCTTGTAATTAGCTCTGATTTTCAGCCTTGTAATGGCTGATTCTCAGCCTTGTAATTAGCTCTGATTTTCAGCCTTGTAATTAGTCCGATAATTCTATATAAAGGAAGGAACTCTCACAAGGAGAGGCATTCAGAACAAAACCATATTTGACATGGTATCAGAGCCCCAAGTTATTTTTTTAATGTTTTTCTCTCGGCTTGGCTGAATTCTTAGTTTCTTGGTTTTGTTGACAGTATCTTTTCAGAGGAATTTTTTTTTTTTTTGATATTTTGGGTGATTTGGGATGTTGCAATTCTGGTGTGGGGTTGTCGAAATTATTTTTTTTCTTCTGAACATCTCCTTCTTTTCTTGGATTTTTGAGAAGTCTTGCTCGATCATACTGTTTCTGTAACTGTTGTGATCTGTTGAGTCTTTCATTTTTTTGGTGGTTATTATGTCAGGCGAAAATTTTATTAATTCTATTGTTCGCTTTAATGGTAAGAACTATGCCAGTTGGGAATTCCAATTCAGGATGTATGTGAAAGGGAAGGAGTTATGGGGTCATGTGGATGGGTCTTCTACGGCTCCAACTGATCCTAAGGAACTTAGTTCATGGGAAGGCAAGGATGCCAAAATTGCTTCCTGGCTACTCAGTTCTGTTGAACCTCATATGGTTAACAACCTTCGTGGGTTCACTACTGTTAAGCAGATGTGGGATTATCTTCGGCGGATTTATTATCAAGATAATTCTGCCCGAAAGTTTCAATTGGAGTTAGACATCGGAAACTATCGCCAAGGGAATCTCTCGATTGAGCAATTTTATTCCGGATTTCTTAATTTATGGAGCGATTATACTAGGTTGGTGCATTCTACGGTTCCAAAAGAAGCTTTAGCGGCACTACAAGCGGTTCATTCTGAGAGCCAGCGGGATCAATTTTTAATGAAGCTCCGACCCGAGTTTGAAAGTGCACGAGCTGGGTTAATCAATCGAACACCTGTCCCCTCTTTGGATGTCTGCTTGGGAGAACTCTTGCGTGAAGAACAGCGTCTTGCCTCACAGCTTGGCATTGCTCAAGATGCTGGTGGTACTGAGATGGTTAATATGGCCTACGCTGCTTACGACAAAGGACGATACAAATCTCCGCCACAGTGTTACAGTTGCAAGGAAGTTGGGCACATTGCAAAACATTGTCGTAAGAAATTCTGCAATTACTGCAAGAAGGAAGGCCATATCATTAAGGATTGTCGTGTGCGCCTTCAGAATCGATCTGCTCCTGCTTTTCATACTGCTGTTCAATCCTCCTTTGTGCCTGCATCTTTCGCTCAACCCACCACTGTTCCAGGTTCTTCGTCCAACATTACTCCTGAGCAGGTTCAACAGATGATTGTTTCTGCTCTTTTTGCTCTTGGTCTCCAAGGTAAGCAATATCTTCTTTCTTCTCCTTGGTTAATTGACTCTGCGGCTTCCAATCACATGACTGGCAGTTCAACAGCTTTACAAGATGTTCGTAAGTATGATGGTGAGCAGCATATTCAGATCGCCGATGGCAATACTCTTCCTATTACTGCGGTTGGAAATTTGGGGTCTTCTTTTACTAATGTGTTTGTGTCTCCTGCGTTATCTGCTAATCTAATTTCTGTTGGACAATTAGTAGAAGAAAATTTTTCTCTTCATTTTGATCGTAGTGGTTGTCGTGTGCAGGATCAAGCATCGGGATTGGAGATAGCGAAGGGGCCTAAAGTGGGACGTCTTTTTCCTCTTCAATCGTTTTCCATTCCTTGTTCAATTTCTGTTGGTTATTCTGCTATTGCTAATAATAGCCATTTTTGGCATAAGAAATTAGGACATCCCAACTCTGTAATTCTGACTCATCTTATGAAACATGGTCATTTGAGCAATACTAATGCGTTTTCTTCCTTGTCTTTTGATTGTGCACCTTGTAAACTTGGTAAAAGCAAATCATTACCATTTCCTTTGCAGGGTAGTCGTGCTTCTACATGCTTTGAGATTATTCATTCTGATGTTTGGGGTATGAGTCATGTTCTTTCTCATGCTCAATATAGGTATTTTGTGACATTTATTGACGATTATAGTCGTTTCACTTGGGTTTATTTTCTTCGTTCTAAAGCTGATGTGTTTTCGACCTTCCAAACTTTTGTTGCCTATGTAGAAACACAATTTTCTACCTGTATTAAGACCTTACGCTCAGATTCCGGGGGAGAATATATGTCTCATGATTTTCAATCTTTCCTACAACAGAAGGGTATTATTTCTCAGCGTTCGTGTCCTTACACCCCTCAACAGAATGGAGTCGCCGAGCGTAAGAATAGACATCTTTTAGATGTTGTTCGTACCTTGATGCTTGAATCTTCTGTCCCTCCTAGATTTTGGGTAGAGGCATTATCTACAATTGTATATTTGATTAATCGTCTACCTTCTCCCACCTTGCATTTTGATTCTCCATATTCTCATTTGTTTGGTGTTCCTCCTGACTATAATTGTCTGCATGTTTTTGGTTGTGTCTGTTTTGTTCACTTACCTCCCATTGAATGTCACAAGCTTACTGCTCAAGCAGTTCAATGTGCTTTTCTTGGCTATAGTAACTCTCATAAAGGGTTTGTGTGTTATGATGCGGATGCTAACAAGATTCGTATTTCTCGAAATGTGATTTTTTTTGAAAATCAATATTTCTTTCCGTCTCGTACTAATACTGTTTCTTCCTCTGTTTTGCTTCCTCCTTTTGATGATGTGTCTAGTACTCCTACTCGTTTCCGACCAGGTATTGTGTATCAACGACGTCTCCCACTGCCTCTTTCTTCCTCTGAACCGCTGCATGATTCTGTCGTGCATGAGCCTCATTCCTCGGAACCACCATCCGATCATGTTGTGCATGAGCCCCGCCGGTCTACTAGGGTTTCCCGGCCTCCGGATTGGTATGGATTTTCTACTTCAGCTTTTCAAGCTACCCTTGATACTACTTTTGTGCCTAAGTCTTATTCTCAGGCTTCTACTCAAGAGTGTTGGCGCCAGGCTATGCAGGACGAATTTCAGGCTCTTCAGGACAATCATACTTGGGACATCGTGCCTTGTCCTGCTGGAGTGAAGCTTATTGGGTGCAAATGGGTATACACTATTAAACTTCGTGCTGATGGCTCTATTGAAAGACATAAAGCTCGTCTGGTGGCACTCGGGAATCGATAGGAGTATGGGCTTGATTATGAGGAAACATTCGCTCCCGTGGCCAAAATGACTACTGTCCGTACTGTTATGGCAATTGCTGTTTCGAAGGGATGGTCGCTTCACCAAATGGATATGAAGAATGCGTTTTTACATGGTGATCTGAAGGAAGAAATATTTATGTCTCTTCCTCCTGGCTTGTTTCCTCCCTCTTCTGTTAAGGTTTGTCGCTTGAAGCGGTCTCTGTATGGTTTGAAGCAGGCACCGCGGGCATGGTTTGAGAAGTTTCGTAAAACTCTACTAGATTTCACTTTTACTCAGAGTCAGTATGACTCCTCTCTCTTCTTTTGCAAAACTACTAATGGGATCGTTATACTCCTTGTGTATGTCGATGATATTGTGATTACCGGATCTGATCTACAGTTAATTGAGCAACTCCAGCAACGCCTCAAAGTTTCATATGAAAGATCTTGGTCCACTACAGTATTTTCTTGGGCTTGAGGTCCAACATTGTCCGAATGGTATGCTTTTACATCAGCACAAGTATACCCAAGAACTTTTATCTTTAGCCGGACTTCAAGACAGTAATTCATGTCTTACACCTATGGAGGTTAACTTGAAGCTACAACAGGCGGGTGGTGATTCCTTATCTGATCCCTCGATGTATCGGCAGTTGGTAGGCAGTTTGAATTATTTGACCATTACTCGACCTGATATCTCATTTGCTGTTCAGCAGGTCAGTCAGTTTATGCAGGCTCCTTGCCAGACACATTTGGCCGCTGTCCGTCGTCTTCTTCGATATCTCAAAGGGACATCTGGTCGTGGTTTGTTTTTTCCTTCAGGGAATTCTTTACAATTGGAGGGTTTTAGTGATGCTGACTGGGCTGGTTGTGCGGATACTCGTCGTTCTGTTACAGGTTGGTGTATGTTTCTTGGTGATGCCCTTATTTCTTGGAAGAGTAAGAAGCAGGCTCGTGTCTCGAAGTCCTCCACCGAGTCTGAATATCGAGCTATGTCGTCTGCTTGTTCTGAAATTGCATGGCTTCGAGGGTTGTTAGGCGAACTTAGTGTTCCGAAGCTTACTCCTACTCCTCTCCATGCTGATAATACCAGTGCTATTCAGATTGCTGCCAATCCCGTTTTTCATGAGCGCACCAAACATATCGAAGTGGATTGTCATTCCATTCGTGAAGCATTCGCTCGCCATGAAATTACTCTTCCATACATTTCCACTGAACACCAAACCGCTGATGTCTTCACTAAGGCTCTCTCCCGTCATCGCCATTAGTTCATGATTGACAAATTGATGCTTCTTGATCGCCCAGCATCAATTAGAGGGGGGATGTTAGCAGAATTGACAGTTAAGGCAGTATATATTCTACTTTATTTAGTCTAGATATATATAGAATAGTTTATTGTAATTGATAGGCATTTATTTTGTCAACTATACATTTATTTTGTCAACTATTTACCTTCCATAGTCAGATGTAATCAGCCTTGTAATTAGCTCTGATTTTCAGCCTTGTAATGGCTGATTCTCAGCCTTGTAATTAGTCCGATAATTCTATATAAAGGAAGGAACTCTCACAAGGAGAGGCATTCAGAACAAAACCATATTTGAGACCATGTATTTTTCTTGATATATTCATCATTGTCAAAACTCTTAAATACGCCAAGGGAATCTTTGATTTTTTTTTGGTTTTTTTTCATTGTTTCTTCACTGATGCAGACAAGTGACTGATCAATACGGATGAAGAGAAAAATAAAAAGCAAGTAAACGCATGCACCATACCCAACCCAGTTGGGCAAGGTGTCCCATACCCGACATGTACTCTGAATAGGTTTTCTGGGTCTTCTTAATCTGATTTGCTCTGCCATTGTTGCTGTTGTTGTTGAACATGAAGATGATAAATTCTCTCCAAGACATGGTATTTTTTGAGAGAGATCGAGAGAATGAATGAATAAAATTGTTGAGTGAAAATTTTCAAAATTAACCTTTGAAATTATATAAATTTTGTTTTTAACCATATACGAAACTACAAAAAGGTTTAATATTCAACTAATGATGTTAATTGCTATTTGTAGAGCTTCAACTGTATATTTTTTTTACTTGCTGTATTTTGATAGATCTTAAGCATTACAAACATCATCACTTATAGTTTCAATGCAAAGTGCTTGAGAAACCAAAAGACCATTTGACATAGAGCTCTGCAGCATTTATTTGCTTAGAAAATATCATGTTAGCTGCAAGCCTGCAACAATAACTTTCAATTCCAAGCTTGCAGGTTACTTTTCAACAAGACATTCTTCAACACCGTCTCAGTCTGTCTGCATAAAGCAATTGAAAGCTGAGACTTGCTAGTAGAAGCAGGGCATGCTTATGCAATAGATTGTCCACAACTTTCAATTGATCAGTCAATTGAGCAGCTCACTTTCAATTTGCAGTCACCACAACAGATGCACTGCATAACCACACCAGACAGATTCAAAGGGCAACATCAACGACCATTAAATATATAAAATACCAAAAATATGAAACATATAGCATCCATAAAACTTAATTAATTGAGATGATTTTCTTCTGAGTTTATTTTTGGATGGCAAGCACTCAGTAATATATATGATCATGAATTGATTCCAAATATAATTATTGATCAGTCTGTTCAAAGAAGAAGTAAATGAGATACACTTCTATAGACTATTATGTAATTATATATTTATTTATATGATTATGGAAATTTTAAAATTAATTTTTGTAATTAAAAATAATAACAAAAAGAAAAAAGTCTTAGTTTTACCAAATGGATCTCTCCCTCTGCAAATCCAAAAATCAGTCTGCAATGTGGACGTATCCCTAGCGCTCTCAGCAGAGTAAACCTAGGAACGAAAACAAATACATAAATGGCTTAGACAAAATTAAGGTGATGTTTTATGACAATTACGAAATCTAAAGCAAAAATCATAGAAAATATATATTGATTTGGTTACTAAACACTTAAAATAAGAGCTGCTTCCAAAACCTGGAAATATTAATAGTCAATAAGAGTTACAAGTCAGTGATTAATCAAGCATAATGCTCTTCAATTTGTCTGGTTGACACTTAGTCTTACAACGACCCTTGAAGATACTACCGCAGCATGATCTTTTAGCAAAGTAAATATCTTAAGGACAACAAAATGTTTAAATTAAAATTTGATGATAGAATTAGCACACTACATCTAATTTTAGTTACCGGACCGAGGATTGGATTGGATTGGATAAAAATGCTTTTCTGCAGCTGCATCAAGTTTAGGTACTTCCAACAACTATATAGCGTCCTCTATAGAAAGCAATTGAAAACCGAGAAGCAAGACTTACTCGATCTGCACCATTTGAAGCTAAATTTTCCTCCATTTTCAATGTATCAGCACCACGGAAGCTCGCTTTTTGAATTCCGATCCTTTCATCCCCAATAAAGTATAGAAAAAGACTGAGAAAAACCCAGAAAACCTCTTTAATTTACCATATTTGAATGACATTGGTGTTGATAAATCTCACCAACTTGATGTACATTCGTTTAAAAATTAACTGATTTTGAAACGCCAACAAGTTAGTAATGCTAATTACCCACTGAAGGTTAGAATCTTGGGCATTGCATGAGGATCATCTTAAAGTATTTTGACATCAATACGATTTCTTTTTTTATAATCACTTACAATCATTGAAAAATAATGTCTATTACAAGAAAAAGATCAAATTAATAAACTAAAATTGGATAAAAATTTGAAATTCTAAGATAAGAAATCTTAACAATTAAAATCATGAAACTGAAACACTAGTAAATAAATTTACTAGCCGGATAAGAATTAAATACTAAATAATCCATAAACAAATATATTATTAATTTTTTTTGACAAATAATATTATATTTGAATAACTGATCACTTGGAGCTTGAATAACTTACCTCACGATCACAAAGCCCACGAAAAAGATGAAGGGCATTGATTGCTGATTGGGAGCATCAATTTGGTTGGGTGCAAATTCTCTTAGGACGTGGTTCTACTTCCTCCTCGTTATCATCAGATCTGCTACTTTTCCTTCTACTTGTTTCTCCAATATCTTTAATGGTGGCATCGATTTTCTTTATGGCCTCTGTATATTGGATATACAGCACAACGTTTCACTTTGTGATTTGGGAATTCAGCTTTGAACTCAAATGAGATATCCACATAGTCACTGTCACCGGCAATTGCAAGTAGCTTCTCGAGGTTTTGAGATGACGAATAAAATTTAAAAAAGGAACAACACCCTAGTAAGATGTGATCCGAGTTGATGAATACTGGATCTTCACTACAATGAATATATGGGGGGAAAGGTATATAATCATTACATGTTTCAAAATCACATGTTTCAAAATGACAATGAACACGGACTGAAAGCCAATCATGATAATGACGATATTCCTCAATCCCCAAAACAACACATATTACAAATCCCATGAACTTCCTATTTACCAAAGTTTGCCGAAGCACTGGAATATTTACACAAGATCCAGGCCTTTGATAGGTGAACCACTCAGGAATTTCACTTCCTAATAAATAAATGTCGAATTGATCGAGTTGGTGGTTCTTCAGATCCCTGTAACAAAAATACAATCGTTATTTATAATGGGTGAGAGAGAGAGATGAGGAGGAAGAGTGTATTAGGATTTAAGAGAGAAATAACCTTGAGAGATTCTTCAAAAACATTGCTGACTGCCTTATGATCAAGATTAAAGCAGTTAGTAAATAAGAAATGTACATACTTATGACATTTAGAATGAATGCAGAGCTTAAATTCAGATGCATCTGGTAATGCTTGGCACAACTGCTTGCAATTTATTGCTTCCAACCTTTTTAGAGCTACTGGAAGCTCTGTTAATGATCGAAGCATATTGCATTCCCTTATTGACAGATATTCCAACTTAGAAAGATGCTTGATGCTTTTGGGTAGACTCTCAAACTTGTTTCCGCCCAGGACTAACTCTTTCAATGAGGATAAGCAGCCAATATATTCTGGGATTTCCATTAGATTGCAGTTTTTTAAATATAGTCTTTCAAGGTTCTCCAAACATGTGATTGAGGATGGTAGTTGACTTATGGCAGATCCCCCAACTGCGAGAAACTTCAGAGATTTTAAATTTCCCAAGTTGTCTGGCAATTTGTCCAGTCTTGAGCAACTAGAAAGACCAAGAGATTGTAGAGATGTCAAATTACAGATGCTACTTGGAAGCATCTCAAGATTTTTGCAATTAAACATATTTAAGTGTTGAAGCCCATCCAGATGTTCAATTGAAGGGGGTAGCTCTTTAATTGCCGTTCCAATTAACAATAGAGATTCCAAAAACTCCATCGTCTCCAAGATTTCTGGAAAAGCCTCAAGTTCGGAGCAATCTTGAAGACTTAGAGATTTCAATTTACAAATGCCGGTTGGAATATGCTTGAGCTTTGTGCAATTATATAGTTCTAACTGAATAAGCTTGGTTAGACTCTGAATTGATGAGGGAACTTCTTGTATCGCAGTCCCACTCATAATCAATTTTTCTATATTCCCCGAAGTCAGTGGAAATTTTGTGACATTGCTACAGCCATACAGAGATAAATACCGAAGGTTGTTGAGTTGTTGAAGAGAGGAGGGAAAATCAACCAAGCTCCTGCAGCCTGCAAGATCTACCTTCTCAAGCGAGAGGAAATATGAGAGGTTTGGAATACTAGTAAGACGTCCATAGGACCAGAGATTAATCCACTTTAATTTTGGAGCATGCTGTTAAAAAAAATAAAAATGAGTAAAATAATTGGAATAAGTAATAATGTTTTTGTGAACTACACAAAATATATTAAAAGATTGAAAAAGAAATTATTAAAGATAAAGTTATACCCTAAATCCTTCCGGGAATTGTTCAACCCTGCTGTCAGAAAGGTCAAGTTCAACAAGATTCTCTGGATTAAAATTTGATGGAAGCTCTTTCAAAGGATATCTAGGCCATTGGAGAATCCTTAGTTTATGTGGGAGATAATTTAGACCATGGGGAAGATGCACTTTATTGGGCTCATGAATACAATAATTGAATAAGAGAAACCTGAGACTCTGCATTTTATCAAAGACTTGACAACTCAAATGTAAATCCTCTAGATTTTTCATATCTAGGGATATCCCTTCAATTGCACCAGTCCCCTAACAATCAAAGATTTAAAGTTCATAAGTTATAGCATAAAATGCAAGAAAACTGGATTTTGTAAACTGGACAAAATTTTTGCAGGGTTAAATTCTGTTAAGAGAAAAACTTCGTGTTCTAGTAAAATATAAATATTAAGAGTGAGGATGTGAGAGTGAAGCATGGTAATTGGTAGAGTGTGAGTGAGTCAAGTGTGAGAGAGAACAAAGAAGAAGTCAAGGTGCAGTGAATGAGTGATTGGATTTTCTTGTGTTGTGGTGACCGGTGAGTAGAAAGAGAGTATTCTAGTAAACAAAAATTACAGTAAGTGTTGTATATTCTACATATACATCAATCTATTTAGAGACATCTAATTGTAAAACAATACAAAATGATTGGATACCTACAGTATTATTCTTCAGTGTGTCAATAACATCCTCTTGCTTCCACAGCCTGCTGCGATCGCCTGGTTTTTTTGGGGGATTCTCTACGAACAATATCTCTACCCATTTCTTGTAGTAAATCGTGCATTTGTATCATATCATTTGATATTGTTATTAGCGACTTGCAAACAAGGTCACTCAGTTAGGAGCCACAGTCGCCTAGTATATTTTCTACATAGTATGTAGTTTCCCCTTTAAAGAGACAAGCAATATGAAGAAAAATATCCTTCTCTTCATCATCGAGTCCATCATAACTAATTTCCAGCACTTTAAGAATGTCAAGATTCAAAATTCTTTTCAATTTGCCCAATTCACTTTCCCAGTCTCGTTTGCTCTTTCCATACAAAGACGAACCTAAAACTTTAAGTGCTAAAGGATTACCTTTAGCGTAATCTATGACCCTGTCAGCCAACAACCTAAGATCTTCTGGAGCACAGTCTTGTTGGAAGGCACAATTACAAAAGAGTTTAAAAGAATCCTGGTACATCAACGACTCAACTTTGTATATGTTATCTCCTACATAAGGACTAAGTAATTGTTTATCCCTGGTTGTTATAATGACTGTACTTCCTGGACCAAATTGATCAACCCCTCCAGCCAAACTTTCTAGTTGTTCCAAGTTATCTACATCATCGAGAACAATTAAGACCTTTTTCTTTTGGAGCCTACGCTTAACAACTGTGGGTATATTGAGGGTGCCTGAGTTCGGAATTTCTTCTTCTAATATCTGAGAAATAATTTCTTTTTGTAAACGAACCAGCCCACCACATTTTTTTGACTCTTCCCTAACATTTCTAAAGAAACAAAAACCTTCAAATTGACTGGAAATTTGGTCAAAAACAGTTGCAGCAATGGTTGTTTTACCTATACCACCCATGCCCCAAATTCCCATAACTCGAAAATCTAACATTTCAAGGGATAATAATGACTTAACTTCCTCAACGCGTGAATCAATTCCAACTAGGCCTTTGGAATCACTGGAGGGTGATATATCATTTAATTTCTTCAAAACATCTTTGACAATTTCGTCTGCAAGTCTTGATTCAGGCCTATCAAATGTAGAGAACAAACAATAAATTAAAGGGTTAATTGCATAAACTTACCCTAAGTTTTGTCTTTGTAGCAAAATATTCAATAAATGGTCTTAATTACATGAACATCCCCTGCCGTTAGTGGTCAAACCGTTACATTAACGGTTGACCAACCAGATCTTTGAAAAGACATATTTACCCCTATCATGTTATCCCGAAATTGATTTATTTATTAAAACAATTAACTTAATTTTTAAAATACAAAAAAAATAAATTAAATCCCACCTCCGTCCACACCTACATCATCACCTTCATCCCAAAAATTCCCAATCAAAACAAACCATCAACAAAATACAAATCAACGAAAGTATATACAAAACAAAAATTAAAATTAAAAAAAATCTTCAATCAAAAATATATAATTTTCCAAATATGGAATCAAACCCCAAACACCACCCTTATCTCTTTCTTTCCTCACTGCTGCTCACATCAAACCCCATCATCATCTTCGACCCGCCGCCGCACCAACCTTCGTTTTTTCTTCCTTCCACCACGAACCCGACCATCCCTCTTCCTCCTCAATCCGCCGCCTCTAATCCCACCCTCTACTCTCAATCTCCTCCATCTTCCAATCAGTTTCCAGAAACCAAAATGTTTAATCGTTCTCCCAAACCAAAAACCTAACTGAAATTGAAATCCACCTCACCAAAAACCTCACCAAAATCAAACCCAACCCCAAACACAACCACCAACACCCATGGCTACACCCACACCAACACCCATGTCGATTTCACTGGTGAATAAGAAAAAGAAGGCAGAGATAAGATAGATCGGAGATCGGAGATCGAAAATAGAGGAGATCGATGGAGAAGGATTCATGAGATAGAGATTCACGATGAGAGAGAGAGAGAATATGCGGCGGCTAGAAGGAGATCGGCGTTCGTAGAGGGTGGAGGTCGGTGTGGTTTTGGCGGCGTTGGCGGCTGTGGCGGTGGCTAGGGTTTGGGTGTTTGAGAGGTGGTGGTAGCTAGGGTTTGGGTGTTTGAGTTGTGGTGGATTAGGTTTGAGTTTGAATGTTGAAGATGAGTGGTGGTGAACTGGTGATGATGATAAATTTGTTGTTCTTTTTTTTTTGAAAGATTATTAAATCTGTTTTTTTTTTTTTAAAAGAAAAGCAGTTTTTTTATTATATATTTGATTAATGAAAGGTTTAGGGCTAATGTGGCAATGTGTGATTGGATAATTTATTTTAAATTTTTTTCATTGATTTAATAGCATAGGAAACGACCAAATTGCCCTTCTACCATTACTGACTAACAATAGTCAACTGTTGATCGCCGTCAGTCAATGGGTCAGAGGGTATATTTGTGTTATTATGAAAATTTTTTCGGTTTTAGTGCAATTATACATATACTTAGGGTAAGTTAGTGCAATTAACCCTAAATTAAATATTAGTAAAGTCAAAATGAATCACAAATTGAGCAAAATAATATAATACTCATATCTTTCATTTCTTGATCTTTTCTTTTTTGGTTTGTCATAAAAGATTGAATTCCTAAATTTGCATTACAAAGAACAGAAAAGAGAACAGAAAAGAAACCGTAATCATATGAGAATTTGTAATTAAACATTGCTAATCAAGTTTGAACAAGACATGCTTAGCTTTTTGATTGCACAGATATCATATATGCTTTATGTTTGAATGTGTATATAGACAGTTAGAAGAGCAAGCTAGCATGTGAAATGATCCAACTACTAGAGAGTGTTAATTATATGATATTTATTATAGATGAAAAAAAAAAAAAACACTTTGTAATTTCTAAGTGAATATAGAACAAGAGTTACCACATTACAGAGGAATCCCATCCAGATAGATTGGATGCTTTAGTCAAGGCAGCTCTCCATCTCTGCTTCTCTTCTTGACATACATTTTCATGTTCGACAAAAGCATCTTCATAACTCCCTGTTTGTTTACGGACATCCGATGGATCTGTTGGAAATTTTGTGACAAACTCTTAATTTGATAGCACAAATTGAGTATGATAAATTCCATGAAAATGGAAGATTAAAGTGGATTCGAATTCTCCTCCGTGAGAGCTTCGAAATGGTATACTAAAATTCACAAAATGGTTAATGGGTGAATGAGAAATTGAGTCTCAAAGTGAACCCATTGTGTAGGGATCAAAGTGAATCTCACATTGCTTAGGGAAATCATTTATATGTAGTATATAAGTGAATGTGTGATATGAGCTATCAACAGTGTGTGGCATAGAGGCTCTCTCTCGCGCGCGCGCAAGGGGGGGTGCAAATCATGGACCTCGAACCTTCAAATGTACGACTCGTGTGTGGGCGCGACCTGCATACACGAATGCCGCTCCGATTGGACCGTGAGAGTACAGTTGGCTTTTTGCCATTTCCCTAAGTCAACGTTTTTGAGTTTGATAAGGAAAGGATTAATTGTTTGGATTCTAATTTCTTACTTGATCACTAAGAATAAAGAATCGGTTTTAATTAGAAATAAATCTTTTTTAAATGGAAGATTATTTTCTATTTAATTGAATTTCCTTTATCATAATAAAAACGTGTTAATCAAGGATTTCCAACTAAACCCTAGTTTCGGTTTTCTATAAAACCCTAGCTTCTCTTCACTGAAAAAAATACTGAAATACACTGATTTACAGCAGCCGAGTTTCTTCTTCTCCTTTTCTGCTCTTTGGTAAGTTTGAACCTGGTTTGAGTTCGCTGAGAGTGGCTTGTGCTTCGCACTTCCACTGTGAAACCGTTGTATCCTGGGAGACGATCGCTATACACATACGGTGTTATATACGGCGAAATCGTCTTAAGGACACCGTGTGAAACACGGGCCTCGGTTCTCCCTAACCGGTTTTCTAACGTGTTGGTTGTGGTGTTTTGCTTTCCGTTTCTACAGGTTATTACCAGATTGTTGATCTACGTGGTAGAAGACGGGTATAACAATTTGCCCGTTTTCATCCTTGCATTCAAGGATTCTTTCAAGTTCACGTAAGCACCATTTGAACGAAGCATAATCTTTCGAGAAAATGACTACCGAAATACTTGATTCTTCAATTGCTTTTAAAAGAACCGGTGGGATTTCATCGCCTCTTACGAGTCGGTTATCAATGAAGGTTTCAATATTTTTTCGGCGCAAAGCTTCATAAAGATGACTGGTAGAACCATGGCGGGTGTCTTCACCTCTGAAACTTAGGAAGACATCATGCTTTTCCATAGAGACGAATTACAAGACTGAATTTGAGCAGCAATAAATGCAGGACACAATACAGGAGATTTGAGAGTAGATGGATGGGATGTAACACTAAACAATTTGTATAGTATCAAAATGGTGCAATTTCTGCCTCATTACAACAGCTCTTCCACCAACTCTCTTGCCTCTTTCTTTGACTTTCTGGGAACCAACAAATCTTCAATTCACTTTCTTGCCTCCTTCCTTCATGTGAGTAAAACACTGTGGGTCATCAAAATTCATCCTTATCAAAGCGCGTAAGTCGTTAAGCGCCAAACTGTTACAACACGTACGAGACACGTCCAAGGCAATCTTTGCTTTTTTTACTCTTTTCGTTGTTACTTCTTTGAATGATGAAAACTTGAAAAGTGGGGAAGGGAAAAATAAAACATTGTGGGTCATCTAAAGTGGGGAATCTTTGCTTTTTTTACTCTTTCGTTTTTTTAGGTGGCATTCCGGTTGAAGAAATATATGCTACAATAGATGAGGAAGAGCCATTAGCATCCACATGATTTTTTTTTTTTTTTTAGTGTGTTTTAGAATTTTAATGGGTTTACAAAACTTATCGGATTTTTAATTGATTTGGATATTTATATTTAATTGATTTGGGTAAAAAAAATCCAGGCCCAAAAAATTATGCGCAAACAAATCGGGTCAAAAAAATAATTGTCCAGTTGAATTATTTATTAATATTTGGGTTTTATCACATGTATTTTAACTCATCATAGGCCCTTTTTAAATCATCACATGTACTCATCTCATGTATCTAAAGGCCCTCAAAATGATGGGCCGTTGGCCAACGCCCTTGGAGCCTCGGCCCAGGACCGGCTCTGTATGTAAGTCTAATCTCGCCAGGTTCCGATAACAGTTGTAATTTCAAAAAAAAAAAAATCACTTATGATTATACACACTATCAAAGAGTGTAGTGTTTTTGTTAACGTGAGCAATGTTCTAGTAAATGCTAGGCGCTAGTCGGGCGGTAGATCAACGCCTAGTGCCTAGGCGGATTTCTAGGCGGCTGGTTTTTTTATTTATTTTTATTTATTTATATTTTTTTCCTACCTATAAAACCAATAATAAAACTCATATTATGATGAAATTCAAACAAAATCATCAACATAATTCCCTTTTTGTTTTTAATTTTTTATGTCTTGTACTTGTTTAATATAGTTTTTACTTTTTATTGTATATTTTAGATATTTACATTGAGAGAGGATGTCTGTTGTTATTTTACAAATTTGTTTTTTAAAAGTCCACAAATCTTTTATTTTTCTCCTCTCTCTTTCACGCAATCACCAAATTTTCTTCCACCATTTACTTATTTAATAATAAAAAAAATTATAACTAAATAACAATTAAAAACTTGGTGAAGCTCCCAATAAAATATATTTTATATTATTTTTTTCTTTTCCCAATAATAATTATATTTCAATTTTCAAATCACAAATCCAATTTTCAACACAACTACTATGCTCTCTCTCTCTTCAACGTTTCAGACTTCCTACTTTTCAAATTCCATATTTCAAATCACAAATCCAATTTTTTCAACACAAGTACAACACTCTTACACACTCTCTCTCTCTTCAACGTTCCAGCTACTTTACAATTTTTTTTCCTTAATCTTATCTTCTTCTTTTCTCGATAATATGTCTCTCTCTCTCTTCAATCTTCTTCTTTTTTTCCTTTGGGAGTCGGTTTGACCGGTCAAATGACTTTTGTCGACGGTCACGTTTTGAACGAATAGGCGGAGTCAACAATTTTGACTCCGATTAGCCTGATTTTTCGGCCAAATCGGCCAATTTTTCCGATCAAAATCGGTCAATTTTTTTCCGACTGCCTAATATGGCCTCTTTGGGTGAAACGGGACGGTTGGTGTCCGCCTAGCATATAGGCGGCGCCTAAGCGACTGATTTTTCCGATTTTTCGAACACTGAACGTGAATGCATGTGTCTGACTGTCGGAGAGAGATATAAAAAGAGTTCATTGTTTGAATAAATTTCTGACAAAATATTATAGACTTGTTGTAGCCTTGTAGGCAATTAACTTACTTTAAGTTAATATATAAATTAAATAAATAATAAGGTTGGAAAAAAATATTTTAAAAATAATATACCATATTGTCAAAGATGTTTTTTTTTTTATTTTTTTTTATTTTATTTTAAAATTTTTAAAAATGTTCAATTTCAATTAAAAATATATTTTATGTTTGACATGATATGGTAATAGACTAATAGTATATATATAAGGTTGTTGGGGATCGGGATCAACCCCATTCCAACATTTTATTAAAGAAAAAAGAAAGAGAACAATAGAGAAAAGAAAACAAAAGAAGAAAACAGATCAATAGAACCTAAAAGAAGGTCTGCTACAAAAATCATTAAAAATAAAAGAATTGTAAAAATTCGGAGCCGTCAATCACCATGTAAAAGAGACGATACTGGGGCTCCTGGAAGCTAAACTATCTGCAACTTGGTTACCTTATCGATAAATATGAGTGACAGCAAAGTCCATTTGAGAGATTAAGCTCAAACACCTATCTCAAGCGGGGCGCTAACGCCAAGGAACCTTACGAGATCTAGAACGAAGGATATCCACTACAAAAGTCGAATTGCTCTCCAACCATAACCGACGCAAGCCAAAAGTCTAAGCATAATCAATAGAGTGGATGGTAGCGGCCAATTTTTAGTGATATTTTATAATGATGCCCTAAATTAACACCCACTATCATCAAGATGATATGGTAATAGTATATTTGGCTTTCCAATTGTCAAGGTTAGTCAACCGTTAAAGTTAACGGATTGACTTGATGATAGTGGGTGTTAATTTAGGGCATCATTATAAAATATCACTAGATTAAATAAACTAAGGGTAAGTAGTCCTCCAATGATTGGTTGACATATGGCAACCAAACACTTTAAAAATGATTAGGTAACCAATTGCTTTTAAATTATTTTATTTTAGATTTTAAAAAATTTATTATCAAAATGTAATAAACTAATTTAATTTAATCTAAATAACTATGTTAAATAATTGTAAATAATAATTAGATAAAGATTATACATATCCTCGAAATAAACTCCGGTCAATGTGCGATTTGAATGTTACATAATATGACCAACTTTACACATGCAAATTAGACAACTGGATTCCTGTTTTTGAAATTTAAATTGTTATGAAATCTAATTGATACCATACGGAATAAAAATCTAGGCATCCTAAAATTCAAGCAAGCAACGTGACTTTATGTGATCTGCTTTCAAACATCCAAAATTTTGAAAGTCTTCAACTTTCTTGCCACCTCCTTCTACAACGCTTGCGGGTCATCAATATTCTAAAGAAGTTTGAGGAAGAGGGATTTTTGTGAAATGGCTTTGACAACTTCCATTGATAAAAAAAATTATGAGTAATGTTACTTTATCCAAATTTGGTGTTCAAATTGTTGGGGATAATTCCGAACCGATGAACACGGAAACGTCGTGCCTAATATACGCCCATAACTCATAGCAATTAATAACGTCAATAAGCAGAAAAATAGATGAGAGAGAATAGACAATCACGACACAAAATATACATGGAAAACTTAAATCGGGTAAAAAACCACCGGCCGTCAGGACGATAGAGAAAGTTCCACTATATGATAAACTGTTACAACCATATAATCTAGGATTAACTCTCTCACCTCAACCCCAAACCCCAAACCCCACTCACAAGATCCTCACCGAGTACTCTCACAATATCCCTTAGGTCTCCCCTGAATATCACCCACGGATCTCTAACTTGATCCACTGATATTCCCTTGGATCTCTTTCCGGATATTCCATTGGGTCTCCCAGGATCTCACCGCACTCTCTCTGATGTTACATGGTGTTCTTTTTGCTCTACAACCTTTTTTTTTTTAATAACATAAATATTATGATTATTTATACTAGTTACAGTGAGTTTAAGATAAAAGGAAATCCTACTCCTAAACGTACAAGATTTACTTGTTTCACATAAATACTATTTCATTTTATGACAAGTCTTCTTGTAAAGAGTATTCATTTTCCTTTTCCTTTAAGCACAATAACTTCCCAAATGAACA
Organism: Acer yangbiense; assembly: GCA_008009225.1. NCBI lineage: Eukaryota > Viridiplantae > Streptophyta > Magnoliopsida > Sapindales > Sapindaceae > Acer > Acer yangbiense. Next base: position 43,284,086 of record CM017763.1, on the reverse strand, counting down.
CTTTCCTTTTCCATTGAAGATTTCCCATTCCACGCATGCTTATGATTGACTACGATTTGGGTCACGGTTGTGCACCCGTTTCCTAAACCGTTACAAGTCACCTTAAATTACATTGCTCAGAAAACCGCGATCCATACGATGAAATGAACCACTTCTTCAGTTCTTCATGATCTTCAATCTCCCTCAAACTACACCATTCCATCTTCCAAACGTATCTCACGTCTCCAGGAAGCTCCATATTAGTTGAGTCTTGTTGGTTCACATTTGGTTCGCTTGGGAATATAAGTCAAAACCTAACACAAATCTAGTGGGTATCACTATGATCCGTTCATTTAAATTAAATAAATCTAATACAATCTAAATGTATGGATCATAGTGATGTTACTTTATTTAGGCATCAAATTTAAACACTAAATTTAGACAAAGTAGTATTACTCAAAAATTATATTATATACACCTTATAAAATAGAGTGGTGTTATTGGCACACCCACTACTGAACTATTTATACCCCACTTTTTAAATTATTTAGTATTCCTTTTTTCCCTTTATCAAATTACTTAAAAGAGACATACCATTTTTGTTAAAAAAATCTTGTACAAAATAAAACTAATAAAACCCAACTTTCCTTATTTCAAAACCCTAATGACATATATTATTTCAAATCACTGAATGTTTACTATTTTTATTTAAATTTTCTATCAGATCTCGATCTCATGTTTCCCATATTTAGTATTTATTGATTTTATTATTTCACATGTTTGTTTTGTTTTTCTTTTCAAATTTCAGATCCATATATTTTTTCTCTCTCGGTTTATTTTCTTTCAGATCTTCCAGGCATACTATGATTTGTATCAATTCTTTTTGTTGATTTTATTCCAGTTATTCCAAAGTTGTTTAATGTTATTTACAAAAAAACAAAAAAAAAACAAAAAAAAACAAAAAACACATGAAATCGCACAAAAAATTACAACCAAGAAAACCTAATCTCTGATGAAACGAAACCACATCAAAACTCTAAATCAATCGCTTAAAAAAATCACTGGACGATCAATATCACACTCACAATCTACCATAAGCAATCCAATCGACAAAAAAAAATCGCATCTAATAAGGATGATTTCACCATGAAATAAGTAGAAAAAACAAGTCATGTGAATTGATGTGAGAAAACTGTATATAAAACTTAGAGATAAAGTGTATTTTTTTTTTTTTTTTTTTAAAAGATATGGGGTGTATTAAATTTGAAAAATAAGTAAAAGGGTAATCTTGAAAATAAATAAATAAAATTAATAAAATCATTTAATTTTTATATAATAGAATCACAATTTTAATAGTGGAGGTGCCAATAGTACCGCTCTATAAAATATACACAAAACAGGGAAGAATCATTATGCTATTGCTAATATCCTAAAGATGGAAATATAAGAATAATTACACCATAAAATAAAGTAACCCATTATAGAATTGGTATAACTTAGCAACAAGGAAGCACGGATACTCCGTTTGGTGGAGGTAACCCGTATCGAACTCGTATCCAGTTCGGATACACCCCGGATACACTAGGATACGTATCCGATACGCCAAATGGCGTATCCGTTGACTTTTTGACAAGTTTGACTGGCGGATACTTGGGGGATACGGCTAGGATACGGGGGGATACGGCTAGGATACGCAAGGGATACGTTTGGGGCAAAATCATAAATATTTTAGTTCAAAACGGGGTCAAATTATAATTTTAAAAATGTATGGGTCAAAAAGAAATTTTAAAGAAATATATCAGGTTATGTCAATTACTTAATTGCAATTAGGGCTCGTTTCATTCAGCAGCCGCTTGAAAGAAAAATCAGAAAGGTGCTTCCAATTTTTTGGCTGATTTTCTGGCTAAAAAAGGTGCCGGTGGTAAGGTTGATGTGCTGAATTGGAGTTTCTCTTGATCGTGGCTTCGGTGGGCTGTGGTTCTTGTTCTTTTTTTTTTCTCTTGTGAGCTTGCTTTCTCTGTTTCTGGGCAGTGGCTGACTGTGTTGTTGTGTTTTGTTTTTGCTTGGATTTCTTTCTGCGTCTCTTTTCTCCTGTTTGGCTTCCGTTGGCTGCGTCTCTTGCGTCTCTTTTCTCTTGATCGTGGCTTCGGTGGGCTGTAGTTTTGCTAAAGTTTTGCTAAAGATTGGCTTCCGTCTCTTCCGTTGGCTGCGTCTCTTTTCTCGAGTCATCTTCCTCCTAAAGATTGCCTTTTAAAAAAATAAAAAATAAAATCAGAAAGAAGAAAAGAAGAAGGAGAAGAAAAGAGGAAGAAGAAGAAAGAGTTTTGTGAACTGGGCACAAAACAAAGCACAAAAACTTTCGTTTCATTCAAATTAAGGTATATTTTTCACTTTTTCAGTTCTCTTGTATTCCAAATATTTCCAATTATTCCATGTTTGCCTCTTTTAGTCTTTTAGCCTTGTTAATAAATTCTTGTTTATTTTTTTTAAATGGCAGTCATGAACTCATGATTTCGTAGACTAATTTTTTGTAATTGCTAACAGTACCTATCACCTGCAAAAGCATGACAAATTAATAGTAAGTTCATCAAATAAGCATCATATATTATAACTTATGTGACGTTTGTTTTATTTGGATTTTCAATTTTGTAATATGTTACGACTTAATCTGGATATTGTAATATGTTACATTTATTTAGATGATTGGATATGAATATGTTTTGATTTATATTCTTATTTTAAATAAAATATAAATATATATTATTTTAATAAACGTATCCCTGCTATATCCGTATCCTAGTTTTTTGAGATTTGCCGTATCCCCGTATCGTGCCGTATCCGTATCCTGTATCCGTATCCGTGCTTCCTTGCTCAGCAACCATTGACCATGTATTTTCCTTGATATATTCATCATTGTCAAAACTATTAAATACGCCAAGGGAATCTTTGATTTTTTTTTGGTTTTTTTTCATTGTTTCTTCACTGATGCAGACAAGTGACTGATCAATACGGATGAAGAGAAAAATAAAAAGCAAGTAAACGCATGCACCATACTCGAAACCCAGTTGGGCAAGGTGTCCCATTCCCATACCCGACATGTACCCTGAATAGGTTTTCTGGGTCTTCTTAATCTGATTTGCTCTGCCATTGTTGCTGTTGTTGTTGAACATGAAGATGATAAATTCTCTCCAAGACAAGGTATTTTTTGTGAGAGATTGATAGAATGAATGAATAAAATTGTTGGGCGAAAATTTTCAAAATTAACCTTTGATATTATATAAATTTTGTTTTTAACCATATACAAAATTTAAACTAGAGTCAACTACAAAAAGACTTAATATTCAACTAATGATGTTAATTGCTATTTGTAGAGCTGCAACTGTATATGTTTTTTTACTTGCTGTATTTTGATAAATCTTAAACATTACAAACATCATCACTTATAGTTTCAATGCAAAGTGCTTGAGAAACCAAAAGACCATTTGACATAGAGCTCTGCAACATTTATTTTCTTAGAAATTATCATGTTAGCTGCAACAATAACTTTCAATTCCAAGCTTGCAGATTACCTTTCAACAAGACATTCTTCAACACCGTCTCAGTCTGTCTGCATAAAGCAATTGAAAGCTGAGACTTGCTAGTAGAAGCAGGGCATGCTTATGCAATAGATTGTCCACAACTTTCAATTTACAGTCACCACAACAGATGATGCACTGCATAACCACACCAGACAGATTCAAAGGACAACATCAACGACCATTAAATATATAAAATACCAAAAATATGAAACATATAGCATCCATAAAACTTACTTAATTGAGATGATTTTCTTCTGAGTTTATTTCAGGATGGCAAGCACTCAGTAATATGATCATGAATTGATTCCAAATATAATTATTGATCAGTCTGTTCAAAGAAGAAGTAAATGAGATACACTTCTATAGACTATTATGTAATTCTATATTTATTTATATACAAAAAGAAAAAAGTCTTAGTTTTACCAAATCTCTCCCTCTGCAAATCCAAAAATGAGTCTGCAATGTGGACGTATCCCTAGCACTCCCAGCAGAGTAAACCTAGGAACGAAAACAAATACATAAATGGCTTAGAGAAAATTAAGGTAATGTTTTATGACAATTACGGAATCTAAAGCAAAAATCATAGAAAATATATATTGATTTTACCAAACACTTAAAATGAGAGCTGCTTCCAAAACCTGCAAGTATTAATAGTCAATAAGAGTTACAAGTCAGTGATTTATATTGTATATTCCTGATTTTGAAATTAGACAACTGGATTCCTGATTTTGAAATTTAAATTTTTATGCAATCTAATTGATCCGATACGGAATAAAAATTTAAGCATCGGATCGAAAAATTGAGGTGCTCTAGAGATGTCAAATAAAACAGATGCTACACGGAAGCTTCTCAAGATATTTGCGGTCCCACTCAAATCCAAACATTATAAATCTTGCCGTATTTTTGATAAATCTTAAACATTATAAATACATCATCAATTTTATAGGAAGAAAGGATAATTCTAGAGAAACATTTAAGTCACTAAGAGCATCTCCAATGCAATGCTAAATCATTGTGTCAATGCTATATTTTAGCACAAAGTAAAAAAAGTACACTCCAATGCAATGCTAAAAACATATATCAAATTTAGCACAGTAATAAACCAATAAATACAACCGTATTTGTTGACTTTTTCATTTTAAATAATAAAAATTTAACAAATTTAGTAGGGAAAATTAAGATTAAAATAATTCTAAAAAAATATTCAATGCATTCATTTGGTTTTATTTGTTAACTTTTATAATTTTAAATAATTAAAAAATAAAAAATAGCATATCAAATAGAATTTTGTATTGAAGTACAATGCTAAATGATATGCCAAATATAACATTTTATTATATTTCGTGCCAAATTTGACATTAACATTGACATTAGTATATGCATCGGAGATGGTCTAATAGTTTCAATACAGCTCTACAACACGTACTGTCTTAGTCAGAGATTGTAAATTACTTTTCAACAAGACATTCTTCAACACGTACCATCTTAGTCTGTCCGCATAAAGCAACTGAAAGCTGAGACTTGCTAGTAGAATTAAGCCGGGCATGCATATGCAACATTTACATCTAGATTGTCCTCAACTTTCAAATGATCAGTCAAGCAGCTCACTTTCAATTTATAATCACCACAAAAGATGATGCACTCACAACATTCATTGCATGTTGTAAAAACTCTCAACAACATACATATACAAGTTGTCTATTAAGGAGTTGTTAAAAGTATTAGATGCTTCTACAACTTAAGAGTGCATGTTGTTAAAAAATATGAAATTCTACAACTAAGAGTGCTTGTTGTTAAAAGTTTATAAATTAACAAATTAGTTCCGCCATGGTACTGTAAATTAGCAACCAAAACAAATTTGGTAAATTAATCGGTCTTCCTCCTTTTTTTTGTTTTTTTGAACAGCTATGATATATAAGGCTAAAGCCAGAGATCATACAAAGCAGGGGGAAGACCCCAGAATCAGAGCAAAACAAACAAAATGAGACAGCCACAGCCGAGTTTAGAGAATGTACTATGTCCAAAAGTAGAAGTAACTAATATCAGAAACTATGTTCAAGCATTCCAATATTATTACAGTACCATAAATAGTTCTGGAAAGTTCCACCTTGCTGGTAAAAACATGCCACAGCAAATGCGAGGTCTTCTGCAGGTCTGTAAGGCACTGGACCACCAAAGGGAAGGAACCTAAACGAGGAAACTCATTAGTAAAAAAAGGTTTCAGAAGGAGAAATAGACCATTAACTTTGACTGAAGGGAGCAACATTTTCAAACAACCAAAATCATTAGGATCAACAAGATTAGACATCTTACCATCCACTCCAATTCTCTGTCCACATTTTTGGTTTCTTGTCAGAATTTGGAGTGAAATTGTCACAATAGAACCCATTGCAGGTGTTGATCTGTAAGTAATTAAAAATTCGAGCTCAGATTTGTAAAGCATAAATTTGATCTGATGTTAAAACTCTTAAGTTGCTAAACTACCATGGAAGGCAAATGAAAAAACAAATAAACAGCTCACAATGGGATCAAGAGCATCTGCTTGCTGGCACATGACCCAGGGCACTCCAGTATCCAAAGATAGAGCCATGGTTGCTGCCCAATTGATATAGGTTTTGGCAGCAGGCCCGTAAACGGAATCAATGTTTCCATACTCGATCATTTTCAATCTGAGATCATAATCACATATGAAACGATGAATACCGATACAAATGCAACTACTAAAGAGAATGAACAAATAGAAACCAAACACCACAACCAATACAAGATTATAAAAGAAACCAAAACCAATTCCAGGTATAAAATGCAGCCACAGAGGAAATCCTCACATTTAAGCTATGTATAAAATTCACAATGTGGGTAACTTTCGACTTTGAGACAAAGAATTGGGGCTGTTTGATTCCCAGTAACAGTACAGAAGGAAATTAACCTAATCAGGCTTGACATGGCATTAGAGATAAGTAAGCGGTAACATTGTGAATTCTGATTAAAAAACTGCCACTAAAAAGAATTGCATAATCGAGTTTTAAATGAATATTGCACTAATAATATGGAAATTACTACAATTACAAAACTATACACTCAAAATTAGTTAAAATAACCGATGTGGCCTATCCTAGTCAGCATCGGTTAGTTAGAGTTAGTAAGAGGAATTCATGATTTCCAGAAAATACATTTAGTGAGTTAGAAGCAGAATTTTATATCCAATTGTTATCAGATATTTTAAAGACTCTATTGAAGAAATAACAAACTCTCTTCTCTCTTGAATCTCCATTAATGGAGCTCACTATTGTTTTTCATTTACAGAGTTAAATCTTCTCTGTGAACTTTTGTCAAACACCTTAGAGTGTTATACTCTAAGATTTGCCAAAAACAAACCTTAAAACACAAAACAAGAAAAACAAAAGTGAACATAAATGAAACAACACAAACAATAGGTATTCAAATTACAGAAAATGAAATAAACTTTAGCATTAGATTTGAAATGAATATGAAAACAATCATAGACTAAACTAGAATGATAATCTAATCTCACATAAAGAATAGAATAAAAACAACAAAGATGAAGAAATTACTGTATACATAAAAACAAAAGAAGAGAAAAGAGAGACCTTGAAGAAGATAGAGAAAACCACAATGAACGGAGTCACAGTGGTCCAGAGTTTGAACGCTGACGCTGGATCTTCTAAGCTTTGGAAGATGATGATGAAGAAATGCGAGCTTCCATTGTGAAACAAAATCTAAGATATTAGCTTTGCTAAAAGATCATGCAGTAGTATCTTCAAAATGTTTAAATTAAAATTTGATGATAGAAAAAAGTCTTAACTATTAAAATCATAACACTAATAATAAATTTAATAGCCGGATAAGAATTAAATACTAAATAATCCATAAACAAATATTATATTAAATTTTTTTGACAAATAATACTACATTTGAATAACTGATCACTTGGAGCTTGAATAACTTACCTCAAGATCACAAAGTCCACAAAAAAGATGAAGGGCCTTGATTGCTGATTGGGAGCATCAATTTGGTTGGGTGCAAATTCTCTTAGGATGTGGTTCCACTTCCTCCTCGTTATCATCAGATCTGTTACTTCTCCTTCTACTTGTTTCTCAAATATCTCTAATGGTGGCATCAATTATCTTTATGGGCTCTGTATATATTGGATATACAGCACAACGTTTCACTTTGTAACCTGGGAATCTGGCTTTGAAATCAAATGAGATATCCACATAGTCACTGTCACCGGAAAATGCAAGTAGCATCTCGAGGTTTTGAGATGGTGAATAAAATTCAGAAAATGAACAACACCCTAGTAAGATGTGATCCGAGTTAATGAATACTGGATCTTCACGAAAATGAGTATATTTGGGGAAAGGTATAGAATCACATGTTTGAAAATTACATGTTTCAGAATGACAATAAACACCGACATCAAGAAAATTATGATAACCACAATATTCCTCAATCCCCAAAACAACACATATTGCAAATCCCATGAACTTCCTATTTACCAAAGTTTGCCGAAGCACTGGAATATTTACACACATACAAGATTCAGGACTTTGATAGGTGAACCACTCAGGAATTTCACTTCCTGGTAAATAAATGCTGAATTGAGTAGGCGGTTCTTCAGATCCCTATAACAAAAATATAATTGTTATTTCTAATGTGTGTGAGAGAGAGAGATGAGGAGGAATAATGTATTAAGATTTAAGAGAGAAGTAACCTTGAGAGATTCTTCAAAAACGTTGCTGAGTGCCTTATGATCAAGATTAAAGCAGTTAGTAAAAAAGAAATGTACATACTGATGACATTTATAATGAATGAAGAGCTTAAATTCAGATGCATCTGGTAATGGTTGGCACAGCTGCTTGCAATTTATTGCGTCCAACCTTTTTAGAGCTACTGGAAGCTCTGTTAATGATCGAAGCATATTGCATTCCCTTATTGACAGATATTCCAACTTAGAAAGATGCTTGATGCTTTTGGGTAGACTCTCAAACTTGCTTCCGCCCAGGAGTAACTCTTTCAATGAGGATAAGCAGCCAATATCTTCTGGGATTTCCATTAGATTGCAGTTATATAGATCTAACCGAATAAGCTTGGTTAGACTCTGAATTGATGAGGGAACTTCTTGTATCGCAGTCTCACTCAAAATCAAATTTTCTATATTCCCCGAAGTCAGTGGAAATTTTGTGACATTGCTACAGCCATACAGAGATAAATACCAAAGGTTGTTGAGTTGTTGAAGAGAGGAGGGAAAATCAACCAAGCTCCTGCAGCCTGCAAGCTTTACCTTCTCAAGCGAGAGGAAATATGCGAGGTTTGGAATCCTAGTGAGACGTTCACAGGACCGGAGATTAATCCACTTTAATTTTGGAGCATGCTGTTAAAAAAAATAAAAATTAGTAAAATAATTGGAATAAGTAATAATGTTTTTTGTGAACTACACAAAATATATTAAAAGATTGAAAAAGAAATTATTAAAGATAAAGTTATACCCTAAATCCTTCCGGGAATTGTTCAACACTGCTGCCAGAAAGGTTAAGTTCAACAAGATTCTCCGGATTAAAATTTGATGGAAGCTCTTTCAAAGGATATCTAGGCCATTGGAGAATCCTTAATTTATCCGGGAGATAATTTAGACCATCGGGAAGATGCAATTTGTTGGGCCCATGAATACAGAGAAACTTGAGATTGCACATTTTATCAAAGACTTGACATTTCAAACGTAAATCCTCTAGATTTTCCATATATAGGAATATCCCTTCAACTGCACCAGTCCCCTAACAATCAAAGATTTAAAGTCCATAAGTTATAGCATAAAATGCAAGAAAACTAGATTTTGTAAACTGGACAAAAATTTTGCAGGGTTAAATTCTGTTAAGAGAAAAACTTCGCGTTCTAGTAAAATTTAAATATTAAGAGTGAGGATGTGAGAGTGAAGCATGGTACAAGAGTGTGAGTGAGTCAAGTGTGAGAGTGAAGCATGGTGCATGTGCAGTGAATGAGTGATTGGATTTTCTTGTGTTGTGGTGACTGGTTAGTGGAAAGACAGTATTCTAGTAAACAAAAATTACAGTAAGTGTTGTATATTCTACATATACATCAATCTATTTAGAGACATCTAATTGTAAAAGCAATACAAATTAAAATGATTGGATACTTACAGTATTATTCTTCAGTGTGTGAATAACATCCTCTTGCTTCCACAACCTACTGCGATCACCTGGTTTTTTGGGGGATTCTCTACGAACAATATCTCTACCCATTTCTTGTAGTAAATCATGCATTTGTATCTTATCACTTGATATTGTTATTAGCGACTTGCAAACGAGGACACTCAGTGAGTAGCCACAATCGCCTAGTATATTTTCTACATAGTATGTAGTTTTCCCTTTAAAGAAACAAGCAATATCAAGAAAAATATCCTTCTCTTCATCATCGAGTCCATCATAACTAATTTTCAGCACATCAAGAATGCCAGGTATCAAAATTCTTTGTAATTTGCCCAATGCACTTTCCCACTCTCGTTTGCTCTTTCCATGCAAAGACGAACCTAAAACTTTAACAGCTAAAGGATTACCTTTAGCGTAATCTATTACCCTATTAGCCAACAACCTAAGATCTTCTGGAGCATAGTCTTGTTTGAAGGCATACTTACAAAAGAGTTTAAAAGAATCCTGGTACATCAACGACTCAACTTCGTATATGTTATTTTCTACATAAGGCCTAAGTAATTGTTGATCTCTGGTTGTTATAATGACTCTACTTCCTGGACCAAATTGATCAACCCCTCCAGCCAAACTTTCTAATTGTTCCGAGTTATCTACATCATCAAGAACAATTAAGACCTTTTTCTTTTGGAGCCTACGCTTAGCAAATGTGGTTATATTGAGAGTGCCCGAGTTCGGAATTTCTTCTTCTAATATCTGAGAAATAATTTCTTTTTGTAAACGAACCAGCCCACCACATTTTTTTGACTCTTCCCTAACATTTCTAAAGAAACAACAACCTTCAAATTGACTGGAAATTTGGTCAAAAACAGTTGCAGCAATGGTTGTTTTACCTATACCACCCATGCCCCAAATTCCCACAACTCGAAAATCTAACATTTCAAGGGATAATAGTGACTTAACTTCCTCAACGCGTGAATCAATTCCAAATAGGCCTTTGAAATCACTTGAGGGTGATATATCATTTAATTTCTTCGAAACATCATTGACAATTTCGTCTACAAGTTTTGATTCAGGCCTATCATATGTAAAGAACAAACAATAAATTAAATATTAGTAAAGTCAAAATGAATCTCAAATTGAGCAAAATAATATAATACTCATATCTTTCATTTCTTGATCTTTTCTTTTTTGGTTTTGTCATAAAATATTGAATTCCTAAATTTGCATTACAAAGAACAGAAAAGAAACATTGCTAACCAAGTTTGAACAAGACATGCTTAGCTTTTTGATTGCACAGAGATCATAGATGCTTTATGTTTTATGTGTGTATATATAGACATTTAGAAGAGCAAGCTAGCATGTGAAATGATCCAACTACTAGAGAGTGTTAATTATATGATATTTATTATAGACTAAAAAAAAAAACACTTTGTAGTTACCAAGTTACAGAGGAATCCCATCCAGATAGATTGGACGCTTTAGTCAAGGCAGCTTTCCATCTCTGCTTCTCTTCTTGACATACATTTTCATGGTTGGCAAAAGCTTCTTCAAAACTCCCTGTTTGTTTACGGACAGCCGATGGATCTACGTCGTAGAAGACGGGTATCACAATTTGCCTGTCTGCATCCTTACATTCAAGGATTCTTTCAAGTTCACGCAAGCACCATTTGGACGAAGCATAATCTTTCGAGAAAATGACTACCGAAATACTTGATTCTTCAATTGCTTTTAAAAGAGCCGGCGAGATTTCATCCCCTCTTATGAGTCGGTTATCAATGAAGGTTGCAATCTTTTTTCGACACAAAGCTTCATAAAGATGACTGGTAAAACCATGGCGGGTGTCTTCACCTCTGAAACCGAGGAAGACATCATACTTTTCCATAGAGACGAATTACAAGACTGAATTTGAGCAGCAAAAAATGCAGGACACAATACAGGAGATTTGAGAGTAGATGGATGGGAGGTAACACTAAACAATTTGTATAGTTAAATAACTATAGTATCAAAATGGTGTAGTTTCTGCATCATTACAACAATTCTTCAACCAAATTTCTTGCCTCTTTCCTGTGACTTTCCGGGAACCCTAACAATCTTCAATTCACTTTCTTGCCTCCTTCCTTCATGTGACTAAAACATTGTGGTTCATCAAAATTCATCATTATCAAAGCGCGTAAGTCGTAAAGCAAACAGTTACAACACGTACGAGACACGTCCAAGGCAATCTTGGCTTTTATTACTCTTTCGTTGTTACTTCGGTGAATGAAGAAAACTTGAAAAGTGGAGAAGGGAAAAATAAAGCATTGTGGGTCATCAAAAGTGGGGAATCTTTGCTTTTTTTACTCTTTCGTTGTTACTTCACTGATGCAGACCATAAAAACCCAGTAAAAGCTTTTGGTCAAGTCTACTTCTTCAGTTGGATAAATACAAGCATTTCATTTTGAAATCTCCTACCAAAAATAGAGACTCTTACATGGAAATGGATATGGATTTTGATTGCAATTAGTATAATTATTATTTATATATAATATTGGTTGCTACTAATTTGTTTTTTTTTTTTTTTTTCACTTGATTGTTTTTTAGGTGGCATTCCGGTTGAAGAAATACATACTACAATATAGATGGGGAAGAGTCATTAGCATTCACATGAATTTTTGTTAGTGTGTTTTAGAATTTTAATGGGTTTGTAAAACTTATTGAATTTTTAATTGGTTTGGGTAAAAAAAATCCAAGCCTAAAAAATTATGGCCCAAAAAAATTATTGTCCAGTGGAATGGTGGGTTTTATTATTTATTAATATTTGGGTTTTATCACATATATTTAAAGAGTGACGATATTTGTACCCCTAAAAAATTGTATCTACACCCCAAATTAGAATCTTTTTGAAAATCCAAATTAGAATCTTTTTGAAAATCCAATATTACCCTTTAGTAAAATACTAAAAAATTAAATAGTTTATAAATACACCCACAAATTATTAATTAGTTTCCTAATTTTTAATTTTAAGGTCAAATGATCTTTCTAAAACCAAAATACAATTACAAGCGGAAATCATCAATCAAAAAAAGTTATATGCCTTTAAAAAAATAAAAAAATAAAAAACAAGTCATGATCCGACTCCTTAATAGCTCATAAATAGAGAATGAGTTATCGAGTTATCCAGAACAAGTAAAATTGTTTGATTTTTTTTTTTAATATTTAATTTCATTTATCTGCAATATTTTATTTAAGTTTACTTAATTAGTTTAATTTTTTTGGATACATATTCAATATTTTATTAAGTATATATATAAGCACCGATCAAGTGCACTCCATATCTTGCATTATCTTCTTTTTCGTTATTTTTATCTCCATTGTAAACAAAATTTTCTCAAAATTCAACTCATTTTGGTATACTTTATGTATTTAGGAAATTAGAAATTATTTATTTGAACAAAAAGATATAAACTAAGGGCATTTTTGATATTAAGTGGGGTTTACTTACCAACTAAAGAATTTTTAAATATTTTAATGATGTGTACTTACGAAATGGATGTAGATACAGTTTTTGAGGGGTGTAAATACCGCTACTCATATTTAAACTCATCATAGGCCCTTTTAAAATCATCACATGTAATCATTTAATGTATCTAAAGGCCCTTGGAGCCCTGGCCCAGGACTGACTCTTTATGTAATTCTAATCTCTCCGGGTTCCAAGTAACAGTTGTAATTTACCAAAAAAAACAAAAAAAATCACTTATTATTAATACACACTATCAAAGAGTGCATGTGTTTGACTGTCTGAGAGAGAGATAAAAAGAGTTCATCATTTGAATAAATTTCTGACAAAATATTCTAGGCTTGTAGCCTTGTAGGTAATTAACTTACTTTAAGTTAATATATAAATTAATAAGGTTGGAAAAAAATATTTTAAAAATAATATACCCCTACCACATCGTCAAAGATCTTTTATTTTATTTTATTATTTTTATTCTTTTTTTAATTTTTAATTTTTTAAAAATTTCAATTTTAATTAAAAAAATATTTTATGTTTGAGATGATGTAGTAATAGTATATTTGGCTTTCCAATTGTCAAGGTTAGTCAACCGTTAAAGTTAACGGATTGACTTGATGATAGTGAGTGTTAATTTTAGGCATCATTATAAAATATCACTAGATTTAATAAACTAAAAGTAAGTAGTCCTCTAATGCTTGGTTGACATGTGGCAACCAAACACTTTAAAAATGATAAGGTAACCAATTGCTTTTAAATTATTTTATTTTAGATTTAAAAAAAATTATTATCAAAATGTAATAAACTAATTTAATTTAATCTAAATAATTGTGTTAAATAATTTTAAATAATAATTAGATAAAGATGATACATATCCTCAAAATAAACTTCGGTCAATGTGCGATTTGAATGTTACATATAGGGGTGGGCACAAAAACCGAAACCGAATTGAACCGAACCGAAAAATGGTGTTTGGTTCGGTTCATAGCTTCTATTTGGTTCAAACTGATTTGAAATTTGAAAATCGAATTGAATTCGGTTCGGTTTTGGTTTTGAACATACAAAACCACAAAACCGAACTGAATCGAATAAACCAAATTGTCTTAATAAATTATTTTGTAAGGTTCAATTTTATTATGGACTGTTAGTTGGTGATGTTTTATTTTGGACTCATTATGTACTACATTTTTTGACTTCTATTTTATAGAAGTTATGAAGATAATATATTTTGATTGAGTAAGTAGATTGAATATGATTGAGATTTTAGATTTGAATTGAAAATTGGGTTATATTTTGTTTAAATTATTTTTTACATTTTATTTTTTCTTAAAAAAGTTTAAGGGCCAGTTTGGTAATCAATTTATCAACTGAAAATGAGATACACACTCAAGGCAATCAACACATGATAAACTCCCAAAACTATCAACTCCTAGTCTACCCTCAAGGCAAAGTTAGTCACATTGTCTACTCCCTATCCAAGATATGTCATATACCTTATAGTCTATAAAGCTTATGGGATGAGCCCTATTTATTCAAGCATGGTCCAGATCAGGTCATTAGGAGATGTGTTCTAGAATCAGAACATGTAGACATTATAAGGTTTTGTCATGAGTTATAGTGTGAGGGATATTTTAGTGTAAGGAAGACCACACTTAACATGCTTCACTCAGAATTCTTTTGGGAGTCATTATTTATAGATGCCTTCCAATTTTGCTCAACTTGTGATAAGTGTCAATGCACTGGAAATGTTGGAAAAAGGAATGAAATGCCACATAAGGGGATTTTGGTGGTCGAAGTGTTCGACACTTGGGGAATCGATTTTATGAGACCTTTCCCTTCTTCATGTAGAAACAATTATATACTAGTGGCTAGTGACTATATGTCAAAATGGGTGGAGTCGATTGTGTAAGTTCCTCAAGATTGATTGACTGACTTATTTCGGTGACAAACCACAATTGGGGTTTGACATGTAAGTGTAGTTTAGGCATTGATGATCAAGTTCAAAGGCCCTCTCAAAACCTCAAGATGATAAGCACTCCAAAGGTATATCTCTTGTGCTTAGTTTTCATTGAAGAAACTTAGTTGCACACACACACTTATCGTGCTTGCATATGTATTCGTTGCACTTGTGTGCATTCTCTTCACTTTTCACACTTGCACATATTGCTCATTTTAGACTAAGTGTGAAATGTCTTTGAAAAGAGAAAACCTCTATTTACTGTTACCTGTACCGCCTCTGGTACATATGCATGGGTAGCGGTCCAAGCCAAGTTCAAAACCTGATGCTTTTATGCCGTGCATACTGCGGCGGAGACACTTGCCTCTAGGATGATCTCCATAACGGCATACTCCAAAGCTTACACGCTCTGTGTACAACGGCACAAGCACTTACCCGAGCAGTGGTATGCATAGTGGTTGTAACAGGGTTTGGTTTCTTAAAATGACCAAAACGGTGTGGCTTTGAGAGGATCACTTATATAAGTGCCTCTAAGTCTTTAGATCAGCCTACATGAGTTCAAGATCATATTTTTAACTTAGAAAAATTTCAAGAAAGAAAATCTTTCAAAGAACTCACCTTTGATCACTCAAAACCATTTCCATGAGCATTAATCTTCATCTAGGATCATCTAGCTTCATCTAGGATGCATCCATGCTTTGGTTTTCGTCAACACACATGACTTGGTAAGTTGAACATCATTTAATCCATGTTTGTGTTCTTTCTTAATCAAGAAATCTCATTTATCACTTGTATGCATCTAGATTAGATTTTAAATACAAGATTGAGATATTTGTGTTGAATGATTGAGTGTTGTATTGTTATAGCTATTGCCTAGGATTGCTTAATCTTGATAGCTATGCTGTCATATAGCAATATTGATATCTAGGATTATGATTATTGTCATCTTTCATCCTAGATAAGCATTTAGTGTAACCTAGCATTAATTGCATAATTGAATATCATGATATTCACTTAGGTTGTTGATCATTTTAGTGAGAACTAAGTCTTGTGACTAAGGTTGCTTAGTCCGTAAGCAAATTGATCTAGGTTCGCTATTAAAGGCTCATTGGGTAGTAGTGGTGGGTTAGTGACCGTGTACGGTTTGACGTGGTCAACTTAGGTTGTAAACACTATTACAAATAGTGGATTCGAGGATCGTGTGTGGTGCACATATTAGCCCGTGGTTTTTCCTTGTTGAAGGTTTCTAATTAAAAATCAAGTGTCATTTAATTTCCACATTTTACACTTGATTGTATTTTTGACTAGATAGGGGTTTTTATTGAATATTGACTAATCAAGAAAAACTGGTAATTAACTTGATTAAAATCTATTCACCTCGATATAATTAAACACGCCATAATAGTTTCAGATTGCCACAAGAACCAATGACAGTTGTGTTGCGGTCAAGTTTGTAAAGGAGAACATTTTTGCAAGGTTTGGTACCCATATATCAATAATTAGTGATAGGGGAAGCCATTTTTGTAATAGGTCATTTGACACCCTTATGAAAAAGTACAAAGTTCATCACAAGGTAGCCACGCCATATCACCTTAAGACTTCAGGGCAGATGGAAGGAAGCAATAGACACATTAAGCAAATACTAGAGAAAACTGTCAATCTGGGAAGGAAAGATTGGGCTTTAAAGCTTAGTGAAGCACTATGGACTTATCGGACAACTTACAAGACCCTAATCGAAATGAGCCCATACCGGATCGTTTTTGGGAAGCATGTCACCTTCCGGTAGAGCTTGTACATCGGGCATATTGGGCTATGTAAGGACCTCTGTTTTATGATTGGCTTATTTCATGACAAACCACACCATATTTGGGATGATTTTGTAATGGGTAGCTTAGGTCCTCGTTGGCAAGCTTCCAAGCATCTCCATGACTTCAAGGGTGAAAGGTATATTCACTTGACTTTGTCTCTTAAAGAGTTTAGGTGCACACAGACACACACACTTCATGCATGCTTTATTCACCTTGCATTTGTGTTCTTTATTGTTTATATGTGTGCATCCTTTACCTACTTCACACATGCACTTCATTCGTAGTCTTAAGTATGGTTTTTTATGGTGAAATTCGTTTCCGTTTGTTTGATCGGAAACGTCTACGCAAGCACGATGGTGTGCTTAATTTAACGCGATAAGTGACCATCAGAGAAGATCTCGGTGTGTTGGTGACTACTTTGGTAGTGTGCTGGTTCTACTTGCGCAGTGGCCTCGGGTTGTTTTTCCAGTCCTGGTGCGCTGGTGACTATGCTGGTTCTACCCGCGTAGTCTTCTCGGGTTTTTTTTCATACACTCAGTGCGCGGGTCCCACTAATGCACCTTCCCGTGCAGTGTCCATTTTTTGGCCATTTTGTCAAAACGGCGTAGTTTCACTAGGGCTTCTACATAAGCTTTATCTTCTTCATCATTTAGACTTAGAACTCAGAATTTCTAGATCCTAGTGAGAGAAAGAGTTCCCCTAGTGAGAGAAAGCATCATGATTGCTTCTTTAATTCTCCAAACCCCAAAACCCATATTCATCTTGCATCTCTAGCATCATTCAAGCATGGGTCTTCATTAATGTCTTCACTTGGTAAGTAAAACAAACATCCTAGCTCATTTATTGTTCTATTTCATTAAGACACGTCATTTATTGTTTAGGTTAGCAAATCTTTATGCTTATTGTATATCTATTGAAGTTATAACATGTTTGGGGTTTGTTTGTGATAGCTATAATTTATGACCATATTGCCCTTGTATCTAAGTCTTTATACCTTGCATCTAGACTTTGATATTTATGCCTCATTAATTACATTTCTTGATTGCATATTTATTGCCTTGTTATATGTTGTGACAACTTGTGTCGGTTAGACTTTATTTGACAATTAGGTTCTTAGATTTTATCTATACATCTAATTGAGTCCTTATGTATGGGTTGTTGGGGTTTTTGCCCTAAAGCTTGTTATTTGTAAATATGAATTGAACATAAATAAAAGAAGTAGTTTATTCATTCAAATTGTCTCATACATTTATATATAACATGTGTACTTAACATCTAAGATTGCCAGATGTAATTTCAAATTGAGTATATGAATGTCATATACATATGGATTCAGTTTGAAACGAGTAATCTACAGAGTCCGTAGATAGCAAATAAAGTTGGGTACTTTATTTGTGGTTAATCTATAGCTGCGGTCCATTCCGTAATATATAGTGATCTTACCCTGGATCATTTATATGGTGATATGAGAATGGAGGCACCTTGTATGATGTGATCATATAGGACTGGGCCACGATTTATATGAATCTCTCACCAAGATTTGTTACATGATGAGATTCATATATATATCGACAATTTATGGCTATATATGAGTGATCTTAATCCTGGGTGATCTTAATCCTGAGTGTCCTATCGACTCCTTCGGGTTAGATCGTGGTTTTTGATATACCATGAGTGAGATCGGAGTTGCATTCCCAGTCAATAACTTCGTATGTTGGAATCGCGGTTTGGCTTATGGCTGGGAAGGTCTGTACACAATAGTGGAATCCACTCCTTCTTGCGAGAAGTAGATAGTAGTTCCCTTAAGGGTTGATTCGGGGCTTGAATAATATGAGCATTTTCCTAATTCCGTAAGGAATTTATGATTTATTGTTCATTAGAGGATCAATGGTACTTAATGCAAATATATAATTAGAGGGGTATAACGGACATTATGACCCAGCTCTAATTATAAACTACTTGTGGAGGATTATACCATATGTAATAGCTATATCGATGGACGCCAAGAGTTATTGGTTTATGTAAAAACGTCTACAGTTGAGAGAGTGCAGCTTCGGGTTTTTAGTGGAATAACACCGAAGTTAATAATCATGAAATATTAATTAAAGAGTTTAATTAATTATTTCTAAGGATTATTGGAGCTTAAAATACTGTGGGTCCATTAGGTCCTCTTGCTAGCCCGATCGATTTAGGTAACAAGGGTCACGGTTAATTAATTGGATTGTCCAATTAATTGTGTTACGAAAGTGACATGTGTTTAATCGGGAATTAGTTGAATAATGAGATTATTTAATTAATGGAAAATAATAATTATGTTAATTAAATAATTAGATTATTTAATTTTGTAATTAATCATTATTGGAGGGTGTTCTTTGATATTTAATTTTGAAAGATAAGATAACGTGATTATTTTATTTTTAATTAAATATTGAATTTGAATTTAAAAAGTTTAAATTCAAACTTTATTAATATCTATTAAAAGATATCAGATATCTCTTTTAAAAGGATTTAATAAAAATTTAATCAGTTTAAAAAATATAGATATATAAGATATATATTTTTTTAGGCAACTAATGAGAAGAGAACACAAACTCACGCATTAAATGAGAAGAAAACACAAACTCACGCATTAAGTGAAAAAGAGTTGCTTCGTGTGTCTATTCATCCTCCTGCTTCGTGTGTCTCTTCATCCTCCTTGTTCCTGAGTACCGTGACACGCCCACACGCCATTACCAATCCCGGGTCATAGCGAGAAAGATCTTGTGGTTCAAATCAGGAAGCAAATCGAAAAGAAGAAGGAACCTCCAATGCAGGTATGAAGAAAATTGTTTCTTCTCTTCTCTTTTATGCATTTCGATTTCGATTTCTTGTTTTTACTGTTTCGAAAAATAGATCCTAAGGTTTACTAGTCGCAGTATTTCTTTGAAATAATTTTTGAAAAGGTTCCTTCCGCTGCTCGATTGGTAAACCGGGGTCCCAACCTTGGCATGTAGGCATTATTTGATAACTAGGTTGTTAAATTGCATTATAACATCTAGTTAAGCATTTTGTGTGTGGTTTTACTTATTATTGCATTTGAGCATATTGTCATATATACACTTACAATGTATACTCTTCATTGAGTCAAAGTGTTGTGGCTGCTAGGTGAAGTTGCACAAGCAAGTAAAGTCTTGCAACCAAGAGTGGGTTGGCAAGCATTGGTCAAGTGCCACTATAAAAGGCCTGCGGGTAGAGTAGGAGGTGCTCATGCCAAGAGTAGTGGATCAGGGGATATCACTAGTGATTGAACCAAGAGTGGTGAGTGGTAGTGTTAGTGTCCATAGCCTGAGGTTGTCGAGAGTGAGAGTCTGAGTATCACTTGAGGGTGTAACCTTTTATTCATATAGTAGGTTTCTGTGACCGTGTGTGGCTAGAAGGATAGCCCGTGAGTTTTGCCCAGTTGGAGGGTTTCTCAGGTAAATCAATTCAACGTGTTATTTATTGTTTTCCGCACTTTAATTTCGTTGATTGATTGTTTGTTTGAATTGGGTTTCATTGTTAATATTTACTAATCGAAAAAGTTGGTAATAATCGATTAACAACCCATTCACCCCCACCCCCACCCCCTCTAGGTTGTATTAGACATACGCTTTACATATTTTTAGGCTATCAAGAAGCTTAACTTTGAGCTTGACAAAGCCGGTAAGGAGAGGAAGCTCCAATTGTGTGAACTTGAGGAATTGTGCAATGAGACATATGAAAGTGCAAGAATATATAAGGAGAAGACCAAGGCACTCTATGACAAGGCCTTATGTAGGAAATAATTCCATCCAGGAATGCTAGTGCTCCTCTACGAGTCCCGATTGAAGGTATTTCCGGGGAAGTTGAAATCAAGATGGTTGGGTCCATTGAAGGTGTTAGAAGTACATGAGCATGGAGCTATCAAAGTTGAGAATGAGAAGGGAGAGAGGTTAAAAGTCAATGGTCATTACCTAAAACCTTACTGGGGAAGTGGTTTGCAAAAGCCCCTAGTCCTTTCAGTTGAGCTTGGAAAGCCATAGTGCCTTCACAACATCTTGCCTAGATGAAAAATAGAGTGCTTTATGTGAGGCAATCCACCTAGTTTTTAATTTCTTAAACCCCTGTTTATATTTCCTACTATTGCTATTTTTATTGCTTATTATATTCTGATTCGGTTTGGGGGTTATCTGTGCTTATATTCTATTGGGTTGATAATGCTTTGATGTGATGGAAATTTATATGCTTTGAGCTTATTGGATCATTTGTTTCTTAGAAACTGTATGTGTGGGATTAGTTCCTTGGTTTTGTAAGTTCCTTAAGTTTGATTGGCTTATTTCAGTGACAAACCCACATGTGGGGTTTGATGTAAGGGTAGCTTAAGCTTTTGATGGTTGGTGATTTGCACAACCAAGGCCCTCTCAAGACCTCAAGAGAAGAAGCACCCTCGGTCAATAACTCCGTATCTTAGAATCACGGTTTGGCTTGTGACTGGGAAGGTATGCATACAATAGTGGAATCCACTCCTTCTTGTGAGAAGTATAAGTAGTTCCCTTAAGGGTTGATTCGGGGCTTGAAAGTTTAAGAGCGCTCTCCTTCTTCCGTAAAGGAATGGATGATATAATTATTCAAGAGAATCAATGGTACTTAAAGGAAAATATATAATTAGAGAGGTATAACAGATTTTATGACCTAGCTCTAATTATGAACTACTTGTGGAGGATCATGCTATATGTAATAGCTATATCAATGGACACTGATAAAATTGGTTGTGTAAAACATCTACAGTTACGAGAGTACAACCTTGAGTTTTTAGTGGAATAACTCCTAGGTTAATAATTGTGAAATATTAATTAAAGAGTTTAATTAATTTTTTCTAACAATTATTGGAGCTCAAAACTGTGGGTCCATTAGGTCCCCTTGCCAGCCCTATACGATTGATAGTAACAAAGACTCATGGAGAATTGAATTGTCCAATTAATTGTATTACGAAAGTAACTTAAATATATTTTGGGAATTAATTAAATGATGTGATTATTTAATTAATATAGCATTTAATAGTTGAATTAAATATTATTAAATAATATGATTATTTAATTGACATATTAATAATTAAGAATTATTAAATTGTCATATAGAGATTTCAGTTTCTAACCTTGACAAGAACAATGAAATAATAAGTAATTATTTTTATTTACTCTAAATAGGTCAAAGGTTCAAACCCTAGTGAAGTAATAATTAAAAAGGATTTAGAATTCTATTTTAACTTGGATTAATAAACCCTAGGTTCCTAGTATATAAGATATACTTGTCAGAAAAAAGAAGCTAATCGAAACCCTAGAGAGAAAGAGAGGGTGCGGCCACATAAGAAAGAAAAGAAAAGATTTTTCTTCTTTGCTTTCAGGTTGGGCGAATTCTACAAGGAAGCAAGGTGTTGTCTTCCGGTTCTCTCAAGCCTCCATTCAACTGCTCCCGGAATCCATGACGTGCCCACACACACAGTTGCTATATCGCGGGACATAGCTAGGAAGGCTTAGTGGTATTGGATCGAAAAGAAAACGAAGGAGTGGTCTTCAAAGGTATGAAAACAAATCTCTTCCTCATATTCGTGTATATACAAAAGGTCCCAAGAAAACAATAGAATTTTTTTGAAACCTATCATTCTTAATTTTATTGATTAATTTCAATTCTTTTTCCGCTGCGCGACTTACAGTTTTAAGGTTCTTTTGATATTCATATTCTTTTTGTTCATAATGAATTCCAATTATTAAATCTAAGTAGACACCATGCTAGGTTATAATTTGGGATATAAGTATTTATGTAGACATCATGCAACTTACATGCCAACTAAGAGAGAATCATACGGCTTGAGTGAGACACCATCACCTTATCGTGAATATCTTCATCATGTTTGATTATTTGTTAACTTCATTATCGTCTATGGATTTGATGATTGTTTAGTGGTGGATAGGAGGTCCATATATTTTTCCTCATTAGATTTTATGCTGCGTTTTATTTACTCCCCCCCATTAGTGTGTGTGAGTTAGAGTCTTTGTTTTTATAATTTTTAGTTTGATTAGAGTCCTAGAGTGTCTTATATATAAACTCATTATTTTAGCAGGTAATTAATTCTTCGTCGGAACGATCCTTGCTTAACTGTTGTGCCATTGTTTACGATTTGTGCACTTACAAGGTTTTTATTATTTTTGTTTGCCTATTTGGAAACCAACATAAACACATATACAAAACAAGAGACAATGAATCTCATATAAAATTATATTCAAAGCAAAGCAAATTCCACAAGTTGTAGTTTGAATATCACAATGTAAATTCACTAAGTAGAACTTTACAACTTGATATAGAATTTCACAAGATACAATGTTCAAACACTACAAAGATACAATAGACAAATGTTGATTCAACAAAGTGTTTGCAACTCAAACTTGTCAAGAATCTTGTTTTCAAAGATATTCAATTTAATAGATTCAACAAGATATAAACATCACAAAACACAAATATAAGAGAGTTTGAGTTAGAGACATTTGACACCTTATTTTTTAGTGGTAAACCTCCGAAAAGGAAACATCCACGTCTTGATTCCACAACCACCGGCAAATCTATTTTCACTAGTCGAATAAAAGTACACCCTCAAAAGTAACCAATCCACATGATACACTATATTAGATATCCCTTTTACTCTACCCTCGGGTCTAATGATAGAATTGCCAACTTTTTATCCAAGACACATCACATTTCTCTAGAAAGTATATTGCTCGACTATTCGAATCATCTCAATCCTAGTTAAGACTTCCTTGCTTAACGATCCGGATCACTCTTGATCCTAGTTAAGACTCCTTGCTTAACTATCTGGATCACTCTTGATCCTAGTTAAAACTCCTTGCTCAAGCTAGAACATCATATTCTAACAAGAGACTTCCACCTTTTATAAGGCAATGATCTAAGTAAAGTGCAAACATGTAAACATTATGCAAAACACATGCAACATAGAATATATGATTAAGATATCCCATGGAAACTAGAAATGACCAATGAGCACACATGTATATTTTCCTAGTTTATAATCCAAACAAATGTCATCATACAAGATGATGCAAATCACATGTGAATGTATAGATTAAGTACACTTCATAAAGAACAAGACATATACATGAAAGTTCATAAACAATGTTGTCTAATTCTTTAAGCATGAACAAAAACCTAGAAAATGCAATCCACCAAATCACACTAAAATCCTAGATTCTATTCATGCAACCTAAAGCTTGAAACATAATATAATCATTAAGCACATGTTCAAAGCTTTAGCACTAAAACAAAAAATTGCTAGAAACAAAGATATGATCATTATAGTTCTCTAGCAAATATTTAGCGCATATATTCACAAAATAATCAATTAAATATCTAAGGCTTTAAATATAAAATTAAATGTGCTAATCCTAAATATATTCAATTTAAAAAGTCCTAGCACATGTGAAGGCTATCAATCATCATGATAAAATCAATTAATCATATTCAAGAATATAAGCTAGTCACAATATAACTCTTAAACATGTGAAATTTTAGATTTATGAAAACTTAAATCACATTCAAGTCTCTAATTAGATAAATCTAGCTTATAATTGAAGCTTTATCTTTTAACAACATTTTTTCAAGTCACATACTAAAATAGGAAGAAGACTCAAGGTAATTGAACATTTAAAAGCATAGAATCAAAAGATAATCAAATACCTTGTAGAAAACTTTGCAGCCACGAATTTGATGATAGAACACCAAATAAACTTGAACAAATGAGTTCAAAGTTGCTTAGAGATAATAGAGGACTTCAAGAAGAAGATTCTCCCTTTTGAATCACTCAATTTCGATAAGAAATGAGTGAGATATGGTGATTTCAATTTGAGAGAAAAACCAAAAAAATAAATTCTGCACACAATCTTCTTCAAATGAAAAAAGGGTTCGAAATTTAAATGTCACTATTTGGAGGGGTTTTTGTAAGAATGTCACTAGATTAGTAATTTAAGTTTAAAAGGCACCAATCTTGGTGACCAGACAAAAATACCCTCATTTTGTCTGTTTGTGTGTTTTGAAACGTGAGAGAAAAAACTTGAGAGAGAGAGAACAGTTGGGAGAGAAGTTATCGGCGCAAGAAATCCGGCCAAAAAAGCGACGTTTTTTCACCGGCGGTGGTGCTACAGTATCCCTCTCGACTCCAAACGTCTAGTGGTGAGTTGAACTTTCTTTCTCACGCGTTTTGTTGTTGTTAATTTGATTTGCGTTTGATGTTTGGTGTTTGGTTAGACATATAGATTAGGTTTGATTAGATTTATTGTTCATTAGGTTTGTTTGATTAGGTTAGGTTAGGGTTTAAAGTTCTGTAAAAATTTTGTTGAAGACGATGAATAGAACATTCTCCGAGCCTTTTTTAAACCTTCGTTCGAGCTTTTTCCGATCCTTTTAAACCTTCATCCGAGCCTTTTAAGTAATGTGATTAGGTTTTCTTCAATTTTTCATTTCCGAGCCTTTTAAACCTTTATCCGAGACTTTTCCGAGCCTTTTAAACCTTCATCCGAGCCTTTTAAAGAATATGATGTAGGTTTTTGAAATTTGAATCTCCGAGCTTTTTAAACCTTCATCCGAGCCTTTTCCGAGACTTTTAAACCTTCATTCGAGCCTTTTAAAGAATATGATTTAGGTTTTTCAAATTTGAATCTCCGAGCCTTTTAAACCTTCATTCGAGCCTTTTCCGAGACTTCTAAACCTTCATTCGAGCCTTTTAAAGAATATGATGTAGGTTTTTCAAATTTGAATCTCCGAGCCTTTTAAACCTTCATCCGAGCCTTTTCCGAGACTTCTAAACCTTCATTCGAGCCTTTTAAAGAATATGATGTAGGTTTTTGTAATTTGATTCTCCGAACCTTTTAAACCTTCATCCGAGCTTTTTACATAATATTTCGAGCCTTTTTATTAATAGTACCCGAGCCTTTTCCTTTAGTCTCCGAGACTTTTGAACCTCACTCCGAGCCTTTTCTACAAGTCTCCATGACTTTTATTTTTCAGTATCCGAGCCTTTTCATGAAGTTATATATATTAATTTCTTTAATTTTTTTTTTATGTGAATATGCAGATGAGGAATCCATTGAAAGATTTTCTGAAAACTCCAGCGGAAGAAAGGTACCCGGGGAAAATAACTCGGCATGACCATTTCCATCACCTTAGAGATATCGACAATGCCCTTAACGGTGTACCTCAACATCTTGCGGTCGAAGAACGACGTCAGTACACTGAGTCGTGTTTTGGACATTTCCTTCGGATGCAGCGCAATATGAAGTTTTCAGCTGGCATTATCCATCGATTGCTTATTCATGAGTTGCATCACGACGGGCCAGAAGATGAGATGAGATTTCTATTAGGAAAGCATTCGGTCCGGTTCTCGAAGGTTGAGTTCTGGCTGATCACCGGATTGAAGTTCGGACAACTTCCCGACATGTCGACCTATGATGTGGTCCAGAATGGCATACACCAGCGGTACTTTGAGGGTCGAGATGAGGTCGAGTTTGGAGAGCTGAGAGTCGTTGTACGGGCAGGTGATTTTGTTGAGCAGTACGATGCGGTTAAGCTATGCTTACTGTATATGCTTAACTGGATACTAATGGGTTTGGACGAGAGAGATAAAGTCCCATTATGGCAGTTTCGCCTAATCGAGAACTTGGACGCTTTTGATGCATTCTCGTGGGGTGCGCACGTGTATAAGTGATCTATTTCTGGGTTCAAGCATGCGTTGGATGGTCGTCGGGAACGGTTCGAAAAAAGACAGCGAGAAAAGGGCGTTGAAGTACATAAGGTGCAGACGTACACCATATATGGTTGTACTTATGCACTATTGGTAAGAATTTAGAATTTGATTCCATACTTTAATTGTATTTTTTATTTTCATATGATTGATGTGTTTGATTATTATTGTACTTATCTATTACGCAGATATTTGCTTTTGAGGTTATCCTCGATCTTGCCATCGAAGATTTTGGGAGCCGTAGGGAAATCGATCTATCCCCCCGTATTCTAAAATGGGAGTTGAGTCAGCGACCGAGGGGGGATAAGTTGGATTCCATTTTCATTGAAAGGGTAAGTATCTGTTATGTTAACGTTAATAGTTAATAGTATGTATACGATTACAAATGGTCTAACATTGATTTTAGATGTTTGCGAGGGTGAAATTGGTGCCGACACCAGCAGAGCTGGCTGAACGGTACTATGAGGGCATTGAGGAGGGAGGCAATCTGTATAATGCCACTGCCGATGCTGAACACCGTACGACTGCCGAACCCAGTGATACTGAGGGTTCGTATTCGAGACCCAGTGATACTGAGTATCCGTATTCGGGACCCAGTGATACAGATGGTTCTGACGTGGAGGGTCGCAGTAGGAGTCCCGTGAGGCATAGGCGGGTTCGATTTGTGTTGCCCACACAGCCTCGACCTAAAGGTCACTCACTACGAGGCGTCGGAGGGCATCCAGAGGTACGTAAAAGTAGTTGCACCGCAGTATTTAATCTAAAAGCAGTTGGAAACTTTTAGTACTGACCCCGAATGTTTATTTTTTTTCATTTCAGGACATTAGGTATACTGAACTGCTGGATGCGTTTCGAGAGTTACGGGACGAAGTGCAAAGGACTGACAAAAAGTGAGATCAACAGCATAAGGAGTTGCTAGAATTGATTCGGGGTCTTCAGGGTTCGACGTCGCAGACACCTACTGAAGGCAAACGGTCCGATGACCAACCATTTGATGACCCGTCGATCGATGACCAAGACTGATACTTCAGTGATAGAGACTGGACTGGTAGTCATCAGGACGGAGCAAACTTACAGACTAAGCATCAGCTGCACCCCAGTAGGCAGACAGTGTCTGATCAGCAGGGGCTAGGTGTGACACCAAGAGAGGAGGTTACTGGTGGTATTGATGACATTGAGACAGCATATATGGAGATAGAGCAGGTACCTCATCAGGTATTACCACACCCTGTTGTTCATTCCCAGGACTTGGGATAGAGTGCCTCCATACTGCGTACCCCTCTGGTTGATCCTAGTGCAGCACATCCCTCCATTCATTCCACGGGGATAGAGTTCCTCAGTCCTAACGCACCTATCGGGTCTATCCCAGCAGGGCTTACCCCTGCAGGCGATCCACGAGGACAGAGTTCCTCCATACGGAGCACCCCTGCTGGCGATCCACGGGGACAGAGTTCCTCTATATAGAGCCCACGTTTGGTGGATCCCCGTGGTTTGGATCGGAGTCCCTCACCCCTTCAGCGTCAGGATCGAGTTCGCAGGCGAGGTTGGCAGGAGCGGAGCCCATACACTGACCCCTGTCGACCGACGAGGGCAAGGACTATGCCACAGCCACCGCATGTATGGGCGCCCCACGAACTGGTAGATCTTGATCACCTAACGGCGTACCAAGCGTACAAGAGGAACATGACGGGGGAATTGTAAGTATAATCGTAGATATTACAATCTCTGTATTTATTTTGAAACAGCTTAGTAAAACTGACTTGACTTGACTTGGTTATCTAACTTCTTCAACAATTATGCAGGCGTGATGTGGATCTACACTTGCCAGTCGATGTCCTTTGGTTCCACCGTTTTCAAAGCAACTTTATAGAGTTGGAGGATACAGTATGTTCATAACTGTAATATATGTATATGTTGTTACAAAAATTGTACAATCCTAACAAATGAAAATGTTCAAACTTTCAGCACATTGACGCGTACTTGAAGATTCTGCGGAAGTGTCAGCGAGCATTTCCCACTGTCTACGGTCCGAGGATCAACATACTGGATTCACAGTTTTTTGTAAGTGTTTAAATTGTATGGTATTTGCTTTTGCATTGATGTGTTTCATACATCTATAACCTAACATTTTTGTACAGTCATGGTTATGTAACTGCTGGAACAGGAAGATGGGAAGTGGGTCTGATAGACCCCGTACAGGTTGGTCTTTACAGAAGCAGAAGTGGACCGAAGAAGACCTTACGGTGGTACGTGGGCAGCTCCCGCTAGGAAACATACCATGGCACAATGTGGACTCCGTGAGTGTTTATTTTACATGTTTT
This sequence comes from Acer yangbiense, assembly GCA_008009225.1. NCBI lineage: Eukaryota > Viridiplantae > Streptophyta > Magnoliopsida > Sapindales > Sapindaceae > Acer > Acer yangbiense. The sequence goes on along the minus strand of CM017763.1, from coordinate 43,254,963 downwards.
CCATTAAAGTTTTGAAAAATAAATGTCACACTGATCGCACAATGTTGAAACACCCGCAGGTTCTGATTCCGTGCAACCTTGGACGTACGCATTGGGCCCTGGCCAGCCTCGAACTCACAACAGGGAATCTCTACCTTTTTGACTCGTACAGACAGGATGTTCCATTCAGCCACAGGAAAATGCAGCTGGCGTGCTTACGGTATTTTTTACCCTCAATGCTACATGCGGTAAAATTTCACGAGCGCAGACGGAGGGGCGATATGACATACTCAAATACTACTAGGGCATTCACTTTTTATTATGTGTCTGCAGACCATGTGCCACAACAGGACACAGGGTATGATTGTTTCAAGATCTGATTTTATCCAAATTCGTTTTCATATAATTCCATTCTAACGGTTGTTCATGTGGTGAATTGTAGGGGTAACTGTGGTGCTCATACCATTCGGGTGGCAGGTACCCCTGGGTGCCTCTCATACAGGTCTTTAGAGTTTTCCCCACAATGGCGGCCTAACCACGGCCTAAACAGGGTACTAACTTTCCCACCCACTAGAGACAGATATGGACCTTAAGCCAAAAGCCAATAACATCTCATCTTCTGATGTGCAGGATCCTCAACTAGAGGCAAGCACAGAGCATACTGAGATAATTACAGACTGTTACTTATATGAGAGATAGGCATTCGAAGGAAGAGGAGGAGATATTTAGCAAGACATGAGAAGTTTAAACACAAGAGGAGTTTATTTATTTTTCAGACTCTTTATTAGACTCTGATTTGTTACAATGGACGAGCTCTCCTTATATAGTGGGAGAGAGAGGATACAACCAAACTTAGTATACAGTACAGCCAACTATCGTGGCAACAAACAAAGAAAAGCAAAATAATTCAAACCAGGGCCATCAGCCAAAATGCAAACTAAAACAAACAAACAAAGCCTAATAAGGCCAAAAGGCCTAATACTTCCAAATAGTTGCCTAATAAAACAAAATAGCATAATGAAAGTAAATTATTTCACAGGATAAGAGCACAGTCTTGGAACTCGGGCTGAGTGGAGATTACGGACTTGATGATAGATTACAGTTGGCATGATCTTCATCATCTGAGTCTTGGGCTCCACAGATGAGGCAGGGCCAGGCAGAGTTAAAGGGGTCCTGAGAGTCAATCATGTATGAATTAAAAAAAGGGTTCCAGCTTTGAGTGGGGTCTCTAGGAATATCAGGTAGGATGAAAACTTCATCGGTGGAGACGTAATTAACATCACAGAGGAAATTGAGCAGACCGACTTGGAGAATTTGTGGATACATCTTTTGATAATCATACGTAGTATGCCATTCATAACTGGAGTTGGCAGTCCAAAGGAGTCGTTTGTGGGGATTGTACCTGTAGGGCCTATTGAAGATCCATATACAGCATACAGAGGCAGCTGAGTCTTCATCAAGCTTCCAGATGTTATATTGTCCCATGAGCTTAGTGAGCTCATTTTTCCAGTTTGTCAAGGACGTGAACCGTTGGAGGAAAACCCATAACAGAGAGTTCCGTTGAGAAGGATCATGGAGATGGTCATATAGAGCCTGAAGTGGGAAGACGACGGCATGATGATGTAGAACTGATAAACACCAGAGGAACCAAAGGTGTTGAGGAGAAAAGTAGTAGAAAGGTGGCATTATGAACGGGTCAAGAAATGGTCTGAATAAGTTGTTGACGGTGTGACGACAGCCTTGGCTTTTGATGTGAGCTAAGTAGACAGGAAGCTGAGCCTTGGCGAAGGACTGGATTTGCCTTAGAGAAGGTTGATGATCGGGTGGCAAAGTGGCCAAGAGTTCTGGTGGGAATGAGTAATCAAGTATGGCTGATGAGGATGATGATGAGGGACCAGCAAGAGAAGTCATGAAGATAAGAGGATAATGACCTGTGGGTGTAATGAGAAGGGTGAGTGGAGGTCTGGAGAGCATGTCAGCAATTATATTATGATGGTCTTTCACGTGACGAACAGTGAAGTCATATCGGGCAAACCAATCTTTAAGTCTCAAAAGGAGAGGATTGGGAGGAATCTTATTGCGAAAATCGAGTATCTTTGGGAAGGATGAGTTGTCCATTTCAACAATAAAGTTTCTTGTCATGAGGTGAAAATCCAACTTTTGGATTCCGTATTTGACAGCAAGAATCTCTTTATAGATAGTGTGATAATGTTGTTGGGCATCTTTGAATTTTCCACTGGCATGACCACAGTAACTTTTTTGACCGTCTCGGTCTTCAATGAGAACGGCTCCCTAGAAAATATCACTGGCATCAGTCTGGAGAATGAGTTGGCCCGAAGAAGGTATGACGAGGGCAGGAGGAGAATGAGTGATCTCCTTTAGCTTGACGACGGCCTTTGTGTGGGAGGAATCCCAGGGAGGAGGATGCTTCTTAAGCAGTGTGGAGAGGACTGGGGTGTAATGACTGACATGAGGAATAAAGTCTCTGACATAGTTGACGATTCCGAGGAATTGTTGAACTTGTTTCACACTGAGATCAGAATCGGGGAAGTCTAATAATCGGACAGCCAAATGAGGACTAGGACGGTATTGGCCGTTGGAAATGTGCATTCCAAGAAATTCAATTTCAGATTTCCCAACTATGCTTTTCTTGTCGGAGAGCATGATACCATAGTGATGAACAATGTCATGGTACTGTTGGAGAAGGAGATTGTGAGAGGTATCATCTGGAGAGAACAGGAGGATATCATCAATGTAGACGAGTGCTGAGTGCAAGAGAGGATGAAAAATTCTGGTAACAGTCTTTTGGAAAAGGGATGGAGCAGTTTCTAAACCAAAAGGGAGAACAGTCCATTGGTATTGAGCATTAGGAAGATAGAATGCTGGCTTATATCTTTCATCTGGATGAATACCAATTTGCCAAAAGGCACCTTTGAGATCAAATTTAGAGAATATCGTAGCTCCTGGAAGTTGAGAGAATAAGACATTTGGCATGGGAACAGGAAACTTGTCATCTCTGAGAAAAAGGTTGAGAGGCTTGTAATCCACAACTAATCTCTTTTTTCCTCTGAGCAATTTTGTACGTTTTTCAACGTAAAAGGCTTGACACGCCCAGGGGGAAGAGGTATGTTCGATCAGACCTTGACGAAGGAGCTCATTGCATTCTTCATTAGCGAGCTTGAGATCTGAGGGAGACATGCCTGAGTGGGTAGCCTTGGTAGGATTAGTATCTTCATTAAGCTTAAAGGGAAGCTTGATAAAAAAAGCTGGATTCTTCCACAGAGGAGAAGGATGAGAGAAATCGGCATGATTGTCAGCACAAAGCAGGAGCAATTTTTGTTGAATATGTTCAAAAGGGGCTTGGATTTTCGAGAGCGGGAAAATCTTTGGAATGTCAGAAAAAGCTTTGAAATGCTTTTTGTATCGAATGCCAGTAGGGAGAATCCGGAGAGAGTTACATTGACAGAAAATATCCCAGCCGATGAGGATATCTTTATCTGGAAGAGGGGTGCCGACGACTTGGACCCAAAGAGTAAAGGATGGGAAAAACTGGATACCAATCTTTTTCCTGGAAATCAGATTAGTGGAAAAAATCTTTCCATCAGCGGCTCGAAAATGCCGAACTTGGGATTTCCAAAATTCTGGAGGAAGGACCTTTGGGTTCATCATTGTAGTGTGAGAACCTGTGTCAAAATAAGCGATGACATCAACAGGTTTGGAGTACTTATCAGGTAGAATCCAAACCGGAGCTTGGGGACCGGAATGGGAAATGAGCTGAGTGGCCTGATAGGATTCTGGGATAGAACTGTAGTCAGAGGAGCCAGAATATTCGGAGTCAGAAAGATCTTCTTGAAGAACAAAGGTCATGGATGAATCTGCATGATCTTGTTCTGAGAAGATGGATTCAATGTCTGCATCGGACGGAACTTCATCAGCAATATCTTTTAACTGCTGAACTAATCTGGCGGACTTTGCCTTTTTGTTGGGACATTTCTTAGCATAATGTCCGGGTTTGCCGCAAATGTAGCATCGTTGGGATTTATTCCAACCTCGCTGTGCTTTCTTGAGGAAGAACTTGAATCTTTTAGCCCTACCTTTCTTGTTTTTGAAGCGTTTGAAATGATTCTTCTTCTTCGTGTTACAGGTGCAAGAGCCTAAGGATTTGTACTTGATCTGAAGAGAAGGTTGACGGCATTGGGACTGCAGGTGTTTGCCTTCTGTGAGCATCTTGGAGAAGAATCTTTGAGTGGCACAGAGTTTGTCCAGAGAGCTGAGAGCATACATGTGGAGTTCACCTAAGGATGTATCATTGAGAGATCGTCCCGAGGTGTCTATTTTTCATTATATCTCATCTTGGAGGTCATTTGGAAGGGAGTTGACATAGACTTGTTTAAGACTATGATCATTAATTCCACCAAGGGTATGATATCGTTAGGACATCCGCTTGTAATGGAACATGATGTCCTGTCTTTTAAGAGAGCAGCAACGCATATCAAAGAATTCTTGTCTGGCTTGTTTATAGATGTGATCAGGATCACCAAGAAATTCTCTGAAAATGTATCCCATGGCTTGGGAGGCTAAGGGGACTCTGACAAATTGGAGCTGTCTGTATTCACCAAGAGCTTGGTACCAATCACGGAGGGAATCGGTGAATCTGGAGACGAATTCTCTTAAGATTGTTTCAAGGTTCTGCTCAGACTTTGCCAATTGTAAGTCAAGCCAAGCCAAGCCAAGCCAAGCCAAGCCAAGCGCTCATCTCTGAAACCCGTTTTCTCCATGAACTAGGAGAAGTGTCATCAAGGGTAAACCAAGGGCCATTAGTTGGTTTAGCAGGAGAACGGCCAGGAACATGTTCTGGAGGTTCTTCGACAAAGGGAGCTGGAGTAGTGGAGGCAGTCTCATCGGGAGACTCATAGGTTCTTGTCGAGGGTTGAGGGTTTGTGCGAGACGCCATGAAAACTTGAGTAAGGTCTGTATGATCATGAGGAGAAGAGGCGGCAGTATCTAGCCAGGATGAATGATAGGAAGACTATGACGATTGAGAGGAGACGTCTTCAGAAAAGGATGCTGAATTAGACTTTGATGAGGAGGAAAACGTCTTAGAGGCAAATAGAACTGGGTCGTATGAACTGGAAGCAGCGTGCTTGTCTTTCTGCTTTGAAGGAGACCTTTTCTTAGGTTTCGCTGGTGGAGAAGAGAGTACAGGATATCTTCGGAACAATTCACCAGTGGATGTAAAGTGTTTGGAAAAATCATCAGGTTTGGATGGGGGTGAATGTGTAGGAGACACAGGGAAAAACAGTGATTATGAGTGATGAGAATAAGGTTTGGGTTTGTAAGAATGATCTTTGGTCAGCTGCTCAAGCTGTTCTTTGAGTTGCTTGATTTCTCTTTCTTTCGTATCAAATTCTGGACCAGAATATCCATGAGAAATATATCGGTGAAGATCAGAATGAAGCTTAGCAATTCTTGATTGCAGGTCAGAGGCCAAGTCTCTGAAGAAGGCATCAAGACTCTGGAGATGATGATCATGTTGAGAAACATGTCATGTAACATGATCAATCTTCTGATCAATAGAGTTAAGAACTCTGTTCTGAGCTCTGGCATTGTGAGATTGCCAGTTGAGGACTTGTTCAGCCTAGGAGGGCTGTTTGTAAGAACCATCAGGTTGGACTTCGGTAGATTGGACAAAAGGTTTTGAGAAATGAGTTTTTTCTTGATTTGAAGAGGGATCAAGTGGAGGGAAATCACAATCATAATCTGAGGTCATGTAGCAAGGGACTGGTGTGGGTTGAGTAGGGACTGCAAGGGCAGATTGTGGAGGCAGGAGACCTTCAGATCGGAGGATCTGTAAAGCTCTGTCATAAATGGGTAAAGGTTTATTTTTGATAGGATGGAGGCCTATCCAAGGACTATCAGGGTGATCCGGTTTATGAGGTTTGTTCTAGGGTTTACAGAAGGTAGGAGAAGTGTCTTTGAGACAACGTCGACAGATACAGTCTGCATCACACATATTGGGATCAACATCCCAGATGAAATGACCACGGATCTTATCAGTGTAGATCGGAGATCCGTCAGCTTCAAAACTGTGGATAGGAATGTCATCTTCAGTGGTAACCGGTTGGATCATAAGGGCTTGGAAAATTGGAGGAGTCTCCGAACTGGAAGGAGCCTTAGAACCGGTGAGGGGTGCATATATTGTTTTGATGGAACCATCAGGTTGAGGAACATATGACGTATCAGCAGCAACGACAGGAGCTTCGTCCTGGAAAACCTTTTCATAATTTGTGAGCCATTCAAGAGGTATGATTTCGGTGAGCTTATCTCTGGGTAGCTGTTTTGGGATTTGGAGGATGGTAGGGACTTCATCTTCTCTTTCTGCTTTGATGAAGATCGTATCACCATTATGACCAGGAAGTGGGAGATCAAGAGCATGGTCTTGGAGTCTGTAAGCAAGCTGATGATGAACAGTAGCCATATAGGAATTAGCTTGCATAGGTGCACCAAGGATCTGGACTTGGATTTTGAGACATTTGTGGAGGTTCTGATCCCTTAAAGGAATGTTGAAGTTAGGATAATATGTTAGAGATATGCTTCTAGCATGAAGAGTAGATAGGCAAGTGCCAATCACAGCATGTTCATACTGAGTGTAAATGATGTTGAGTAAGGCTAGTCTGGCAGTGACAGGTAAGCCTTTTTGCCCGTGAAGAGAGAGGATGATTCGGACAGCACCAATGTGGAGATGGGAGTATCCTTCTTTAATCCATTGATCTATCATGTTTTGATCAATGGTGAGAGTGACATACTGTTCACTGGGAGATGATGGAATCAAACATTTATCTAAGCCTGTGGACTGGACATATTCTTTGATGGGAAGTGGTCTAGTATGGACAAGACGAGTTAACCGGGTAGCAAGAGATTTGTTTCTCTTGAAGATGTTGTATAGGTTAAGCAGAGGGAAGGTTGTTTCATTTATCTAGGCTGAAGCAGGAATATAGGTGTATTCTACTAAATCTTGGATTCTATTGGACTGGGTTCTTTGGACAGTAGGAGAAGGTAAGGACAGAGAAGAAGATAATCTATTAGGAACTAAAGTAGCAGTAGAGGGATTAGTGCTATTGTTTGCCATTTTTGAGAAATTTCTTCCTTCTATACCAATCTAAAATACTCACAACAGTCTAACTCTTTTCCTGGACTCCAGGGACTCGAGACATGGCTCTGATACCATTCGGGTGGCAGGTACCCCTGGGTGCCTCTCATACAGGTCTTTAGAGTTTTCCCCACAATGCACCCCTCACCGGTTCTAAGGCTCCTTCCAGTTCGGAGACTCCTCTGATTTTCCAAGCCCTTATGATCCAACCGGTTACCACTGAAGATGACATTCCTGTCCACACTTTTGAAACTGACGGATCTCCGATCTACACTAATAAGGTCCGTGGTCATTTCATATGTGATGTTGATCCCAATATGTGTGATGCAGACTGTATCTGTCGACGTTGTCTCAAAGACACTTCTCCTACCTTCTGTAAACCCTGGAACAAACCTCACAAACCGGATCACCCTGACAGTCCTTGGATAGGCCTCCATCCTAGGATGAAAAATTCTGGTAACAGCCTTTTGGAAAAGGGATGGAGCAGTTTTTAAACCAAAAGGGAGAACAGTCCATTGGTATTGAGCATTAGGAAGACAGAATGATGTCTTATATCTTTCATCTGGATGAATACCAATTTGCCAAAAAGCACCTTTGAGATCAAATTTAGAGAAGATCGTAGCTTCTCAACTTATGTAATATATGTATATATTATAATAAATGTTTTGTAATTAGGGGTATTTTGGTCAAAATACAGTTAATTCTATTCCATTCAGTTGTTAACCAAACAAAATAATACTGATTCAGAGATTAATTTTAAAGTTCCAACCAAAAAAAAAAAAAATAGTTTTCCTTTTTTTCCCATTCTCTTTCCAATCACCATTCAACCATGGTAACTAAACGTGACCTTAATTCTGTAGACACCATTCTTCTTCTTTTTTGTTTTTAGCCTTTAAAATTGCATAAACATCATACTTCAGATGCAAACCTCCCTGTTAAATGATCATTTATAAATATTTCTAGGACATTCTAATTCTAATGTACATCTATGCACTAGCATATAATGTTATCACATACATATTTGATCGCATATGATCATATATATATAAAATATGTTATTGTATTTATTGTATGTGATCACATAAAACAAGACTAAATTTTAAAGTGATAGCATATAATCCTATATGATGGGTCTGGTGCACTATAGAGGACCCCTAGTTATGCTCAGTCAACCTTTGCTCTTTAACACGCAGGAACTATTCCGTCAGAAATTGGTAATTTGAGCAATCTGGTTTCTCTAAGCCTGGGTGGTTGTAAAAGTCTCTCTGGAAGCATTCCATCACAAATTAGTGCTCTTTCGAACCTTAAATACCTCGATTTATCATGGTCCAATCTTACAGGTAATATAGAAATCCCTCTTTGTATGTTTTGAAGCATTGATTTTGAAAATATCTAGAGTTAATTACATAATTTACAATATCCTTAGACAATTCACGCATAACTATTGAATTTCAAAATCGACAAATTATACTAACTTACCTTAATTATGGCCATAAGCCCATAATAACACTAACATCCTCTTAAACCCGTTGACTTTAGTAAGTGAAGGTAGAGGGGAAATATAATCTTTTTAGTGACTATAATTACAAAATAAAAAAATAGAAAAAAAAACTGTCTAATCAAAATATGCCACGTCAACTCTAAATTATTTATTAATTAAAAATATATTTTAAATTTTAACAAATATTTATTAAAGTTATTTAAAAAATATATATATATGATCGATGGGCTACGCCTGTTTAGATTTTATGGTAGGAAATTCTGAATTATCCATCTAATCTGATCAAATAGAGACTTCGATTGGTTGATGGAGATCCAATCTATTAAAGCAGACCTCTTCTCATGGAGCAGCAATCTACTCCTTCCATCAGGAATGACAATCAACGATGGAGGAGACTAACTGTCGGTGGCTTTACCGATAGTGGAATTCTCTTTAAAAAAATAAAATAAATGATTGTGAGGGTGGGAGATGAGAGAGATGAACTTTTTTAAATAAAATTTAAATAGGAAATGACAAAAAGACAATATTGACCCTCCGCCATAACTAACGGTGGTCAACAATTTACCACCATTAGTCAATGGGTCACATGGAATGTTAGTGTTATTATGGCCATAATTATGAAGTTCGGGCAATTATTGATATAGTTATAGGATGTTAGTGCAATTTGCCCTTTAGAAAACAAAGCGTTAAAGTGAACTTCATATTCTTTGTGTAAATATGATCGTCCCTTAAAGTTTATTAGATTATCCATTTTGATTTTAGTCTTTAAATTTGTGTAAACACCATACTTCGAAGGCAAACTTTCCTCATAAACGATCACAAACACACACACACACACATATATATATATATATAATAGCTTTCTCATGAAAGATCCCTCGTTTATAGAATTCTAAAAACCGTATTATTTAACCGTCAAATATAGCTAATGATAATAAATTAATTAAAAATCAATGCAACCGCTAAAAAGAGAAAGTTGCCTGTTGGATTATGGAAAGAGCAATATTACAGCTCTCTTGATTATTTATTTGATTTTCCATAACAATTATATTTTATTTTAAGCATTTACTTATCAATACTTTTTTTTTTTAATTAAACTGTGCGATCCTCTTCAGATTTCCCCTTCTATTTTTTATTTTTATTTTTTTAAGCCAGACTTCACTTTCAAATTGTAAAAAATTGCCTGCAATTTTTTTTCTTCACAAAAACAGAGTGCTCCTATAACTATTTTTCCATCTAAACAAATTCTTCTCTCATAATTGTCACAAACAAGTAGAATTTGATTTTATTTGAAAATTAACCAAACTACATTCCCTGGAAATAATCTGTGGGATAGAAGATAGTAAAAGGATGGAAGTCAATTCGAGGCCCAAAAAGAAGGTGAAACTAACTTCATTGTTATGCTTGTTATCGTTTAGACAGGATTACCATAAGTAATATCGATAAACTAACTGCAAAAGTGATATATATATATATATATATATATATATATATCAGTGAGTTTCTCATGAGGGATCCCTTATTTTAATTTCGGTAAGGACCATGATGAAAACACATTGACTTTAATGAATTTTAATCTGAATTTTTTTGTGGATGATGATTTCAATGAAATATACATATGAACAAAATTTGAGAATTTTCTGAGTACTAAAACTATTTTTTTTGAATTTTCCTATATTTCGCCTATTTTCCGATGCCTTCATATTTAACAAAATTTGGATAAATAATTCTAGTACTCAAAAAATTCTCAAATTTTGTACATATGTATATTTCATTGAAATCATCATTCACAAAAAAATTCAGATTAAAATTCATTAAAGTCAATGTGTTTTCCTTATGGTCTTTACCGAAATTAAAATAAGGGATCCCTCATGAGAGACTCACTATATATATATATATAGGGGTGTACCCATGATTTTTTGTTAAGGTGGGTTAAAACAAAACTATATATATATATAAACTCTCAATAAAAACGTTATTTTTATTCTGCTCTCACTTGAAGTAGATAAACATCTTTTTTTTTTTCTGAAGTATGAAAGTATAGTTTTTCTAACCTTTATAAATTATAATATAACACTAGAAATAATAAATTGTAGTTGAAAAATAAATTCATAAAATAATAATAATAAAACACTAACTTAAAATTATAACTAACAAATACAAGGCTCTAACTTGTTAACTAGAAAAAATAAATTGTAACTAAGAAAAATATATGAATTAAAATAACTGAATATAAATAATAGATTAAGAGTAATTTTATACAATCCAAATAATTAATCCAAAATTCAACATAAATGATGTTGCAATTGAGTTACTATGTTAAAGATAATTATTAATCGGAGAGACAATTGATTTGGGATGTGTGATGGAGAGAGAGAGAATTAATTAATTGGGAGATTGAACTTTATTGATTGAGAAAGAGAAAGAGAGAGAGAGAGAGAGAGAGAGAGTGTGAGAGTGTGTGTGTGTGTGTTAAGACTTGGGACGTGAGTGGGTGAGAGATAAAGTGTACGTGTGTGTGTTGGGAGTTGGGACGTGAGTAGTGATGGGCGTTTCCCCATGTGGCCTCATCTCCCACGGGCCCCCATGGGGTTTTGGGGGCAACTTTTGCCCTCAAATGGATTTTGGGGGTGGGGGTGGGGGCAAAGTTTGCCCCCAAACATATTTTGGGGGAGGTGGTGGGGGTACCTCACCCCAAGCCCAAAACCCCATTGGGCCCCCTAAAATAATATATATATATATACAGAAATTCTATTATCAGTTCGAACTGACAAAAGTTATATCAGTTCCTTGCATGTGGGCCACTGGATTTAAATACTTTGACTTGGCTGTATGCATTTGTCAGTCAAAGTATTTAAATCCAGTGGCCCACATACAAGGAACTGATATAACTTTTGTCAGTTCGAACTGATAATAGAAAGACTGTATATATATATATATATATATATATATATATATATAAATTTTAACAATTAAAACAAACTATAAATTATAATATTAAATTATTAAAATTAAATGTTATTGTTGTTCATTTATAAAGTGTAATTAACCCCCAAAATAATATATATATGTATTATGCAATTATTTTGTATTGTATTTTGGATTTTGTATTCTATTTTTTTTATGTTTTTATTACTTTTCGGATTGAAAATTTAAAATTTAGAATTGAAAAGGAATTAAAATGGGGGAAATGGGTTTTAGGGGTGGGGGTGAGGGAACCTCCCCCCAAAACGTCCCCCCCACTGGTCCCCCCAAATGGATTTTGGGAGAGGTGGTGGGGGTAGGTTTGGGGGTGGGGGTGGGGGTGGGGGTACCCTCCCTCGCCGCATTGGCCCCCCACGCCCATCCCTAGACGTGAGAGAGGTGAGAGGTGAGAATGTGACATTAATAATTTATTATTTTTTTTGTAAAAGGCTGACTCGACTACAGTTCGAGTCAACCCCCCACTAAGGTCCGCCCCTATATATATATTTGTTGACACTTTCAAGCCATGTCTGACTTCTCTTGAATCTCATTTATCAATAGTTTGTACATGAAACTTCCTTCACAAGGAAACATAACAAAGATGAACAATAGATTATGAACACTAGCTTTGAAGTTCCTCCCATCCTTTCTTTATCTAGTACCCAAATCAGGAAGTAGATGAAGTGTAAGCATAAAAAAAAGTACATTTAAAATCAAAACCAAGGCCAAATTTCTAGCAAAAGAAAAAAAAAGATTTAGAGAGAAATAGTTGTTTGGAAAACGACTATGTCGACTTGTTGCACATGAAGGTGAATAAATGAGAGAAAGCATAACAATGAGGTTTCACATTCTTTTCCAGCCTCGAATTGGCTTCGATCCTTTTACAGATTATTTCCAAGAAAGTAGCTTGGTTAATTTTCAAATAAAATCAGATTCTATTTGTTTGTGACAATTATGAGAGAAGAATTTGTTTAGATGGAAAAACAATTGTAGGAGTACTCTGTTTTTGTCAAGAAAAAAAATTCCAGGCAATTTTTTGCAACTTGAAAGTGAAATCTGGCTTAAAAAAAAAATGAAATCTGAAAAGGATTGCACAGTTAAAAAAATTAATTAAAAAAATGCTTAAAATAATATATAATGGTTAGATTCAACTATTTTATATAAGTCAACACTCACTGCTGCTTAATCAATGGCCCACATACAATGCACCGATATAAATATATCAGTGCCCATTTATAGGAAAACCACTATATATATATATATATATATATATATATATATATATATATATTCTAATGGATACCGGTACATTGGTATACTATTACACATTGTGAGCATGCAAAAACAAGATTAAAATTTAAAGTGATTGTATGTGAGTAAAAGGGATAATATATATATAAAGTTTTTCTATTGTCAGTTCGTCATGATATAAAATATATCAGGACGAAGATTATGGACTATTAGATTTACATACTTTGACTCATAGTGTATGCACTTGTCAAAACTTCTCTATAATCTGTGGTCCACACTCTTCGTCCTGATATATTTTATATCAAGACGAACTGACAATAGAAAAACTATATATATATAGTGGTTCTCTAGTAAGGACATCCTTAAATTATAAGTTAAGGATATATAACCACAGCCACATATTCATATTAGATGTGAGTATTTGTTTATGTGGGGCTCTAGACACAATGTGAATGTGTGTATGTATATATATATATATATTCTAATGGATATCGGTACATTGGTATACTATTACACATTGTGAGAGTGCAAAATCAAGATTAAATTTTAAAGTGATTATATGTGAGTAAAGGGGATAATCTATATATATATAAAGTTTTTATATTGTCAGTTCGTCATGATATAAAATATATTAGGACGAAGAATGTGGATCATTAGATTTACATACTTTGACTCAAAGTGTATGCACTTGTCAAAACTTCTCCATAATCTATGATCCACATTCTTCGTCTTGATATATTTATATCAGGACGAACTGACAGTAGAAATACTATATATATATATATATATATATATATATATATATATATATATATATATATATATATATGGTGGTTCTCTAGTAAGGACGTCTTGATATTTTAAGTTAAGGACATTCAACCACATCCATATATTCATATTGGTTGTGGGTATTTATTTATGTGGGGCTGTGGGCCCAATGTGAATGTGTGATTGTGGTTGGACGTCCTGAAATTATAAAGTAAGGACCACCTTGATAAGAGAAGGATTATATATATATATGGTGTATCTCTAGTAAGAACGTTTTAAAATTATAAGTTAAGGACGTCCAACCACAGCCACACATTCACATTGGGTGTGGGTATTTGTCAATGTGGGGTTGCGGGCCCAATGTGAATGTGTGGTCGTGGTTGAACGCCCTGAAATTATAAAATCAGAATATCCTGACTAGAGAACCACCGATATATATATTGGTTACTATTCTCGGCCAACCTTAGGCAATATTTTTACTTTAATTCATAGGAACTATCCTCATCCAACCTTTTTTCTTTAACACACTTGCAGGAACTATTCCCTCAGAAATTGGTAATTTGAGGAATCTGGTATCGCTAATCCTGGGTGGTTGTAATAGTCTCTCTGGAAGCATTCCATCACAAATTGGTGCTCTTCGGAACCTTAAATACCTCGAGTTATCATGGACCAACCTTACGGGTAATCTAACAATCCCACATTATATGTTTTGAAGCATTGATTTTGAGTGCATGTTTAATGCACTACAAAAAAAAAGGGGTTATTAAGATGATTTTTTTTCGTCCCAATAGGTCTATTGAGACGAATAAAATTCATCCCAAATTCTGTCGCCTCAGGTGGGTCGCAATAGCTTCTTTGGGACGAAAATTGAAATTCTTCCCTTAAAACTACCTATAGGGACGGTTTTTGTTCTTTTAAAGGACGATTTTTGTTCGTCCCAATTGATAATGTATAGGGATGAAAATATTCGTCCCAATAGACAACTTGTAGGGACGAATTGTATTTTTGTCCCCTTTGACAACCTGTAGGAACGAAATATTTTGTCCCTTTAAATAATTTTTCGTCCCTTTAGATATCCTATAGGGACGAAATTAAAAACACAAAAAAATTGTTGCCTTCAAACGACCAAGCCACCCACTCACGCACAAACCCACCAGCCATCCCACACAAATCAAATTTAATTGGTGTTCTCATAGTGAATTGAACCTTACACACACACCCACCACCTTGCTGCTCCTTTGATTGTGATAACAAAAGCATAACTTTTATATATAACCTCTACTTGTTATTAATTTTTTTATTGATTATTTTTCAATCAAAATTTTATTTGTAGATTGATTCCACTAATTTAAATTTTATTTTTATATGATAAACAAATTGATATTAAAAAACATTTATTATAACATTTAATTAAACTATTTTGTTCAAATCATATATTGTCAGATCAAAGGGTCAATCGTTAATCATACTCGGAATTAGACATGACCCCGGTTCTGGTTCTCGATTCGGAACCAACAGTTTCGATTTCCGATTCGAGTTTACAAAATACTCAAAGAATAAAATGAAAAGGCTCAGCAATGGAATATTCAAAACCAAAAAAATCTTTGTAGTGCCACTAAACTAATTATCCAATGATGTTCAACCTCCAATAGAGGTCTGTTAAATAGACCTCTATAAAAAATATGAAAGAATAATAAATAAATAATAATAAAAAAAACTTCAAAGTAAGAGAATGTGTGTAAAGTAAGGGCATTTTTGTTTGTTCACCATAATAGGTGCCTTTTAAATTTAAGTTATTAAAGTGATGACTTTCTTACAAAATCCCTTTTAAAATGTGACATTTTCCACCATTTCCACGTTTCGATTTTCGATTCGGAACCAACAGTTTCGGTTTCGGTTTAGGTTCCGACAGTTCGGTTCCGGTTCCAACGGTTCAGTTCCTTTTTAAAAAAATAATAGAAAACCTTTCAAGACTAATAGTTATTAATCCTTATGAAGAACTTATTGGGAAAAAAATAAAATTCATCTCGATAGAGAGCCACTTTGGACGAACAAAATGATCCATATTGCATCATTTTCTAATTTATATGGTAATTTAATTATTAATCTATCTTTAAGGAAAAACCTTTTAAAAAATAAATCAAGAATTTTCAACAAAATTAATTAATTATTATAATTTTAAATAAATAAAAAAAACCTATTGGGACGAAAATAATTTGTCCCAATAGACAGTCTATTAGGACGAATTATATATTTCGTTCCAATAGACATCCTACATCTATGGGGACGAAAACAATTCGTCCATAAAGGTCAACAAAATTAATTAATTATATAATTTTAAATA
This sequence comes from Acer yangbiense, assembly GCA_008009225.1. Taxonomy (NCBI): domain Eukaryota; kingdom Viridiplantae; phylum Streptophyta; class Magnoliopsida; order Sapindales; family Sapindaceae; genus Acer; species Acer yangbiense. The sequence goes on along the minus strand of CM017763.1, from coordinate 43,239,006 downwards.
AAAAGGAAACCTATTGGGACGAAATAAATTTCGTCCTAATAGACAGTCTATTGGGACGAATTATATATTTCGTCCCAATAGGAACAAAAGAAATTCGTCCGTAAAGGTCAACAAATTTTATTATCCATTATAATTTTAAATTAAAAAAAACCTATTGAGACGAATTATGTATTTCGTCCCAATGTCTATTGTGACAATTTTTGTCCAATGTGTAAAACTTTTAGGGACGAATTATTTTTGTCCCAATAAGACATCTATTAGGACAAAATACATAATTCATCCCAATAGACCTCCTATTGAGACGAAAAAAAAGTGTCCCAATAGAGTTTCGTCCCAATAGGTCTTTTTTCTTGTAATGATAATTACAGTATTTACAATATTCTTAGATAATTCATGCATAACTATAGAATTTCAAAAAGGGCAATTTGAAATAACTTACCCTAATTATATCAGCAATTGTACTAACTTCGTAACTATGACAATAATAACACTAACATCCCCTCTGGTCGTTGATCATTTGTTGATCATTTGTCAATTAAAGTGGAGGGGCATTACAATCATTTTAGTGACTGTTATTAAAAAAAAAAAAAAAAAAACAGTCTAATCAAAATATTCCATGTCAACTATAAGTTATTTAGTAATTAAAAATATTATAAATTTTAACATATATTTATTAATATTAATCTAATTTTTTAAAGACATTTTTTTAAGGAAAAAAACCGACCGATGTGCCACATATGTTCATATTGGATAGTAGGAAATTCTAAATCATCCATCTAATCAGATCATATAGAGAATTCGTCTGATTGATGGAGGTCCGCTCTAATGGAGCAGACCACTTCCCATGGAGGAGCGATCTCTATTGGAAATTCATGGTGGAGATTTATGGAGGTCTCTATTGGAGATCTCCACCCATTTTTTATGTTTTTATTTTTTTTTGTAATTTCTTTTAATCCCAACCGTCCATCACAACGATGAACGGCTGGAGATATTTTTTAAAATATATATGTTTTTTGAGTATTTTTTTTTAAATCTTTTTTTAATTTACAATTTTATATTAATTTTATTTTGTGAAAAATAAAATAATTTTATTTTATTGACACGTGGTATGTTTTTATGTTTAAAGATAAAAATATACCTGGAACTATTCGGTTGGACTAACAGTTGAGTAACATAAGGACCAAATTGATACATTTCTAAAAAATAAGGGATCATGGGTTCTAAAAATGTAAACACGTTTAAAAAATGATGTTTCATCAAAAATTAGCAACTAAATTGATAATACCCTTTTATTTTAATACACCGGAACTATCCTCATCAAACCTTTTTACTTTAACACACGCGCAGGAACTATTCCCTCAGAAATTGATAATTTGAGGAATTTGGTATCCCTAAAGCTGGATAGTTGTACCGGTCTCTCTGGAAGCCTTCCATCACAAATTGGTGCGCTTTCAAAACTTAACTACCTTGACTTATCCCGGTCCCATCTTACAGGTAATCCAACAATTTTGCTTTGTAATTCTTGAAGCATTGGTTTTAAAATATCTTGATTTCATTATATAATCTGGAATACTATTCTTAAATGATTCAAGAATATTCTATTCTGGAATACTATTCATAAATAATTCAAGCATATTCTATTCTTTTAGAAAAAAAAAAAAAAAAACAATTCAGGTATATCTATTAAATGTTCGTCTCTAGCTATGAAGTTTATTAGACCTAGGTTCCTCCCCACCATTTACAAGAGTGTAAACACTTTTTTGCCAAATCCCCACTTAAATGATAATGAATATTGGTCGCACGGCATTGTATTGCATAATTTATCCACAACCAACCTTTTTGCTTCAACACACAGGTACTATCCCATCAGAAATTGGAGCACTTTTGAAGCTTAAATACCTCTACTTATCCTGGTCCACTATTACAGGTATTCTAACAATTTCACTTTTATCTCCGGAAACATTGATTATAAAAAAGATAAAATTGCTGAAGATAAATATAATATTATATGGTTTTCTATTTTTGTCGAACTTTTAAACAGAAAACTTTTAAAAAAATTCTATTGTTGTCAATGAAGTGACTAAACTACCTCTCCATTTTCTTTTAAATTATTTTTACTTTCTTTTTTATTTTTAATAATATTTTTTTAAAAAGAATTACATTTTCTTTTTGGAAAAACAGACCTCCCATGGAGGCTGTTGACGTCGATTTTTGGTCGGTCTAATCAACAACAACACGATAGATCAACCAATCAAGTGTGATTAGGATGCCTATCTGATATGTGTATGAGTTGATGGAATATGTAATAGATAAAAGAAAAGATAAAGAACAATAAGAGACACCAAGATTTGTACGTGGAAAACCCTGTGGCAAGGAAAAAACCACGATTGTCATAATGACAGAGAAAAAAAGCATATTCACTATGTAAAAAATGTTTACAATAAGTGATGTTGTGCTTATGGTTCCTCCTTCCTCTTTGTTTGATACATGTGTTTATATAGGGATTAGATTGATGCCCTAGTTCTTGGCATGCAAGCAAAGATTATGATTAGGTGAAATCCTAGGAGGATCGTATCTAAACGAGATTCTTGGTGAATCGAGTCTTCGTGCATTTACGATGTAAGGATCGTCATTCCTTGCAGGAGTTATCTTCTGAATCTTCGTATTTATTATTTGATTTGTTAACTGCAAAATTGTTGGTAATTGTCTTGCCTAATATAAAATCAGATTTTGTAGAAGACATGCTGGAATCCAGTTTTACGATGATATTGAGGATATCCCTTATTTGCTTTGTGGGTGACTAGCTCTTATCAATTCGCCATTTAGGGATGCTTCGGCGATATGGTTTCTTTGATAGGTGACTTGTTCTTTGCTTCCTAGTTCATTGCTACCGCATGTGGTTCGTTGAGTTGACATGGCCTGATGTCGTGGAGATTTGATTCCATGAATCATGGGCTATGTGTTGACGTGTCAAGCCAAAAAAAAATTACCCCAAACAATACCCCCTAAATCCGCGAGGAGGGTTGTTGGCGAGCTGATTCTTTGGCTAGTTGGCAGCTCTTCAAAGTGAATTTATTAAGATCTTGCATTTAATGCTGCATTAATAAGTTGTTTTATGACCTAAATAACTATTCTTTATTGTTAACCCTGCAAACATTCAAAATGATGGATTGACACCCTTTCGTTACGCAATTGATGTGACTCCCCCCACCAATTCTTGATGTGTCATCATGTTTCGTGATTAGACAAACTCTTGATCCCTATGCGTTTCAAAAAACGAAGTGTACTGTTTCCGAAATGACTACGTGCATTGTCGTTTATGCCATTATTTTTTTCAAACTTTATAAGTTAAGGGACCTTTTGCTTCCTTACCTCATCTTCTCATCAAGTCTATTTGCATTCTAGTTGTTTGCTTCTATCCTTGCCAATGACATTCTTCATTCTTTGCCTACTTCCTACATTTTCTACTTTTATTCCTTCTTCTTCATTCATTAAGACTAGATATGAGAAGTCGTAAAAACCGAGCAATCAAGGGATGGTGGTGGACTACGATGTCGAGGAACACATGGTAAACCATATGCAATTTTCCCTAAGGTATCCTTATGCCTTCGATTGTGAAACCAACGTGGTGGATTCAATCGCTCTAGACGAATACCGTAAGTATTATTAATTCAGAAGTCCGTCGAGCTCATACTACAGAAAGGTCGCGCCGCTTGGAACCCATTTGAGGGTGTGGTGGCCTGTTACGGGTCCATGCTCACTTGCGGTGTAACTCTGCTTTCCTGCAAAAAGGTTGTGCCATTTAGAACCCACTGGAGGGTGCAATGGCCTTTTACGAGTCCATGCTTGGTTGTGGGAACGGTGATTTGGCCAAAATAACACCTTCCTGCAGGAGATAAGGGATTTATAGCTTAGGGTTGTTGATCGATATAAGCAATCTTCTGTCTTTGATGCCTTCATGTACTGTGAATAGTATAATCGGATGAAGGAAGCCCACAAATTTTTTTCAGCCAAAAAACAGGTTGAAGAAGAATGGGAAAATGCCCTATGATCCATCAAAGATCAACAAAAGAATTGGCAAGCTCATTGCCGTCAAGCTTGTGTGGACCCCTTATGCATTTAAAGATGGTTGGCAAGTCTGCTACCCTAACATTATATGCCTAAAATGATGCCACTGCACCTTTCTAGAGAAATTTGATATGGGCCCTCTTGTTGGGTGTTGCTATGTGCTTTATGACAGTGAATGGGGAGATGTCAAGCAGCCAATTGATGCAAAGCCTATTAGCATGCTTGCTAGCTCTTCTGCCAGGGGCGATAAGTCTGTGCATTCGCTTGCAAAGGCAGCTATGGGGAAAAATTAGCTTATGTAGACTTTTTTTTTTTTTTTGTAACTTTTTTATTTATGTATTGAATAAGAAAATAACTTTTATATTTAATGTTGTGTTGTGATTCTTCTTCGCATTCCGCTGCTTCATCAACTTTCAATGTTCTATGCAATTTTTTTTTGTGTATATTATTTGATCCATCCTCGTTGGAGAGTTTAGCATGTTGCTCGGGCATTTAGAGTTGAGTGAGGTCGATTGCTTGTTCCCTTTGAATGGAGCTCAAGTGTTGGTTTTTACTTGTGTGTTAGTGCCGTCTTGAATGTTGCATAGTTTCTTATATAGCGAGTTGGCCAAACGAGGTCAGCAGTGCTTTATCCCAGGGTAAGTCCCAATGTTTAACGCTACTTGCACATGTTATCATGAGTAATGACCAATTTTTAATGCTTTGCTGAACTTGGGCGTGTTATCCTAGGTGAACTCGCGCGTGTTATTATGGCTGCTACCCAATCTTTAATGCAGTAAGGTGATCAGATTATTGATAGTGTTTTGCACAGATCTAGTCAGTAGCGCTTTATCTCGAGGTAAGTCCCAATGTTTAACGCTACTCACACGTGTTATCCTCGGTGTTGCTCAATCTTTAACATGGCGAGGTGGCCAAACAAGGTCAACAACACTTTATCCCTAGATAAGTTCTAGTGTTTAATGCTACTCGCATGTGTCATTCTAGTTGCTGTCTAGTCTTTAACATGATGAGGTGGCTGAATGATGTTGGAAACGCTTTATCTTAGGGTAAGTCGTAGTGTTTAACACTACTCACACGTGGTATCGTAGGTGATACCCAGTCTTTAACTTAGCAAGGTGTTGCGATTGCTTGGAGCTGAAACATAAGCAGTTGAGGCGAGGTTATTGCCTCACTAGGCTCTTTAAGCTTGATTTGCTAGAAGATATTTTATTGACTACGCAAGTTGTGTTGGCTACAGGTTTGAATCCTCTTTCTGCCTTGTTGGTAAGGTTGAAATTGAAATTGTTTAATCTGTAAGAAGCTTTTATTCAATTAATTATTGGAGATATTGGGGACACGATTCCTCGAGGGGAATCAGGTATAGGACAATAACACATATTCATAAAAACTAAATTAAAAAGCGAAATGAAAGTAGAAATGGGTGTTAGTGCTTTGCGCGGTGACCCATTGCTTCTTGCAGGACTTCTCTTTAGACTTCTTTTATCGGTTGCTTTTCCCATACTTCTCGTGGGTCTGGTATCTCACGGTCTTTGAACACTAACAAATTTGTCCTTTTGGCTTTTTCCTGGTTGCTCACGACCTTGCCCATGTTACATTTAGTTGGAAATTTTACCGTGAGGCAGTACATTGCCATAACCGCATGGATCTTATTAAGAAAATGTCTTCCCAATAACACATTGTAAGGTCAATGAGGCAGGTCTACCACAACAAAATCAAGTAGATTTTTGGTCCATTGGGGTCTTTTCTTATCTTGACTGGAAGCCTTACAAGCCATACTGGCCAGACCTTAAATCCTTCAAATCCCTCAGTGGGGTGTGGAAAACCTTTAGATCTCAGTAGACAAGGCCTAGCTGTTCATAAGCGGCAAGATGCAGGATATTCGCTGAGCCGCCATTGCCTATCATGACTCTTCGAACATCTCAGTGCCCTATTTGCACCTTTGCAACCATGGCACCATTTGGCCTTACGTCTACGTCCACTGTATCCTCTACCGAGAAAAGGATTGGACCCTACTCTTACCGAGGTTTCTTGGGGCTTTATTATTTGAGGTAAACGTTGGGATTTTTCTGCCATCTATCAATTCATGGATCTCAGACATCGTATCCTTGTTACTGGTGCCTATCGAGGGGCCACAATAAATCGTATTGATCGGGTTTCCTCGTGAGCTTCATGTGTTCCTATTAGTCCTTTCAGGGCTGTTTCTCTGTACTTGCATGTCCGCATGCTTGTCACTATGTCCAGCTTCTCCTCGCTTGAGTACATATTCTTTAAGATGTCATTCCTTAATCAGGCTCTCAATGTGGTCTTTGAGTTGGTAACAATTTGAGGTGTCGTGGCTGTGGTCCTTGTGAAACTTGCAGTACCTGGTGGTATCCTTTCGAGCATTCATAGGCAATGGTCATGGTCATTGTACAAATCCATTCTCCTGGACCACAGACAAAATCTCTTCCTAATTTTTCACAAGAGAGGTGTAGTTAGTGAACTTTCTGATCTATCTCCTATCGTCTTTTCTTCTCGCCCTAGTGGCACTCACTTATCTTGTCTTGACTCTCTTTGTCTTTAGATTTTTCCTCCCTTTTTGGAGAGACGTTACTACTGGTTGCCATTGGGTCACACTCCATCCATCTAAAGGCCTCATTTTGCTACTTCCTCTTTCCTCACCCGAACATAATCATCAGTTTTCTCTAATAGCTCTTCATAAGTCTTAGGCCTAGTTTGTCTAAGGTAGAAGGAGAATATGATGCTTTGCAGTCCGTTGGTGAAGGAGGTTATTGTTACGACATCGTTGAAGTCTTCAACACCTATTGCCTCCATAACAAAGTGATTCATGTAGCTCTGGATCGTTTCTCTCACGTTCTGCTTGAGTGAGGAGAGGTGCATGAGTGATTTCTTATATTGCACACTTCCTGCGAACTGGCGCATGAACATTTTACTAAACTATTGGAAACTATCTATGCATCCTTCCGGGAGTTCGTTATACCATCTGGATGCGAGGTCGCCTAGGGTCATTTGGAAAACTTTGCACCATAGAACGAGGTTTATGGCATGGTCCTCTATTAAGGTCTCAATACGGTTGACATGTTCGACTGGGTCTTGACCCTCATGATACTCCACCATAACTGGAGGCCCACATAAAAAATTCATGCAGAATCACAAATTCCACCCGGTTGGTATGAGGACAATTATTTTGTAATTGACTTATTTCTTTGTCAAAACCTTTAGGGTTTTTTTATATGGGTAGTTGTTCTTCTAGGTCTATCTCATTGCTTCATCATGGACAACAACTTTCCTAGCATCCCAAAGTCTTCAAGAGCTCGTGCTTTAGGTATATCTACTTGACTTGTTCTCTTGAAGAGATTAGAGGCACACATAAACAAATGGCATATTAGTGTCTGATCGGACTATTTTATACCTATTTGAGGTCCCCCATTTCCGATCGTTTGTCTCGTTTTCGAGCGTATTTTTGTATATAATGTTTTGTTTGAGCTATGTGTAGGTACATATTCCCTACAATAGGTGTTTGAGCATAAATGAACGTTAGGGAAGCAAAATGAGCCAAAAACGGATCAAATGGAGTATATGTTGAGTGTCGTGCCTCTCCGTCGACACAGACAACGGCGTGATCTAAGCCTAGCCGTACCCACGGTTGATCCGTCGTCGAGATAGAATGCGACAACGAGACTGCGGCAGAACCCCCTCGGCATTCCAGCAGCTTACGGATGAAGTGTAGAAAATTCAAATTCGGCGGTCAACATCTGCGGCCAGACCGCAGAATTGAAACCGCCGATCAACATCAGTGAGTCCAGAAGCAAATTCGGCGGCCACAGTTCAACCGCCGATCAATTCTAGAATGTCACTTCTCCATTCTGCGGTTTGGAATCTGCGGCCAGGCCGCCGATTCAACCGCCGATCGCCCAGCGAGAGGCCGATTTTGGGCGAAATGAGAGGGGCAAACTCGTCAATTCATCCCCATTTCAGCCCTAAAACTCCCAACACTATATAAACACCCTTTTTGCCTCATTCTTTCAGAATCCACACTTCCCACCACTTCCTCTTCTTCTTCATCTTCATCTTCTTCACCTAATAAGAGAGAGAGAAGCTTTCTAGAGCATCCATGGAGGTTTTTCCTCCATGGATGCTCCCCACTTCATCTTCTACCCATCATCCACCCATTTAGGAGTAGATTGCAAGGAGAAAGGAGGGTCTTTGGACCAATTTCGAGCTAGGGTTTCATGGAGGACTTGGAGGAGGTTTTCTTCAAGGGTTGTCTCTTTTAACTCATCTCTTTGTATTTCTTGTTTTCTTAAATGTGTAATCCCCACTTGGGAATATTTGTAAACTTATAGTTGTGCTCAATATATATAATGGTTGTTTTTATATCCAATTTGTGTTTTGATTCATTCTTGATTGTTGTTGAATATATCTCTTATCTTGAAATGCATGTTTGTTGATGATTGGAAATTGATATGTGTTCATGGATGGGATTAGGAGTAGATTAACTTAATTGTAGGAGTAGTTGTAATCAAATATCCCATTTGTGTATGTATGTCTTTGGAAGGTCGAAATTGCATGTCATGAATTGGTTTGAGTGAATTAGAGTTAGGATTGTGCTTTTGGAGGGGCTCTCCGGGCATAGTTTTGGCTAATTAGCTAGGAAGAGTGGGTGAACCTATAAATTGTCATATTAGAAGGGTTTGGTTCATTGTTCTTGTAAACAATTGGACTTTAGCTATTTCTCACTCTAGGGGCTCTAGGTGAGTCATGGTTAGAGTTACAATTATTGGTCTTTGGCTATTTCTCATGCTAGGGGCTCTAGGTGAGTTATGGTCGGAGATACAATCACTCTTTCCACATTCATTAGACTTTCACGTTGCCATTCTACATTACAAATCTATTATTGGGGCTCAATGTAGTTTTGTTTGTAGAATCGGTTCACATATGTTGGTTGCGGTTTCGTGTTTGAGAGGTTCTCGGCACACTCTTCAACCGTTAGCTCTATGAATGGGTATAAATCGGATTGAGGCAAGAACGAACCATTAACTAAAATTGGATGTCCTTAATGTCTAACAACCAACTATTTGTGCACTTATGTATGGTGAACTTGTTGAACCTTGTGTGGCCATTTTCATGCATCTCTCCTATCCACCATTTTATTTATCACTTTAAACATCATTCTCACCCTTCCATATTCTCTTTGTTTTTATTTATTTTCATTTTCATTTTCTATACACACACACCGCATTGTACATACATTTCACACACATCATTCTTACCTTTCCACATTCTATTTACATGCTTACAATAAACTCTAGAACTTGATATGGTTGACGAATCACACCTCCCTGCGGAACGATACCCTCGCTTACCGCTTTACTAGTCTTTTGCTAGTTTAGAGCACATTGCGTAGGAAACCCTTTTTTAAATGAATAATCTTTTGATCCTTGCGATTTCTTAACGACGGAAACAGCGAGTATCAGTGTCCTTGCATCGTTGTGGAATTGTTATACACACATATTTTTCACATGTTCATGCATTAAACATTTAGATTGATATCTAGGCTTGTTACAACATTCGATTGTGTTGTGTTTATTCACGACGATCTATCGCGGTTTGGTCATTGTTATAATACACTTACACATTTGATTTGTGTGATCATGCATTGCATTTTATAATGTGATATCTTGTTGATTGCATGTTGTTTGATATGTGTTAGATGTGGTGTGGTTAATTGGAATGAAGTGTCTAGTTTCAAAAGATGAATATTTTGAAGGTTTAAATGTTTTTCAAAACTGACATCTATATGGTTTTTTAACCATAAATTTTTATACAAAGATTCAAATTGAGTTTATAAATATTATGGATTAATTAGACACTCATATCTTTTCATTGGTATATTATTCATAAAATTCCATGATCGTTTGAATTGGTTTTGAAATCTCCAAAGAGACTATTAAAACATGGGAACTATGTTGTTTTCCATAACTCTTTTTACAAACATTCAAATCTGTTTTGTAAAACGGAGTGGAAAGTAGACATCCATACTTTTCCAATGGTATATTATACGATATGTTTCAATGTCATTTGGTCATATTTTTGGGCGCTCAAAAATTGAGTTGCGCTCCCTAGATCTGAGCCTTGGAGTACTTTATTGATTTTGGGTCTCTTTACAAACTAAAGGTATGATATGAAATCCCCATTTTCATGATTTATTATTCAAAATCATATCTTCTCCATGGATTGTATGTTGGATCTAGGTTTTCAATAGTTTGGGATTGTCTCTTGATTAGGCTAAATTCTTTTGATGTTTGCACTTGACTTTATCATCTAGTCTATGTTTTCATTCCATTTTATGGAAGCCCAAACACTTGTGACCTGATTCTTCATATGTGCTTCAAATCATTCATGGGTTTTCATTATTGACCTCCATTGTTAAGTGATGACACGTCGTTGAGGTGTATCAAAAGATTTGAATTTTATATTCAACCTCGCAAGTGCACGAGTCAAGAGACTAGTATAGCGTGCAAGCAAGGGTATCGTTCCGCAGGGAGGTGGAATCCGTCAACTGTCACTAGCTTAGCTTATTTGGAAAATACGAATTGAGGTGTGTGTGTGTGCATTAAATGTAAATATTGCAATAAAACATAAATTATATACAATATATGTACATGGATAGAATGGAATGTGAGAGATGTGGCATATAAATGGTTACACTAAGTAAATGACTCCACCATAGCAATCACACAATTTCATACAAACATGCATAGTCAATGTTGAATGCCGTGCTCACTTAATCCTCACCAATTGTCCTCACTCCAGCAACAACGGCTATACCGACATGCACCAGCAACCTATCTCTCGATGGTTGCCCGAACTGCACTCGAGTTCCTTAAGAACTATGAGACACACATAGTGACAATACATGTAAAACCGCGCGCTGACTCTACATGTAGTGGCCAATCTACTAGTGCACGTTGAGTGCTTCACCTCTCGGTCCTTCACACAACAACCTAAGTTCATTCAAATGGTGGCTAACCACTTGAAAGCTTTAAGCACTTCAAAAGACCACTCAACCATCAACAAGCATATGCAACAAAAAAGGCAACAATGCTAGGTTTATATCAATTCCCTAATGAATGAAAGTACACATCGAAGAAGAGAAAAAAATACAAAAAAAGAAATACAAAATGGATAGAAAGGAGACCCCTCATCCGTAACCAGGAATCGAACACCGGGTCTTCTCGGGTGTCAATCCGAGATGTCCTTACCACTGGACGACTACGACGTTCTCCAATCTCATGCATGCTCAACTCTCTCATAGAGAAAGCTCTCTCCTTATCTCTCAAATCTCCCTAAGATGGATGGTTAAATATGGGACAAGCTCACCAAACAACAATGTGCAAATAGTTGATTGTTATCATTAAGAACATTCAATTCAAGTTAAGGGTTCATTCTCTTGATTAAGGCATTCAACAAAATCAATTCATCACCCAAACCCAAGCCATGGGATGAGCAATTGTGTCTTGATAAAAAGACCCATTAAGCACAAGAATATGGAACCCAAGCCTAATCTAGCATATGAATGCATAATCAACCAAGCTTTTCCCACTCTTTGGAGCTAATACTCAAACACTCAAATCATTTTAAACATAGTAATTTTGGTTCCCCCATCAACATACAAACAATTATGGGATACTAAATTACTCTACTCCTAATTTAAATTACTCTACTCCTAATCCCAATCATGCATACATGTCAATTTCGGACCTCCACACACATGAGTTTCACAATAAGAGAGACAATTATAGATTTAGCAAAGAGTAAAACAAAACCCAAAGAATTTAAGAAACATTCATACATATATTGCACAAGTGTAGGTTTACAAAATTCCCAAATTGGTGATTACATCCAAGAAAACAAGAAATACAAAAAGAAATGAGTTTAAAGGAGACAACCCTTGAAGACAACTCCTTCAAGCTCTCCTTGATTTCCTAGCTCGTTTTTGGTCCAAAGACCACTCCATTCTTCTTGTAATCTACTCCTAGATGGGTGGATGTAGTGTAAAAAGGGTGGTGGAGATGTATGGTGAGCTCCCATGGAGGAAAATCCTCCATGGGAGCTTGAAACTCTCACTTATTTGGGGAAGAAGATGGAGAAGATGAAGAAAGGTGTGAGGTTCGGTTTTAGGGTGTGGGAGGTGTGGAAGTTCTTGTTTCAGACCCCAAATGGGGGTATTTAAAGAGTTGGGAGGTTAGAGCACGAATGGGGTGTGAAAGGACAAGATTGCCCTTCAAAATCGGCCAAAAATCGTGAAATTTATGCCCAGGGCGCTGTACGTACAGCCCTTTTGTACAGCGACCGTACAGCGCCCATTCTCTGGAATTCTTCAGTGGTTTTCAGCATCGCGCACCATTACGGAAACAAGCATAACTCTCTATAGAAATATCGGAATCATGATCCGTAAAAACCGTTGGAAAGAGGACAGCCGGGGCTTTTCAACCATAGGTAGTAAAAAACCTAGTTCATTCTGAGGAGAAAGATATGGCCCCTGAAATATAGGTATACTGCACGAGCTATTACCATTTCAGTCCAAATAACTTCCAAAACTCATCAATTAAGCTCAAATACCTTGTTTATGGTGAATAACCTACACAAGGCTCACAAAAATACATTATATACCAAAATATGCTCGAAAACGAGAACAAATGATAGGAAATGGGGACCTCAAATAGGTGTAAATATGGTCCGATCATTAAGTAAGAACAAATTTCTCTTTCATGGGTCTTCATTATACGATGTCGTAAGACTTCTCATTTATTGAATATTTGAAGTTATTTCAGATTGTTTAAGGGTTTTTTGATAACTAGGATTGTTGGCTAGTTATTACAACATCTAGTTAAGCCTTTTATGTTTGTCTAGCATGTTTTGCATTGAGCATCATTACATGTACACTTAGGCATTTTAAATTTCTTCATTGAGTTCAAGTCTTTTAGCCACAAGTGATGGTTGTACAAGCAAGTGCAAAGACCCACTGTACAAGGTCCGCATGGTAGATGAGGAGGTGCTCACGCCAAGAGTAATGAATTGGGAGATATCACTAGGATTGAACCAAAAGTGGTGAGTGGCATGTAGCCAGAATACGAGGTTGTTGAGCTTCAGAGTCTATGTAACATTTAAGGGTGTAATATACTTTTCGTATAGTGGATTTTGGTGGCTAAATGGCTAGCGAGGCTAGTCAATCTCGTGGTTTTTCCCAGTTGGAGGGTTTCCACATAAAAATCATGTGTTCTTTTATTTTCTCATTTTATACTTGATTTTATAGTGTTGTTTACCATTAACATTGAATAATCGAAAAATTGGTAATTAATTGGTAAATAACCTATTCAACCCCCTCTAGGTTAATTGTATTTGCAATAGACACATTTTCAGTTTGAATTAGTGTAAAGTTTTGGATACTAATTTCAACCGGATGGAATTAGTAAACTGCACAAAATGTTTTTACAAGATCCCGTATTAGAAAGTTACTATATATTTATATATCCCAAGCCAACCATTTTACTTCAACACACAGGTACTATCCCCTCAGAAATCGGAAATTTGAAGAATCTAGTTTCCCTGTACCTGGTTGGTTGTAAAAGTCTCTCTGGAAGTATTCCCACACAAATTGGTTCTCTTTCGAAACTTGAATATCTTCACATATCCTGGTCAAATCTTACAGGTACTTTAACAATTTCGCTTTGTATCTCTTAAAGCATTGATTTTGAAAATATTTAGATTTCATTTGATAATCTGGAATATTTAATTATTAAATAATTTACACATACCTATTGGTTATTTGTACCAACCATCGCTCTGAATTTCAGATTTGATGGTCAATTTAAGATAGTCTCACTGAAAAAGGGTACCAAATCCCATAAATATAGGTCTCACTCACAAATCAAGTGATTTGTTATATCATAGAGAGACAAGAATCCTTGGGATTAGTATTATACTTAATACGAACAAAAATGCTAAAAGCTATATGCATATAATCTCTAAAAACAATAAAGAACATCATTATATCATGCCCACATACAAGTTTTGTCCAACACAAGGCTAACTAGCATTTTTGGTGCCCTAGCTCAACATGCTCATGCTCAATAAAATTACATGCAAATCTACTAAGCTCAATGTAATGGATATTATCAATTGACTTATTGCCTATAATAATAACTCTTCCATTTGGTTCCAAAATGGAACAATTTGTAAAAGCTTACGGAGTGAAAGTCCTCATGCAAGTGAGTGATGATTATGAGATTAGCTTCCAAGAAGTAAGACATTAGTGAGTTTGGGCAAGCTAGGAATATCAACGGTTCACCTACAACTTTTCTTTTGATTCCGTCACCAAAGGTGACACACCTATCATCTTTCAAAACAAGTTTCTTAAAGAAGTTCTTGTTTACCATCATATGTCTAGAACACCCACTATCGAGATACCAAGTGTTAAAGGCATTAGTTTTCACATCAAAGTAATTGACAAAGCAAAAACTATCATTTTTCCTAACCCATTTATGTGTGACTCTTTCGGTCTCAATTTTGACTTTCTTAGGACTAGAGACTATAGGTTTCCTAGGAACATGCTTCTTAGCTCTATGGTTTTTGGTTTTCTCAATTATGCTTTCATGTTTGCATTTCTTTATGTATTTAAAGCATTTTGGTCTAATATGACAAATCAAACCACAATAATGACGTGTAGGTACAAGGTTAGAATTCATACCGTTGGCTTGTGAACTCATGAGAGTTTTACCTTTCCTTTGAGGTTTTCTTTGTGTTTGAACATGTAGAGATTTTCTTTGAGATTTTTCCGGTTGAGATCTCCTTTGAAATTGAGCTTGTGTAGGTTGCCTATGTGATTTTTGAATATTTTCTTGAGGCGGTTGAGCTTGAGCTTTAGCTAGCCTCTTTGGTTGATGAAATTTAGGTTGAGGTATCTTCGAAGGTTGAGTTTGGTCAATTGTCATGGAAGCATTTGGACTTGAGTCTTCTTGGAAGACTCCCCAAGCTCAATGGTCTTCATTGGATGTTGAGGTGGAGGTGGCCACACAGATGTTTCACATTTCACAAAGATGATCTTGTTGGATGATGAAGTGATCTTCTCACTAACATACATAAGACTTCTCTTATCGCCATGCTTCTTGCCAAAGCTTAGCAAGTTATCAATTTTCTTGGCTCCCACCTTTAAACTCAAGAGAGAGTTCTTGGTTTCTTCAAGTTCTTTCTTTAACTCTATCTCTTTCTCTTTTGCAATGTTTAAGGCTTCATCCTTGACATGCATTTCCAAACTCAACTCATGTATTCTCTTTGAGCACTCAATAAGCCCTTGAGTTTGTTCATGAATGACATTCTTTAGTGTTTTAGAATAATGAGAGGCATTCTCTTTGCTTCATCAAAGGAACTCACATTGGTTCTGTTAATCGGAAAAATAGGCAACTAATTCAAAGAAGGACTTTTCCCATTGAGGAACCTCGCCGTTCCCTGGCACCTACCACATTCACTCTAAAACGCCTATTGGGAAAAAGGACCCAGTCCACCTTGTACCGTGCCTCCTCCAGGCAGCACCGGGGACAAGCGCGGTCCACTTAAGGATCGAGATCCTCCCTTAGAATACCCATTAGAGAAAGGAACCCGGTCCCCCAAAGACCTGGTCCTCCTGGAACGCCTATCTAAGAAGGGAACCGGGACCACCAAAGTCCCCACCTCCGGGAGCACGCTTCACCCAAGACCCGGCTCCACCTCGAACTCCTAAGGAAAGAAACTACATGTTCCAGTAGAGAACCCGCTCCTGACCAGTGACTAGGCAGGGAGCTCGCCTCAGCACGGCCTACCTAGTCAAGCGTGGTACACTCTTACAACTAAAGCGACCTCCTAAGAGGGAAGCTCTTTGGAAAATTCTAGGAACCCCCCGCAACAAAGGGCTGACGTCGGTTGGGATAAGTCCGCAAGCTACAACCTCTCCATGTGCTGACGCTAGCCCTCATCCTAGCTCATATGGAATAAAAGAAGGGGCTGGAGACAACCTATAGAGGCTTAGCCCCCGCCCATTAATGAGAGACAGCAAACACAAATGGGGAAAGGGAGCTGCCTATGGTCGAGATTAATCCGGCCCCCTTGCATTAACGGTGGAACTACAGTCCACCTAAGCCCTAGAGGGGAGTCAACTCTCTCATACATGAAAGGGGATACTCTGCTTTTCTAGCGAAATGCTCCCAGAATCGCAACTAGCATGAAGAAGGAAATGGTGGGAGAAGACGCCTGATAGTGTGCAGTGGGACAGGCGCTGACACTGTTCCCTGCCAGGCCAGAACCTTGATAACGACTTCCCACTGCCACGAAGACCCTTTGCAACCAATCAAAACTCATGGAAACGCCACATTTTCACCACATCAGCCCTGCAGAAGCGCTTACATGGACTTAAGGCCTAGGTGGAGTGACTGGAACCCTCCAAGGCATGTGGCAACCCCGGTCCTGCCCTAAATGAGTAGCTGAGATCAGTCCCGCCAATGGCGCCCTGGGAACTAGGGCCCCCACCTACCAAAACCTAGGCTCCCGCCAAAGAAAAGCAGGGGTGGCGCAATCCTGATCCTTGATTCCAGGCGATTGCCATTGTGGATAGGAACGGTGGAGATCTAACCAGGGATTCCCGCCTAAGCAGACGACCTCCACCTACCTCCCTACTAAAGACATTATAAATACCCCTACATTCCAAGAGGAAAGGGGTTGGCCTCAGGAAATCGAGACTGCTACTTGGCTACTACCCTGCCTAAACCAAGCTCCTATGTGTCTGTTCTACTTGGCTACTGCCCCGCCTAAACCAAGCTCCTATGTGTGTGTCCTACTTGGCTACTACCTCGCCTAGACAAAGCTCCTATGTATAACCCACTTGGCGACTATCTCGTTAAGTCGAAATCCCCTTTCTCTAGCTAGGGTACTTCATGTTCTTTGTTTTCCCCTTTGTTGTAATAGCCAGCCATGGCATGAGAAATGGCTTATAATGTATTCCATGGACAATGAATGAAAGTCTCTCCCTTTATTGACTGAAGAACCGCAATTGTTACGCCAACACTCACTACTTTAGCCTCATCCCCCCGCTTGTAGGACCGGTCCTATTGCATTATATCGGTCCCTGGCAACCGAACCTAGGGGGTCCCCTGGTACCTGCACCGGGAAGTGAGGAGCCACCCCCTACCCGGTCCAGACCAGCTGCGGCGCACCCCGTACGCCGTGGTCCAGGTTGTCCCGGGAAACTTCCTACGAATTTTTCAGGATAACAGGTTCTTATTTGAAGATTGTCTTCCTTAACTTGTAGATCTAATTTTTCATCTTATTCAAGGACCTTTGGAGATATTCAAGGAACTCTCTATAATTCACCTCATCATCACTTGAGTTTCTCGAGCTCGAACTTTCTTGGTCTAAGCTTCTACCATTCGTGCTTTCGTGGTCCACATATTCAAGATTTGCTTCTATTAAGTTTACTCATTTATTGTCGACTTCCCTTAAGTAAACTTTCTTAGCACCTTCAAGTGATAGATAATTGGTGACAACTTGAACAACTTCATTATGTGAGACTGGAAAGCAAATTAGTTGTTCTCACATTCGTCTGGATCTAAAGAGCTTTCTTCAACTACCTCCACTTCGTTATTACTCCAAGAAGCGACCATAGTTTTTCCCTTATGGCTCTTGTTCTTTAAATTCCCACAATTTGTGGAGATGTTCATATAGCCATCACACCCACATCATTGAATATTTACTTTCTTGATCTACTCTTGATTAAGCTCAAATATTTCTGAAGGAACCTTTTTCTTTACTTCATTCTCTCTTGATTTGACTTCTCTATCTTCATGTCTCATAAAATTTTTGAACCTTTCATAGATCAATGCCATTTCTTTATCAGTGACGTTTTCTTCTTCATCATCTTCTTCAATACTATCTTCTTCCTATTTAGTAGCCTTCAAAGCAATTCCCTTAAACTTTTTAGAAGAAAAAGACTTTCTCTATTCAAATGCTTGAAATGACCCGATAAGCTCATTCACCTTCATGGTGACCAAGTCCCTATTTTTTTCAATAGTGGTGACCTTAGACTCGAATCTATCTAGAAGCGACCTTAGAATTTTCTACACAATTCTAGCTTTGGAGTACAAATCACCAAGTTGATGGCTTTGATTGACTATTTGCATCAACTTGATTTGGAAGTCATTAAAAGTTTCATCTTTTTCTGCTTTATGATCATTTCAAACTGAGCTTGCAATATCTGATGCTTTTACTTTTTGACTATGTGAATACCCTTGTGTATAACTCTAAGAATCTCTCAAGCTTCATGTGCATTTCGAGTAGTTTTGATGAGTTTGTGTTGAGTCTCATCCATTCAACAAAATAAGGCATGCATAGCCTTTGAGTTCAATTTTACAACTTGAAACTCTTGAGGAGTCCACTTGGACTTGAACTTAGGCACGATATCTCCATCCTCTAATCTTTCTATGAGAGGCAAGTATCCCTCTTCCAAACTCATCCACACATGCTCATCAATAGCTATGAGAAAGGCTTCCATCCTCTATTTCCAAGAAGAATAGTTGTCCCTAGTGACCAAAAGTGACCTTGAGTTTGACGCACCCTATTTATACATCGGATTACCACTCATGATGTGAAGGAATTGAATGTGATACTATGTATGCAAGACACAAAAGTATGCAAGGATCTACCTAAGTGTATCTAAGCATCCGTTATGATACCAATTGAAAATGTGTTTAAACAATCTAGAAGGGGGTGACTTGTCCATTGAAGCACACAGGTTTATCTCATAAGTGCACAAATCGTTTGAAGGATTCGTATAGCAAAATATGTGAGTTCATTCCACAGGGAAGTGTCATCCATCAACCATTACTAGCTTAACTAATTGAAAGCATGTAAAAGAGAGCGAGAGCAAGTGCACTAGAGCATGCAAGAGAGCAAGAGAAGAGGGAGAGAACAAAAAGTGAAGGCAAGCATGAGAGAAAGAGAGATTGTTCATTGAAATTTAAATGAGAGTTTGTGTGCAAAATCGTAAAAAGTGTTGAAAATTGTATACTAGACTAAAGTAATGACATTAAACAAACAAAAGTAAAAGGTATTTGTGAGCCTAAGAGAAAGAGAGATGCGAGTTGCTACACTAGCTAGATGAGTTCACCATAACATTCACACTAATCATAATGATTGATTTATTAAGAATAGTCAATTCAAGTTCTAGGGTTCATTCTTCTTTTAAGTATGTCTTTACCGCGGTCACAGATCAGACCAAGTATTCCTGATTTTCACCAGCCCTAGCTAAGGTCACAATACGAGCTACGATTGAGAATCCATTAATTACAAAGAACTTAATAACCGAAATTCATCCTAGCATGGTCATGCTTAAAACAAACCTCATCCATTCAAGATAACTTAAGTGATAGGCAAGGATGGTAACCCAATACAAAAGCTCTAATTCTAACACAATCCCTAGAATCTATATCAAGTGTGGTCACATATTAACATAAATCATATGAATTGTAATTAAGCACAACGAATGAATCAAGACTCAAATCAATTAAATATTAATCAAGTATGAATTGGAATAAGTGTTAGGTTTACACAAATTCCATAGTAGGGATAATACACACACTACTACAAAAATGTTAAAAGACATCGATGCTTTACATCAGTTTTTAGGTAACCGATTAAAAAAAAAAAACTTTTAGACATTAGTTCATAAAAAACTGATGTCTTAAATATTGCGGTTTGAAAAGACAACGGTTTTTAGGAAAACCGATATTAAAAAGAAAAAAAAACGTTTAGACATCGGTTCATATAACTGATGTCTTAAATATTACGATTTGAAAAGACAACGGTTTCTGGGCAAACTGATATGGATTTATTTTACAATAAGATATCAGTTTCCCTTAAAACTGATCTCTTAAATAATTTTATTTTTTTTGGATAAGTAAAATTTTAAATTTAATAAATTTACTTTTAAATCTTTTATTTTTAAAAAATTCAATTTTTTTTTAAAAAATTATTTATTTTGCACCTCTTGTTTCATACTAAGAGACACGTTAATAATTCAGTTACCCATATAAATTAGGAGTCCGAATCTTACATTTGTTCATTAAATTGAAAGATGCATATAGAGAAATATCTCCCCTGTAGTGAGAGTTGTATTCCAATCATGCTTACTACAATTGATGTCACTAGTCTTCTATAGAGTATAGACCTATAACTCGACTATATATGTTTTAAAAAATATAATTTTATTAAATATTCCAATAAATATTTTTTAAGATATGTATGTAGTAGAAATTAGAATTTTGATTAGTTGAGTAAATTTAAATTTATCAAACAAGTTATATATATATATATATATATATAATAAATATTGTGCAATTGTTAACAAATCAAATCTTGTAGTCAAGCAGTAAAGGCTTACCACTTTGACTTGAGATTTCAAGTTCAATTACTCATAATAACAAATAATTGTCATTATTATCAGAGGTGGGGCTAGCCGGTGGGCAGCGGCGGTGGCAGATGGTGGCAACCGGATGGTGGGATTAATTTTCATAATACATCATTAAAATATAAAATCGCGGTTAAATTGCCTAAAACATACTAGAGAGGGGGGGGGGGGGGGGGGGGGGGGGGGGTGAATAGGTTTTTAAACCTTTTTCAATCCCTTGAAACAAATTAAAGTTTGTCCCTCAAGATAGCATATATACATGTGTAGACAAGAGGAACATATGTTCAATAAAGCATTGTCTATATAATCAACAAGTTGCAAGAGAAAGAATATCACCAAAACTAACAACAAAGAATACTTGTATTTCCAATAATATCGAATATGTTACAAGTAACAATCTAAATGAAACTATACACAAGTAGATCAATATACAAAAGAATTATATATACAACTTTGATCAATATGATGTGCTTACATCTCACACTTAACAAAATCTTGTTTACAAATACATCATGAGTGAAGATTATGAAACAAGATTAAAACATACACATATGCAAATATGAAGAATAGAGATAGGAAGAATTGACACGAGATTTTTTTAACGTGGTAAAATCTCCAAGGAGGAAACTTCCACAGGTTGAATTACAACCATATGGTACTATATATATTGGATGATAAATTAGAAATTCTTCAAAAGTGACCAACTCATGATCTACTTCCTATTGGACTCTATGTCTACCCAACCCTATTGGTAGATTAGAAATTCCTCAAAATAGTGGAAACTCTCTCTGTTGGACTCTATGTCTACTCAACACCATTGCTAGATTAGAAATTCCTCAATAGTGAATACACATCTCATGCAACACTCTCTATTGGAGTTTATGTCTAAACAATATCCTATACCTACCAATATTGTAGCCAACTTCCTATCCAAGGCACTCATGCCTCTAGAAAGCCTCCCGTGCATAGCTATCCGGACCTTCTCGATCTTAACCATGACTTCTTGCTTGGTTATCCAGACCTTTTGTCCTAACCAAGACTTCCTTGCTTGATCCAGACCTCTTGTCCTAGTCAAGACTTCATGTTTGGTTATCTGGACCTCTTGTCCTAACCAAGACTTCATGCCTTTTACAAGGACTTCCTAAGTGTGATCAATGAATGCAAATGATACAAACAAGCACTTCAACATAGAACATGTGATTAATACATTCTATGGAAACTAGACATAATTATGTGAGCACACAAGTCAAAAATAGTCTAGTTACAAAACATGAATTGAAACTTAGAGCATGTGAAACACCTAATACATGTGATTCCTAGTTTCATTCACAAAGCTAACACTTGAATAAATCATATACATGAAACATATATTCAAGATATTAGAAACATACACAAAAATACTAGAATCACAAAATATTATCAATGAATATTTTAGCAAGTATTTAGAGCAAATATATATATATATATATATATATAATCAATTAAATCCTAGTTAGCTCTAAATACAAAATCAAATGTGCTAATCCTAGATTTGTTCAATTAAAGGATCCAAGCACATGCTAAGGTTATTAATCAAAAAATAAGTCAATCAAAACATAAATAACCCTAGATATCAGGCTAATCACAATACAACACTCAAACATGTGAAAAACTAGAATCCTAGAAAACTAGTTCACATTTAGTCTCTAATTAAACTAGATTAACTTTGATTTGAAGCTATCCTTCTCAATAGCTTTCATCATACATACATATACATATAGAAGAAGAAAACCCAAAGTAATTGAAGATTTAAAAAGATGAAGACTCAAAGTTTAGTTCAATACCTAAGAATCCCGAGCTGGTTTGGTTTTGAGTGAAAAAGCACCACAAAACGTGATCAAACAGCTGCAAACTCTTTTGGAGAAGGTAGGGGACTTGATTACAAAGATTCTCTAACTTGAATCACTTAATTCAGAGTCTGAATGAGAAATTTATGGTGTTTGGAAGGTGAGAAAGTTGGAGAGAAAATTCCAGCTCAAGTGTTTTCAATTTTTTTTCTTAGAATGAAATAGGAGGGAAATGAGAGGTTTTAAAAGAAAGCAAGAGAGGGAATTCAGTGGCCAACCAGAGACAGCCATGTCACCCACCCCGTGGAGGCACGTGAGCCTCATGGGGGTAGAGGGGTGGCCGGCCCGTGAGGCTCACCCGCCCTCATGGGATGCACCCCAAATGGCCTTCGACCATTTCATGCCTCCCTCACGCTCCTCTCACATTTTTCATCCGTATTCGGACTTCGACCTCCGAATTTGAATCTGTCTTTGGATTATGAATCATGACACCCTTATGCATAATGACGACTATAAAACATTGACAAAATGTTATGAATTAGACTCGATACATGACGATAAAGACAACACATTGTACGAGAACGTAAAGTAGGGTAGCTTCCTAGTTTGGACTCAAAACCTAATGAATGAGTAACCGAAATGACCGGAACTCAATAAGGAATCATATTAGAACATATTCAAGGCCAAAAAAAATAAAACATAAACAAATAAACACAAGAACACACAAGTATGCTATTTTCTAGATATAGTCCTAGAACATCCATTTTACACCATTTGTCAATTTAAATCTAATGCATGTGCATACAACTTTATGTGTGTGAAATGTGTTATACAAATTGAGTACAATGATGCAGGGACACATATGAATGCAATTTGTGTGTGTGCCTAAGCCTTGTAAAAGGAATGAGGTCAAATATACCTTCGATGAGCAATGTAACATATTCCTCTTCGAAGACTCCATTTTGCATGAAAAGTTGCCAAGTCTTCCTTGAAGCTTGAATCATCACCAACCTAAGACAACTAATCAATACAAGTGAAACACTGTTTGGATATGGAATTTATACCAACACAAACCAAAATCCTAACAATCAGTTTTACGTCATCAGTTTTATATATAATCGATGTGTTTTAAAATCATTTACATCGGTTAAAAATCGATGTCATTAATGCATTTTTTTCTACATCAATCAAATCTACATCGGTTACAAAATTTTGAAAAACTAACGTCTTCCATGTAAAATAATCGATGTCTTTGAACTTTTTTGTAGTAATGGCATCAAAGATAGAGAAAAAAGAAAAGAAAAGAGAATGGGATAGAGAAAACCCATGAAGTGCCAAGGTCACAATCGCCTCCATAGATCTCTGATCTCTATTGATGCCCAACTCCTCTTGGTCTAGATAGAGCGTTTTCCACTTTGTCTCTCTAGATCTCCTTCTAAGATAGATGGTTGAAGAAGAAATGATGGTAGAATTATGTTGCCACCAAGGGGATGGCCCCCTTGGTACCTTGGAGGCTCCTCTCTCTCTCTTGATAGTGATGGGTTTTCAAAGAATGGTAGAAGATGATAGTTGGGGCTAGGGTTTATATAGCCCTTAATCGATTTAAGGAGTAAAAAACATAAAATGATGAAACTAGCCCTACGTTGTGGTTAAGCATTGCGGTTAATGACCGCAACTTGATGCTCACAAAAATCTATGGAATGAAATTGTGGTTAGGAATTGCAGTTTGAGTCTATAGGACTTTTTCAACTTCGCGCACTAGTTACTAAAATGAGGGTAAATTTCTCTAGAAAACTCGAAATCGCGATCTATAAAGTTTTTCGGAAACTAAACATCTGGGGCTTTTTGAATATATGTGACACAAAACCCAATTCAAATTTTTGAGGGTGATATGGCCCCTGCAAGTTGGACGCTAGGCACAAGCCTTTACAATTTCAACCCATTTTTTCACCTTTTTGCCTCAAATCTCTCCAAATAAGCTCAAACAACTTATTTATGGATTTTTACCTACACAAAACTCAACAAACACATTAAAATACCAAAAATACCCAAGAAACGAGCACAAACAATATGAATGGCGGCCTAAAACAAGTATAGAAACTGCATCATCAGGGGTGAATGAGTTGTTAACCAAATTAATTATCAACTTTTGGGTTAATCAAGATTAATAAGCAACAACAATAAAAATCAAGCAAAGTGTGGTATTTAAAGACACTTGATTTTTATGTAGGAACCCTCCAACTAGGCAAAATTCACTGAACTAGCATCACTAGCCACTTAGTCACAGAAATCCACTATATGATAGTTTAATTATATCCTAAGTTGACAACCTAGTCACTTTTATCAAGGATCCTAGCTTCAACCTATCTACCCGCTGGCCTTTTATTATGACTCTTGCTACTTGCTTGTTCAACCACCAGGCTACAAGACTTGAACTCAAGAAGAGAGTAATATGTCAAAGTGAACAAGTCAATGAATGGTCAATACAAAAAATGCTAGACTAACATAAGATGCTTAATTAGATGTAGATATAAATTCCCAATAGCCTTAGTTATTAACTTACCCCTCAATAATCTCCATAACTTCAAAATATATGCAATAAAGATGAATTATTGACAATAAAAGAACAATAAATGAGATGAGTTGAGGTTCTTACGTACCAAATGGAGTTATGATGAAGACCTATAAATGTAATGCTTTAAATGTAGATGGATTTGGATCTTTGGGGGATGGAGAGTCAAAAAGATGAGAACTTCTAGAAATCCTAACCTCTCTCTAAAAACATTTCTAGGTTCCAAGTGGAAAGAGACAAGAAATAGATGTATTTATATCGATCCCGTCAAAACAACGTCGTTTTTATTGAAAACATAAATTTTGCGGACAAGAAATCACTGTCTCATATCGTGGAAAACAGATAGCGAGATTCTTTTGAAAAAAATCTGTTATCCTATTTCATTGTCTCAGACTGCGAGAAACAGGTAGAGAGATTCTCTGCAAAAAGTCCGCTATCCCATTTCGCTATCTCGGACAGCAAGAAAAGGTAGTTAGATTCTCTTGAAAAAAATCCGTTATCCCATTTGGTTGTCTCGGACAGCAAAAAAATAGATAACAAGATTCTCTAGGGAAAATTCGCGATCTTTTCCGCAGTCTCAGACCACGAGACACCAAACCGCACCTAGTGAAGTGAAAGAATAGGGCCTTCCCAAACGGTTTAACACATTAACTAATATGTATGCAAGTGTGAAATAGGTGTAATGCGCATTATAATGAAAACACAAATGAATGAATTGTGACTGAGTGCACCTAATCTCTTCAAGAAAACAAGTCGAGTAGAATATACCTTTGAAGCTCAAACTATTGAAGCTCTTGGGAAGTCGGGAAAGTCGCCGATAAGGATGGCAATGGGGTGGGTTCGGGGCGGGGTGGCCCTCCCTACACCCCATCCCATTTATTTTTTGAAACCCCATCCCCGCATAAAACCCCACAATATATGGAGCAAGGCGGGGTATGATTTACCCATCCCCACTCATTTACCCCATTTGCCCAATTTAACCCATTTATCAAAATTATTTATTAAAATAATAAATATATATCCTAATGAATATGATATAATATATAAAGTAACTCCAAAAAAATATTGTAAATCATCTCATAAACATTAAAAATAAACATAAATCTCATAACTAAACAAATAAATTCAATAATTTTTAAACATAACATTAAAAGAAAAAACTTGTAAAAAAAAATAAAAAATTAATATTATATTTTAAGCGGGGTGGGGTGGGGTGGGGATTATAAAACCCCGCCCTATACCCATTGCGGGTTTTACTATCTATCACCATCCCCGCCTCATCCCCACCATATTGAAACTCATATCTACCCCATAAGTGCGGGTCCCGTGGGGCCCCGTACCCATAGGTTATTTTGCTATCTTTAGTTGTCGATCACGGTGATGCAAACATCAAGAGCCTAAACTACCCAAAAAAAAAAGCACCCCTATGTTTTGTCACAGAAAAAAGTCAATTATAAAATTAAGGAACTTATAACGTTTTTTCCATTTTTGGAATATTTGATCTGCTAATAACCTTTTCTAGGGATTTTATTTTGATAGGTCATTTGTTGCATTGAGTCTTACAAGTATATGAGTTTCAATTTTAGTTGTTTTCTCAAGTATTTCCTTTTTTAGTAAAATTGATTATTTTATTAGTTTTATTAGCTTTTTTGAATTTCTTAGTGTTTTTAGGTTTTTAGTTTTTTAGTTTACATATTTAAATGTCCTTTAACCTAGCATGAATTTTTAGTTGTTTATTGAATAAAAATTGAGATATTTTTCTCTAATTATGTCCCAATTTCTATACGCGGATCAACATAATAGTAGAATGTTGCTTTTTGAATTATTCGTGTGAGTTTTTCTCATAGAATCTTCCGCTACATCAAAAAAGAAAGAGAAAAATGGCATCCTCTCATTCTATCTGATTGCTTTCTCTCTGATCTCTTTCCTTCATCTCTTCACATATTCTCTCACTACGTTACATCTCTCTATCTCTTCAATTTTTTTCTCACGGTCGCTTCTCTCACCTCGTTCATCTCCTTGCTTTCTCACACATCTCTATTTCCTTGATCTCTCTATCTATTTCACTCACCTCCTTACACATCTCTCTCTTTCTTTTTCTCTCCTTTCTCTCACCTTCAAACTCTACCTCTCCCACCTTTCGCAACATTGGAGAAATACAAAATCTCTATCCAACTTTGTTGGTGGAAGAAGAATTTTTGACTTATGACCTTATGGATTTCTATTGATTTGAGATATAATGGATTTTGATTTGAAATGGGTTTTGGTTTTGTTAGTTTCAATTTGAGTTGATTTTGGATTGTAAAAATGATTAACGTTTTTTTTTTTTTTGAAGTAAAAAATAATAATTGAATTTTTGGCGTTTGACAAAAAAAGGATTGGAAGATGATGGGATTAGATTTTGTTTGGTGGAAGGGCGATGGGATGTCTTCCTTTTAGTTTTTTTTTTTTTTTTCTTTTCCTTATTTTTGTTATTTTCTTTATTTACGTATGGGTATTTTTGTTAATAAATGAGTCACACTAGATCAAACTAATGGAATTGCAATTGCCATTAACTCATGGGGTGTCTTTGTGCAACACCCCCATGATTTAACCCAAACTAGTGCTAGCAAAACGGGCCGCTCGACTTGGCCTGTTTCGGTCGCGGGCCCGGGCCGACCCTGCACGCCGGTTTAATAGGCCAGGCCCAAGCCTTTTAAGCTAGCATGCCGTGCTGTGCCTAGGTGGCGCGACCTGTAGGTCGGCACGCCAAGCATGTGGGCCTAATTTTTTTTTGAAAAATTGAATTCTGGGGGGCCCTAACAGGCCAGCCTGCCATAATTCAAAATTTCAAAAAAAAAAAAATTAAAAAAAATTCAAAGCCCGTGGGGCTCGCCAGTTAAGGACCCGTTAAAGCCTTAACAGGCCAACCCGCCACAGGCCACGTGCCCTGGTCGGGCCCACCCTCCCCCCAAACAGGCCGGCTCGACACGGCCTGTTTCCCTAACAAGCTGTGCCTGGCACGACCGATTAGGCCAACAGGCTCGAGCCGGCCTGTTTTGACACCACTAACCCAAACCTTAGTGGAGTGGATGCAATTCGCCCGAAGTATAAATAAAGGTTATAAAACCTTGGAGTAATGTGGATTTGACTTTTATTGAATATATGGATTGATTTAGGTTGCATGAATTTTATTTTAAGCAACTCAAACCGAACCAATCTTTGATTGGTTTGTTCAATGACAAACCGATTAATATTTTTTTTTATATGTGTAACTGAATCAACCAATAAAAGGATTTTTGGGTTGGGTTAGGCAGGTCAGTTCAGTTACATAGTTTTTTTGCACACTCCTAATTTCAACTCAGCAATGGACTAAAAGGATTTTATCATGCTAACCCGCCAAACCAAACCAAACCAAACCAAACCAAACCAATTTTTATTGGTTTAGTTTAAGCTTATAATTGGTTTCATTTGGTTTGTAAATCACCAAACCAATTAAATAATGGTTTGGTTTGGTTATACTGAAAACCAAACATAACCATTGATGCCCACCCTTAGATTACACTATTTTCATTAGGTTCTTGCCCTCCATTTTGTTTCTAACCTTTAAAATAGCTTGAACACCATGCATCAAATGCAAAATTTCTAAACATTTAAATTATCCCCAGCAGCTAACCTTTTTCCTTTAACACACAGGTACTATTCCCTCAGAAATTCAAAATTTGAAGAATCTGGTTTCCATAAACCTGAGTGGTTGTAAAAGTCTTTCCGGAAGAATTCCATCTCAAATTGGTGCTGCTTCGAATCTTAAATACCTCGATTTATCTTGGTTAAATCTTACAGGTAATCTTACAATTTTGCTTTTTTATCTCTTGAAGCATAGATTTCTTAGATTTCATTAGATAATTAATCTCGAATATTCATAAATATTTCATGCACATCTATTCAATTTCTGTACAAAATTACTAATGTGAACTTAACATTTCATGGTTAAATTAAGATAGTTCTCTTCGAAATTTATTACCAGCTCTTAAATAATTCAAATACATATATTTATCTATTTTATTTGTGTATCAAAGCATTAATGTGAAATTCAGATTTCATTGTTACTTTGAAATTTATCACACCCTCCCCACCCAACATTTTGTGTTAAGCCTTTAAAAAGTGTAAACACCATCCGTGAAATGTAAAATCCCTTCCTACATGAATCATGATTATGTATATTTGTCGCAATGACCTCTATTTCGATACTTCTCATCACTAATTATCCACACCCAATCTTTTAATTACATCATCACACAGGTACTATGCCTCCAGAAATTGGCAATTTGACAAATCTTGTTTCCCTAAAGATGGGTAGTTGTAAAAGTCTCTTTGGAAGCATTCCATCAGAAATTGGTGCTTTATCGAAACTTGAATACCTCGACTTATCCTGGTCAGGTCTTGCAGGTAATATAATAATTTCACTATGTATCTCTTGAAGAATTGATCTAGATTTCATTAGATAATCTGGAATATATCTATATATATATATTGAATATATTTAAATAATTCATGCATATCTATTGAATTTCATTACCAAGGCATTATTTGTAATTACTGAACTGATTATCCCCAGCCAACCTTTTTCCTCTGACTCGCAGGTGCTATCCCCTCTGAAATTGGAAATTTGACGAATCTTGTTACCCTAAACCTGGGTAGTTGTACCAGTCTCTCTGGAAGCATTCCATCAGAAATTGGTGCTCTTTCGAAACTTAAATACCTCGATGTATTCTGGTCAAGTCTTACAGGTAATCTAACATATCTCTTTGTACGTAAGAATTCAATGAAAATGAAGTTTATTACAAAGGAATGATTAAGGAATTTTATCAAACACTTGGAAGCTAAAACAGAGAAATATAGAGAGCCAATGATTAAGCTGAACAAAGCTGATTTTCAATGGTTCCTGAATTCTATATACAAGAACATTAATAATCAAGTGCAACTAACTTCTTCTATGAATTACGGAAGCAATCTAACTAACATGAAATACAAGAGAAGCAGACTGGATCTAACAACCTTGCAATGTCACCTTCAGGATCTACCACCTAGGCGGAGTTAGTTTCTAAACCCTGATTGATCATGTTTGTCATGATAATCAATTGAGTAACAATCAGCTACACACCATCTCACTATAGGTTGAGCTAGACTAAGTAATTAGCTGAAGTATCACATTTTCTGTTGAGCTTTCAGTTGAGGAATGCTGACAAGCTGAGATTGAGCACTATTTATCTTTAACATCCCCCGCAGACTGAACATGGACGAGACAACAAGGTTCAGTTTGGACCGAAGAAATTCAAACTGAGCTTGAGAGAGAGCCTTTGTGAGAATGACAGCCTGCTTAAATTCTCTGGGATAAAATTGAACCTTCAATTGTCCAGCATGCTTAAATTCTCTTAGAATGACAGCATGGTTAATGTTCAGCTTTGTTTTGGCATGAAAAACTGGGTTATCAGACAAAGAACAAGCACCAGTTTTGTCACACCATGTATACAAAGCTTTTGAAACATTAGCACAAATCAAAGACCCTCAGTCAGAGAGAGAGAGAGAGAGAGAGAGAGAGAGAGAACCATGTATTCAGCTTCAGTGTTAGATCGGGCTACTACTTTCTGCTTCGTAGAGCATCAATTTATTAATCAGCAGCACACAGTCTGGCCATAGGTTGAGCTAGAGAAGCTGAGTTAGTTGAAGTAGAACTTTTCTGAGGAACTTCAGTTGAGAAGTCACTATCTTTAACACTATTGAAGCATTGATTTTGAAAATATCTATATATCATTTGATAATCTCTAATGTTTGAAAATAATCCATTCATATCTATTGAATTTTCGTACAAAATTAATGACATGAACTTCATATTTCTTGGGTAATAAATTAAGAGTCTCTTTGAAATTTATATTGAACTATTTTTATATTGTTCCTCCCAAATATTGTGTGTCATGCCTTTAAAATAGAGTAAACACATGCATCAAATACTAAATCCCCTATTAAATGATAATGTATACTGGTCCCACATTGCCCTGTATTGCATAATTAATTTCTCATCACTAATTATCCGCAACTAACCTTTTTACTTTAACACATATAGGTACTATCCCTTCAGAAATTGGAAAATTGATGAATTTGGTGTCCCTAAACATGACCGGTACTAGTTTCTATGGAAGCATTCCATCAGAAATTGGTGCTCTTTCGAATCTTAAATACCTCGACTTATCCTGGTCCAATCTTACAGGTATGTATGTCTTGAATCATTGATTTTGAAAATATCTAAAGTTTATAGATAATCTAGAATATTCTTAGAAAATTCAGACATATGTGTTGAATTTTTAAACTAGAGCATTAATATGAACTTCAAATTTCAGTGGTATATAAGCTTAAAATCTTACAAGTTTATTTTTAGTTCCTCTCCTTCATTTTCTGTCAAGACATTAAAATAGAACCATGCATCAAGCAAAATCCCCCCCTCTTTTATGATAATGTTTATATATTTGCCGAACTGCCATCTATTGCATATTTTTTTCATCACAACCAACCTTTTTACTTTACCGCATAGGTACTATACCCTCAGAAATTGGAAATTTGAAGAATCTGGTTTCCCTAAGCCTAGGTGCTTGTGGAAGTCTATCTGGAAGCATTCCATCACAAATTGGTGCTCTTTCGAAACTTAAATACCTTGGCTTGTTCTGGTCAAGTCTTACAGGTAATCTAACAATTTCATTTTGTATATCTTGAAGCATTGATTTTGAAAATATCAAGTTTTAACTTGATAATCTGGAATATTCTTAAATAATTCATGTATGTCTGTTGAATATCTGTACAAAAGCGTTAATGTGAACTTCAGATTTCATGGGTAAATTAAGATAGTCTATTTGAAGTTTACTAGAACAGTTTTATATGCTTTTCAAATAGTGTAAACACCGTGCATCAAATGAAAAATCCCCTATTTATGATAATGTATATTCATTGCACGGCCATCTATTGTATAATTTCTCATCACTAATCATGTCAGCCATCCTTGTTCCATTAACACACAGGTATTCCCTCAGAAATTGGAAATTTGAATAATCTAGTTTCCCTGGACCTGGCTGGTTGTAAAAGTCTCTCTGGAAATATTCCAACACAAATTGGTGCTCTTTCGAAACTTAAAACACTCGACATATCCTGGTCAAATCTTACAGGTACGTAATGTAACAATTCTGCTTTGTATCTCTTTAAGCGTTGATTTGAAAATATTTAGATTATATAGATAATCTATAATAATTGTAGATAATTAGAGTCACATATCCATTGAATTATTATACCAAAGAATTAATGCGATCTTCAAATTCATAGGCAAATTAAGAAAATCTCTTTGAAGTTTATTAGACTATTTTTACTTGTTCATCCCTTCCATTTTGTGTCAAGCCTTTAAAATAGTGTAAACATTATACATCTGATATGATCCTACTAATTTTATTTAAATAGTTAGTTTATTTGCTTTAATTTAATTTATATATATATATTTATTTATTTTTCATTTTATCTAGTTTTAGTTTGTGGATTTACTGCTTATTTAATTATGGGTGGTGGGTTAGTTAATTGCTTAAGGGGTGAAATGTTAATTGTTGAGAAATTATATAAAAATGAATATTTAGGGAATATTCTTTTTAGAGTAGGATTTGGTGCAATGGGTTAGACATGGTGGTGTGAAAGTTGCTGCATTTTACTGCAAAGTTGCAACAAATTGGTGCAATGGGTTGGAGATGGTCTAAGTGTGCAAACAAATGTGTAGAGACAACAAAGAGAGAAAACCCTAGAACAAAGAGTGATTGTGAGGTTGAAAGATTAAGACCTAGAGGGAGAGAGAATGCTTGTGGGATATAGGTAAGAGATGGTCTAAGTGTGCAAACAAATGTGTAGAGACAACAAAGAGAGAAAACCCTAGAACAAAGAGTGATTGTGAGGTTGAAAGATTAAGACCTAGAGGGAGAGAGAATGCTTGTGGGATATAGGTAATCTCTTGTATTTATCATTCTCATTATCTAGTGAAATCAGTATCTTTGTGGACGTAGTCAAATTGGTGAAGCACGTAAAAATTGCTTATGTTGTGTTGTGGTTTTGCTTGCTCTTGGTTGATTGTGTTTCCTAATTCCTAGTATTACTTTGTTGTTCTTATAAGTCCATTCAAACAAGGTCTTGGAAGGAGTTTGTGGTAGTTTTAGGACTTGTTTACAAGGTGTTCGACGAAATTACCAAATGAACTAAAGAGGGGTGTTATCGCACCCATTACAAAACTGGTGTGCTCGACCCTGTGTTGCGTAAGCGTAGTGTAACATTATTGATTTATGCTTCACAAACCAGTATTTTTCATTAATTGTATATAACATTACAATTGGTCCTTATATGTACACTATAACATAAAGCTGATCATCGTTTTTACTAAAATATACAGGTACTATCCCCTCTGAGATTGGAAATTTGAAAAATCTGATTTCACTAGACCTGCGTGATTGTAAAGGTATATCTGGAAGCATTCCAATAGAAATTGGTGCTCTCTTAGAACTCAAATTCCTCGACTTATCCTCTTCCAATCTTATAGGTAATCTAACAATTTCGTTTTGTTTCTCTGTAGCATTGATAGTCTCTTTGAAGATAGTCTCCTTGAAGTTTATTAGACTATCAAATGAAAAATTATACCCTTTTAAATGATAATGTTTTTTCATTAATTGCTGTTAAATTTCCATACTGGTTGATTTTTATGGATTTATGACAATTGGTGTAAATATATATATTCATCAATAACTTTCCAACCAAAAGACTATTCTCTTGGGTTCTGCAGTCTGTTGCATAATTATCCCCATGCAACCTTTTTCCTTTGAACACACAGGTACTCTCCCCTCTGAAATTGGAAATTTGACGAATCTTGTTACCCTAAACCTGGGTGGTTGTACCAGTCTCTCTGGAAGCATTCCATCACAAATCGGTGCTCTTTTGAATCTTAAATACCTCGACTTATCCAGCTCCAATGTTACAGGTAATCTAAAAATTTCAATAGATTTTCTGCAATATTCTTAGATAATTCACAAATACCTAATGAATTTCTATACTAAAGCATTTGAGTGAACTTCAGATCTAATTATAATTCACTGCAATCTGTATTACATAATTTCTCATCGCTAATTATCCCCAGCTAATACTTTAATACTCAGGAACTATCCCCTCAGAAGTTGGAAATTTGAAGAATCTGGTTTCCCTAAACCTGGGTAGTTGTATGAGTCTCTCGGGAAGCATTCCATCACAAATTGGTGCGCTTTCGAACCTTAAATACCTCGACTTATCCATGTCAAATCTTACAGGTAAACTAATAATTTTGTTGCCTACTTTTTGATGTATTGATTTCTTCGGGATCAAGTCTTTAAAATATTGTAACCTTTTTTCTATAACACATGACAGATGCTATCCCTTCAGAGATTGGAAATTTGAAGAATCTGGTCTACCTTCAGCTGCAATCCAACAACCTTAGCGGACCTATCCCTTCAGCTCTTGGCGATTTAACCAATCTTGTCGACTTATCTCTTGCTTATAATAAACTCAATGGATTGATTCCTTTGGAAATTCGAGGACTCTTCAACCTAGAACATCTAGAGCTCTCAAACAACCAACTTAGTGGAACAATTCCAACTGAGATTGGACAAATACCCTCCCTAAATTACTTAGATCTTTCTCATAATAACCTCTCTGGAACCATCCCTAAATCTCTGCATCCAAATTCATATTTAGACTTGTCATTCAACAATTTAGAAGGTCCCATCCCAGATACATTACAACTTAAATACCCGAATTTACGACTTTCAGACAATAAAGGTTTATGTGGTCAAGCTGCAGATTTGTCTCCTTGCCCGTCTCATAAACCTACACCTTCTATCAATTTATTTCTTAAAATTTTCCTTCCATCTATCGGCATAGCTATCCCAATCATTATTTTTGAATGCATTTTTCTCTGTAAAGAATTCAAGGATAAAGACACTAAACTCAATGCAAGAGCAGCCAAGACCGGAAATGTGTTCTCCTTGTGGAATTATGATGGTAGAATCGTATTTGAAGACATAATTGAAGCAACAGAGGACTTCGACATCAAATATTGCATCGGAACCGGAGGTTATGGCAGTGTTTACAAAGCACAACTACCAAATGGAAAAATTATTGCTTTGAAGAAGCTTCACTCTGCAGAATCCGAGGATCCAATTTTCATCAAGAGTTTTGAAAATGAGGTTCAAGTTCTATCCAAAATTAGACATCGCAACATCGTGAGACTCTATGGTTTTAGTCTACATAAGAAATGCATGTTTTTGGTTTATGAGTACATGGAAAGGGGAAGCTTGTTCTGCATCCTAAATAATCATGATGAAGCTGTTGAACTGAATTGGTTTAAGAGGGTAAACATTGTTAAGGACATCGCACATGCTTTATCTTACTTGCATCATAACTGCTCGCCAATAATTGTTCATCGTGATATATCAAGCAACAACATATTACTGGACTCGGAATTAGAGGCCTTTGTTGCTGATTTTGGCTTAGCAAAGCTTCTACAGCCTGACTCATCCAACAGAACTTTATTAGCTGGAACTTATGGATATATTGCTCCAGGTAATTAGCTAAACAAATATATTCTTCTTATAATTCCTTATCACCTTATTCTTCTTATATTTCTATGATCTATTTAATCCCCTTTCGTTTCTCTTGTAGAACTCGCCTACACCATGGTTGTGACAGAGAAATGTGATGTTTATAGTTTCGGAGTGGTGGCATTAGAAATATTAATGGGGAGGCATCCTGCAGAACTTCTATCATTATTATCATCATCTTCATTTGATACAAACATTATGTTAGTTGATATATTAGACCCTCGCCTCTCGCCTCCAATTGATCAAATGGTTGTGCAAGAGATTGTTCTTATTTCAAGAATAGCATTTGCATGCTTGCGCTCTAAACCGAAATCTCGACCTCCAATGGAGCGTGTGTCTCAAGAATTTCTCACCCGCAAGCCACCAGTGGCATGTAATTTTGAAGAAATTTCCATTGCGCAACTTAGAAACCAGGAAATGTATTTGGTTGATGAATGTAATAATTTGTAAATGGATTTCCTGCTGTCCATTAAAGTGAAAGCCATGTTGGTTATTAGTGACGAAATTAAATAAATGATATGGACCAGAAGCATTGCTGGTGAATATAAATTATCAGTGTCGATATCTCCACAAGTTCCATGACAGCGCCTACTAATTAATATTCTAATTGAATAGAGCATCCTTTTATCGATCCTTCATCTCCTGTTTACACCCAAAAACTTGTCATATCAGACCAGTAATGACTACTTGTACATTATATCTCTCTCTATATTAAGTTTATAAATGCAATTAGAAGCGGTAATGACTACACAGTTACTGTGTCATTGCTGCTATATATTCCTCTAGAAATTGACTTGCTATTCCCCCAAAAAATTGGTAACCTGAGGAATATGGCTAATCTGTTTTTGTTGAATAACAAGTTCACTGGACATATTCTCAAACTGTTGGTCAATTGTCTAAGTTGAAAGCGGTTGACCTATAGAAGAATAGCATAAATGTTTCTTTATCTTTTTTAGTAATTTAATTACGATAAAATTTTCATATAATAAAGAAAAAATTAAAATAGAGTGGAGATATATATATATTTAGTGAATTGTCAATAGCATCACTCAAAGGCCCGTCCTGCAAGCCGTTTTCTGTTTTTGTTTTTCGAAAATAAAAACAAAAATAAAAACAGTGTTTTTGGTTTCATTTTTGAATTCCGAATACGCGTCTGGTAGCATTTATTGAAAACTGTATTCTAAAACGAAAAACAGTAAAAACGCGTCTGGTAGCTTCACTGAAAGCTGAATTTTGAAAATGAAAACAGTAAAAACGCATCCGGTAGATTGAAGTCAGAACATAAAAAACTGAAGAACTTTTACATATTTAATTGAACTCTCCCATCTCTTTACACTATTTTCATAAGGTTGTAATATTTATTTTCATCTACTTAAATTTATAATTTAATATATATATATATTAAATAATTATACCACTATTCATAATAATATAATAATTTAAATTTAATCATTATTTACAGACCATTCAATCATTTTTAATTAAATTATAAAAACGATTGTATGATATTTGATTTTTTAGCATTAATAAAAAATACATAACTATCAATTTCCATAATTTTAGATTACCTGTAATATTTCATTAAAATTCTGATAACATAACATTGACATAATCTAATTATATAAAATCACGAATAAATTCCAGAATACACCACCTCCTATTACAAGACATCACCTCCTATTACGTGAGCAATCTCGCCAAATCCAGTGTGTGAAATCAAATCAGAAAACACACAATGTTTTGTGCACAATCGATTAAATTTTGACTTTAACTGTAAAACCGTAAATCGCTTTTTGGTTTGTTGGAAAACCTCATCTACTATTTGTGACCAAACCCTCTTATGGAATGTAGATGTCTGTAAATCGCCTTTTTTTATATGGTCATGCAATATGCGAATAAAAATGACATCATTCCTTGTAGACCATTTGGCCTTGTCGTCAACATCGACATCAACATCAACGGGTTCCATTATATTTGCTGTTTTAAGAACATTGAAATAAAAACAAACCCTCAAAACAGAACAATAGAACAATATAATCAAAACAACACCCAAACAGAGCAATACAAACACTTAGATGAACTATAGTTGTTTGTATAGGTTGGTTTGAATTATATATATACTTGTAGTAGAATTTTATTATTGATAAATTTATCCTTAATTAAATTTATTAAAGAAGACCGAAAAAAAAAATTCTAAACACACCATATACAAATTTTTAGACTTCAATTTTATTATATTTATTTCTTTTGCGTTTTAATCTAACGAATTATCTTACATGTACATAATCACAGGAAAGTTTTTAAATTGATCCATATGTATCATAAAATTTTAATCATAACTAAGATAACATCAATAAAATCTACTCAATTTCCCTATTATTTAAATCAAAATTTCTCAAATATTTAACTCATTGACAATTGAATAAGTCCATCACAAATTCACGATTTTGATTTTGTTGAGATTTCATGAAAATAATATCATTGGTAAATTCATAAAACATCATAATGAAGTAATTAAACCTTAATTTTATATTTATTTTTTCATAAAGTTATATCACGTAGACTAAATACAACTTTATTAAGTCCAAATTTGGTCTAAAAAATAAATAAACCTAAATTCAATCTAATTTTTTGAAAAAATCTATAAATATACCATGTACCTCAAGTTGATTGTGAACCTAAGTACTTATAATTAACCATATCCACATAATAGTGGTTGAAGCAATAAGAAAATTAAACAAAAAAACAGATTTTCTAATTAAATGCACATGGAGAGAGAACAGAGAAGCAAAGATTGATCAATTTGTTTGTACATTGTACATCATATTTTTACACAATAGTACTACTCATTTTCTCATTACAAACTTATAATAAACACCGTAAACTTTACTTTAATCCCTATAAATAACCACATACACTTATCCTTTTTTTAAAGCCTCAAAAGTCTATGAGTTAAGCCAACAAAAAAATAAAAATAAAACATTGTACATATGTATATTTGTCAAGTGTACAGTATAATATCTACAACACCATTCAACACTACCACAATACCCACCACCATCCAAGCCATTTATATCCAATACCACTATACCATCAGCTGTCTAGCACCACCCGCAATATCACAACGCCTTCACCACCTTCCTGCCCCCATTTACCGAAACCAAGGCCAACACCACCACCACCACCACCACCACTAACACCAATCGTTGCATTTTAACTTGCAGCCAAACATGTTTCCCACCAAAAATACTTACTCCTGTCCTAGTAAATTAAAAATAAATGGCAATGTGACAACCTCAATCAATGCCCCTGATTCAAGAACCCTATATACCATCTGCGTTCAACGAATCAAAAAAAAAAAAATAACTCGAATCACATCACATCACAGCTATTATAAAAATAAACCATTTCGAAATTTTCAAAATAATAGTTTCATGAGTTCCAAAAGAAAAGAGAATTGAACACGTGGATTGATATCCAATGTGAATGGTTTTGATAATTGAATATAATAATCAGTTTAAGCTAAATTAATCAAAACAAATAAATTAGAGAATATACAAGAATTTGGTGGAAATTTTAATAAATAAAAGGAGTGTGAAAGGAATAGAAGAAGTTGAAAAGCACATCTCTATTATTTAAACTTTCAATTAACATCACACTTTACAAGTTACAACTACAACGAAATTGCAAGGAAGTTCCATAAAAAGTAGAGATGGAATTACTTGCAAGGGGATGCAAAGCAAAATTCTCATAGAATATCATTAATAGTTCAAAATTCTTAATCCACACATCCATGTTTTTACTTTTTTTATTTTTTTTTATTTTTTTTACACCATCGTGAATCAAATGTCTATCAGGATCTAGCTAGATTAAGCTCCACAAGTAAAACCCGAAATACCGGAATAGAACTCCCAACTCATAAAAATACATTCATGTGATGGGTTATTCTGCATAAACCAATCTTTACAAGATAATAAATCAACAATTTGAGATATGACGCCTCTACGGAATAATTTAAAATAATCTCAACCTGAACCAACTATATGTGAGGTTATAAATAAAACATGCATATAAAATACACTCCGATTTGCACAAGTACAAAATGAACTTCGCATTCATTTTTCCAACTAAACAAGATAATCAAGGGCTATTTATTTATTAAAAAAATGATAATCAAGGGCTATGTAACAGAGACAGAGATAATGTAAATTTTTATTTATTTTTTTTTTTAATAGAAACAAAAGAGAGTTTATTTTCAACACCTCGCAGGCCATAAATTTTTTTATCAGAAAGGTGAAAATAAATGATTTTACAGTTCATCAGTATTAGTTAATTTGATCTTTCAGTTGCTGCAAAGAAAGTTAATGCACTTTGCTCCATGTATCTTTCTTCTATTCCTCCTAATATTACAAATCAATGTAATTGACATAAAGCACTGCACAATATCCTGGATTAACTTGGATTAACAACAGATTGTGTAAACCTACAGATGTAAAAATTGAAAAATTCATGCACGCATATAAACACAGCTAAAGCACATTAACAAAGTGAATGACTAGCTGTAAAACTATCCAAAAATCAAACACCCAAGAAATAATACATAAAACAGAAACATAGCCACCAAATACATTTCAATCCATCCTGAAAACCCAACATTACTTCACAAAAAACTGAACATGAAGAAAATTGCACCTTAAACCTTAAGGAAAAAACTCCATATGCCACCGGGTCAACACAAAAACAGCCAGCAATACAAGGATACACAAACATGCTTTGCAAAAAGAAGCCCTACTCCAAACTGCCATCAGACCAGAACCAACTCTACTCTCGAGATCACCCCAGTTATCAACAATGCCTTGGACCAGAAAACAGAGCAAGAATACAAATCCAAGTTGCCATGATCCACGTCTATATACATAAATTTATATAAACCCATAACCAAAACCATTTTTTAACATATCAAACTTGCCATGATCACTCATATTGACAACAAACCAAAAAAGAAAATCATGAATAACAAAAATAAACACTGAAATCCTGAGATAAGTGTAAAGAAAAATAGGAAAATCACCTTAATTGAGTAAGTTGAAGTGCTCAAAGCTTCTAAACCAGATTTTTGCTCAAATCTTCTACAGCTGCCTTTGACAATATCAAAATTTCCCCAATAATCACTACAAAATAAAAATTAAGATTACACATAATAAAATCAGCAACAATCAGTATAGATCTACTATAGATCCAACTAAATCTACACTAATTTCGGTTTAAGAAACAAAAAAATTGAAAAAAAAAATTAAAGAAGAAGAAGAACAACAACAACAACCAGATCTGCTGCAGATGAAGAAGAAGAACGACAAGAAGAACAACAAGAAGAAGACGCAAATCTGAAGAAGAAGAAGAAGAACAACAACAACAACAACAACAACAACAAGACCAAAATCAGAAGAAGAAGAACAGCAACAAGAAGATCTGCTGCAGAAGAAGAACAACAACAACAAGAAGAAGAAGAAGACAAAAATCTGAAATTTGCAAGATGAAGATCGAAATCAGAAGAAGAAGAAGAAGAAGAAGAACAGCAACAAGAAGATCTGCTGCAAAAGAAGAAGAAGAATAGCAACAAGAACAAGAACAAGAACAAGAACAAGAAGACGAAAATCTGGAGAAGAAGAAGAAGACCGAAACCAGAAGAAGAAGAACAAGAACAAGAACAAGAACAAGAACAAGACCGAAATCAGAAGAAGAAGACCGAAATCAAAAGAAGAAGAAGAAGAAGAAGAGGAAGAAGATGTACCTTGTCGAATGTCATGGAGGAAGAACAGCTGGAGGAGTGAGGTCGGGAGTTGAGAGTGATAGTGTGAGTGATTGAAGTGAGGAGAAATTTTGTTTTTAAAATTGTATTTGGAATTCAGAAAACAACTTTTTTTTGTATTTTAAAAATTTCCACTTTTAACACTGGTTTTGTTTTTCATTTTGTTTTTGATTTTGTTTTTGTATTTTGAAAATAAAATGAAAAACGATTACAGGACGCGAATTCGAAATTATTTTTGGAAAACAAAAACAAAAACAGGCTGAAAACAGTCTGCAGGACGGGGGCTAAATTTCTGTTTTTTTCAACTTTAGTATTCAAAAGAAGCACAAGGTACATAAACTTTGCTTTTTTAAATGGTCAAATTATGCAACCTCTTCTAATAATGTTGTTAGGTTTTTGAGTCATGTTGGCATAATTCCATATCAAAATAACATTTCATTTGTATTGATTAGTTGTCTAGGTCTATGATAACTCAAGCTTCAAAGAAAAGAAAAGCAACAGCTAAGAAGATTGAGCTTCGTGAAACTCCATTAATGGAGCATGATAAGAAGAAGATCTTCTCTCTCTATATTTGTTAACTGAGAAATGAAATACACATGATCTGGTTATATACACCAAAGTCTAACTAGGGTGGTGTCTGTTTTTTGTGTCTTACGTATTAAAAGACCATATTTCAATTAAGTAAAGTAAAACTACTTAATATTTAAAATACTCCAGTTTGTTTGTTTTTTATTTGAGATTATCCCACTTAAATATTAAGTGGGTTTGGTTTTACTATTCTACCCCCATTTTAACAAACCATTTAACTTTTAGAATATTTTATTTTAAATTTTTATTAATTTAAATATTTTTTAAAAATAAAATAAAAAGTAAAAAAAAACCCCAATTTCCTAAACAACTCAAACCCTAAACCTAAAAAAAATTCCTAATTTTATTAAACCCTAACCCTAACTAACCTAACTCTAAATTCACCTTGGAGGAGGAGGCAGCGCTGGCACCAGTGCCCTGGGATTTGACAGGAGGAGGCCAGCCGACCTCCTCCTTACCTCCTACGGGAGCCGATTGAAGGGAGGTCGCATAACCAATGGTGAAACCTCATCGAAACCATCTCCTTCGAAACCTCATATTCTTCAAAACTTCATCTTCTTCTTCCTGAAATACTCACAGAAGTCGCCTCATTTAAACATTAAGAGGGTTTGGTTTTACTATTCTACCCCCATTTTAACAAACCATTTAATTTTTAGAATATTTTATTTTAAAATTTCATTAATTTAAATTGTTAACCGTCAAAAATGACTCAAGAAATCAAAGGAGCACTTTCCTTAGTACACCACAAGAGAACCGGAATCGAAGCGGAAGTCCCCTAGTTCATCGAGAGATATCTCGATCCCAAAGTAACCGGATCCACCACGCATTCTCCTCCACCTTTGGGACCCCTAAAAAATCTACGATCCCCGATACAACCGAGACCAAATTTGGGACCAAGAGAGCAGGAGCTAGAGCGACCTCGCTTCAACCACCGCCCTGACCCCACAAGACCATCAAGACTCACCAGCACCTTCGAGAGGAGCTACTTAGGTGGGATGCCCAGTCCGCCTGGTTAGATCAACGTGAGGACCATCCGAGCCCCCTCAACCTTCCATCCACGATGAAGTTGCCCTAAGCACGCCAAAACCATCTAAAACCACCGCTGAAGTCAACAAGTGAACCCGTGATGGGCTGATGCAAGCCTTTGCAGAGCAACCAGCCTAAACAGGGAAGAAGCCCAGTAGAGATCAGGGGGGTAGGTGGGCATTAATTTCGCCCAACTGGCAATCAAATGGAAAGAGGGAAAATCAAGAGCTCTAATCAATCCCCAACCAACCAGCTTCAACGGCCCGATTATGATCCAGCTCATCCCTACAAATGGTCAACTCTAATCATCACCAAAGAGGGAACCTGAGTTCCAGCAAGCAGGGAGGATTTGAAAAGCACCTAGGCAAAAAGAGAAAATCATTAGAGGAAACGCCTGACCGTGGCAATGTGACATGCGCTGCCATTGTCCTTCAACAATCTCAACATGTGAAAGTGACTTGTCCATCTAGCTTAAACGCTCCCAGCCAACCAGAACCGGGGGAAACACCACATAACCACCTACGAAGCGCCTACACGGATATTAGGGCATATGTGGCACCACCCCGGCCGTCCGTGGCTTGTGTACCACCTATGCCCAACAAGAACCAACGGTGGAGATCTCTTAGCGATTAACCCGCCTAAAGAAGGGTCTCCCACCTACTAGCCGAACCTTCACGTTAACCTTAGAGCCTAGCTGGAGAAATCTCGACCTTCCAAGGCACGTGTCGTGGTGGGCCCGGGCTAAAGAAGCAGTGAGGATCATACCAATGGCTCCCTCAAGGGAGGGCCTTCCTCACTTACTAAATCCTAGACCCTCTATAAATACCCTCATTCGAAATATGAGAAGGAGGTTGGGACCCAAGAGAAATAGAGAGAATTTTCTACTATAGAACGACTAGTCTCCGGTTAGAGACCAATGAGTTATCCTCTATTATGCTACTATAGAACGACTAGTCTCTCTCAAGAGACCCAAAAAGAGAGAAAGTGCGTAACATTGTACTCCATATCCCCCTATTATTCGAAAGTTGTAATCATATCATGAATAATGAGAAATGTCACTTCTTTTCCCTTCATATGTGAACCCATTTGTCATCTATTTAGTGTCTTGTGAGTAGTGTCCAACCCCAGTTGAAATTGGTACCAGCACACCTAGGAATCGGTCTCGGCTAGCCTCTAGGGTAGCGAGGTCTGCCTAAAGAGCCACAACCCCCCGGTTGTCCTAACTTGATTGCCTCTACCTCGGTACCTACTTTACCACGGTAGAAGTGGGACCAGACTATCCCAGACCACGCTTGGACCCCTTCGACCGCGGAGTACTGCTCTGTCTGGTCTAAGCATTGTCCGGAGA
The DNA here is from genome assembly GCA_008009225.1 of Acer yangbiense. Lineage (NCBI taxonomy): Eukaryota > Viridiplantae > Streptophyta > Magnoliopsida > Sapindales > Sapindaceae > Acer > Acer yangbiense. The sequence goes on along the minus strand of CM017763.1, from coordinate 43,194,595 downwards.
ACGACGATCAATTTTTTTGGATAACATAAATATTTTTAAAAAATAACATAAAAAGTAAAAACCCCCAATTTCCTAAACAACTCAAACCCTAAACCTAAAAAAAAATCCTAATTTTATTAAACCTTAACCCTAACTAACCTAACCCTAAATTCACCTTGGAGGAGGAGGAGGAGAAGGAGGAGGCGGCAGCGCTGGCACCGGGGCCCTGTGATTTGACAGGAGGAGGCCAGCAGACCTTCTTCTTGCCTTTGATGGGACCCAATTGAATGGAGGTCGCATGATCAATAACGAAACCTCATCGAAACCATCTCCTTCGAAACCTCATCTTCTTCTTCCTGAAATACTCACAAAAGTCACCTCTATAAGTATTCATGGCCTCAATGAACACCCACCGCCCTCCCCTCTTCACCTCTGTATGTTATCATATACAACTCACATGCAACCATATTAAAATTTAATTATTATTTTGTCATGATCACATATAACTTATATGCTATAACATTATATACATGTGATCACATACAACACACATACGATCACATGCAACAATATTCTGGTGCACCATGCACCTATGCACTATAGATTCGCCCTATAAGTCTCCTACTAATGGTTGTGTTTCCCTTACGGTAGACTCTTAGGTCCTGTTTGTTTCATAGGATAGGATAGGATAGGATAGGATTGAGATTATTTTTAAGCCCTTTCCTATGTTTGGCTCCCTCGCCGGAAAGCGATAAAATAATCTTATCAACCTAACATATCCCATTGCAATGGGATAAATTAATACCAACCAAATAAGTGTGATTAATTTCTTTCCCATCTTCTTTATTATTGATAAGTCTATTTTTACGCCTTGCGTATCCCCTATTTTCCTTTGTTTTGATCTCGTTTCCTTGGTTTTACCATGTTTTAATGTTTAAATAATGTGTTTGTAGGTCATTTTGTTCTAGGAGGAGTCTACGCGCAATAACGGAGATTTTCCGAGCAAGTACGAGACTATCGGGATTAAAAGAGCATTTTTTCCAGTTTTCGTTAGAGTGTATCACGTTAGACAAACATCTGTACCGCGTTCGTACTACGTTTTTGATGGGCTGCCAACTTTCGTGATTGGGACGTCAGAGTGTACTACGTTAGACCAAATCGCAAATCACAAATCACGAATCGCGAGTTTCGGCAGTTTGTCCAGATTGCTTTCGTTAGACAACCACGTTAAAGCGTACTATGTACGAGCATACTACGAGATGACAGCCACCGCTTGCTTTTCACCACTTTTGGGACCCACTCTTTGACCTACCTATATATATAACTTTACCAAAATTTCTAAGTGTGCTTCATAATTTCTAGATCCAAAAATCACTCCTTTCACGCCAATATCATTTTCTTCCATAATTTCAACACAAATTGAGATTATCCATAATTTCTTCACCACAATCCACCATAAATCCATCACCTCCACTACACAACCTTCTCTTACACTCCATACCCATCATCAATCGACATCTTGGAGTAGAAATTGAAGCTTGGAAAGCCAAAGTCATTGGAGCCTAGCTTGCAAAGAAGAAGTTCTTCATTCTAGTTTATTTCTTGCAACTTCTTCTCTTAATCTTGTGTATTTGCTATGGTTTGCTTCAACTTATTATCTCAAATGACTTTGATGTGTAATATGAGCTAAACACATATATGCTAGAGTTATGATGATACCAAACCCTTAATCCTTTTTTATGACTTGCTTAATTTCTCTTAGAGTGCTTGTATTGTTATATGGATAATTTGAGTTCTTAATGCTTTTGCTTGATTGATCATCTTGTAATTGTTGTATTGGTTGTGTGAATGAACTTGTGAGGTGACACACTAAACGTACCAGTCAATAATATCCACTGTATTTGACCGGAAAGTTGAGAGATCACTAGGCCGGCGTATAGGGATCGTGTGTGTGTCCCACTGTGCTAAATTAGCCTAAATATATTATGTATGTTTGGGTGTGATTTCTATTGCTCGAAAGAGATTAGGAGTTAGTTAAAGGGGGCACGAACCTATAACATATACTTGCATAATTTGGGAGATTAGGTGGATCGAATTCGTAATTAGAAGGGTGCGGTAGATTCTAAATTCTAGCATAATTTCATCATATTACAAATATCATTTTCTTGTGTGATTTACTTAATTTGCTTAATACATGCTTAGAATTAGCTTTAAATTAATTTAGTGATAAGTTTTGAAATCATTCATATGTTTTGTTCAAATAGTACGCGTGCCTTCGAAAGCCAGTAATCATACAATCCCTTAGTCTCTGTGGGACGATACCCTACTCTATCATTGCACTACAATTCGACCTCGTACTATTGCGAGCGTGACGGTTACCAGCGACCAATTTTTGGCGCCGCTGCTGGGGATTTAGCGGATAGTTGATATTGGAAATAGTTGGATTTTACTACTTTGAACCTTGTTACTTTCGTGTGTTATTATTTTCTTAGCAGGCGTGTTGCTCTTGTATGCACTAACGTACAAGGAGTAACAATTTACAGGTATTGGATTTCGATCCAGACATTGAAGGAACAGCCAGGAGTAATCACCGAAACCGTAGGCGAGCTAGAACCATGGCCAATCAAGTTCCAAACCCAGTTCTAGTACCGATACAAGTGCCGAATCAAGGTGAAGCTAATGTGGAAGTTGAGAGAACTCTACATGACTACCTTATGCCGAGAGTTGATCAGAATATTTCCTCAATCAGAAGGCCTACGATTGCAGCGAACAATTACGAAATCAGGCCAGCGCTGATTACGATGATTGTTGCCACAGTTCAATTCAATGGGCTGCCATCTGAGGATCCAAATAGACACCTTCAGAGCTTTAATGAAGTGTGTGACACCTTTCGGTATAATGGAATGCCAGAGGACTTCATCAAGTTAAAGTTGTTCCCGTTCTCATTGAGGAATGATGCGAGAGAATGGCTGCAAGCACATGACCCGGATACGTTCATTTCCTTTGAGCAGCTGGCTCAGGCGTTCCTAAACAAGTACTTTCCACCAGGGAAAGCAGCCCGCCTTCGTAATGAGATTACGTCCTTCTCACAGTTTGACCAAGAGAGCCTCTACGAGGCGTGGGAACGGTTCAAGGATCTCATCAGGAGATGCCCTCACAATGGACTAGCGAAACGGACTAGCGAAATGGTAGACATTGCAGGCATTTTATCAGGGGATCACAATTTCGACCAGAAATTTGATAGATGCGGCTACGGGAGGTTCACTTATGAGCAAGACTTTGGATGCAGCTCATGATCTAATAGAAGCAATGACCATTAACAATAGCCATTGGGAAAATGAACGACAACTCCCGAAGAAGAAGCCTGGTATGATCGAGGTAGATGAGCTCACCAGTGTGAAAGCTCAACTTGCTACGCTCACTAATGAAATGAGCAAGCTACGAGCAGGACCGAGTCAAGCGATTGTTGCTAGTTGTGAGGTATGTATAGGTCCGCATTTGAGTTCAGACTGTCCAATTGGAAGCCCGTTCGCTTCAACCTCTTCAGATCAAGTTGCATATGTGAACTACAACCGTAACTTCAACAACCAACCCAATAATCCAAATCCAAATAATCCAAACCAGAATCAAATACCATATAACCCCTACCAAAAGAATCCCAACCTATCTTGGAGAGACAACCAAAACCCTCCACCTCAACAACAAGCAAATTTCAGACAACCTCCGGGATTCCAGAATCAGTTTGTGAACAACCAAGCGGAAAAGAAACCCACTTTAGAGGACATGTTCTCCAAGTTCATAACAAAAATAGATTCCCGGATGGAGATGCAAGACCATAGTGTAAAGAAGCTAGAATCTAGGATGGAGCAAATTGCCCAACACTCTCAAGCCTCGATCCAAAATTTAAAAACTCAAGTGGGACAGTTGGCCAAGGCGATCTAGGAGAGACCACAAGGATCTTTGCCAAGTAATACTGAAACAAACCCAAGAGCGCAATGTATGGCGATTTCCTTGAGAGGTGGGAAGCAAGTAGAGTTGCCCGCAGATTTTGGGATGAAGAAGAAAGGGGTAATTCAGAAGGAAGATCATATTTTGGATGATAGTTCTATTTCCCATGACAAGGAAAAAGAGGGGAAAGTGGAAGACAACATACAACGGAGAACCATAGATGAGCCAACCTTACCACAAGTGAAGGCCTACGTTCCACCCATTCCGTATCCTCAGAGGCTTAAGAAACAAAAGGATGCTCACAACTTTACGAAGTTTTTGGAGATCTTTAAAAAGCTTCAAATAAATATTCCCTTCACTGAAGCTCTAGCCTAAATACCCACATATTTGAAGTTCTTGAAGGAGCTTTTATCGAATAAAAGAAAGCTAGAGGAATTTGGGACAGTTGCTTTAACTGAAGAATGCAATGCAATCATTCAAAACAAGCTTCCTCCAAAGTTAAAGGATCCGGGGAGATTCACCATCCCGTGCACAATAGGAAACTCCCTTTTTGATAAAGCATTGTGCGATCTTGGGGCGAGTATAAATCTCATGCCGTATAACGTTTTCAAGAAGCTGGGATTAGGTGATGTCAAGGCCACAAACATGATTCTTCAGTTAGCAGATCGATCCGTAAAGTACCCGCATGGAGTGGTAGAAGATGTACTTGTGAAAATAGGAAAGTTTTACTTCCCTGTAGACTTTGTGGTACTAGAAATGGAGGAGGATGTGGAGATCCCATTGATTTTTGGACGGCCATTTTTAGCAACCGGTGGGGCACTGATTGATGTGCAAGAAGGAAAGTTAACATTGAGAGTTGGGAGTGAAGTTGAGATATTCGATGTGTTCAAAGCCACCGAGAAATTTCCACAAGCTAAAAATTGTATGAGAGTTGATGTAGTGGAAATCCCAAAGGTGGAGATCCTGAAAGAACACAAGCTAAAACCACCAACCAAGTCAATGAGCAAGATGAAGGGTGAAAACAAGGTCAGGGAACCACCCAAGGCAGAAGAAAAGAGAAAACCCGACAAGAGAGGGAGTAGAAAGAAAGAAGGTTGCTTGATTGATGAGATAAAAGAAGCAAATGGATTTTGGGTAAGAATGTTTTATGCCTCACATATGGTGAAGGAGAGAGGGGCATGTGATGAGCCCAAAACCACGGTTCCTCCCAAGGAACCAGATTGAAGAAGAAGCAGAGGGATGGAAGGTATCACCTTGTACATAGTTTTTAGCGTTTTATTATTTTCGAATAATTGATTATTATGTTTTATCTTTTTTTTGAGCCATTTGGCTAGCCTTTGTTTTTGATGTTCTTTGTGAGTTTTTGAGAGGTTGCAGATGAGTGGGAAGGAAAGTGTTTGCTCATGTGTTGAAATGGAGCGCGAAAAGACGAAAGAATTAAAAATTTCCAGATTTCGTCAGAGTGTACTACGCTAGACAAAATGGTGTATTACATCCCAACCGCGAAAGTTGGCAGCCCAACATGGGTGATTCTGCCAACTTTCGTGATTGGTGACGTTAAAGTGTACCACGAGAGAGCAAAAGAGGTACCGCGAAAAAAAAAAAAAAAAAAATTAAAAGTCAAAGTGGAACAGCACCGTTTTGGCATGCATGTATATAAGGTATGTCACTCCACTATCTCAACAGTTGTTCTTTCTTTGAAATTTTTTCAAAAAAAAAAAAAAAAAAATTCTCTCTCACTCTAAATAACAAATTGAGCACTCTCCTTATCTCTCTATCTTTCAAGGATCGATCAAGGCTTTCAGGTATGTAATTTTCGCCCAAATTTCACTCATTTCATCATCTAATCTCATCTTAGCTTCCTTTCTTCTTGATTAAAACGATTTTTGCCATGGATTTTTGAGGATTAAGTAAGCTAGAGTTCTTAAATTTGGGGGTTTTTTGCATGAGATTGTTTTTGAATGAATTCTTGACTTTGAAAGCATGAATTGTGGAGAAAACGAATGGGTTTCGTTTATTTTGCCATGGATTGCCATAATTTTTTATCTTGTATGGTTCACTTGGTCAAATTTCGAATTTTATTTTGGTTTTTGGTGAAATTTCGAATTTTTTTGATCTTTAAATGTAGTGCATGCAAGTTGTTTTTGTTTTATTATAACTTGTGGTTTAAAGTTTATTATTTTTGTTAGTTTAAATTTTGGACTGTCTCTGATTTTTGGGAAAAATGTGAAATAGGTTGCTCTTTCTTGGCAGTATATGTGCATGTTTCTTTAGCACTGTTTGCTTTGTTTCTCTTGATGAATTTTTAGGAACAAGCTTGCTTGAAGTTAATTGAGTTTTGGTTAGTTGTTTAACTGTTATCATGCATCGTTTTTAGTTATTTTCAGCTTTTATTTTAGTATTTAATTTCTGAACTCTTTAGTGTCTTGGTGTAAATACTGTTGAAGATTTTAGTTCAATTTAAGCTTTGCTTTATTTTTATTTTAGGATTTTTAGTACTTTTTCCCTTTCTAAACTTTCTTTTTCCAATTTTAATAACATTGTGGACAATGTTGGTTTCAGTTTGGGGGTACAACCTTTTCGGTTTAGTTTTTGCCTTGTGAAAATGTGAAATTTTTTTAAATTTTACTTTTCCAGCTCTAAATCGTTTTGGTGAATATTTTTTGTGTAATTATTTCTGCCTTTCGAGTCAAATTTTGAGCAGTTTATTCTGCTTGTTTGAGATGCTTTTGGGTCGGATTTGTTCAGACATTTTTTGCATGTTTGAGTCGCTAGGGTTGTGCTTGCCAAAGCTGCACCACATGGCTTTCACACATCCTACTAGACTCATTAGTGTCCCAGTTAAGAGGGTAGCGCGCTTAAGATGTTTAGACCATTAGTGGAGACTACCCGTGCGCGTTTTAAGAGCCTATAGTGCATCACTTGAGTGAAATTTTCTGTTGGCCTCATGAAACACTTTTCAATTAGGCAATTTAGGAAAAATTTATTTTAATTAGGCACTTTTGAGCTTGTGTTCAGTTTTCGCTATGGTTTCGTTTTCGCTTGTCCCAGGCCTTTAGAGATGAAGTAGGCATATTTGTAACCGTTCAAATGGCCTAAACACGTCCCATAACCGTGTGTGCTTTATTGACCAAATACAAATGGCCTTCCCCATTTCACAATCCACCACAATTTCCCAAACACAAGACCAACCCCTTTTGCTATGATCATGTATAGAAATGAATAAAGAGGAGCTCAAGTAAATAGCTCAGTGGAATGAGCAAGTGTAAAAGTGTACAGCAAAAAGAGTATTTACTTTTGTAATCCTTAAAAAAAATAAATAAATAAATAAATAAAAAGCTTGACAGAGTACATCAGTGTATATATGCTTGTCAATGTGTACAAAATTAGAAAAGCTTTTAAAAGCTAAAGTGTGTAAATATTTGCCAAATAAATTGTGTATATAGTGTGCACAGTGTGTGGGTTGTGTTTTGGTATGATCATAGTTTCCCTCAAATCCATATCCACCTGGCTTTACCATAGCCATTCAACCATTGCCCCAAATGAGCCTAAAAGAAGTCCTAGCTGATCTAAAGTAAGGGACTTGTGTGATATTGAAAATGTTTCCACGGTGTGCTAGATATATCTCTTGGTGTTTGATTTCTGTTCAAAATGTTTTCCTTGCAAATAAAAATAAGCGATTTTGTTTTCTCATATGCGTACTTCAAATCTTTTTGTGTTTAAACTTCCTAAAAACGCATATGTTTGATGAGTGAGCCTAAGTTCTGTGTGAAAAATGAGAGAAATCCGAAAAGGCTTAGAGTTGAGGCGAAATGCAGTCACAAAACTCTTGTGTTCGATACTTTTGATGCTAGGGTCACATTGAAGTCTGGAATTGAAATCCTTAGTGTTGAAGCACCTTGGTTTGCACTTCTCAGTGGTTCTATCATGCTTGTGTGTGTAATTAGTTCGCCCAGTGTCGCATCTTTATTCTTCAGTTGGCTCGGCAGAATTTTAGTGTTATTTAAAATCTTTTGTTTAGTTTATCTTTCTTGGTTTTGCTCGGGGACTAGCAAAATGTTGGTTTGGGGGTGTTGATAAGTCTATTTTTACGCCTTGCGTATCCCCTATTTTCCTTTGTTTTGATCTCGTTTCCTTGGTTTTACCATGTTTTAATGTTTAAATAATGTGTTTGTAGGTCATTTTGTTCTAGGAGGAGTCTACGCGCAATAACGGAGATTTTCCGAGCAAGTACGAGACTATCGGGTTTAAAAGAGCATTTTTTCCAGTTTTCGTTAGAGTGTATCACGTTAGACAAACATCTGTACCGCGTTCGTACTACGTTTTTGAAGACCTGATGGGCTGCCAACTTTTGTGATTGGGACGTCAGAGTGTACTACGTTAGACCAAATCGCGAACCGCGAGTTTCGGCAATTTGTCCAGATTGGTTTCGTCAGACAACCACGTTAAAGCGTACTACGAGATGACAGTCACCGCTTGCTTTTCACCACTTTTGGGACCCACTCTTTGACCTACCTATATATATAACTTTACCAAAATTTCTAAGTGTGCTTCATAATTTCTAGATCCAAAAATCACTCCTTTCACGCCAATATCATTTTCTTCCATAATTTCAACACAAATTGAGATTATCCATAATTTCTTCACCACAATCCACCATAAATCCATCACCTCCACTACACAACCTTCTCTTACACTCCATACCCATCATCAATCGACATCTTGGAGTAGAAATTGAAGCTTGGAAAGCCAAAGTCATTGGAGCCTAGCTTGCAAAGAAGAAGTTCTTCATTCTAGTTTATTTCTTGCAACTTCTTCTCTTAATCTTGTGTATTTGCTATGGTTTGCTTCAATTTATTATCTCAAATGACTTTGATGTGTAATATGAGCTAAACACATATATGCTAGAGTTATGATGATACCAAACCCTTAATCCTTTTTTATGACTTGCTTAATTTCTCTTAGAGTGCTTGTATTGTTATATGGATAATTTGAGTTCTTAATGCTTTTGCTTGATTGATCATCTTGTAATTGTTGTATTGGTTGTGTGAATGAACTTGTGAGGTGACACACTAAACGTACCAGTCAATAATATCCACTGTATTTGACCGGAAAGTTGAGAGATCACTAGGCCGGCGTATAGGGATCGTGTGTGTGTCCCACTATGCTAAATTAGCCTAAATATATTATGTATGTTTGGGTGTGATTTCTATTGCTTGAAAGAGATTAGGAGTTAGTTAAAGGGGGCACGAACCTATAACATATACTTGCATAATTTGGGAGATTAGGCGGATCGAATTCGTAATTAGAAGGGTGCGGTAGATTCTAAATTCTAGCATAATTTCATCATATTACAAATATCATTTTCTTGTGTGATTTACTTAATTTGCTTAATACATGCTTAGAATTAGCTTTAAATTAATTTAGTGATAAGTTTCGAAATCATTCATATGTTTTGTTCAAATAGTACGCGTGCCTTCAAAAGCCAGTAATCATACAATCCCTTAGTCTCTGTGGGACGATACCCTACTCTATCATTGCACTACAATTCGACCTTGTACTATTGCGAGCGTGACGGTTACCAGTGATCAATTATCCAAACACCCATCTTGATTTTTACAAACTCAGATCATCGATACCCATCTTCATCATCTTCACTCTTCATAAACCTAGATTCTCTAATTCAAAACCTAAAATATATGATCAATCAAACAATATCTCATTTCACAAACCCATATTCGTTCAAAAAAGAAAAACCCAAATCTGTAAGCAAAATAAAAAAGAGAGCAGATCATGGAACACATCTTGCTCACAAAAGAAGAAAAATAAAGGAAAGAAGAAGAATAAGAGAGCAGGTCGTGGAACTAAGACTTGAAATGGTGAAAATGGAGATTTGGATTTGAAGGTTTTATAGGTTTTTAAATTTTTGGTTTGGTTTAATTTGAAGGTTTGAGAGAAAATAAAGATCAAAACAAGAAGAAATTCATTTCTAAAATGAAAATTAAAAAAAAAAAATTGTAGAAGAAGAAATTGAGAGAGGGAGAGAGGGGGGTGGGCTACATGAAGACTAGTTTGGGGAGGAAAAGATCTGGATCTCAACATATCTCTTTTTTCTTTTTAAATTTTTTTTTCAATTCTATTTTTTTAAAGAAAATTTTAGAAACTTGATTAATATGACAAAAAAACCCTTCATTTGTTAAATTTAACTAACATAGGGGAGATGTGTGTAATTTCTTCTTCTATTTTTAATCATATCATATGTTGCACCAAACACGTGATTACTCTATTTTTAATCATATCCTATGTTGCACCAAACACATGATAACATTAAAATTAATCTCATCATATTCAATCCAATCACATCCTATCATATCCAATAAAAATAATCATATCTTATCCCACATACCAAACGGGGCCTTTATAGGGTTAGGCCTTGGAAGATGCCTCCACCTTGTTTTTTTCAAAATGAATGTAGATGTAGAAACCCGGTGTTGAGCTGGTCATAAGGAATGAGAAAGGCGAGATAGCTGGCTCGGCTGCTTTGGCTTTTAAGGGATAGTCTCGGTGGTTACTGTTGAAGCTAGAGCGATTCTAGAAGGATTGTCTATAGCCATCAATGCTGTGATTTCAATGTTACAAGAGTTGAATCATATGTTTTAGCCTTTAGCGGTGGCTAACCCCTGTAACGGGAAAACAACCACTTGTGGGGATGTAGTTGTGCACATTCATAGACATTGTGCACATTCAACTAGTATTATTACAGCTTAAAAAATCTCTTAAATTAACCAAAAATTAAGGGCCTTAGTTTTTATAGTTAATATTAAATTAAACAGCCTCATAATATCTAGCCACAAAAATATAACATCTCCTAAAGTGTTTTTTTTTTTTTTTTTTTTTTTTTTTTTTGAACAACAATATTAATAAGGCAGCAGCCAAAGAGCAAAACAAACACAAAGCGCAAAGAGGGTGCAAAAAAGCCAACAGAACAGAAAACATAAAACAAAACAGATAAAGAAGTGACTTAAAACGCAAAACAGAGCAAACAAAAAAAAACACAAAAACTAAAAACTACAGTCATCACTCCACACCAACTTATTCTCTTTCAAACCCGAGACCCTTTTTGCCAAACTGTCAGCCAAAGAGTTAAAACCCCTCGACTTGAAAATCACTTACAGTCTACCCACATTCTTCAAAACTTCCCTGATATCATAAATAAGATTCACATGTTTTAACCTACCAAAATCTGAAGAATTGTTGATCCAAGACACCGTAGTTTTCGAGTCGCTGACAATCAAGATATCACGATCATGAAGAATGGTGTCGGAAGGAAGCGCAAAGGGTGATGGCTCTGTGGATTGCCAGAATCTCGGTTGAGCTGGAGTCGAGAATGCCCATGAAAAAAGAGAAAAGGCTAAGAATGTTTCCTTTAGAATCCCTTAGAACCCCTCCAATCCCTATTTAACCGGGGTTACCTTTGGCCGAGCTATCAACACTAAACATAAGGACACTAGTTGGAGGAGGAATCCACCCTTTTGGATCAGCTGGTTTGTTCACATGAGCATCAACAAAGAAATCCCTGATGTTAAGAATGAGATGAGTGACAGGATCCCTACTCCCTTTACCGCAATATTTAAACCACCAGACGACTCTGAATTTCACAAGGTTAATAGCACGATTCATGTCAACTTCCCTATTCTAGAAAATCAGTTGGTTTCGTTCCTCCCAAATTGTCTAAGAAACAGCCACTAAGAGAGTGCTCCAGGCTCTCAGATTTTTTGCAGCTGGGCAAAGCTCTTTCCATCCCAGCCATTTCAAGGTTTTATTGACACAAAAGATAGCCCCCCACCAGTTCAAGCAGTTCACCCATAAACCCTATGTACCATCTACAATGGAGAAATAAGTTATCCACACTTTCTTTTTCTTCCTTACAAATAGGACACCTATTATCATGAGAATGAAGCAACCCGATATTTACCAACATGTTCCAAACCATGACTCTACCATAAGTAAGTTGCCAAGCGAAAATCTTGACTTTGGGGGGGCATAAGCATTGCCAAATGAAGTTCAAATCCATTTGCTCACTTGAGGAAGGATTTTCCAAACAATTTCGGAAAGAAGCCAAGGAAAGCTAACCAGAAGAGGAATGAAACCACACCAATTTGTCTTGAAACCGCTGCCTAATCTGTGTACACTCAAGAGAGGCAATAAAATAAAGCAGTCACATTGCTCTACTTCCAAAGCAAACAACGATCTACGAAGAGGGATCTCCCACTACCACTAAGCACCATACCACCTACCAAAATTATTAATCGAACCATCTTAGTACAAAGATAGAGTAAAAATTCTGGGAAAGGCCATCCTCAGTGGAACTAAGTCCCAAGTAATATCATTATAGAAATCGGCCTTCTCACCACTGCCAACCACCACTCTTAAGCCTTCACGAATGACCCTTTCTGACTTGGACTCAGGAATAAAAAGGTTGTTCACAGCATTAACGAACTGTGAAGCTTTGGTTAGGGTTAACCAGTCTCATCTAACCTCTTCTAATTTAAATCATATTTAGCACAAAGCACCTTTTTCCATAGCCAGTTATCCTCCCTACCAAATCTCCAAACCCATTTCGCTAGAAGACCTTTATTTTTATCAAGCATCCATCCCATGCCAAGATCACCCTTGCTTTTGTTCTTGCAAATCATATCCCAACCTACAGTATGGATTTTTCATTTCTCAATACCATCGCCCTAGAAAAAATCTCTATGTAACTTCTCAATCTGCTGATCCACCCCCACAGGCATCTGAAAGACCGACATATAGTAAGAAGTAATGCTAGAAAGCACAGATTTGATCAAGACCAATCTAGCCCCTTTTGATAGAAATTTCCTCTTCCATGGAGCTAGGCATATTTCCACCTTGTGAACTATTGTATTCCAAAAAGCTTTAGACTTCGAATTGGCACCAAGGGGAAGACCTAAATAGATAATGGGAAGAGAATAATTCTTGCAATGTAAGACCGAAGCCCAATTCTCCTCCATTAGATCGACTTTGCCCATTCTTACTATACAAGATTTGTGAAATTGATCTTTTAACCCGAAGACTTCTCAAAGCATCTTAGAATTCGCTTCACATTTAACAAAAACTCCAATTTTGGTTCAAGAAAGAGGATTGGGTCATCCGTAAATTGGAGATGGGAGACATCTATAGACTCGATACCATACACTACACCTCTCATCATATTCAACTCATAAGCCTTCTTTAACAAATGACTTAAGGCCTCGATAACAATATTGAAAAGGAAAGGGGATAACGAATCTCCTTGCCTAAGCCCTCTCTCTAAACTGAATTGGTTAGTCAGACTACCGTTGACCAAAATTGATAGTAGAGGAGTAGAGATACAATTACTTATCCATCCCCTCCATCTAGAGTCGAAACCCATTCCTTCCATCATAGAATCCAAGAAAGCATGATCAATGTTATCATAAGCCTTCTCAAAATCTAGTTTTATTAAAAGACCACCTTCTCTCCCTTTATTCCAAGAATGAATAATCTCGTTAGCTATGACACATGATGACTAACGAACGTCATTTGAGTTTCACCAATGATCGAGCTCATCACCTTTTTCACTCTATTAGCTAAGACCTTCGTAAGAATTTTATACATGGATCCCACCAAACTAATAGGTCTTAAGTCTTTTAATGTTTACGGAGAACTGATCTTTGGGATAAGGGCAATAAACGTCCTATTGAGATCCTTGACCACAGAGGCATAGTCATAAAATTTGTTTATGAACTTCATAAAGTCTTCCTTGATGTCTTCCCGCTTAGCTTTGATGAATTTTAAACCCATCCGGGTTGGGGGTTTTGTTACCATCAAAACCATTCAAAGCATAGAGTACATCTTCGCTACTAAACTCTATCTCCAAACCTTCCTTTTTAGCCTCAGAAATCCACTTAGTGCCTAGCCCATCAATCTTAAGGCACGACCAATCCACCTTTTTAAAGTGGTATCTAAAGAAGTTAAAGACCCCCTCCTTAACTTATACTAGATTCGAATGAATTGTCCCACTAAACTTGATGTTGCCAATGTAATTATTCCTTCTCCTAGCATTGGACACATTGTGAAAGTAACTAGTGTTGCGGTCACCATCAACCAACCATTTTACTCTAGATTTTTGTCTCCAATTTTGTTCATCCAACCTAAGCCCCTTCCACAAGTCGGCCAATAAATTGATTCTTTCTTGTCTCAGGGTCGAATTCCATCCTAAACTCTTTGCCTTTTTTTCCACCTTAGCCAATTGGTCCTCCGAACCTCTGACAGTTGATACTTCCTTTTTCTTAGCTAGATGAAATTGTTCTTGGCAGCCTTCTCTTTGGAAGAGAGCACGTAACCTCTAGTACTTGCAATCACATAATCCTTCCAACTTTTGATGGCTGACTTCATTAGTTTGGGATCCTCCATCCAACAATTATAGAACCAAAAAAGGGTTAGACCCTAATCAACCGTCATTTTGCCTAGTAAGATGGCGTTATGGTCAGACAAACTTCTAGCTAAGCCTTTTTGAACCAGATTGGGGAACCACAAAAGCATTGAAGGAGAGATTAAGAACCTATCAAGTCTTACCTAAGATGCTCTATCACAGTCCAAGTATAGGTCATACCTTGCAGTGGCAAATCTATCACCCTAGCCTTTAGAATAAAAGCATTGAAACACTGTAAAGAACCTGAGTAACACTCTCCTCCTTTTCTTTCCGATGGATCGAGGATGGTGTTGAAATCCCCTCCTATACACCATAATAAAAGAAGCAAAACTTAAGCATTGACTATGAAATCCCATAAGGCCCTCCTACCAATTTCCACATTTTGCACGTATACATTACAAAAAACAATCTCCCGCTACACTTTAACTAGCTTGCCAGCCAAAATGATGCATCGACTGTTGGAGATGTAATCCCTGACCTTGAAAGCATCTTCGTTCCATAACGTTATCAAACCGTCGGAAACTCTTTCCGCATCCACTCCAACCCCTTTTGTAAGCCACGAACCACCCAAAGAAAGCACAATTCTACTGTCAAGATGAATCTTTGATTCTTGAATTAAGAGAATGATCGGTTTATGAATCGACACTAATCTATTAACCACCTTTTTCTTCTCCCCTTTTGCCCAAACCTCTCACATTTTAAGAGAATGCTAACATAAAAAGAAAGACACCCACCAAACTAATACAGCAAAAGTTATAGCTTAGTCAGTTCAACAAATCTAACCTCACCTTCGAGCTCCCTTCTAGCAATTTCCATGGAAATCTCTGCTTCCTTACTATTGAAATCAAAGCTGAGGGATTTTTTGGTTTCAATTACTTTGGCCACCTCCTCCTCCATGCTCCATGACTCATTACTGGAGTTCGAAGTATTTTTTAGATCAATTCTCCACCCAATTGCCTTCTCTATGATTTTAGTGATTTCAACCTCCAGATTCCAGGTTGCTTTTCCAGAGACCATAAGATCATCCTCTACAGCTGTCACCTTCTCCACATTGTCTCCACTTCTTGCATTCCTTGTAATCATACCATGTTTCTTAGCTAAGCCATAAGTTTTCTTGCCACTTCTTTTTGAAGGAAAAGAGGGAGAATTTTTTGTTTACATAACCCATTCATCATCTCCCCCCAAGAAGGTCAACAAACCCATCTTAATGTGATTGTCTCCTATCTGCGATGATAAGAGATCACCTTCAGCCCGAATGTCACATTCCCGACATCTTCCATGTTATTTAAGGCTGCATATACATCTTTCAACATCCTGAAAGGGCTTGTTGTAGAGGGAACTAAGAGAGGCTTACCAACTCTAACCCTTTTGACTAACCCATTCAAGTGGTCTGACCTGGATTCCTTTATTTGCAAAGGCATACTAACTTGGGCCTTGTCCATCTTGTTTCCAATCTCAACTACCATTTATGATGGAGGAAATTGAGGGCAAGTCTCAATGAGCCCACCTTCCGAAAAAGGCCCATTATCATTAGGCTTGTCCTTAAGATTCATGAAATTCCCCTTGTAAATTTTAGAATTGAAATTGGAGCTCTCTCTTTTGAAAGTTGGGAAATTATAAAACGGCCCCCTTCCTACAACGTTGTCTGATGAAAGCAACTCATCCTCATCATCAGAGGAACTGACACTCTGATCAACCTTTCTAGCCCCAATGACAATTTTAGCTTTAGAATCGTATTGATAAAACCTGACCTGTCTGCTTTTCCTTCTCATCTTCTCTTTGCCCTTGCTTTTGGGAGTGGTTGCATTTGTAAACCCCTCCAAACTGTCGGCAAAAAGGTTGGATTTGACCTCCATTTTCCTCATCTCCTCTAGAGCTTTTGATTTCCAAGAACCCAATTGCCCCTCAGACTGACCTGACGGCCCCATGGTTAAAGAAATGAGCTATCTATTGACCTTTCTCTGATACTCATCTCCCTCCTGCTTCTTCCTTCTGCCCAAGCTTTCCTCTTCTAGAATGAAATTCAAATTATTGATGTCTGCATCTATTTTTAAATCTAAAAATGACCCCACCTAGGCACCATCGATCGGTGAATAATCCTCTGACACCGAAACTTGAAACCTCTCCCTCCCCACAACCACATTAATCTTGGCTGGGCAAGAGCTGTCATAAGGGATTATAACCAAGCATCCACCTTTGTCCAATCTATGTATGTATATGTTTTCCTCATCTACAAGAATTGCCTCGACAAAAGCTCTAAAAAGCTTCTTAAACAGTTAACCAAAACGAGCCTAGTTCGTGGGGTGAAACAAAAACATCATCCCATAAAAAAAATGACTTCTGGTAAAATCTTTACAGACATAATCTGATCTGAAAGCCCAAAGAACAAGCTTGTCTCCCAATAATCTCGAAGTGAATGGTATGCCTCTCTTAGTTAATCTACGATTCACACTTGTCATTGCACTGAAATCTTTCAAAATGCCAACCGAACATCTTGAAAGCCACATATCATCACCCTGGATAGGATCCCATGTCACTGATTCCTCATGAGCCTGATAAGCGAAATCATTCTCCTTCATATCCTTCTTACCTCCCTGAACTACGTCTGCAAATGAATAAGCATACAGAAACTTATCATGAATGTAGCGTTCTCTCATGTACCCTAGACTGGATTCCCTCTCTTGATACATATTGTCGTTTCCTCTGGATATGTTAGCTCTTCGGTTATTCCACCCATAAGTCGCCATCTTTGACGCAATCGACCATCCATAGATGTGCATCCCATTGGTCATTTTAGCTACCTTAGCTACTTCATCCATGGAAGCAAAACGGACGAATGCAAATTTGCTTCTGCGAGAACTGGTTGTTGACGAAAGGAAAATGTCTCTGACTTTTCCAAACGGCTTGAAGATATATCCCCCATATCCCTGCTTGATCCACAATGGGATTCAAGTTGTCTATGAAAATGGAGAACAAGCTATCTCTAAAGTCCCTCATTTCCTCTCTCTCTCTCTCTCTCTCTCTCTCTCATCATGTCTATCCACTATTCAAAACAGCATCTCCTAAAGTTAAGGATAAAAATTCCTAAGGACAGTCAATGGGCGACCGTCCTTCATCACTGAAAATTTAAAAAAAATTAATATTATTAAATTATTTAATCATAAAAAATGTTAAAATATTAAAGATTAAAAGAAACTTGAAGATAAAAAAGAAGAATATAGTAAGTAATATTCAACTCATTTCAAGATTATCCCATATTGAAAAAACATGAGTAAATGATTCACCATTTACATATATATAAAGGGTATTTAACATTTGTTGATGACAAACTTGAAGTGAATGAATATATTTATTCACTAATGCTAGACAACCCAAAAATTTAGCCCAAATTTCAACCCAAATGATGTGGTAAGTGATTTTTTCATTAATCACATCATCTCATATTGTGTGTGGTGATGACTACTCACTTACCACATTATTTGGGTTGAAATTTGGGCTAAATTTTTGAGTTGTCTAGCATTACTCATATTTATTTTATTCTTCATAATATTTTCAAGTTTGATTTAAAGTTCAAATTTTTAATACTTAATATAATTAATATTAAATTATTTTTAATTTAAAGCGGGTTCGCGGGTTCAGGTTTGGATTTTTTTCCAGACCCTCACCCAAACCCAAACCCATGACGGGTTGAAATTTCAAACCCAAACCTACCCACAGGTTCTACTATCACAACACAAATCCTCACCCAAAGGGTGGATCCCACGGGTTTGGGTGAATTGCTGTCCCTAATTATTCCTACCATTGTTTTCCTCCAAAGCAAAAACCAGTATGCATCTGCACCGGCCTTCTCTGCTAAAACTCTCCGGTCCAAGTATTTCTAGTTTCAAAATTAAATCAAGATTTTTTATTTAAGATTATCGTTTGAAAACCATCCAATAGATTGTCTTTGATTCATATTTCTATAATTCTATATAATAATAAAAAATAACAAACAAGAAAAAAATCAACATCTCAATTGAGAAGATTGGTGCCCAATTCTTTTTTGTTTTAGCCGCAAATATCTTCTTCATTTTCTCTCGAACAATCGACAACCAACAGTGTTAAATCACGGTCTCCCACTCTCCCCATAGTTTAGGGAGAAGGAGGTGATGGGGTTGTTGATGGAGTTTCATCTATATATATAGAGTGAATTTGGAAGTGGGCTTCGTTGGGTTTTGAAAATGGAGATAACAAAAGAGGAAGGTTTTTATGTGGAAAAGTAAGTTGTTTTGAATAAATTGTTTTTAAAATATGGTTTGAATAAATGTGGAAAAGCAAGTTATTCAAAAGAGGTTTGAATAATATTACCTTAAATTTTTGGATAAATTGTTTTGAAGTTAAGCTTATCTTTAACAAATTCGAAAGGATTTTGACAAATTTATAAATGTTTTTAACAAATTTCATGATATTATAGGAGTTCTTGATAAAAATTTATAAGAAAAAATGGATGCCAAAGTTATAGTAGCTAAAAAATGTTCTTGTATGAATTCTTGTAGCCATTGGTATTGTTAAAATAAATTTTGAATGTGTAGGTGGAGCTTGTGGTTACGAAGATGTTGCTAAAGATGGCTACGGCTTAAACACAGCAGCATTGAGCACAGCTATATGTTTAACAGTTAATGGGCAGACTTGCGGTGCTTGCATGTTATGAGATCAAATGTGTGAACTCCCCTCAATGGTGCAAGCCAGGGCAGCCATCTCTCCATATCACAGCCACCAACCTCTGCCCACCGAGCAGTAGTGGCGGCTGGTGCGAGTGTGCGACCCGCCTGGTGAACATTTCAACATTGCTCATCCTGTTTTATCTCATATTGCTGAATACTAGGCTGGGATTGTTCCAGTACAAATGTACAATATCCAAAAATAATAATAATAATGTAAACTTGCACCAAGGAAATTAAGTTCTGAGAAGTTTTGATTTTTATATATATATATATTTCAGGGTTCCATGCAAGAAGCAAGGAGGGATTCAGTTTATGATAGATAACTGGCAATCCTTATTTCAATATGGTGCTTGTATGGAACTAGGAGAATCTGGAGATGAGGTAGGCATGCAAGTGAAGGGTCATGACAAGTTGAAATATTGGACCACATTAATGATAGGATTGTCGGGACCTGCTAAGATCAAATAATATATATACAGTTCGGATATCTACTCCCATAAACTGAGAGAAAACTCCTCACACATACTTATAAAATAAGTATGGTGAGACTTGAACCCCTAATCACCACGAATGTGGAAGGGAGGTGCACGACCATCACTACTAAGAGATGATATGCGGCTAGTTGGGCTTTTACTTCTGAACATTTGGTTTTTTGGAGCTTAGGTGCTCCTTCATGGCTTGTTAATTTAGCCTCTTGTGATTTGGTTTCTAGTTCTCTTTTTGGGAGCTAATAAAGTATTCTTCTTTCAAAAAAAAAAAATGTTTTTTTTTTTATAATCTTTTTAGGACACGACTCTTTGTTAATAGAATAAAGATTTACCTAAGATTAGGTAAATTCCAGTTTTGGTTTAAAATTGAATGGCATTAAAAAAAAAAAAAAAAAAGAATGATCAAAGAAGGATGCTAATCATGCTTGATATATTTATATGTACTTCCTTACATGGAGATAATCATGCTTGTTTGTTTTTTTCCTTCTATCTTTTGTGTTTTTGGTTGCAATTTGACCTTGCCAAGTTGCCATTACCGTAGTGAAAAAGGTTGCTTTGTTGTAGCCTGTAGGCAACGAGTGTGCTGTATTTTGAAGTTTTTTTTATTATTGAATTTTGTTAATAATAATATTTAAAAAGTCTTTTTGTTTTATTAAAAGTTTACCTGATCAAAGTTAGGTGGTGTTTGTTTTGTTTTATCTGATGTCTTATATATAAGACCTTAATTTTTTAGATATGGATAAATCTTACGAATTAAGATACTATAATATATTTGTTTTTTTATTTTTTTAGACAACCGTGGCCCCCCTTGGAATTTGTTAGGTTGTGTTAGGGTTTATTTAAAATTGGGAATTTTTGAAAAATTGATTTTTAGGGTTTTATTGTGTGGATAAAATTGTAAATGTATGAACTGTAATTGAACATTTATGGAAATTTAATAAAAGACTCTGCTGTATCACTTTTTCAATAAGATAAAAGCCAAATTTTTTTATTTTTTCTATTGAACATATATATCTTAAAATAAGATATAAGTGGGAAAAACAAACAAACTGATTTAAGATATAAAAGACAATAAGTCTTATAGTAAAAAAAAAAAATCGCCCCATACTGGCTACTACTATATGTTTTTGTCTGTTGAGAGCTGACTTGAAGGAATTAAAGTTTCTGGTTTGTCAAAAATACATGTATTTTCATTGTTTTATAAGTTGTTTTCAGACCACAGTACATAGTTCATAATTTTCTGTCCTTGCACTTTTAAAGATCTGTGTATTTTATATAGTATTTTAATTTGCTAGTTGCAAGGTTTGATTATTTTTTTTTTTTTTTTTTAAGTATTACACTATTACATAAATTGAGGTTTTTTAATGAGAGAATGACTTAGTGCAAATGTGAGGGATTTTACCTCCGGACCAACTTCATCTCGTTTCAAGGTTTGATTTTTTTTATGATCTTGATATGAATATCCCTCTTGCATGCATGGTTCGTCAGTTGGGACTGCCAGGTGCACAAGACCAAATCTGGAAGGATGTTACCAATATTTGTGTAGTCAATTGAATAATTCGTTGTTTATTTTATAGTGGCTGAAGTCCTCCATATCTTCAGCTCCACTAAAGCATGAATCCCTAGTATTATGCAACCAAGTTAAGGCCTATTTAAGGTCTCTTTTACATTGAATAAAATCATCCAGAAATTAAAAAAAAACACTTTCCAAACCTCTGTTTTTCTCTTTTCTACTTCTCACCCCAAATTCTTCTTATCAGATCTGAACGCTGACTTTCGGCTATTCTAACTCTGCGCTTCTGTTACGTGTTTATTTTGAATCCCATTATGGGAAAAGAGAAAGTTCATATCACATTATTAGCATGATAATATTTACGATAATATGTTCATATCACTAAATTGGTGGTGGTCCTTTGATGCTGTCATTTACATCCGTTTAGTTATTTTAAGTTCAATATATGACATTTATCGTGCAAATGGACGAACAAACATTGGCATTATTTTTTTGAAAGTGTTGTTCGGTTTTTGTTATTATTTTTGTCTATAGGAAAGGATATTTGCTAATATCCGAAAAATACATGGATGAGGCTCAAGGAGAAATTGGAAATTATGAGCTTTTTTCTTTCTTTTTTTTGTGTCTTGGTGATTAAACATTTTTATTTATTTTATGTTATGTTTACATCTTAATGTATCTGAGATGCTTCAATTATATGTGAAGTTGTAATATGATTTTGATATTTGACATAATATTACATATTTCAACTATTATGTGATGTAAATCGTATGAAATCGAATATACATATATTTGTATTTACGCTAACCCGATCAACCCAATTGGGTTGGGATGAGTTGAAAATATGAGTGACGATATTTGCATCCCTCTAAAATTGTATGTGCACCCATATTGGTATTATTTTAAAATTCCAACTTTACCCATTAATAAAGCTATTAAAGAATTAAAATAATTATGAATATACCTTATGTATTATTATAAATACAATATTTATTATTTTGAATATTTTAACAAATATATGTATTAATTATCTTTTGATCATAATATTAACTCTCTATTTATTAAAAATTAATTAAATGGTGATTATTTCTAGTTCAAACTTTTAAAAACAAAATCTCAAAAAAAACAGAAAATCATAAAATGTTTATTTAAAAACTGTAACTTTTGTATTTCTGTATGTTGTGAATTACAATATGAGAGAGTTTATATAGCAACTAAGGGGAACCTAGAAACCCTACTAATGATAGAATAAGGAAAGATAACTTTGTATACAAGAATGTAGGAGATATATACTATAAACTAGGGTGACAGAGGTAATATCGTAACACCCCCCCCCCCCCCCCCCCCCCCCCCCCTTAAACCGGACGCCCATGGACGAACGAGTTTGTTTGTGAGATGCAGGTGACGACGTTTGTGGAGTCCTTTGGTAAGAAGATCAGCTAGTTGATCAGCAAAGGGGACAAAGGTGACCTGATGGCTGTCGAGACACACTTTCTCACGGACAAAATGATAGTCCAATTCAATATGATGTGAGCGCGCATGATGGACTGGGTTGGCAGTGAGATAGGTGGCATTGATATTGTCACAGTAGAGTAAGGTAGGAAACGAGACGAGGCAGCCAAGTTCATGGAGGAGAAAGCTAACCCATACAGTTTCTGCACATGCGTGAGCCAATGATCGATATTCTGACTCAGTGCTAGAACGAGCAATAGTCGGTTGCTTCTTAGAACACCATGAGATGAGAGTTGAACCAAAGAAGATAAGGTAGCCAATAGTGGATCGCCGAGTGTCAAGACAGCCAGCCCAATCCTCATTAGAGAAAGCTCGAATGGTCAGTGGTTAAGAAGAGGAGCTGATGACAATGTCATGATCAATGGAGCCCTTGAGGTAGCAAAGAATCCTTTTTACTGCTATTAAGTGAGGTTGGCGCGGTGCGCTGAGAAACTGAGCAATAGAACTTATGGCAAAGGCAATGTCAGGACAAGTCAAGGTAAGGTACTTGAACACGCTTTTTCTGTCATTAGGAAATTGCGATTCAAAAGATGTTTATAATGAAATTCTTACGCAATGTGCTCTATGTTTTGAAAACAAGTAAAACGGTAAGCAAAGAATTCGTTCCACATGGATTAGGTTAGATTAATCAATTTACGATCTAATCTAAGTTAGTCTAATCTAGGTGCATAAAACATAAATCATATCTTTGGTTTTTGATTGGTTTAGAGATAATAAACTAGAAAAGTAAATAACAATAATATAAAGAGAAGTTGAATGGATAGGAATCCAATATCAACAATACTAGATAGGAGAATGGGTTTAAACAAATAAGATAGATGCTAGGGAATTCATGGATTAGCAAGTGGGTATGGGCAATGCTTTTCAAGCCACTTTAATGGACCAATTTCTTAGATGTTAACCATTTGTTTTCTATGATGTGTTTAGGTCATCACTATTAACCTTAAACATCTTCCCACCAAAATACCTAACTGATTAAGGAAAGGGGGTCAAGGTAGGATTGGTTGGTTACAAATATAGGTTTAGATTAATGTGGTTGATATACCCTCCACTAATCTATCCTATTCAATATGTTCCTAACCAATCAAGGGTGTCAATCCAAGATTGATTTCATAACAATTTATCCCACACAAGATTATGATCTACTAGTGATATACAATGCAAATCATATAATGAATATGATCTAAGTAGAACACACATAGAGATTCAAATTCAATAGCTTAAACAAATACCCACATCCAAATGTTCTTCACATCTATCCCCTAGATTAGGGATTTAATTACACATAGTTACAATCAAATAGAAAGAAAGTAATAAATAAAGAAATCACCATTGGGCCCCCTTCTTTAATGTTTGCTCCTTCCTTTCCTTAGATGCTCCTAGTGCAAAAGGTGGTAGAAGAGGATGTGTCTAGATAGGTGGGTGTCTAATGGTGAGTGACAAAGGTATTGGGATGTAGAGAATGGGAAGAGAGGAATGATTTAGTTGAGGTAATCTAGTTGTTTGTTGAGAGATTGGAGAGGAGAAATTGTAGGATTAAGAATGGTGGAAGAAGGAATTTCTTGCTTGAACAAATGTGTTTTCAAAAGAGAAATTGTGATGAATTTATAGGGCGTTCAAATCAGGTCACGGATGGTTAATTACCAAAATAGCCTATTGACTTGGCAAATTGCCATTTTGACCCCTCAAAAGGGTGGATCTTGTAATTTTCCTAGCCAATTCAGCCAATCAAATATGAACGCCATAAGGTTTCACGGTGAGATTTATGACAACAGTTGGGGGCGACGCAATCAGGTGCCAAAACCACCTCTTGTTGCTTTGGTGACATCGAAGAATTAAACCGCGACAATTACAGGGCATTGTCGCGATGATTTCACGGCGACAGAAGGGTGACACCGATGCGAGAAGGGGAGGTCGTGGCTGGTGGATCCCGGCGGTTTGGAGGACCGAAATAAGTCCCATCTTAGCCGTGCAAGTTCCGTCGTTCTTTTGGACTAGAAAACA
Organism: Acer yangbiense; assembly: GCA_008009225.1. Lineage (NCBI taxonomy): Eukaryota > Viridiplantae > Streptophyta > Magnoliopsida > Sapindales > Sapindaceae > Acer > Acer yangbiense. Next base: position 43,169,974 of record CM017763.1, on the reverse strand, counting down.
ACTAGAGATAGGCCGAGAATGGCCACTTCCAGACGGTGGCTACAAGCTAGAGTTTAGGGGTGTCAATGGTGATCAATCGAGAGGTTGAAGATGAAGTTTGAAAAAGATGGGGTGTGTTTAGCAGTGGGCTGGGGTGCAATCAGCCTTGAGTGTTTTGTCTTCTTTGGGGGGCAATTAGAAATGGGCTGGGGTATACACGGGCTGCATTTGAGGTAGGTTGGCCAGCGTTTGGGCTTGGCGTTGGGCCTGAGTTTGGGCCACGCCTAATTTGTGCCCATGGCCTGAAACGCACCGTTTCAATAAATTGGCGAGAGTTGTCTGATCTACGTGGCAAATTACGACATGCTCCCCTGATCTCTTCCATATTTGCGGAAACTTCAAACCTTTTTCATTATTTACACATTTGCCCCCAGTTTCTCCAAATCACTTCAATGCCCTTGAACTTTGTAAATCCCTGAAAATACTTAATTCACATTATTAAATCACATGATATTGCCCGAGAATCAAGCAAAAAGACAAGGAAATGAGGGTCAAAATCATACCAATTTTAGTTCGATCAGTACTATAAGGAGCCTACCAGATGACGAAATTTGGTTGCATTGTCTAGAATATCCCCTCTATCAGCAGTAAGTTTCACGTTGTCAGCAATAGATGTGGAGCATGGCTTGCACTCGGTCATGGAGTTACGGTGAAGAAGATCTAATGTGTACTTGATCTATGAGATATGTAATCCTTCTGAATGAGAATTTACTTCAAGACCAAGAAAGTACCGTAATGAACATAAGTCCTTCACATCAAATTCTCTACCAAGTTGGTCTACAAAAAGAGCTATAAAGTCGGCATGGCTGCTAGTTAAGACAATGTTTGCAAGAGTGATTTTTTTTATTGATAAATAAAGAGTGACGGATCAGCCATGCTTTGATTGAATCCTCAACGAAGCAAGAACATGTTTAAACTACTAAACCATGCTTGAGGTGCCTGTTTTAGTCCATATGGTGCCTTTTGTAGCTTGCAAACATGTTGTAGACGCTGCGGATCTTCAAAACTAGGTGGTTGAGTCATGTAAACCTCTTCACAGAGAATGCCATTTGAGAAGGCATTTTTAATATCCAACTAACAAAGTGGCCAAATTCAGGATTTAATGGGTTATATTCACAGTGGGAGACTGTCCACAACCAGAAGAAGGACCATGGGTTATATTCATAGTGGGAGTAGAGGATTGAGTGGCGACAAGGGTTGTGGTACTACCGGAATCAGCGGGTTTGGTTCGCAGCAACTGAGATTTATAAAAGAGAAGACGGGCACGAAAATCTCGGTAGCTGATCAAGCCATTTTAAAACTAGATTTTGACCTCCCTTTCCGTTGCTTTTGTTCGGTTCTCGGGTAAAATCGAGTGTTTAATGGCTTGATTGAGGCTTTTGTAGGATAATATTGATAACAGGGGTGTTTTGGTTTTAAAAGGAAAATCTGAGGGCATAAAGTGCAAATATGGAAAAGTTGGGGCTTTGATCTTAAAGTGCCACGGTTGCCCAACCGCAGCAGTCAAGCGATAGAAATCTCCCAAATGGTGCCGCGGTTGTCCAACCGTGGTAGTCGAGCGACAGAGATTCCATTCAGCTTCCGTGGTTCAAGTGTCGCGGTTGGTGACCACGAAAATGCCAACCGCAGCAGTACGTATCTTCGTCGTCTAGATGGATTTTGCCCTGTTTTTGGCTCCCATATAAATATATCTCTTTGGTATTTTTCTAAGACACCAACCCTCTCTCCCAAATTAGACCAAGACTTGACCTTTACCCATTTCCTCTTACAACACCATCTCCATCCTTCGAAACCCACCAAGATTCCATATCTCCTTAACATCCAAATACACCCATCACATCTCTTTACCACAACTACCATTATTTCATCTTTTGGGCAAAAGAGAGTTGAAGAAGGAGCTAGGAAGAAGAAGAGCAAAGCAAAGCAAAGAAGGAGGAACTACTTTACATAGTTTCTTCTATCACTTTTTTCTCTTTCATGTTCTTTATTTTAGCCATGTATTCATTTAAGTATATCCATTGTATGGCTACACTTTGTGATATGAGCTAAACACTTAGTGCTAGGATTTGATGAAACCCCACCCATGACTATATATTTATATAGACCTTTGTTTATCCTTTATGTGCAACTTGTAGTTTGTATGGATGTTTTAGTGTGCTTAATGTTATATTAATAGATTGATCTCATATTGATTGTTATTTTGTGGTGTGTTATGTATTGACTGGAGACGCACACCACGTGTTCGACGAAATGTCTTCTATGCATGTCTAAAAAAGTATACCTACTTAGGCTAGCGTATAGGATTCGTTAGTGTGCCAATATCCTTAACGAGCCCATTCATATATTCTGAGTAATTGAAAGATAGGCCTGTGTATGATTTTGGGTGTAAACTATTTTACTCGACCAAGATTGTAGGTTAATATTAGGGTGCATGAATCTATGAATTGCATGAGCATATTTTGGGTGAGTAATTGAGTCTAGAACGGAAGTCAATAGAGAGTGAAGTGTAGTCAAATCCTAGCATATTTTTCTACACTATCACATTCGAGTTTATTTCATGTTATTTCTCTATTGCATTAGCATTTAATCCTTTTATTAATTTAGTTTAATTTGCTTAATTAGAAAACCTTCCATTATGATTGTTTGAATAGCATTTAGGCTAATCAATTTCAGTAATCGATCACTTGATCCCTGTTGGAACGAACTTCACTTCATCATTGTACTACTCTCCGACCTCGTCCTATTGCGAGTGTCACTAAAGAGACTAGTCAATAGCGGAGGAAAATTCAGGATTGCCGTAACGATCATGGCATAGTCAAGGCCGAGACCTCGGAGAACAGCGGTGACTAGATCAGTAGACAAGACCGATTCACAAATGGCTGCAAGAGAGTCAGAAAAAGACTTAGCGTGTTGAAGGTAGGCAGAAACTGTTTTTGTACCTTTTGTCATGTCCATTAGCTGAAAGCATATGTTGGATGCGTTTGCAACCGATTGTTGAGAGAAATTGTCCTTAAGGCATGTCCACATCTCCAAGGCAGTGGTTTTGCCAACAATCAGAGAGAGCATCGGTTTGGTCATAGTGGCCACCAAGTAACTAACAACGAGTTGGTCTTGCTGAAACCAGTTGAGGTAGTCAGGGTTAGGGCCAGAGGTGACGTTGTCGGCAGTAGAAAGTGAAGGAGAAGGGGTCGGTGCAGTACCATCAACGTAGCGGTACAGATCATGGCTGATGAGGAACGGACGTAATTGTGCAATCCATAAGAGGTAGTTGGATTCCGATAGTTTGAGAAAATTGGCAATGGTAGGCCTAGTAGTTTCGGTGAGGAAGATGAGGTTGAGGAGGAAGTGGAGTAGGAGGCGTTGGTGGCCATTACAGCTTGCGGAAGAGAGGATCAGAAAAAGAAAAAAATATAGGTTTCGTTAGAAAATAGGTAGCTCTAATACCATATAACTTTTGTATTTCTGTATGTTGTGAATTACAATATGAGAGAGTTTATATAGCAACTAAGGGGACCCTAAAAACCCTACTAATGATAGAATAAGGAAAGATAACTTTGTATACAAGAATGTAGGAGATATATAATATAAACCAGGGTGACAGAGGTAATATCGTAACAAAAACTAAACAAAAAACAGTTCAGAAAAAAAACAAAAACATAAAACATAAAAAGAGAGAGAGTTGTTGAGTATTAGAGATTCAGAGTGTTTGGTTTTTGTTTTTGTTTAAATCTTTGAAAAATACCCTCTTTATACAGCAAGGTTATCTAAATCCCTTTATTTATTTGTCTTACAAAATTCTGATTTTTGGGTTTGGTTCAAAACTAAAGGGATAAAAAAAAATAATAATAAAGGATATCATGAAAACCAAGTGTTTTGATATTGGAGATCCAAGTTTTTTTTTCTCCATGTAAATTAAGGCTCAACTTCATTTTTTTTGTTTGATACTTGAATAAGGTTGGAAGATACTTTTTAATATCCCTTCAAGAAACACTCTCAAATTCAACCCGGTGAGAATATTTTGGCTTGGAAAGAGGAGCCTTACCCTTTATTTTTTATATTTGTTAATTATGTTATAATCTCTTAATCTATAGTATTTATAAATAAATTTAGAGAAATTATATATTTGGTAAGATGTTGGGTTTACTTATAAATTAGAATATTAAAAAAAAAATTAATGTGGGTGTAAATACAAAACAGGGTGCACATACAGTTTTAGATGAGTGTAAATACCGCCACTCTGAAATTATATGTTAGGTTGAATTTTTTTCAACCCGACATGTGATTGGTTTTGAAAATTTTCAACCCAACCCGAAAACACCCACCCATAAATTAATAACTACTAGTTTTTGTCCCTTAAAAGGTCTTGTAATCAAATTTATCATGGTTAGCTAGCATTGTTTCCTTAAAATAAATAAATAAATAAAATTGTGTTAGAAAATATGTTTAAAATAATATTATTTTTGGAAATCTAACCAATTGGATCAGGTTACGTGAACAGCCTTTTTTTTTTTTTTTTTTTTTTTTAACAAAAACCAACAAAAAAAAAATGCCCATAATCAAGTTTAGAAAATATGCATAAAAAAAATATGCCAATACACCAAAAGCGCATTAATATCCAAAAAAAAACTATTCTCTTGAATAAAAACAATCAAATTTTTGGAAACGGATATATTTGAATCAACCCTTAATTTTATGGCTATTTAAGATTTTTTTTTTCCCAATCATTTGTAACTAGGTTCATACATTCATGTTTTTATTTTGAGCAAAATTGCACCAATCTTGAGGTTTACCCTTTAACGGACATAAATAACTTAATCAAAATTTGACACTCACCTCCTCTGCCGTTAGTCAAATTTGGTCAAATTTGGTAAATTTAACCGTTGACCAAATTTGACTGTCAAAACTAAGGCTATTTTTGTCATTTCAAGCTTATTTAAAAAAATAAAAATTTAAAACATGTTTAAAATCTCCACCGTCCATATATGAGATGGGCGGTGGAGATTAGATGGGCGATGAAGATTTATTTATTAAAAAAATTATAGATAATTTTTTTTAATTTAAAAAAAGTAAGATTGGGAAGAGATTTGGATTTCAGATCTCTTCCCAACTCCATCTCAGACGGAGCGGAGCACCTCTCCACCATAGATGGAAACAAATTGAAGAGGATATTTTACTTGATGAAGGTGTATTTGGATCTTGATTTATTTTTCCATATTATTTTGGTTTTTATTTTTGGAATTGATTGAAGAAGAAGATATGAATTGTTGGATGTGATTTGTGGATTTTGTTTTTGGGATTGATTTGTGTGTGTGTGTTTTTTTTTTTTTTTTTGGAATTGATTTGTGGACTTTGATTGGATCTCCATCATTTAAAAAAAAATCATTTTTTTAATTATTTTTAATAATTTGATCTCCATCTTTTTCTTTAATTCAATTTTAATTATTTTTATTAAAAAATATAAATTTTGTAATTCTATTTCTTTGAATTTTTTCCTTTTTATAAATATATGATTTTTTTTTCTAATTTTGATGTACAAGGGGTATTTTCATCTTTTACTATTTTTAACGATTAACCCTCACACTTAACGATTAAACCCTAACGGCAGGGGAAATGAGTGTCAATTTTTGATAAAATTGTTTCCGAGTGTAAAAGGGAAAAACCATTTAAGGAAAAGAATAAAGAAACAATATGTCATTCAAGATGAAGCCTAAACAATCTGCCTATATACAATTCATGCACATAGATGGGAAGAGTCATCAAAGCTTTGAAAGAGTACTCACTAGTCACTAGTACTGTGAATGAATTGAATTTATTATTTTATTCTCATCTCTGGAATTCAACACCCTAATATTTAGGGTTTTTTTTTTTCTTTTCAAGACTGGACCAGACTGGGCCAGGCCTCAACATCACCAAAATATATATCATAATCATAGGTGCATGAATATGTAGGTAGAAGCTTCAACAACCTCTCTATTCTGACGAAATTGTGGGCATGACTTGTAACCCCTCCAAACGACATCCATGACGTTGATGTAACAATTCCATACATATATTTTGTACTAATTTGCTTCAATTTTTCAAGAATTTGAGCTTTAGGGACACACCATGATTATAAATTTATAATTGATATATGTATGTCTAATCAATTTGGATTATGCCTTAATTTTGCTGCAAATTAGAGGGCCTATGTGCATGAACTTAGTTGAAGTAAAGGCTCCACTAAAGTGAAAAGGAGAATAAATTAAAATGGTAGTTGCAAGACATGTCAACATAGTTGAAAGAAGGACACAACAAAAAAGCGAAAAAAAATGGTTTTAGAGATAGAGAGAGAGAGAGAGAGACAGGGGGGGCATGATTTGCATGATCATAATTATTAACAACTTAATAGCGGTATAGCTCAACTGCTAGATGGACAAGCTTAGGGTTTAAAAAAATAACTTCCAGATCAGCGGCTCGAATCCTATCAATAGCGAAAGCTTTCAAAAAAATATCTGGTCCCGAAATAATAGATATTGTCAACAAAAAATAAATAAATAAAAAGTAAAAAAAATAAAAACTTAACAAGTAATAAAGTAAATCCATATTACGATGAGATGAAGTTGATCCCGTGGTAAATCTCTCACGCATGCATCACGAGGTTGTGGGTTCGAGTCCTTTCCCTTTAAAAAACCACCAAATTTATGTAATAGTGTAATACTTCCATATTACAATGGATCAGATTTATATGTATATATATACGGTGAGTTTCTCATAAAGGATCCCTTATTTTAATTTCGGTAAGGACTACTATGAAATCACATTGATTTGAATGGATTTTAATTTGAATTTTTGCGTGGATGATAATTCATTGAAATCTACCTATGAATACAATTTGAAAAAATTTCAAGAACAAAAACTATTTATCCCAATTTTTTTAATATGAAGGCATCGAAAAAATGGGTGAAATATAGAAAAAAATTGGGATAGATAGTTTTAGTGAAAGAAAAATTCTCAAATTTTATTCATAGGTAGATTTCTATGAACTTATTATCCACACAAAAATTCAGGTCAAAATCCATTTAAATCGATGTGATTTCATGGTCCTTACCGAAATTAAAATAAGAGATTATGGTCCACATTCTTCGTCCTGATATAAAATATATCATGACAAATTGACAATAGAAAAATTATATATATATTACCTTGAATACAGGGGCGAAGGATTTCAAAAGTAAGTGATTAGCTTCTTCAATAATCGGTTTCAAAAGTAATATTCAATCAAATTCTCAAAAAACGATTATTAGGAAAATTAATTATGAAATAAGCGGATTTTGAAAAGTTTATTAAACACATTTAATCAGATGATGTATTGGAAGGCTACCTGATGATATTTGTTAAATTTCTGTACTTTAGATTTTTTTTTTTTTTTTTTTTTTAATGAGAAGTAACACTGATATATATATATATAGTCTTTCTACTGTCAGTTCGTCCTGATATTTTATATCAGGACAAAGAAAGTGAACCATAGATTATGGAGAAGTTTTGACAAGTGCATACGCTTTGAGTCAAAGAATATAAATCTAATGGTCTACATTCTTCATCCTGATATATATATATATATATATATATATATATATATATATATATATCAGTTTCCTAAATATTAATCATTAGATTCAACTACTTTGACTTGGTCAACATTCACTTATACTTAATCAATGGCTCGCATGCAATACATGATATATACATCAATGCATATTGCGATGAAAACTATTATATATAGATTCATTTCAATCGTTTCTAGCTTCACATATGAGTTCTAACAGTATCAACTTCGGGTTAATGAGTTTATTTTTTGTTTTTGAGGGTTTTTTTTTAATTAATTATTACTGTTTATAGTTTATAATACCTTATTTGCATACATTTTTATTTCAGAATCTCAAATGATGAAGGTTGAAGACAATTTATAGTTAAGGTAAAACGAAGGCTATCGTTGTCTTCAAAAAACATTTTGGGTAAAATAAAAATGCAAAAGTTAGTGTAAACCAATTACTTTTGCAATTTCCTATATGTTTTGGGCATATTTGCTAAATTCCCATAACGTTATTGAACTAATTAACATTCATGAATTTTATTCAAGTAGATTTTTTATTTATTTATTATATGGGGGGGGGGGGGGGGGGGGGGGGGGGGGGGGGGGTCAGCAAGACAGAAAATAAGATCACGCAAGAATTAATATACCAAATTGTAATGATGTTTAGGGCCCGTCCTGCAACCCGTTTTTTGTTTTTGTTTTTCGAAAAGAAAAATGAAAATGAAAACAGTGTTTTTGGTTTCATTTTTGAATTCCGAATATACGTCTGGTAGCATTTACTGGAATCCGTATTTTGAAAATAAAAACGGAAAAAACGCGTCTGGTAGGATAATCGAAAACTTTCGAAAATTGAAATATCAATTTTTAATTTTTGTTTAATATAATAACAATTATAAATAAATTATTAAATAATTAATAAAAAAACATTTTTTAATTTAATTTAGGGTTTACCAAATTTAACAGTAGAATAGGAACATGAAGGAGAAGAAGACCGATCGGCCCAGAGAGGAAGAAGAAGAAGACCGATCGACCCAGATCAGCGGCGGAAGGAGGAGGAGGAGGAAGAAGAAGAAGAAGAAGAAGAGGACCGATCGACCCAGATCGGCGGCGGAAGGAAGAGGAAGAAGAAGAAGAAGAAGAAGAAGAAGAAGACTGATCGACCCAGATCGACGGCGGAAGGAGGAGGAAGAAGTCGACGGCGGAAGGAGGAGGAAGAAGTCGACAGCGGAAGGAGGAGAGGAAGAGGACCGATCGACCCAGATCGGCGATGGAAGGAGGAGGAAGAAGAAGAAAAGGAAGAGGAAGAGGAAGAGGACCGACTGATCGACCCAGATCGGCGGCGGTGGGAAGGAGGAAGAAGGAGAAGAAGGAGGAAGAAGAAGTCAGTAAAAAAAAAAAATTATTAAAATAAAATATATATTAATGATATGGGACCCACAACATTTGGAAAACAAAACCAAAAACAAAAACAAAAACGAAAACAGTTTTTTTTTGTATTTCAAAATTTCCACTTTTAACACTTGGTTTTGTTTTTGTTTTTGTTTTTGTTTTTGATTTCTGAAAATAAAATGAAAAACGGTTTACAGGACACGAATTCGAAATCATTTTTGAAAAATAAAAACAAAAACAGCTGAAAACAGCCTGCAGGACGGGGGCTTAGTCTTTAAAATAATGATACAAAATAATAATAATAATAATAATAATAATAATAATAACACTAACTTTGAGAATCAAAATGGAACTTTACTCTATTTTGTATCTCAAAAATCATCTATAATTAAATTTATTTAAATTTCTTTACGATATCCATTTTAATATATATAATCAAAGAATTTGTGAGAAAAAATTATGAGTAAACAAACTGCGTAGAGTAAATAATAAGAACCACCTCAAAACAAAATGGATATTGTGTAATAAAATAGTAAGAAAGTCCTAATTAGTTGCAAGAGTAATTACAAGAAGAAGTTATTTCTTTTTAGTTTTAATTTCTTATAAATTTTCAAATCATTGATTTTTGTAAACCATCGAATTGAAATCCAATGATCGAAAATTAACCCTGTAACTATATTGTGTAGTAGTTAAACCCATATATATACTAGATTAGGAAATAATGTATAAAATCATAAGAAATTAAAATACTAATAGGGATTGATTTTGTCTTTGCAAAAAATATAGAAGAAAATTATATTATTAATAAAATGGAGGACCAAGGTTGCAATTATCATCTTCATACAACATATTATAATAGGCATATAATGAGTATTTTAATGAATTTTCATTGGCTAGTGGCCTTTATGGGCCCCCTTTACCTTCGCCCATGTATTCAAGGTAATATATATATGTATAGTCTTTCTATTATCAGTTGAACTGATATAAAATATATCAGTTCCTTGTATATGGGCCATTAGATTTAAAAGATGCTTTGAAAAGTGCATGCAGCCAAATCAAAGTATTTAAATCCAATGACCCACATATAAGAAACTGATATATATTTTTGTCAGTTCGAACTGATAATAAAATTGTATTTACATATATTTTCTATTATCAGTTCATCCTGACAATAAATATATCAGGACAAAGAATGTGGACCATTAGATTTACATACTTTGACTCAAAGTTTATGTGCACTTGTCAAAACTTCTCCATAATCTGTGGTCCACATTCTTATCAGGTAACCTTCCAATACATAATCTTATTAAATGTGTTTAATAAACTTTTCAAAATCCGCTTATTTCATAATTAATTTTCCTAATAATCGGTTTTTGAGAATTTTATTGAGTATTATGAGCCAGTTTGGTATTGCTGTAACTTTTATAATAATCACTATTAGATGTGCTGAAGAAATAATCAACTGTGAAGTTAATTATCAGATGTTTGGTTAATTATACTTTTAAAACTACTGTATAGCACAAAAGCAGTATACATATGTTTGGCAATTTTATTTCAAAAGAGCTGAAATTAGTTACAATGACTAAAATAGACATGACTTTAGAACCTTATTTTATTTTTTTCATTAATTATATTTTTTAAATCAATATTTAAATTAGAAAAAAAAATTCCATAAGAATAATAAAAATATTTTTAAAAGATTTTATAAATCAAATCAATATTTAATTAGAATCTTTTAATTTTAAGATGAAATAAAGAATATAAATGATTTTAATTTAATTTCATAAGGATAATAATGATATTTTAAAATATTCATTAAATGCTGAAATATATTATTCCATAATCACTTTCAAAAAGTAACCCTCCACATACTTCTTAAATTCACTGTCAAAACTTGTCAAATTATCAATTAATCACTTTTGAAAGTTTTACCAAACATCATTTTATATCAAAATTATGAAATAAACTGATTTAACTTCTTAAGAGCAATATTAAACTGGCCCTACTTTTGAAAACTGATTATTGAAGAAGCAAATCACTTACTTTTGAAATGTATGTCCATAATATTATTACTATTTTAATAGAAAGGTAATAATATTAATAATATTTTAAAACACGAAACATTGAAAACGGAAAATAAAAATTCAAAAAACAATTATTATTGTTTTTAATTGCAATAATTTAATATTATTTAATTCAACTTACTGTTGGCAGGTGGCCACCACCAGTGACGCATCAACGTCGTCGGAGAAGGTCGGTTTCTCCGACAGTGCTGTATTGATCATCCTCCAGCAATACCAAATTTGTTGTTAGCATCACTGGAGGAGGTCGATCATTTTCCCGGTGTTGGAGGATGCACGCTCCTCCAACGCTAGAGGTGAATCCTTCAGCTATGCCAACGCCGAAGTCAACATCGCTAAAAGGCCACCTCCGATGTCTTCATTTTTTATTTTGAGTAATGATGCCTATTTTGGTAATTTTAAAATACATTTTTCTTCATTTTCAAAAGTATAAATATATTTTTTTAAGTTACAACAATCCAAAACATAGTCCGAGGGTTGTTTATCCCTCCGACTATGTTTTGGATTGTTGCCTTAAAAATTTGATTTGGGAATTAAGGAAATATAAAAGTTAATTTGATTTGAAGGGTAAAACCTATCCCTAAGCTTAAGGATGATGAAACACCCCACGATACTTACCTTGACAAATAGGATAAGTTCCGTATGTTCCAACGCCGGGTGGGACGGGTTTGAATATATGAATCATGTTTAATAATAAAAAAATAATGTGTTTATATATATATTGTATAATAAATTAATAAATACAAGACACGTTAGCAATTCAGGTCAATAAGTTAAAATGAGACGTATCACAGAGGGAAGTAAAACTAATTATGATAAATTTGATCTAGGTTACAAGATGAGGTTGTAGCTTGCAAATTAGAGGTTATAGGAATCCCATATTACAAACTAGAGCAAGTTTCCAAAATTGAGTGTCAACGATTGGATTTTATTAAATAAATTAATTCATATCTCCAACATGAACGAAAGACTCCCATCTAATTTGATGAAGCATTTATTATAGTTTTATTCTATTCTCCAACTTGAGGTCGATCAAATTGAATAAACTACTATGACTTAAATGGGAGCTTGAAATATTTTTCAAAACTTTATTATTTTATTCTATCTTATATATGGCAAGTGGCCAAGTATGACATTTTTTTTTTTTTTTTTTTCAAACTTCTTTTAATTTGTAACTACTACAAGAAACAATTTAGTTGTTTAATTACTTAATTAGTCCTATGACATAAGACTAATTCTAATATATGATCATGTAATTAAGAATTATGATCACGTTCAAACATTTATATTTTACTTACACGGCAAATTTATAAAATTTAACACAAAATTCGTTGTAAATTTTGTGTTATTTATATACTTTTAACATAAAGTTTACAATTTTTATTATTTATATATAAGAAATCACGATATCTTATCACATATTGATATACATATATAATTATCATTTAGGATTTTTATGTCATTAAACACCCAAACAGGGAACATGATATGATAGCACCCATTAATTTCGTTTTCATCTATTTTAATTTGGCTTGACTTGAAACAAATCAAGTGCACAATAATTCCCAACCACGCTATATTTTGAAAATCAAACTCTAATTAATTACTCTAATCCAAAATCTCATATGAGATAGCCTATTTTATTAGTGAAAAGTAGGGTCTTCTTCACGTGAAGTCCACATTCATATTTATCAAAATATTTAACTATTTTGTTATCAACAAAAATTATTATTATTATTATTATTATTAGTTAATATTATTATTTTAAGCAGCCTTATAATCTCGAAAGAGAGAAAAACTTCGGTACATTGATCACCATTGCTGATTGGTGAACCCGACCATTAAAACAATGACATGCGGCGGTTTTTTATTTAAAAAATATGCATGAGAAATAGAAAAACGTTTTATTGATCCAATGCACCACTCAACTGGTGCATCGATTACACTGAAGATTTCCTCAGTCTCTCGACATTTTTCTTTTTTGTAGGGACCCTATCTATTTTTAGAAAACAATAAATTGAAATCCAAAATGGACTTTGTATATAAAAAGCTAATTCTACAATCATTTTCTCACATCTCCAAAAAAATAAAAAACTATACAAAGAGAGTAAAAAGAAAATGGACATTTTTCATGAAAAACACCCACAAAAACAAATTAGCAAAAAGAGGCTAAACCATGAGCAAGTGATGCTATTAGAGAGAAGCTTCACCACCCACAAGAAACTAGAGCCTGAGCTGAAGCTGAAGCTGGCAAACCAGCTGGGTGTGCCGCCTAGACAGGTGGCAATTTGGTACCAGAACAAGCGGGCACGGTGGAGGACACAGAGCTTGGAGGTGGAGTACAGCACAGTGCAAGTGAAGTTGGAGAATGCATTGGCTGATAAAAGGAGGCTTGAGAGAGATGTCAAGCAGCTTAGAGAGGAGCTGAGGAAGGCTCATGAGATGTTGTTTGGTAATTTGAAGAAGAACCAGAATAATATTAATGGAGCTGTTTTTGACAGTAATTGTAGCTCTGATTTTAGTGATCAAAGAGGCAGCTCTGGATTGCATGATCATCAGCATAATCATCATCAGGAGGACATTGATGATGAGGTTTTGCAGCAATTTGATCATGAGCTCTATGCTTGTTTAATTGGTGCAGGTGGGTCTGCTTGGGGATGAGAAATTTGGATTTTCTTCTGATAGGAGCCAAAAAAGACAAAAAATCTACTGTCGGGTCGTAGTTCCAGTAAGAGCTCATATCAATAGATAATATTGGTTCGGGTTGAGACGGGTAATATTAAAATCTCAATTTGAATTTCAACTTATGATGTGACAATTACAATTAACATGAATATTTATCACATCACAGGTTGATCTAGCATTATTTTTATCTAAGGACTTCGTTGTTTTGTTTGAATACATACCGGTTGTGTGGTTTAGAAATTTATTACAGATCATAAGTGGTTTTTTGTAAATTTTAATAAATTAGAAAATTTTATAGAAGTTTATGATGAATTTGAGAACTATATATATGGACATGTTTCTTATTTAAATTGCAAATGTTTATGTTCAAGATAAAAAATAATTTTGTTTCCGTCACTTTTTAATTTACTCTAATTTTGTTTATCTCAATAGTAGTAATCTGTAGTTGAATGATGATGGACGGTCAACGTATTGTATATGATACTAAAATAATGTAAAATTTTCGGTGCCCTGGATGCAATGCGACTGATTACTGATATATATATATATATACATAAATTTTCAATTCAGTATATCCTGATATAACTTCGTGAGGATAGTAAAATAAGTGGCTCACATTCAATATCCTTACGAAATTATATCAGGATACACTGACCAGATCGGGACTGTATATATATATATATATGAAAAATAATAATTTGATTAGTTTATAATGATATAATATCAATGATTAGAGTGTATATGAGATTTCCCGGTTAAAAGAAAGACATGTCTTGGTCTGAAAACGATGTATAGTGCATCCAATGATCCCACTTTTTAATTTATTTGTTCTTAAAATCGTATTTAAAAAAGAAAAAGAAAAAGGAAAAAAACTTTGTAACATGCAATGACTTTTCACAATTTTTTTTTTTTTTTTTAAGTTTAAAAATAAGTACCTAACCTGATTCTTATAGTTAAAAAAATAATAATAATAATAATAAATAAATAAATAAATAAATAAATTGATAAGAACTACAACTTTGGAATAGTTAGGATAATATAATTACTAAGAATACAATCCCTTTTTTTTTTTTCATCAGACATATCCTCCTAGTTCTCACAAATTAATTTTCATATATTATTTTTAAGCATTTTCATATCAATATTATTAAAATCCTCTAAATTAGCTAGCGGGTTAACCAAATGAAAAAGCAAGCATGATGGTGTACGGTCAACATATTGTGTATGATCAGGGACGTAACCAGGATTAAATATGAGGGTGGGCTAATTTTTTTTTTTTTTTTTTTTTTAACATTGATAACTATTTTTTTTTTTTTTGTTTGAACATCGATAGTTTGAGAAAATTTTATTAATTAAATAACAAGATACACATAGTCAGAAGACCACATAGTGAGACTTATCTCGTAAAATGTTTATTCTAAATAAATACATTAACATAATTAAAAACAAATCAAAACAAATTATAAAAGAAACATGGAACGCAAATACAATCAAAAGCTAATTAAGTTGTATTCTACGATTTTTTTTCAAAAGTTCAAACTTATCAATTATTAAATCTTGATCAATAGAACCAACGATCTCTCTTCCAATATAGACAACCATGAGTTTGTTAAAAATTTATTTTCCATCTTATTACAATTAAATTTAACCAAAATAACACCAATAAGAAATTCATTAAGCATATCGTTACTTAGTAAATTTAAAATTAGATTAATTGATAATTCAATTATTCTAAAATTCTATTAATTATAGTAACCCTATTTTTTTTTTTTTTAAATAACATATTTTAAATCCATAATATTCACAAAAGCATATATAATTTGAAGACCAATTATTGATGTTGACAAAGAAATTGAGTCAAATTTGAACAAATTATTTTTGGAGAATGGAAAAGAGAAAATTGTTATTACATAAAGAAAAATAAAAGAGTAGTGTTTTGGTTTGGAAAGTATTATTATTATTATTTTTTAAATATTAGAAAGTATTATTAACTATTATGTCTCTTCTCTTGCTTTGATTTTAAAAAATAAAAATAAAAATAAAATAAAAAACTTCAATTTTTTTATTACTAAGATTTTTTTTTTTTTTTAAAGGGTTAGGGTGGGCTTGAGCCCACACCCTAATCCCCATTAAGGTACGTCTCTGAGTATGATGTTAAAATAATACAAAATTTTCGGTATATCAAGTGCAATGGTCTTGACTACTGATATCATATCATATCATATCATATCATATATCAATTATCAGAGGGTATGTGAAATTTCCTAATTAGAGACATGTTTTGGTCTACTAACTGTGATCGTCCGATTTGAGGAATTCTTGTGCATCACGATTCATGGACCATGTATCTTGATGTGTAGTGCATCAATGATCTTGCTTTTTATTTTATTCGTTCTAAAAGTTGTTAAAAAAATAAAAAATCTCTATGTAATGAATTTTCACTTTTTTTTTTAGTTCAAAAATAAATACCTAACTTGATAAGAACTAATATATATATAATTAGGATAATAGTTGGGATAATCAAATTACTAAGAATACAATCCTTTTTTTTTTTCATCAGACATGATCCTAATTCTCACAAATTAAATTTCCATATATTATTTTTAAGCATTTTCATATTAATATTATTAAAAGGACAGTACTCCAAGATATTGACCCTCCCAATGGAGTATTGCCACCAAGGGCGAAGGCAAAGGGGGCCCATAGGGGCCATGGCCCCCCAGCCAATAAAAATTCAACATGATTTTCATTATAAGAATACTAATCTATAACACTGTTGTATAAATATAATAATTGCAATCTGGTCCCTCTACTTTATTAATAATATAACTTTCTTCTATATTTTTTTTACCAAGACAAAATTAATCCCTTTCAGTATTTTTATTACTTATGATTTCATACATTATTTCATAATCTAGTCTATATCTAAGTTCAACTACTACACATTTACTGTATAGTTACGTGGTTAATTTTTAATCACTAGATTTCAATCTAAATGTCTACAAAATTAAAGATTTGAACATTTATAAGAAATTAAAACTAAAAAGGAAATAACCTCCTCTTGTAATTACCCTCACAATTATACATGAACTATATAGTAGCTATATATATATATATATATATATATTTATTAGGTACTCATTAGAACAAATTAAATTTTTTTTTTTTACTTATTATGCAATATCTATCTTGTTTTGAGGTGGTTCTTATTGTTTACTCTATATAGTTTGTTTACTCGTAATTTTTTGATTTGATCGTTAAGAATATTTTTATAAACTTCCAAGATTTTAGGTTTGAGATTATAAATTAATAAATAATTTTATTTTTCAAGCTTGTGTTATTATATATTATTATTTGGTTAGGTTGTTACTTGTTACTATGGTTTTGATAAATTTATTTTACTCGTTTGTTATTTAAATTTGTTCAAAAATATTTTTAAGTTAATTTGGTTTGATATGAATATTATAAAGTTAAATTATAAGTATATAAATAATTGTTTTTTTTAAATATATTAATGGTGCAATGATATTTTAAATATTTTATGTGAATTTTATATTTATTAATTATGAACTATTGAAAGAGATATTTCATGCATGTAACAAGATGGAAGATCATTTTCTCACAAATTCTTTGATTATGTATAGTAAAATGGAAATCGCAAAGAAATTTAAATAAATTTGATTATAGATGATTTTTCAGGTACAAAATAGAGTCAACTTCCATTTTGATTCTCAAAATAGTGTCAATATTATAATTATAATTATAATTATTATTATTATTATTTTGTATCATTATCTTAAAGACTAAATGACATTACATTTTAGTATATTAATATATTTTTCTCGCATGACATTTAGAACAATTTTCTATCTTGGCCCCCCCAAAGTCAAAATCCTAGCTTCGCCCCTGATTGCCACGTGGTCTGTTTGTGATGAATGCAAGTCACGTGATAAGACCCCATTGGGGGGTTAGTCCCTTAGGTACTGACTGGTTAGTACTCAAGTATTTTCCTTATTAAAATCCTCTAAATTAGTAGGGGGGTTAACCAAATGTAAAAGCAAGCATGAAAGTTTCCAACAATTTGGCTAAAGATTTGGACAGCAAATTCAAAATTATCTGTCCAATCATGTATATTAGGATTTTAAGTTTATATTAAATATTGTTAAAAATTTAAAGAATACTATCATAAAGTCAACTATATTTTCTCACAATTTGTTTCTTATCAAATTAGAAGGATTATGATTTATGACACATCCATATCGGAATAGGTGGCGTACACGGTACACCCTCCACCTCCACCTCCCTATTAAATCAGTGATGGCAGGTCTAACTCATATCATTCGTATTTTATAAATATTTGTGAAGAGTTTTCTCGATATTGTTTGAAGTAGATACTCTCTATTGTAACAGTAAATATATGAATCGCATATTATTATATATAGTGTTTGATCTTAACATGCACTTGACATTGAAAACTCAAGTTTAAAAAAAAATAATAAAATAAAATAAAATAAAAAACTCCAAATTGATAAATAACTTCCAACTTCTTTCATTTGCAAGTCCAAATAGATCTTTACAGACCTTTAGTGAATATCATGTCATTATTCAAAGGCAAAATTAAAAAAAGAAATATAATTGTATAACATATTTTGAGTATGATTTCATAAAATTAAGGGTCAGTATCATTTTGGCTCTTTTTTTTTTTTTTTTTTTAACTTCAAAATATCGCTTTTAGGCCTATGTTTGCCATTTTAACTCGCATCATCCTTAATTTTTTTAATTTTTTTTTAAATACATCAATGAGGTCACTCTAATTTAGACTCGACGCCGGTTCCGGTTCGAAACCAACGGTTCTGGTTTCGGCGAAACCAGAACTGGAACCGTCGGTTTAGTTCTACTTTTTTTTTTTTTTTTTTTTTTACATAACAAAATATTACATTTTATTTATAAAAAAATAAATTGTTGGAAATGACATTGTAACGTATTGGGTCATGGCCCATAACCCTTGTCCAAATAATTATATTTTCCTTTCCATTCTCCTCCTTTTTATATTATAGGTTAGGCATATCTTTATTGCTCTTATTTATCCGATATGTGATGTTCGATCTCTTCCATGCTCTTATTTATCATGATCAAAACTGGTTGTAGTTGTTCTTATTCCCCTGCTCCAGAAACAAAAGTACTAGCACAAATCAAGCAAACAAGTTTGGTGGGGGGTATGACAATTGACAACATTGTTTCCAAGACTACTTGACAAGAAATCGAATGCCTGTCTTTGCTTTAGTCGTCGTGTGAAGGCAGATACAAAGAGGAAAAGTCTTGTAAAATTCTAACACAAACTAACAAACACAGATAGCTGGCATACACATTTTATCAAACACATTTTGTTAGAATCTATACTCATGTTTTGATGCAAACCAAGATCTCCTCCCACAACTTCTAAGAAAAAGAAAGAATTTGGCATTGAAAGCATTTACTTTTTTTTTTTTTTTTAAATTGAAATTTCTAATAAGAATATTCGGTTTGTTCAAAGATCAACATGGAAGACAAGAAATAGATTTTAGTTTTATATATCTTATTAGAGTCATATAGTTTTAATAAGAACTTGAATAATTTAGAGTATAAAACTAATAATAAAACAAACAAAGAGATACATGGTTTGTTTTAATTGGTACAGGAGCAACTCCAAAATTGGTTCTTCAATTACTGAATGTGAGCCGTAGGGGACTTAGCATTGCACACGTGAAGAATCACTTGCAGGTTCTATATATATGATCAAATGGGGTTCAATATATGTGAACATTACTATTATTATTATTTTTTTCTATTTTGAATGAATCAAATTAGAAATTATAAATTTACTTGGAAGTTTGTTGTAGCCTTGCCTTTCAATGAGTGAAAATTTGAAAAACAATCATTTTGATTATAACCATGGTTGTATTCAATACCACATCCCACATCGAATAAATAAGAGCAATGAAGAGATGTCTAACCTATATAAAAAGGAGGAGGATTGAAAGGAAAACATAATTATTTGGACAAGGGTTATGGGCTATGGCTCATTACTTTACATTGTCTTTTCTCTTTTAAACATTTTATTTTTATAAATAAAGTGTTAATTTTTTTATTAAATTTTTTTTTTTTGAAATGTTGGAGCCGGCGGTTCCTCAAAAATTGGAACAGAAACCGGAATCACCTGGTTCCGGTTCATGGTTTTGGAACCAGAAAATGGATTCCGGTTTCGATTTTTGCCGGTTCGGTCCGTCGGTTTGAACCGAACCGGCGTCATGTCTACTCTAATTACTCTAACCAAAATTTGGAAGGTCAAATATCACAAAATATGCGAAAAGTATATTTTAACCTTGATTTTTATTGAATTCATAAAATCAAATTATTAAAAGAATTAAGAATTTACCTAGTTTAATTAAAAATTATGTCAAGTAGAGAGAGAGAAAAAAAAAACCCTCCTCCATAAAGCAGCTACCACCATCAGGGCACCAAGTCCCATAACTTGGGCTGACCCGGCCCGATCCATGATAAGCTAAAGATGATTTTAGACAGAACATTTATCAAAAACGATGTGTTTCACGAACTATCTAAAACACTGCATTTTCAAAGAAGACTTTCCCTCTCCCTCCAAAAATGCCAAGAGGTCTTACAAACTCACGCTCACGGCTCACCAGTCCAAAACGCGGCGTTTTTGGCGTTTTTGTACTCCTATTCTCTCAAAAAATGGCTTCAACCTCCGTTTCTCGCACTAATGGCATTAGCGGAAGACTCCAAAACGCCGACGCACCGCTCTGCAACGATAATCAATCTCTCATCATCGTAAGTCATTATCTGTTCACTTTTTTTTTACTTTCAAAAATCAAAAATAGTTTTCACTTTTTATTTCGAAGAAGCAATAAATCAAACATCACATGTAGAGAATAAAACTTGAATCCAACTTAGCACTTCACAGGTTTTTTAATTGATTTATTCCAAAACCTAAGGAACTATTTCGTTACTAATCGAGTTTACAGTATAATTTGTGCTAATACGTTGTTCGTGTAGCTTATTTTAAAGTGCTAATATGTGGAGTAATGGACTAATGGTTAACACTTTATATGTAAAGATTAACGGCAGAATTTCATATAAGTCTTACTTTTTTGACGATTTGTCACCTTTTTAAATGTCTTTCTATATTCATCACTTTAGTTCCTATTTTTTCAAAACTCATCACTTTAGTCCATTTGACCAAATATTTGAAAGTCCACTATTTTAAAACTTATGAAAATACACTTTTGCCCTTATTACTATTTAATTTAGCTAAAATAATTATCTTAACTTTAAATTAAAATGAAAAAAAAATTCTCAATAATAAAACCTTAAATAAATAGATTACCCCCAAAAAAATCTTAAATAAAAAATCCATTAATTTTTTCTTATTCTGTATTTTTTTCATAATGGATATTTATTTAACTAAAATGATTATCTTAGCTTTAAATGATTATTTTTCATAATTGTTTTTTGTAATCTATTTATTTAAGATTTTATTATTGAGAATTTTATTTTTTTTCATTTTAATTTAAAGTTACGATAATCATTTTAGCTAAATAAAAATCCATTATGAAAAAAAAAATACAAAATAAGAAAATTTTAATGGATTTTTTTATTATTTATTTAAGATTTCATTATTGAGAAGTTTATTGTTTTTCATTTTAATTTAAAGTTAAGATAATCATTTTAGTTAAATTAAATAGTAACGAGGGTAAAAGTGTACTTTCACAAGTTTTAAAATAATTGACTTTCAAATATTTGGTCAATTGGACTAAAGTGATGAGTTTTGGAAAAAATAGGAACTAAAGTGATGAATATGGAAAGAAATTTATAGAGGTGACAAATCACCAAAAAAGTGGGACTTATGTGAAATTCTGCCAAAGATTAACTGATTAGGGTACAGTGTCAATAGATACAAACTAGGTGGATTGTGAATGCTTTTCAATATATTTGTTTATTATTATTATTTTTGAATAATTAAAAATTTTGTTTTTGTTTTTCTATATATAATGTAAATTTTGTTATTAAATTAAAAATGTTAAACAAGTTAAATATATATATATATATATTATAATGTTTATACCATGTACTATCTATTGTTTTTTTGATGTAAAAAGTAATAAAGAGAAAAAAAAAATGAATCTCATATTGTAATATAATTTTTTTTAAATTTATTTCTCAATATTTATTTCATTTTAAAGTATTGCTACCAAACACATTTTAATGATTTCATTTTTCATAATACTATTTTCAATTATTGTTACCGGACTCTGAAATTGAAAATATGAAAATCAATTTCCTATTCTCAAATGAAAATTGATAAAATAGAAAATGAAATAGAAAATGTTATTGAATAGGTCCTAAATTCTAAATTTGAATAATTTTTTAGCGGTGG
Organism: Acer yangbiense; assembly: GCA_008009225.1. Lineage (NCBI taxonomy): Eukaryota > Viridiplantae > Streptophyta > Magnoliopsida > Sapindales > Sapindaceae > Acer > Acer yangbiense. The sequence continues at coordinate 43,147,773 of CM017763.1, read as the reverse complement.
AAAAAACCCAAGATTAAAACGACGTCATTTTTGTCATTATATCGATATTTTATTGTTAATTTTTCTTTCGGGTTTTTAGCAAAAATGCTCATATTTTGAATTGGAGTTGCAAAAAATAACCCCTTCCATAGAAAAAGTTCAAATAAATGCCCCAAATGCCCCAAATTTCCCAAAATACCCTCATTCAATTCACAAAAATTGTGCTTTGGATCAGGGGTAACCCGATATTGGGTTACCCCTACCCGAAGTATAATTTTCAAGCCACAAGACAGTTCACCCCAACCTGAAGCACAATTTTCATGTCACAAAGACAACTCCCCTACCCGAAACTCAATTTTCATGCCATAAACACAACTAGGAAGTCAGTAGAAGCAACAAATTCCACAAACTTAGAAATCAAAAACAGTTTTCACTTTTTATTTCGAAGAAGCAATAAATCAAACTTGACATGTAGAGAATAAAACTTGAATCGAACTTAGCACTTCACAAGTGTTTTAATTGATTTATTCAAAACCTAAGGAACTGTTTCGTTACTAATCGAATTTACAGTATAATTTGTGCTAATACGTTGTTCATGTAGCTTATTTTAAAGTGCTAATATGTGGAGTAATGGTTAACACTTTATATGTAAAGATTAACAGCAGAATTTCATATAAGTCCTACTTTTTTTGACGATTTGTCACCTTTATAAATGTCTTTCTATATTCATCACTTTAGTTCCTGTTTTTTCAAAACTCATCACTTTAGTCTATTTGACTAAATATTTGAAAGTCAACTATTTTAAAACTTATAAATGTACACTTTTGCTCTTATTACTATTTAATTTAGCTAAAATTATTATATTAGCTTTAAATTAAAATGAAAAAAAAAATCTCAATAATAAAATCTTAAATAAATAGATTACCCAAAAAAAAAAATCTTAAATAAATAATAAAAAAAAATCATTAATTTTTTCTTAATTTGTATGTTTTTTCATAATGGATATTTATTTAGTTAAAATGATTATCTTAACTTTAAATGATTATTTTTCATAATTGTTTTTTTGTAATCTATTTAGTTAAGATTTTATTATTGAGAATTTTATTGTTTTTCATTTTAATTTAAAGCTAAGATAATCATATTAGTTAAATAAAAATCCATTATGAAAAAAAAATACAAAATAAGAAAAAAATTAATGATTTTTATTTATTTATTTAAGATTCTTTTTTGTAATCTATTTATTTAAGATTTCATTATTGAGAATTTTATTGCTTTTCATTTTAATTTAAAGTTAAGATAATCATTTTAGTAAAATTAAATAGTAATAAGGGTAAAAGTGTATTTTCACAAGTTTTAAAATAGTTGACTTTTAAATATTTGGTCAAATGGACTAAAGTGATGTGTTTTGAAAAAAATAAGGACTAAAGTGATGAATATGGAAAGACATTTATAAAGGTGACAAATCACCAAAAAAGTGGGACTTATGTGAAAATTTGCCAAAGATTAACTTATTAGGGTACGGTGTCAATAGATACAAACTAGGTGGATTGTGAATGCTTTTCAATATATTTGTTTATTATTATTTTTTTTTTGAATAATTATTATTTTATTGACATTTGTTATTTTTTATTTAGGGGAATTATCATTTTAGTCCCTATGTTTTTTTTTTTGGACACTTTTTTAACTGTCTTTCCATTTTTTGCTGAATGGTCTCTATGTTTTAAAAAATCCATCAATATAGTCCTTCAGTGAGTCAAACGTTGGTCAGAGTTAACGGAATGAGGGTTATTTTCGTCTTTAAACAATGAATCTATCACGTGTCAACACCAAAAAAAATAAAAAAAATTATTTATATATTTTACTATTTGTCTTTAAAAAAAATTAAAAATAATGTGTCTATTTTAAAAAATATATAAATAATTCAAATAAAAAAACTGTTAAAAAAAACTAGATTTTTAAAAAGAGATAATTAAAAAAAAAATGGAGATATATTGGATCTCCATGGATCCAAGTTGGATTTTAAAAGAGATAATTTAAAAAAATGGAGATATATTCAAAACGACAAAAAGAAATTTTTATTTTTATTTCTCTTTTAAAAAAATTGAATCTCCCAAGTCCCAAATTCAAGCGGCGGTGATGCTTGTGCGTGGCGGAGTCAGGAGTTCTCAGTCGGAGCCTCACGGCGACGTCCAGAATCCGGCGGTGAGAACGGAAATGGTGTGAACGCCGTCGATTGAACCAGTGGAGGACCACCGCTTATTCTCTTCTTCACTTTCTCTCTCTGCCACTCTCCTCTTTTGCTATTCGAACCGAAATCAGACTCATAGGTGAAACACAACGATGGCGAATCGATCAACGGAGTTTTAATCTGATTACAACCGAGGCTAATTGAGTTGGATCAACTGTGTTTGATGGATTTTTTTTATTTCGATTTTTTTCTTCTTATTTTATGGTTATGGTGGTGTTTGGATGTTGTGTTTTGTGTTTTAGCTTTGTTCAAAAAGTTTTTCCAGATCTGTTTTTTATTGCTAGGTTGGTTGGTTGCTTGCTTTCTGGGTATCTGTAGTAATGTTTGTTTGCCAAGAAAATTTATAATTTTTTTGTTGTCTGTATCGAGTTAGAGGATAGGGTCAAAGCACTTTTATCCAATTTAAGATGTTGCTTTAAAGTTGATTAAAACAGCTGGAGATTTGAATCATCTCTGGATGTTCTTGATTATGTAATTGTTGGGTTGATCTCTTGTGCGATTTGTTATTGCTTTCAAAATGGTTGATAACATTGAAGTATGCCCTATGAATTTCATGGGTCTAAACTAATTTATCTTTTTCAGATCAAAAAGTTGTTATTTATTTTTATTTTTTTTGCTGCTCCTGCGCATTTTAGAGTGTGAATAAGATAATAAAAATAAAAATAAAAAATCCATTCAACAACCAAATTAATTATTGAAAAATCCTTTTTTTTTATAAATAAATCTTTTTCCTTTGTGTGTTGGGATTTTTGTATTTGATTTGTGATTTTTTTTTTGGAATTATTGAAAAAGATATTATATGATTTTTTTTTAATTTTTTTGAATCATTTTTTAAAATTAATTTGATCTCCAACATCCATCATAGTGATAAACGGTGGAAATCAATCTTTCTTTTTTAAAAAAATCTATTTATTGAAAACGAATTAATTTTTTTAATTATATTCTTTTAAGAAATATTTATTTTTCTTTTTTATAAATAGATTTTGAGTTTTTTCCTTTTTAGATTTTTTTTTCTAAGTTTTTGAAAGATTTTTTTTTTAATTTGTTTTAATTTTAATTTTTCTTCTTTTTTTTATCAAAAGAAAAACTAAATTAGTTTATTTTTAAAGTTTTGTGACACGTGTCAAAATTTGATTGGATTACAAACAAAGTTAAAATGTGAAATTTTATAAAGTTTGAGGGTAAAATCGTACTTTTAAACCTTTTAATTTAAGTGAAGGGTAAGAGAGTCAATTTACATTTTCTGTGACCGTTGACCATTAAAAACCTAGTCAAAGGGACTAAATTGATGAGTTTTTTAAAACATAGGGACCATTCAGCGAAAAAGGGAAAGACAGTTAAAAAAGTCATCATCGGACAAAACCTAGGGACGAAAATGATAATATCCCTTTTATTTAATCTAGAGCATTAATTATTATATATTAAAGATGTAAATTTTGTTTTTGTTTTTCTATATGTAATGTAAATTTCGTTATTAAATTAAAAATGTTAAATAAGTTTTTAAAAAATAATATAATGTTTATACCATGTACTATCTATTGTTTTTTTTTTTTTTTTTGATGTAAAAAGTAATAAAGAGAAAAAAAAAAATGAATCTCATATTGTAATATAATTGTTTTAAATTTATTTCTCAATATTTATTTCATTTTAAAGTATTGCTACCAAACACATTTTAATGATTTCATTTTTCAGAATACTATTTTCAATTATTGTTATCGGACTCTGAAACTGAAAATATGAAAATCAATTTCTTGTTCTCAAATGAAAATTGATAAAACAAAAAATGAAAATAGAAAATGTTATTGAACATGTCCTAAATTTTTGGCGGTGGAGAAAACCCAAGATTATAACGACGTCATTTTTGTCATTATAACAATATTTTATTGTTAATTTTTCTTCCGGGATTTTAGCAAAAATGCTCATATTTTGAATTGAAGTTGCAAAAATAACTCCTTCCATAGAAAAGGTTAAAATAAATGCCCCAAACTTCCCAAAATACCCTCATTTAATTCACAAAAATTGTGCTTTGGATCAAGGGTAACCTGATATTAGGTTACCCCTACCCGAAGTATAATTTTCAAGCCACAAGACAGTTCACCCCAACCTGAAGCACAATTTTCATGTCACAAAGACAACTCCCTTACCCGAAACTCAATTTTCATGCCATAAACACAATTAGGAAGTCAGTAGAAGCAACAAATTCCACAAACTTAGAAATGTAATGAGTATGAATAACAAATGCATACCAGATGAATCCTTTATAAACATACAAGCATACACAACTAGGAAATGCTTCCGGCAGAAGACAAGCGAATGACAACGATGAAAAAGGGGCGATGACTACTTCGGAATAGCTTCGGGTTAGGTGGGTTTTTAGTCAAGTGTTTTTTCCTATGCACAACTAGGAAATGCACATACAGACATGAACCCGGAAACACAACAATGCATTCTGAGGTTGCAGTGTCTAATGGCACTGCAAATATTTTTATTTTTTTTTGGGCTGGTCTTTCTCATAGACCAGGCTTTTTTCGGCTAATCTTTCTTATAAATCAAGTTTTTTTTTTTTTGCCGATCTTTCTTATAGATTGGGCTTCTTTTTTGGTTGGGTTACTGAGAGTGCAGTCACACTGTCAGGTCGACATATCTTTACGTTGAATTGATCCTAACTTTTAGCACTTCTTGGGCGTTTAGCCGAAACGAATCCTGTCATTAATGGTTTTTTGGTACAAATGCTTTTTGAGAAGGTTTCGCCTTTAGGTGCTTTATTCCGGGATAAACTCAATCTTCTAACACATTGAGATGAAAAGGATTTATCATGCATCTTACTTTTTCTTTAACTTCACTATATGGGAGATCCGGAATTGATAACAGTTTTTTGCTATGAATTAGTGAATCGCGGGATATCCCTTGCTTATACTTTTGTATAATATTTCGTCTCATGCTTTCCTAGATCACTGAAAGGAAGCAAACAAGAAAATTTAGTAATTAATTCTAACCTGTGTGGTGGGTTTTTCCATCTCCAATGTAGAGTTGCGATACTCCGAATATCGGCAAACATTCCATAAGGCGAACAATCTTTAGGACCTTCTGCGAATTGCAACGATCCATCTCATTCCCCTAATTTTTTTTTTTTGTTTGGCAAGGAATGGTCGGATTTTGTGGATGCGAGCAATCCTTTGATCAAACCGCCGATACTAAGATGGTTTGCTACTATTCGACTTTTTGCATGTGCTGAGAGGTGGTGATTGATCCACAGGGCTGAGGGGTAAAAATGTATTTTGACCTATTAATATTATTAGAAATTTTCTCCTTATAATCCAATTTTTTTTTTCCACACACCTTTTCTAAAGGCACCCCAACTAAAAACTTAAAATCTAAAGACATTCCATTTTCTTCTAAAATTATCCTTTTTAGGTTTTGAAACTCATTTTTTGAAAACACTTCATCCAAAAAAAATTTAAATTTAAAAAATAATTCTAGAGATATTTCATTTTGCTTTAAAATTATCTTCTTCTTTTTTTCATTGAATAGTGAAATTCGAAAGTTTAATTTTAATTTTTTATTATTATTTTTGTTACATTTAACTATTTCAAAAAATTTAAGAGTCGAACACTCTGTTTGTTTTTTTTTTTTTTTTTTTTTTTTTTTTTTCTGAAAAAAGATTGTTTGGTTGTTGACTATTTCAATTTTATTATGGGCACTGCCTTATTACATTTGATACTAAATATTTTCTGGACTCTAGTTACTAATCTTCTAGAACACAAGTCTCTTGCACTCTCTTAAACAAGTCTCAAGAACACAAAATAATTTTTTTGTGGTGAACCCACTCCGCTTATCTTCTTAATTAATAAAAGATTTATTTTATTGTATTTTTCTATAAAAATAAATACTTTTTAAAAATAAAATGTGTTTGTTTTTTGTTATAAACTTTTAGGGTGGGTTTGTGAAATGAAAAAAAAAAAAAAAGTAAAAAAAGAAAGAAAGAAAGAGTAATGTTACTAACAAAGTTGTTTTAGAATTTTTTGTACTCTTTAGTAGTTTTAATTAGGATAAAATTATCATATAATAAAAAGGATTAAAATGGAGTGTAGAATGGTATTTAGTGGATTGTCAATAGAATCACCCAACTTATTATTATATATTTATGATAGTTAGTTTTTTTTTTTTTAAATAATAATATTTTTTTAAAAAAGGATCTATCTCCTGATTTCCATCAGTAAATTAGATTAAAAGTAATTAAGAAAATAATAATACAGAGACAGACGATCGATCGCTCCATTTTTTTTCGATTCTTCCTTCCAGATTCTCTTCGTATTTTCTCATCCACCAAACAAAACAAAAACCAGGATATTGAGTCATTGATTTAAAATCCACAATACAAATATTTCAAACATAAACACTAAAAACAAAAAATCAAAATCAAAAGCATTAAACTCTAGATCGCAAACTCCACCGTGACTCCACCGCCAGTGGATAGCTTCTCGTCCTTGAGGAATCGTCGATCTCCTTCGATTAGAGGAAACAGACATAGATCTCCGGCCTCCTCCCGTTTGGAGATCTCCACTTGTCATTCCTTATGAGTCTTGTTTAACTAAATTTGCTAGTGTGGATAGAAGTCTAGCTGCAAGGGATAGGCTTCTTGGGTTGCTAAAGCAGAACTTGTTATTGGCTCAGCATAGAATGAAAATGCAAACAGACAAGCATAGAAGGGAGAAGGAATTTCAGGTTGGTGATATGGTCTACTTAAAGTTAATTCCTTACAAGCTTGATAGTTAAAGGGGGAAGTAATCGATAGGAAACCATTTGTTTTAGAAAATATATTGTTTACCGTTAGTTAACAGTTTCCGTTGTAATAGTTTCTCAACTAACTCATGTAACAATTGTATAAAAAGGATCCATGCCCGATGGTTTGGGGCGTTGAAGAAATAAAAACGGAATTCTTGTTCTTTCTTTTGTGATTTTGTCATCAAATTAAGGTTGGAAGGAAGAGGATGTATCAAACATATTTTTTAAACCAAAAATCAACCGAACAAGAAGAAATAACAAAAATTAGAGAAGAATATAAGAGCATCCTAAAAGACTCTTTTATTTTCACTCTTCAAATGTCTATTTGCTTACTTATATGGCAATTTAAGCAGTGAAAAAAGAATAACTCTTCCAAAAGACTCTTCAATTAAAAATAGGTTTATTTTATTTTACACTGTGTTTGGTATGAGGGAAAGATGGAGGGAGGGAGAGGGTTGGAGGGAGAGGTCTAATCCATTTTTTGGTTGGAGGGATGAGAGGGAGGAAAGGAGAAGAGGAGGGAGAGAAGATCCATCCGGGCCCACTATATTAGATCCTTCATATGATGGGCGGATGAGAGGAGGGAGAGAAGATTGGAGGGGAATTACTATAATGCCCTCCAATTTTTCATTACCCTCCAATTTTTTTTAAGGGTAATATAGTAATTTTATAAATTAAATATCAATCCATCAATTCAACCATCTTTTCAATACCAAATAACATGAAAGATATATGTTATCTTCTTCATCCCTCCTACTCTCTCTCCCTTTTAATTCATCCATCCCTCATACTCTCCCTCCCTCTTACCAAACATAGCCTTAATGAAAACACTCAAATTCCTCTCTTCCCACCAACAAATCTAATTACCCTCCATTTTTTTTCAATTTAGAAATAATAACTTTTCATATTATTAATATGTTATTATTAAATATTCAATATTAGTCTCATTTTAAAGATCAAGATAAGACCTTTCTAGTGGTATAATTTTTATGATGATAAAATTTATAAATCAAAACTTATTATATATTAACTGAAATTAATTAAAAATATAAAGGATATAGATGTTTAATATTAATGATGATGTAATATAAAAAATAATAAAATAATAATTGAAGAGGGAGAAGTTGCTCTTCAATATTGAAGAGTGAGAAGTAAAATCTTATTTGAAGAGTATGTTGGAGCCAAATATGCTGACGTAGCTCGTTTGATTTTTAGAAATATCTTATTTGAAAAGTCTTTTGGAGATGCTCTAACATATTATTAATTGCTTGTTGTTTTTATTATGTCTGTCTAATAATAATTATTATTATTATTATCATGCCCCCATGGGCATAGCATAGCTGGTAAATGGACGAGCTTAAGGCTTGGGCAAATGACTCTCAAGTCAGCGACTTAAATTCTACCAATAGTAAAAGCTTAAAAATAATAATAATTAATTATTATTATTATTATTAAAACCTAGACAGACATCTACCAAAAACGACGCGCTTCACGAACTATAAAAAACGCTGCGTTTCGAGGAAGACTCTCCATCCAAAATCCCCCCTAGAGTCACAGACTCACGCACGCTCACCAGTCCAAAACGCGGCGTTTTTGTACTCCTATTCTCTCAAAAGATGGCTTCAACCTCCGCTTCTCGCGGTGACGGCGTCAGCGGAAGACTCCGAAACGCCGCCGCAACGCTCTGCAACGATAATCAATCTCTCATTGTCGTAAGTCTTCTGTTCACTTTTCTTGCTTTCAAAAATCAAAAACAGTTTTCACTTTTGATTTTGAAGAAGCAATTAATCAAACATCACATGTAAAGAATAAAACTTGAATCGAACCTAGTGCTTCACAAGTGTTTAATTGATTTATTCAAAACCTAAGCCTCTGTTTGGTTAGTGATCGAGTTTACATTATAATTTGTGCTAATACGCTGTTCATGGTTTCATGTAGCTTATTTTAAAGTGCTTTCGCTTAGTGCAATTTTGTGCTTGCGAAATCGCCAAACGAGGTTGATACTTTTTTGGCATATTGGAAGTGCTTTCTAGTATTATTTGATATTTTTCTGTGTTTCAAATATCTAAATATAAGCACAATGTTTTGCCTTTGAAAAGCAATATGGAAGTGTTGGTGAAATGCTTATCGATGAAGTCGTGTTCCTAACGTGTGTGCTGTTTTTATGTGAATTTCTAACTGTTGCAGGAAGCCCGAAAAGTTTTGACTTTAATGAAGGAAGTAGGGGTTGATTTAGAAAGAGATAATGAGTCTCAAATGGTAATATCATTGACAACTCTTATACTGTGTTTCATTGCTTGTGAATCTTCTCATTTGCTTCACAATCTGGTTGGTTGTTAAGAGATGTGGAAATGTTGATTGATTTTGGGATTTTTAAATTATGATTTTTGGGTCACTTATGGAAGGAAATCTCTCTTTGTTCATATCAATGCATAAAATCTTTATTTATTTATATTCGGTACTACTGGTTGGCTACAAATTGGGATTTAGTCCTTCCTAAGATCCACAGACCCTGAGATGAAGTTTAAATTTTAGTACCTTCACGCTTGGTTTGCTTGCAGATACTCTCTTGTTTGTTTTAGGTTGTCTTTTTTGTTTCTATACAATATGCCCTTTTGCATCTGGTAATTTTTCTTGCTTTTGGCCTGAGCTCTATTCTTGTGATAACTCCTTACGGAGTTACGGTTTTGCAATAATCATTTTAGTTTCTATATTTTGGATGTACCGTTTATTATTGATAAACAACAGTTTAGAATGATTGCCTAGGATCCTAGTTTCCTCTTGACATTTTTAATGAATTGAGTGCACATTATTGCAGGTGAAGGAGCTAGAAGATGCTGCTATTCAGCTGGCAGAAACTTATGGAGATTGTATGCTCCAGTCATCAGCCATTGAATCAATTGGAAATTCATACCAGCTGGGGACAGAGGTTTTTGAATTCTTTATCTTGCATAGTTTTTTCTTTCTTCAGTGATGATTTCTTTATGCATGTAGTGACTCTTCTTTTTATTAAACCTTGTTGGTTTAATTTTTGAATTGCAGTTAACTGATTTTAAGAAGTTGCTTATGGATGAGTTTGCAAAGCGCAAGGCCACTTCATCATCTATTCCCGAGAAAGATCCTTTAATACGTCATTTCAGAGAAGCTGTTTGGGTATTCTTTCCTGATATTTTAAACTGAATGATTTTACTTGGATGTTAGCATGGAAAATTGAGAGAGAGAGAGAGAATGTGATTCTTACCTGCCAACCAACAAATACTTTAAAAATTATAATATTCAGTAGAAATAACGAACTTATATGTGGAGTAATGGTTAAAAATTAATATGTAAAGATTAACTTATTAAGAATCTTATTTTCTGCTTGCTAGCTTTTTAGGCCTCTGGCAGCAGTCAAATCAAATTTCCATTGTGTGTTTGTAGAAAAATCAAACCATCTGAGTCTTTCATTTCTATATTTATAGGTGATACTTTTGATTATAGTAGGTGACTGCTATAAGTATATTTTCTTATTATCTATTCTTGTTGTTTTCAATATATCCTTGTAGAATGTTCATCATTCTGGAGAGCCAATGCCCGGTGAAGAGCAGGAGGACATCATAATGACCAGTACCCAGAGCAACCTCTTAAATATCACTTGTCCATTGAGTGGAAAACCTATTTCTGAATTAGCAGAACCAGTTCGCAGGTACTGTCAGATCACTGTTCACCTCAAAAACATCTTGGGCACTCTATCTTCTATTTTGATCTTATTTCCCTTGATGTTAAATCATAAATGTGATGGCTGGCTTTATTTTTATAAATGAAAAATTATGTGCAAATAGATAGCAACAAACTTTTAATCATGCAGGTTTCGTAGATAAAACTTTAGGGGTTGAAGTTACTGAATTTGATCCATCTTTTTTTTTTTTTTTTTTTTTTTTGAGAGAGAGAGAATTTGATCCATCTTGAAATGGCTAAGAGGAATCCTTTTTGTTTCCATTTGCTAGTAAAATGGTGGTCTTTCCTAAATGGACAGCCCATTTTCTTGCAGTGAAGTGAGAGTTCTAGGGATCAATTCTCCTCAACCAATTTTGGAGGGGGGTTTAAGTTAATTTGTGTTTGTACATGGGGTGGGATGATGTAGGGTGTGAACTAAGATTTAAAAGGAATGGAAGGTTTGGTTGTGTGTATGCTGGGGACTTCACTGTTCCTGATAACTTAATAACTATATGATGGGTACCCACTAATTTAGTTGATAAGATCTCTTATGGTTATATGATTAGTCGTGGGATTAAATCTAAGTATCTCACTCCACTCACACCAGGGTTTAGGGGGTTTGGCTTTTTGTAAGCTATATTCCCATCTAATTCTTAAAGAAGAGAAAGATAATACAACTGAATATATGTTTGGCGAGGGAAGTTATGAAGGATATGTTGCAAACAACGAAGTTTAATCATATTTTTAAGAAGAATAATAAATTAAAATTTTACTTAACATTGTGCAACTCTCTCTCTCTCTCTCTCTTAGATTTATCGTTTTTTATTGTTTGTGATGGATTCATTAGCTTTCATGAGTTTGAAACAAAAGTGCTACTTGGAGTTCAATCAAATCAGTTAGTAGAAATGCCCTAATAGTAACAGGAATTTCAGGCGAGATAAAAACTTTTCAAACTCACAGCTGACAAGCTGTTGGCTATTGTGATTGATTTGTAAATTTTTTAGTAGTGGACCATACCATTATATCTGCCTATCTGGCTAGCATATCAACCCCCAATAAACAAGAGGGTAAAGTCTGCCACCTGGGTTCAGCTTGGCATTTTGTTAAATATGGATCTTTCAACAAATTAGGAACTCAGCTTGCATTATCGTAAAAGAGTTTAAACAGATGAAATGTGCATTAATTCATGACACCAATGATGCTTATGTTGGCTCTTCTTCCCTTGAAGGGGAATAAAGACTCAAGGGTACAAAACTTCATTTGAGGTGGGGAAGGCCTTCTTAAGTTTCCGAAAATCAAATAAATTAAATTGGTGATACCATTTATTATTATTATCATTATTATTATTTTTTATATATATCTCCTACACCAGCTTATTTGTTCTTTCTTGATACTTGACATAATTTTATTAGCTGCAAACAGTTGAGATATGTTATAGGAAAATGCCTCTTTGAACCGATTTTGACTAATTATTCATGCTTGTTAATAAGGTTTACGTGAGCTGTTTCGAAAGCAATTATCGTGATTCATATAAAGATGGTTATTTCTAGCCTATATTGAAGGAATTCCTTGAGTATAGGGTGAACCATGCATGTTATCTTATCTTTCTCTTTGCTATATAGAGAAAGTTCACTAGGAATAAGCTAATATTTACTATTAAAACGATTACAAGATTTGTGGAGAATTCTAAATATTTGTCACGTATAGTTGCATAGGATTCGGAGCATGATATCTTTCCTGTTTTGTGTTGATGGCAGTGCGGAATGCAAGCATATATATGAAAAGACGGCAATCATGGCCTACATAAAATCCAAGAACACCAATGCTCGATGCCCTATAGCAGGTAGATTATTTGCCTTTATTTCACCATTCTATTCCTGTGTCAGCTTCATCTTTGACACAACTGCTTTCCTGTTAGGCTGCCCAAGAATACTGCGGGCTACAAAAGTTGTGTGTGATGCATTCTTAATGATCGAAATTGAAGAACTGAAATCAATGAGCAAACAAACTGCTAGGACCGAAGTGATTGAAGATTTCACAGCACTTGACGATGAAGAGTATAACGAGTAATGAAAGTAGTTACTGTAGTTACAGCCAATATCAGGATTTTGAATTCTCCTCCACAGATGCCATCTCGTAATTTTGCTGCCTATCTGTTGGCATTCTTTCATTCACGTTTCGATGGAAAGATAATATAATATAGTCGTCGATACTAATCTTATTTATGCTTGTAGTTGTAGTCGGTTTTCGACATGCCTTTTCTATGCTGTCTGGCTTGTAAAAAGGAGTTTTTGAAGGGACATTAAGGAAGAATGCCGCCTAATTTTTTATTTTTTTTTCTTCACATTTTTAATTTAATTTTGTAATGGAACAAATTACACTAATTGCTCTAAGGTTTGTCTTTTTACGACCGGAAACAACTTTACTATAAATTGGCATTAGCCTCTCCACTGCTGTTAGTTAAAATTGTTTAAAGACTCAGAGAGTCAGAGTTACCGACCATAATGGTATGTTTGTTATTAACATCCCATTTTTAATATTTTAAGTTAAAAAAAAAAAAAAAAAAAAAAAAAAAAAAGATTGGAGATGGACCTCTGAAGGTAATGGAGATTCCATCGTTTGGATCTAACGATGGTCGTCCATCGATGGTAATGGAAATTCAATATGGATTTTTACTATTATTATTATTATTATTATTTATTTGTAAAATGTAATATTATTTTATTTTAATTAAACTTTTACAATTCTATTTTATGGGACAAGGGTATCTTGGTGTTCGTATTTTTATGTCAGGGGCATTTTGGTCCTGTTTGTAATACTTAATGAGAATAAAACTTTTCTATAAATTGGAATAAGAGTTTAGGATTATTAGCATTATTCAATAAATAATAATAAAAAAAACAAAAGAAAATTAGATCCCACTTATCCAAAACCCTTCAAAAACCCTCTGCTCACTCAAAATCTGGGAAACGTCAATGGCGTTTTCAAAGGTTTCTCTCTTTCGCTATACTACCTTCTTCTCTCTTCCTCCTCCTCCTCTCCCTCGTCTCCGTACACTCAGTTGTTCCCAGTACCCCTTTTGTTCACTTTCTTCTTCTTCTACTTCTTCATCTGCTTCTTCTTCTTCTTCATCGGATTCTTCTACTTTGCCTCCGCAGAAGAATACAAGTTCTCGGTGGAGACCCGCGTGCTTGTACTTCACGCAAGAAAAATGTACCATGGTAACGTTTTGACGCTGACACATTATAAGTTTATAACTCTAGTAAGATAATCTTATAATTTTGAATTGGTTGCTGATTCAGTCTCAATTTTATGGAATTTCATCAATGCCTTCCATCTGTTCGATGAAATTTTTAAGTGAAACTTGGAAACTCTTTCTTGCTTTGTTTGAACTTTGATCCATGCAGGGACATAAATGTGAGCATTAAGTATATATATAGAGATAATCATAAACTTTTGTATTTGAATTCACGGTTTCAAGACCAACCATTGTACAATGTAGACTCTACTTATAATTGGGTTATAAAATTAGAGGATTGAGAACTCAATACCTGCCTTAGGAACTCATCCCATCTGTTTTTATTGCATTGCTTCTATAATTATTGTCTATAATGGCGTTACAGATGATATAAATGTGTGTATTTTTTTGGGTTCTTTTTTATGTATATGAATAGCAAAATGTAGTTTTAATTGAGTTACTTTGTGTTATAGATGGATGACCCTGTTCACCTTGAGAAGTTTAATCATGATATCTCTAAGGATCTTCAAGTTAATGCTGCCGCCAAGTGCTCTCAGGATTTAGATTTTTTCTTGGTGCTTGATTTGGAGGGGAAAATTGAGATTCTTGAGTTTCCTGTTATCATGATTGATGCAAAAACCATGGCTTTTGTAGATTTCTTTCACAGGTTTTTATTCTTTTCTCTTATGAGAATTAATATTGGAAGCAACGTACAAATTATAATCTGCCTTTTCCTGTTGGTTGTTTGTTCATTTTTTTTTTTCTTTTGGCATATTTTACATAAATAATTTTGTCTCACTATTCTGCATCTTTATTAAAAAGGACTTGGGAAATATGAGAGAATATTTGTGCTTTTACCTTCTACAATGAGTCTGATTAACTCTATTGTGAAAGCACGTGAGAATTTGAAATATCTAAAGTCCAAGAACGTTTAAAATGTAACATCATTCCAACTAACGGGCAAAGTCTGCTTCTGTTGCCTGTTTTATAATATTTCGATAATTACCTTGACTCAAAAATCAGCTTCTCTAATTATTGGCTGTCTTAGTTTGTAAATTTTCATAGCATTCCTCTGTAGTAATTTATTTATTTGAGAAGCATCATAATCCAGGCTTGTCGATTTTGCATCCTATTTTTACATTGTTCTTTTATAGGTCATGTGACAATGCATGACATATCATATTTGCAAGCAAATAAATGAATGAAAGCTTTTTTTTTTCTTTGTACAGGTTTGTGAGGCCTGCAGAAATGAGTGAGCAACATATTAACAAGTACATTGAAGGAAAATATGGAAAATTTGGAGTGGACCGGTACGCTACCTCTAATTCTCAGATTGAACTTACATTTGATATGTGGTTAAAATGTTATTGTAGATTGTTTTCCCTGCTTTTGCTCGTTAGACCATTATCCCAAGTTCAGAACACTGAGCATTATGTACTACTAAACTGTTTGCAAATTTTTTGATTTATACACTCTAGCATGCATTGGGCATTTGGGGTATAGGGGTTAAATGTCATATGATCTTATTACTTAGTTAAAGATAAGTTCTGCATTGGACATATAATTTTAAAACCAAAAAGACATCATAGAAATAGAATATAGCAACACTTTTGTCAATATGTTATTATTATTTTGAATAGCTTGGTGGCAAATTGATCTAGAAACTTCTGTATCTTTCAGTGTTTGGCATGATACAGCTATCCCATTTACGGAAGTTCTTCAGCAGTTTGAAGCTTGGTTGATTCAGCATCGTTTATTTGGAAAGGAGCAGGGTAGTCGTCTTAATCGAGCAGCATTTGTAACTTGGTGAGTCCCTTAATATTTTAAAGGAGGATATCTAGGTCATAAGGGAGGGAATGAGTACAGCCTAATGGGATACCCCCTTGGGTTGGACACATATCTACTGATTCTAAAATGGAAAATTCCAGATTTTTCCTTTGTAGGGATGAAGTACTGCAGTGTTAAAGCCTTGTATCTCAGAAACTCTCTTAATTCCACCACCGTAGCCATGTCCCATGAAAATTGTAAAGCCATAGCTTGTTAAGATGGGTATCTTGGTTCTAGTTAGACGATTTTAAATAATGTAGAATAAGAACTTGTATAACTTGGTATACTGAAGTATTTGTTTTCTCCTGGTATTTTAGTGGAAATTGGGATTTGAAGACGAAGATACCAAGTCAGTGCAACGTCTCAAAAATCAAACTTCCCCCATATTTTATGGAGTGGATTAACTTGAAGGATGTCTTTTATAATTTTTATAAAACGAAAAAGAGCGAGGTAAGTCCACTAATTATTCTCTGTCCTGGCAAAGAGCATGGTTTGTAGTAGACCAAAATGTGCTGTTGTTTTCTCAGTATCTTGGCAATATATGTCTTTTTGTTAGATATGTGTGCTTAATTGTGGATTATAGGCGTCAGGAATGAGGTCAATGATGAATAACCGCAAAATACCAATGTTTGGGAGCCACCATCTTGGAATTGATGATACAAAGAACATAGCTAGAGTGTTGCAACACATGCTCGCTGATGGCGCTCAAATGCTTATTACTGCAAGGAGAAATCCTGATTCCCAAAATGTCGAATTTTCATTTGAGAATCGCATTTGAGGATCACATTGGGAGCTTGGAAGAGTTATTGCTGCAAAAAGTTGGCCATTTCATGGTTCACTGTAGTTTGAGATCTGCTCTACGGAGTAACATAAAACAGTGAACAGCAACAAGGAAGAGAAAGAAAGTGAGAATACATATGTATGGTAAGTTGTTGCTGCAATAAAATGTTAGCTTTATCTTATATATGTCACACCCAAAAACCCAAAATTTTGGGACCTGAAATCCTCTTGTTCATCTGAAAATGAAGAAATTTGCTTTCACTTGAAGAATTCTACTATACAATTCTGTTTACCATACTCTGTAGTCTGTACAAAGAAAACTCAAAGGCTCTTGTCTTGGTTAAAGCTTAATGTCCCCTGGTTTATCGCGATTGAACAATTTCTGCTGATGTTTCGTTGATTTTCATTGAACGATTTGGATGACAATCGTTTTTAACCAGGCAAAAGTGCTCAAGATTTTGTATAAAAAGCTCTATGTTTCTATGGACATGGCTGGTTTCTCATGATGTTATATAACTGTCATACAGAACAAGCATATTTCCAGTACAGTAGAAATAGATATCCTTGCTGTGAATATTTAAGAAATGCTGATTTTTTTAATTTTTAATTGTTTTTACAACATATCAACCTATTTTGGACCAGATTTTTATTATTATTATTATTATTTTTTTTATTTTTTTTGGTTTTGAAGCTTTTTGCCATCGGTAGGATTCAAGCCATTGACTTGGGAGTCATTTACCTAAGTTCTAAACTCGTTCATCTACCAGCTGAGCTACTGCTTATTCTTTTTTTTCTTTGACAATTATTAGATCTAATCGAACCTGCCAAGTCTTGATGTGAGTTAGATTTGATCAGGTCACTTCTAGTTTAATTTTTATTATACAAGAAAAATTAATTTAAAATAATAATAAGAACTGTTGAACACTCTCTCTCTCTCTATATATATATATTTATCTTTAATGATATTGTATTATTGTATCAATATGTATCTTAACAAATACGTAATGTTAATGTCATCCCTTAATCCAAATATAATTGAATAGATATTTAAGGAAGTGAAAAGAAATTGTAGAGAGAGAGAGAGAGCAAATGAGTGGATGTTATATTAAATGGAATAATTTATTCCTTTCAATAGCCGTTGCCTTTTCATAATCGACTCTATATATACACGTTTTTCGCAAACCCACCAATTTCTTATGAAAACAAACAAATGAAATAAAATTAAAATTAAATTAAATAAAATAAAAGGTAAATGATCAAAATCTCCTCTAGTTTGATATATTTCTCAAAATCTGCACTCTAGTTTTGTTTTCCCTCAAAATCTCCCTTCTTGTTTCATTTTGGGCCAAAATTTCTCCTTTAGTTTACGGAAAAATCTCCAGAATCCCCCTGTTATTAAGTATCCCGTTAGTAAATCGTTTAATATTTGAAAATACATAAGGTTAAATAGGTAATTGTAAAAATAAAAATAAAAATAAAGAATCTCCTATCTAGACTCCCTTTCTCTCTCTTCCTCTTTTCTCCCCGATTTTTTAGGGTGTTTGGATTTTGGTTTGGGTTGTTTGTGTAGTATTGTGTTGATGGGTCGAGTGCCAATCTAGGCGCTGGTGGGAGGTGAAGCCACATCACACCTTCGGTTTTTTTTTTTTTTTATACCTCACTTACACCTTTAATTTATTTTCTCCTTACATCACCATCTTCAATGTTTCTGGATTTATGGTTATGTTTTGATATTTTGATATATATTTTATTTTATTCATTTTATTGAAGGGTAAATTAGTATTTTTATAAAATTGGCGATTTCGAAAACTAGAGGGGGATTTTAGTCAAAAATAAAACTTCAAGGTAAGTTTTTGGGAATATATTAAACTACAGGTAGATTTCGATAATTTCACTGAAATAAAAACCTAAATATATAATTTGGCGGCAACTTCTTGGTAGGAAAATGAAAATTGTTGAAAATCAATACATCCCAAATTCCAACCCCACTACTTTCCATAGCGCGTGTCTATCACTAAAATAAATCAGTAAATCACCGCCACAAAACCCAAACCCTAGCGACTAAACCATTTGAATAGATCTTACGCGCTTTAGATGCGCATTGTGATAAACTCGTGAAAAAGATTATAAAAAAAGAAAAAGAAAAAAGAAATGCTTAACCCTAGTCTTGCTATAACTCATATTAACAAAGTCTCGAAGATAAAAAATAAAAATTGAAAAAAAAAAATGAGAGAGAAGAAACAAACGTAACAAAAAACTCAGAGACCAAATTCAGAAAAGCAAAAGCAAATTTGATTGATTTCTAGGGTTTGCTTTTGTGTGTTTTTTTTCTTCGGTTTATGTCATTGTCAACTCGGTCCGGTTGAACTCAGCGGAAACAGGTGTGTAAACGAGTCAAATATCCGTTTAGATGTTCTTTTCTCTTGATTTTTACTTGATCGTGCACCCATTTGGCCTAAAATCGATGTCGATGAATATCCATTTGAGCTAATTTGATAGATTATTTTTATTTTTAATTTTACATATATGAGTGCGCACAAGAACATATAGGTGTATAGATAAATATATCGACGTAAAGCGTATTCAACATTGTTTATATATTTTTGGTGATGCAATTGTCACCGGCGTCGGTTTCTTCGCCGAATCGGGGTGGTAACCGGTCAGGGCCTCGGCTTCGGAAGAAGCATAAGAGGCTGGATGCTATATGTGAAGATGAGTATACTAGGAACCATGTTGAATCTAATGAGGGCATTGATGGAGGGGATGTACCTGGATCCTCCAGCCCCAGTTTGGAGTTGAGGCGGAGCTCCAGGGTGAGACGGCCTCCGGAATTACTGGATGTCTCATCCTCACCCGCTAAAAAGAGGCGTACGATGGGTAGGAATTCGAGTTTCGGTGTTGATAATAGGAGGGGTAGTAGCTTAAGGAGTGTTAAGGAGGAGAGTGAGCCGGAATTGTTAACATCGGGGACATGGAAGACGAGGTTGAGGTCAAGAAGGAGAAATGTGAAGAGTGGTGATAGGGTTGACTTGAGTAGGAGGAGAAAGCTTTTTGGGGAAATGGATGAGAAAATGGACGAGAAGGCTTCGGAGAGTGGGGTGGGCATGGAGGAAGGAATTAAAGAAGAGGGTTTGGTGGTGGTGAATAAGAAGAGTCCAGAGAGATTGGAAGAGGCGAATGCTTTAGGGGATGAAGCAGAGGTGAATGCTTTAGGGGATGAAGCGGAGGTGAGTGGGCAGGAAGAGGAGATGCATGAGACAGAGGACGAGGTGGATACAGGCAGAGTGGAGGAGGAATGTGAGAGCGGGGAAGAATTGGAGGTAGTCAGAAATGAGGCTGAGGTTGATACAACAATTTTGGAGAGAGTAATTGGTGGTGAAAATGAAGCTGAAATAGTAGATAACGGTGCTAAAGAGATGCTTGAGGAAGAGGAAAGGGAAGTATTGAGCAGTAAGGAATTAGAGGAGGACTGCATTGCTGACGAAAATGTGTGTATAGAAACAGTGGATCAGAGTATTAAAGAAGGGGAGCAGTTAAAGGGTGGAGACAGAGGGGAAAATCAACAGGATGGTGGAGAGGATGGTGGAAATTCAACAAATGAGGTGAAAGATGGACCATTGGAAGGGGAAAATCAAAAGGATGGCTTTCTGGCGAGGCCTGAGGAAAAACCTTTGGAAGGTGAGAATGCTGTGGAGGTGGATGAGTTAAACCATGGTCCAAAAGATAAGCTCAACAGGCCACGAATTAAACAGGGCAGGCACTGTGGATTATGTGGGTGTGGGAATGATGGTAAGCCTCCAAGGAGGTTGATCCAGGCTGTGGGAGAGAGTGAAAATGAGGCCTATAGTGGGTCTTCGGCTTCAGAGGAGCCTAATTATGACATATGGGATGGATTTGGTGATGAACCTGGGTGGCTTGGTCGTCTCTTGGGCCCTATAAATGATCGTTATGGAATTGCAGGAATCTGGGTCCATCAACACTGCGCAGTATGGAGTCCAGAGGTGCGGTCTTTTGACTGACTTGTATTATTTATTTTATTGATTTCTTCTTTGTTTTGCTTGGTGGATGGAACTATTTTTGTATCTTGTTGATTTTAGAGATATTCATTCTTTGTTTTCTGCCTAGTACAAGAAAAATGTTAATAGTTTTACTTTTCTCATTTCATTCTTTTATTTTCTTCTTTTTGGTTCTGTCTAGATCAAGTATACAATTGTTGGAGGTCTGTTGTGGCATTGCTGCTTGTCTAAGATTATTGATTTCCTACATACAGGAGTTATAACCTAATTCTTTGATAATGTAAAATGCATGTTATTTCCCTTAAGATTTTTATCAGTCTCTTTAAGATGTAAGTTTATATATCATTATGTGAATATTTTAGTATAATATTTTATTTTCATAATATTTCATTTCAACATCACTAGTTAGAAATTTGAGTACAAGTAAATCCATTCTTACTTTAAGCTTGCATGGCCATTTTTTTTCAAGAGGTTGTGGTCTTAACTCTTAAAGACTAAAAGTCTAAAACTCCCTTGGGGCCATGTACCTGAGATATATACATTAGGAGTTACTTGACTTCCAAGGTTGTTGGGTTTGATAGTAGTCTGCAGTTCAGAGTTCAATGAACAAAGAACTCATTAAAAATATTAGGAACCATGTCAGTGCTTTTTATGTACTAAAACTTGATAAGGAATTGCAAAAAAGAAAAAAAAAAAAAAAAAAAAAAAAAAAAAAAGACAACAAACTAGTCATATTGCCCAACTTAGTTTACTTCAAAATTTTGATTATAATAAACAAAGTAACTTTAGATTTAGATCTAAATGTTTCATTTTTACTTAATTCATCATTTGAATTAAATACGTAATTTCTTTTGCTAATATGTAATTCTATATTTCTATTAGTTTGCTTCAGGTTCCTTAACTCAAGTAGACATACAGGAGTTTTCGTTGATATTTTGGCCATCCTGTAATTTTTGCTTTCATATTTGAGATTGGGAGTATAATGAAAAATCTTTTTCAATAATACTTGGATTGGAGAAACGATGGAGAGGTTCTTCCTTCAACTCAACTTCTCTTATTTCTTCCAAGATCCTGATTAGTAAAAGACATTAGTGAGATCATCAAAATGATTGATCATTGATGGTACTGCTAGTTGTTTGCTTCTCCATTTGAAGAGAAGATTTTGTTAGAGTATTTAAATACTATAGTTTGTGCCCCTATTTTGATTTTGTTAGAATGCGTAAATACTATTGTTTGCCTTTTACCTATAATATTAAGCTTTTGAGTTTAATGGTTATAGAGTTTTTACCAAGACTGTCTAGGTTCAAGTTTATCCACATGATTAAATTTGTATTTGTTTTGGAAATCTATGTTCTTATCTTTGTTTTGGCTTGGGCCACATAACAAGCCTATTGGTCTTGCATATGGTAATGTGTTAAGAGTGCTAAATTTTTTTAATATTTGGTCCTTAAATTTAAGCGTTGGATCAAATTTCACTTACCATTTTCTTTCCTTTCAACTACAATTGCATGAATTTGTAACTTGAATTGTCTATTTTGATATTTTTTGCTTTTAATCTTTATGTGATGGCGTATTCTTAATTAATGAAGATAGTATAGTTTGTCAAGTTTAAAGTTGCTAGCTTTATGCTCTAGGTGGTCTCGATGATTATATCCCGAGCATGAACTATTAATGATTTATGTGCTTATAAGATCATCAGGGCTCATCATTTTACACTCTAGTCTTGCAGTGTATCTAGGAAGTAAGCAACGATCTTTAATGCTTAATTGTAAACAATTTTTATTTTTCTGATCTATTTTTAAAATTAATTTTGAATTTTCTAGTTCAATACATTACAGCTAGAAGTCAAGAATCTCTAAATTTCAACAAATTCATTTCATTCAGTGAATTTCCATACGTAATGTTTAATGTTTGCAGGTTTACTTTGCTGGATTGGGATGCTTAAAAAATGTAAGAGCTGCTCTCTGCAGAGGAAGAGCACTAAAATGCTCACGATGTGGCAGGCCTGGGGCAACTATTGGATGTCGTGTTGATCGGTGTCCAAGAACTTACCACTTGGTTGGTTTCTTAAGTATATTCTTTTGTGCGTCTGTGTAACTTTTTCATTTTCAGAGTATATGGCATTTAGTGACTTTGAACCTTATTATCCTTAATGTTTGCTTATGCATTTTATGTTTTTCAGCCTTGTGCGCGAGCTAACGGTTGCATCTTTGATCATCGCAAATTTCTCATAGCCTGCACAGATCATCGACATTTCTTTCAACCTTATGGTAATCAATATTTAGTCAGGATAAAGAAACTGAAAGCTAAGAAAATGAAGCTGGAAATGAGGAAGCTGTCAAATGATGCTTGTCGAAAGGATATTGAAGCAGAAGAAAAATGGTTGGAGAACTGTGGCGAGGATGAAGAGTTCTTGAAGCGTGAGAGCAAGAGGCTTCATCGAGATTTATTGAGAATTGCACCTGTGTATATTGGAGGCGCGGACTCTGAGAGTGGAAAACTATTTGAGGGTTGGGAATCTGTTGCTGGGCTTCAAGATGTCATCCGATGCATGAAGGAAGTTGTCATTTTACCGCTTTTATATCCGGAGTTTTTTGATAATATGGGGCTTACTCCTCCTAGAGGTGTACTTTTGCATGGATATCCTGGAACAGGTAAAACTCTTGTAGTGCGGGCATTGATTGGTTCATGTGCACGTGGTGAGCGGCGGATAGCATACTTTGCCCGTAAAGGTGCAGATTGCTTAGGAAAATATGTGGGTGATGCTGAGCGACAGCTAAGACTCTTGTTTCAGGTTGCTGAGAAATGTCAACCTTCTGTAATATTCTTTGATGAGATAGATGGATTAGCACCTCGACGGACGAGGCAACAAGATCAAACACATAGTTCAGTTGTATCAACATTGCTTGCTTTATTGGATGGTTTAAAATCTCGAGGTTCAGTGGTGGTGATAGGTGCAACAAATCGTCCTGAAGCCATTGATCCAGCATTAAGGAGGCCTGGGAGATTTGATAGGGAGATTTATTTTCCACTGCCGTCGATGGAGGACCGGGCTGCCATTCTCTCACTTCATACACAAAGATGGCCCAAACCAGTTGGTGGATCCTTGCTCAATTGGATTGCAAGTAGAACTGCAAGCTTTGCTGGTGCTGATTTGCAAGCTCTTTGTACTCAAGCAGCTATGATTGCTTTGAAGAGGAATTTTCCTCTGCAGGAAGTGCTATCTTCTGCAGGAGATAAAGTTTCTGGTGGTAAACGTGTTCCTCTTCCTTCCTTTGTAGTGGAGGAGAGGGATTGGTTGGAGGCTTTATCGTGTTCCCCACCACCATGCTCACGTAGAGAAGCAGGAATAGCAGCTTATGATTTAGTAACGTCTCCTCTTCCTACTCATTTGATTCCTTGTCTGTTGCAACCGATATCCACCTTGCTTGTTTCCCTTTATCTTGATGAACGCCTATGGTTGCCTCCTCCTCTTACTAAAGCTGCAATGATGATTAAAAGTCTGATTGTTTCTGCTTTGGATAAGAAGAAATTTCCAAGTGATAGTTGGTGGTTACATGTTGATGATTTTCTTCAAGACTCAGATGTTGCAAAGGAAATAGAGAGAAGGCTCTCTCATGCTGGTATTATAACTGGAGAGGCTAGTTTTGCTGATTCTGATGCTTCTGCTGTTGACGCTATTGATGACCATGCAACTTCTATATTGTACGGTAATGGTAGGCACACTAGTTTGTGGCGAAACACATCTTTTGCATCAAATAAGAAATCTGGATTTCGGTTATTGATTTCTGGAGATCCAAGATCTGGCCAGAAGCATCTAGCTGCTTGTCTTCTTCACTGTTTTGTTGGAAATATAGAAATTCAGAAGGTCGATTTGGCTACAATTTCTCAAGAAGGACACGATGATATGGTGCAGGGTTTAACAAGGATATTAAGTATGTTATCCTTTCTCTACTTTCTGTTTTATCTATGGTACTTTATCGGTGATAGATGGATAAAGTTTCTACTACATGATGCCTATGATCATTTATTTTTAAATATGGCTTACCAATCTAATCCTACTCTTCAGATTTAGTTCATATATTCTTTATTGTGTTTTTTTGGTCACTAGAGTGAGGTAGTTGTAGCACTTGTAAAGATTGGGAAACTTCTTTCCAACTTCGAGGCATTGAGGATGGGGATTTTGTCAACACTGACCCCATGTTGACCCCATATTGATTTTAGTGTAGTTTTGGGTTTCTGAAAAGTAAAATTTTTGATAGATTACATGGGTTTTATTAGTAAGAGATGAGGACTTGGTGAAATGTTAAGATGCCTTCTTAATTTTGATCGTTAACTGATGAAAGAAATTGATAGACATTTTTGCTTTACTCGAGCAAGGTTTGTGCCTAGTAGGGACCCTGTATAAAACTTATTTTGTTGATCTGAGGTGTTTCTGTTTTAAGATAGAGCTAGTGAAATTTGATAATACTTCTAAAGGTTCAAAACTTGTAATTTCAGGGATTAATAGGTTGAGGAGTCGTCAGGCTGTATAAATATAGTGAGAGTTTGTTAGGAGCAAATAGCTAAGTTTTAAGAAGGAAAATTTAGTTGGAAGATGAGAAATATGTGGCAAGAAATACAGATAGTAGTTAGACTGGGATTTTGATATTTTATTTATGGTGATTTGACATTAGGATAGAAAAAGTGGAATATTAGATTTGAGTCCTGACAATGAGGAAACTAGTTTATTTATGGTTTTAGAGCAACTAGCGAAGTACTGGAAACTAAATTAAAGGACTTAAGAAGTGTTTTGCAAAAATAGCAACCTTCACTAGGTTAATTGCTTTTGGACATACCTGGCTATCCAGGAGCAAAAAATGCGCTTCTGTTATAAAACCAACTCTCTTTGCAAATAACACAGTACTTTCATTTTACAAAATCAAAATCTAGCCTTAAATATGTCTTCTTCACAACTCAATTTAAATCAGATTCTAAAGTCTGATTAGTACATTTGCATTGACCCCTGCATCAAAGAGTTGGTCAAAATTAATGGATAATTAAAAGGTGTTGTGACTTCCACATAAATGACAAAAGAAACTCATGTTTAACCGGGCTGTATCAAATTTAGAAGGAAGTCAACCTATCTTCCAAAGCCCAAAGGTCTATCACAATCTCAACCAAAATTTGAAATATGTCCTGGTCAATTTCTGCACCTGTTTCAAATGCTTCTAAATTAGAATCTGTCAATATCTCCAAGGAATGACTCGTATCAAATTTGTATGATCTCACGAGGAATCGTCCTAACCAAATTTGTCCACCTTATTACCTCAGGAACCTCTCAAATCAGCATCTCTGCCTTAATCCATTGTTACGTAAACTGTACATGCCCAAAAGCCCTTTTTTTTTTCTCTCTTCTGTAGTAACCATGTCAGCTAGTGGGCTACATGAAGATGATGGTGACAAAGAAGAAAATAAACCCTTTACTTCTCTTTACACAGATGGTTTCTTTTACAGCATGAAGAAGATAAGTTTGAGACTAGGAAATTTGATTTATATAAGATTAAAGAAATGTAGTATTAAGCTGATATTTGAAAAAAAATAAACAAAAGAACATAAAAAGAAACTCTTTTATGTATGGGGTGGGGAGAATTGGTTTTTCTTTTGCTTTGCCTTACTTTTATGTTTAATTCGTATTAGACAGCATAAATGCTTAATTAGGTTATTTTGATATGTGATGTGACAAACGTGGTAAAGCTAGGGAAGTGAAGTAATTTTGTAGAAATCAACTCACAACTTCACTAAATATATTAATTAATGAAAGGGAGAGTGTTGGGTTGAAAATTGTTTAGCGACTTCTTGTAAACCTATCTTGAGTTGCTTACAGTTATCTGCTATAATTTTGAGTTGGCTTTGGCAAAAGGATGAATTTTTTAGTTCGACTTTCATGTGCTTTGGCACTCTTTCTGTGGTGTTAACAGTTCTTTTAAGTTCAAACTTGGAAAAAAAATGTTAAAACTTGGACTCACATGGTTGAATTAGGAAGTACTTGCACGAATGTTCTGAAATGGGTGTTTAAGTTTGATTAGTTTAAGGAATGCTTACTGTTATCTTTTATATGGCAGTGAAATGTTCTAGTGTGGGGTCATGCCTAGTGTTTATGCCCAGAATTGATTTGTGGGCTGTGGAGACACTTCAGCATGAAACTGAGAAGATTGATTCATCTCCAAGTAGCCATCCACTTACCAAGAGCAATGAATCTTGTTTCACACATGGGCAAGTTATTGGAATGGAAATAGATTCCTGTCAAGAGCAACACAAATCAGTTGAGACCGAAGAGTTCCAAGTTCCTTCTCATGCCTGGAGCTCATTTGTGGAGCAGGTGGAATCCATATGTGTGTCTACATCCTTGTTGATTCTGGTAAAAGAACAATTCCATCCCTTTTGATCCTCTCTAATATTTAAAGTCTCAGTATATGATTAAGCAGCAATTTGAATGGTCAATTTTAGTATCTCAGTAACAAAAAATGTATCTCAGTATCTCGTAGCTGTGTTATTTGTATGGTCAATTTTATCTTCTACTGTCTCCTTCATCTGAATGAATAAGTTCAAGGCTTAAAAGTTCTGATGTTATAGCATTGAATTGTTTGCTCCATATGGGTTGGTTTAAACTATTATTTAAGATTAACTGATCAACTCTCAGAGTCTCATTACTGTAGACAAATTAAATTATAAAAGTACCTGAGTCTGCCAAAATTTGAATGAGGTTTGGCTATATTTGGCTGTTGATCTCCATGAGAAAGACATGATTGTGGTAAGGATGTATTTGATTTAGGTTGCCTGAAAGGCCAAAAGGAAAAGAAAACAAAAGGGAGAACAGAGAAGAATAGAGGCACTGGTAGCAAGTCTTTATATCTAAACACGGGATAAAGATTGAAGGCATGATTAACATGATTTTGTGTTTTGTAGTTGAGTTGTTTAACTATAACATCATCACTGTTTACCAAGACATACGACTAAGGCAAACCAATATCTTACAACTCATTGAACAATTTTCTTGCATTTATCTCTGTTCGAGATCTCCTAGTCGAGCTGTGATGTGGTTAACATGTGGATTATATCCCAAAAAATTTCTTGTCTCCTGTCATCTCCACATAGCATCCCATGTTCTTGAAATTGATGCTCAATTAAATTGCTTTTTTTTTTTTTTTTTTTGAACAGGCTACTTCAGAAGTTCCATATCCATTACTCCCCCAAAGGGTAAGGCAGTTTTTTGAGAGTCGTACATCAAATTGCAGTCATTTGATTCCCTTGGAGCACACAGTACCCAGATTCTCTGTGCTCCTTGGTGGGAATTTCAACCGTGATGTGGTGATCAATCTATCTGCAGCAGAGTTGTCAAGGGATTTAATTCAACCGGTTGTACAGCTGATTCAGCAAAGACATCACGGCCATACTTCTTGCAAGGACCCGAACACTAATGGTTTCTTTGATATTTGTACAGACACAGAACACCACAGTAGAGATCATGCTTCAGCCACTGGGCATGAGGGTAGAACCCAACCTCCTGATGATTCCTTTGTTAAAGTTCCACCACCCAACAATAGAACTTTGAAGGGAAGATCAAGCCTGCTCTTGGCTATATCTACATTTGGCTATCAAATCCTGCGATATCCTCATTTTGCTGAACTTTGTTGGGTCACTTCAAAGTTAAAGGAAGGTCCTTGTGCAGATGTAAGTGGACCATGGAAGGGATGGCCATTCAATTCCTGTATTATTCGTCCCAGTGATTCAGTGGAGAAAGTAGCTGTTGCCTGTGACTCCAACAATATTAAGAGCAAAGAAAAATCTGGTTTAGTCAGAGGCCTAATTGCTGTCGGTTTAATAGCTTACAGAGAGGTATATGCATCACTTAGGGAAGTTGCCTTAGATGTACGGAGGGTGCTTGAGCTCTTAGTTGGAGAGATCAATGCAAAAATTCAAGCCGGGAAAGATAGGTATCGATATGTCCGTCTTTTATCGCAAGTTGCTTATCTGGAAGATGTGGTTAACAGCTGGGCACATGCATTGCAGAGGTACTGTTTACTGTTATCTTATGTGCTTGGGCTTCCATTTCTATTTTCAAATTTTTATCTAACATCGAGTTCTTCAATTTTTCAGTTTAGAGTCTGATGTGCAGATGAAAGTGCTAAATCCTAAGGTCAATGTGGGATGTCTGGATAATACTCACACTGATACCGATAATTTAAATAGAAGTGATGCGTGCAAGCCAACTGTTTCTAACAGAAACTCCCATGAATCCTCAGGGATGGAAGGTAATCCTCATGGTTTTGCTACTGAAAACGTAAAATGTCTTAGCTTGAACAATGGATATTGTGATTTTGGTCATCTTGATACTGAAGGGAAAGCTGCTCATTTGGAAGAAGGGTCTGCACTGCATATCGCACATCCTGATGTTTCACTTAATAAGAATCTTGAAGGTTCTACTGTTGCCGATCAATCAGTTGGTAAAATTATAAATGAGCAGAATGGGACAAATCTTGAACCAAGTGAGTTAGAAAGGAATGCAGATCTTGGACCAAGTGAAACAGAAAGGGATGCAGATCGTGGACCAAGTGAAACAAAAAGTTCTGCGGATCTTGAACCAAGGGAGTCAGAAAGAACTGCAGATCTTGCAGTTGGTGATACACATTCTGGCTCCATGACGCATTCCAACGGATTTGCATTCACACAATCTATCATCCTTTCCGAGAATGGTCTTAGTAGTTCAGGTCAAATGCTTGGTACCAAACTCTCTGATTCCCAAAACTCTGGTGACCAGATTAATGGTTTGTCCGAGCCAGAAACCAAAATAACATGTAATGATGGTAAGCCTGATTCTAGTGAGCACACTGCCGCAATCAACTTACCTCCAAGCGAAACCGTCAGTGTATCTGCCGACTCTGAGATTATATGTATTTATCGTTGTTGTTCTGAATGCCTATGCATCCTACATGCTTTGATGCAAAAGATTTTTATTCATACACTGGAATTGAATGGTTGCAATTGGACAGTAGAGGATGTCCATGATGTTGTTGCATCATTGTCTGCGGATCTTCTTTCAGCAGTTAGAAAAGATTATCTTGCCAGCAGCAGCAGCAGTTCTTTTGACGAAAATCTGACACTTGACAATCTCGGAAAGTTGTCTGGATGTCCAGGAATTAATACATGTCATTGCAAAAAATCAGGCATTGGTTTAGTTGCACCAGTGGAATGCAATTGTCATACTCTAGGTGAGCGTGGAACCGAAGAAAGTACATCTTCAAATACCCATTTCGGATATGATCTGAAATTTGTTTTCAGAGATGACGTACTGGTTCCAGTAGATTCAAACAAAGACATTTCCTTTCACTGTAAATATGAGACTGTGTGTCTTTGTTCTCTTATAAAGTCGATAGTAGTGATGAAGCAGGTCGTTTGATTGATTTGTTATTTCCCTATGTTCAATGGCCTGGTGCTTTTACGGCAGCCAGATGTGAAGTTTCGAGGGGTACGAAATCAAAATTTTGTCACAGAGATTCAGTTGTAGGCGGTAGTACTATTCGTTCGTTTTATGTTTTAAGGACCTTTATTCTTTGTTTCTTCTTCATCTTCCTTTTAACTTGAATTGTTTCCCAGATTTTTGACTCTTCCTGGGAAGGCTATAACCTACACAATGTATATATAATCATATTGAGGTTGTCTTGTTGAAGGAACCTTAGTTGTTTTAACTCTCTTTTTCACTTATAAATATATCAATTTCTTTGGTTTTAATTGCATTTGAGTAGCTATGTTGTTTGCCTGGAGTTAATTGCATCATCAAATACTGATTGTGGACTTGTAATTTGCTTTGTTCAATTTATTTAATAGCTTATTGTTTTTAGTTGTTTTCACAGATTAGGGTGTGTTGGAAATTTTAAGGATGACGAATATGCCAGATTTTTTTTTTTTTTGATTGGACAGGATTAGATTAAAATAATACTTCCAATTGCTTGTTTGGTATAACATAGGATTGGATAAAAAATTAATTGTCTTTTATGAGAGATTAGTATAAAATTATATTATATTAAATTAATTTTTTAAATAAATAAAATCATTTTAAATCAATTAAAAAAATATATATTTTAAATTAAATTTGGTTAACAAATTATTTATTTATTTTAAATTTCAATTTTCTTTTATTTCCTTAATTCTTTAATTGATTTATTCAGTCATTTGTTTTTTGCACTTAAAACTTAATGAGACTGAATTGAAATTATTAAGTTGTTTTGTTTGTTTTTTTAAGTGATCAAACAACTTAAAAATATCAAAAAATAACTTAAAATAAAAAGTAAAAAATCATGACTTTTGACTTAATTTTAAATCACTGAATTGCATTTAATGTAATTTCTTCCAAGATTATCCTCCCAAAGATAACATATTTCCAAATTTATCATAATTTTATATTATACAAATTTATATCTCCTAAACTTATTTCTTATGAAAAATCAACTCTGAACAAAATTAAAAAAAAATAATCATATTGTCACTTTCAATACTATCGTGAAACCTTCAATTCTTAATAATAATAATAATAATAATAAACCATTTGTAAATCATTATTTATCTTTTCTTTTATTATTTAAAAATATTAAAAAATATTTACTTAAAAAATTGAAAAAATTAGTTCATTTTTTTTTCTTTTTCTTTCTATCAAATTTTTTTTTTCATTTTTTCATTTTCCATGTCCCCAAACACCAAATTTTCAGATTTCAAAAACCAACTTTATTACCAAAACATTCAATTTCATACTCATCAACCCACAAACAATTTCATTTCATCAACACAATCAAAACCTTCTAATAATTACATTTAATCAACAGAATCAAAACCCACAAAACTCACTAAATACAATCAAAACCCACTAAACATAGCCATTTTTCTAGTTTTGTGGGTTCTGATTGTGTTAAAAAAAAAAACGATAGAAAGAAAGCAATAAAAAACTGTACCGATTTTTTCAATTTTTTAAGTAAATATTTTTTAATATATTTAAATAATAAAAGAAAAGATAAATAAGTTTTCAATGGTAGTTTAGTCATTTCGGGATACAAATGTGGTTAAAGATTAAAGTTAACAAAAGTTAACTGACGATAGGGTATATTTATGTAATTATTAGAAATAAATGAATATTTATACAATTACACTTAAATTAAGGGTTGTTTGTGAAATTTACCCACCAAAATAACTTCTCCCTTTTACCCAAGGGCACTATTGACTTTCCATACCCCAAGCACATTCCGATTGGGATATTTGTGTTTGAATAGGGCATTTGTTTGAAAATTTACTTTATTAGATAAATAGAGGGTATGTTTGTGTAATTAACCCAAAATAAAATTCATGCAACCCAAACCAACCCATATATTCAATAAAAGTCAAATCCATATTTCACGGGGTTTTGTAACTTTTATTTATACTTATTTGCTTCTCATATAAATAAGTTTTTTTTTTCTTCTCATTCATTTCCATCAACCATTTGGTATTGTATCACTCCTCTTTCTTATATATATATATATTTTAAGAAATAAAATATAATTACTCCTCTCTTCCGATGCATTTTAGAATCTGTTAACCGCCAAAAATGGCAGGGGTTCAAAGAAGAATTTTCTATCATCATTAGAGAATAACCGAGGTAGAAAGACGCTGTAGAAGAGCATCTCGGTACCCCGCCTTTATAAATTAGCCGAGTACGACCTCCTACTAGTCCAGACCAGGACCAAGGGCTCATAGACTCAAAAAGGTACCGGAAAAGAAAGAAGCCGAGTTCCGGGGAATCCACTACCATGCGGAATCCAGTACCCCGCTACCACGTAGAATCCAGTACCCCGCTACCGTGCAAACTCAGTATCCCGATACATTGTTCATAAAAGGGGTAAGCTACCACGACCCTTTCCTGAACCAGCTGACCAGACAGATAAAGCACCAGGAAGAACAGATTGTAAAGGTAAGCCTAGCACGCTCAAAAGACAGTTTTAAAGCGACAATAAAACGCCACTGTTCAAGACAAACAAAGAATTATGCTCATTCCCGCCACTAAGAGTTCTATTTGAATTGGGAGTTAACTCCCACACAATCTGTCAGAGAAGGAATCGCTTGATTTTAGGGATTAAATCCCACGACAATCTCGTTGATCGCCAAGGAAAGTCCTATAATTGCTAAAACCCTAGACCGAAGTTATAGGAGTGCATGACAAGAAACAAGACCTATATATACATCGTGTTATCACACGAAAAAGAGGGGCAACTTGAGTGCCAAACCCTACTTGATATTTTTCCACTTATTGACATGCATGAGAGCTCTATCACCATTGCCAACTGAGTGTTTTATCTCATCACCATAGCTATCAAAAATCTCTGTTGTATTCCTATCGTGTGTTTATTATCAATAAAAAAGAGTTATACGTGTGATCCCTTTATTACATGAATTTTTGCTCACTATTATCATTGCCTTTTTACTGAATGTTTAGGAAGCTAAGGGTATCGAACTACTTGATATCCCTCCGACTGAATTCTACCCCGATTCTAGTCACTTGAATTGTTAATTGGAAAAATCACCCCAAGTGACAATTTTCAGTTAACAGAATATGAGTTTTATTACGTTTTATTTTTTATTTCTCTGCTATGATACTTTTTATTGTTAATTGTTAATTATATAATAATTTTTTTAATTATTAAAATAATTAAATAACACCTATATTAAATATTTTTATATTTAAATAATTTTTTTATAATAATACAAAAAATGATTTCTGGGTTCAAACCTAAATTGATAAATCTACCCAAACCAACCTGACTTTTTTTGGTTTGGTTTGAATTGGTTTGACAAATCACATTGGTTTGGTTTGGGTTGAAATATAGTCAAATCGATACATATTGGTTTGGTTTGACGTTGAGCACTTGAGCTTGAGCTTCAACCCAACCCAAACCGAAAATGGGATTGAATAAAAAAGTATGAATTGGACTAAATTTCTCTCCTAAAATAATATTGTCTTTTGTTTGGTATAACATGGGATTGAATAAAAAATAATTGGTTTATGTGGGAGATCAGTATAAAATTATATGAAATTAATTTTAAATAAATAAAAACATTTTAATTAAATTATTTTCAATTAAAATTGGTTAAAAAAAATTATTAAAATTATTTTTTAAATGTTAGAATAAATATATTAAAATTAAAAAATAAATTAAATTAAATTAAAAAGAAATAAAAAAACAAAACAAAAAAAGCAAAAAAAGCAAAAGCCTGTCAATATTTTGTCATAGCCTTTGTGGCAGGACTATTGTCTACATGGGATTGGAGAAATCTAATCTAATGCTATTAGGCCCCGTTTGGTGCACGGGATAGGATATGATTATTTTCATGGGATAGGATAGGATTGGATTGGATTGGATTGGATTAATTATAGTGTTTTCCGTGTTTGGTGCAACATGGGATTGGACTACAAATAATGCTATACTGTGTTTGGCATGTCATGGGATTGGAGGATTCATATCTGGAATTATGCAATCTAGAAAAATGGACAACATCTTCAAACAAAATAAAATTTAAAAAAAAAACTTTAAAAAAAAAAATTGAAAAGCTTTTTCATTCAAATCTGGAGAAATTTCCAGATTTATTCAAACAAAAAAAAAAGATCTTTTTAAGAATACAGATCTCTTGAAACAAAATTAGGAAAAAAAAAACGGAAGTTCTTCACCAAAAATAAAAAAATAATAAAAAAAAAAAAAAGCTCGAAGAACAAAATTATTAAAAAGAGAGAGAGAGAGGTTGAAGAGATCTGGAAATTCTTCAAGCTTCCATCAATGGAGGCTACATCTAAGATTGAAGGATTGTTCTTGGAAATACTATTAAAAAAAAACAAAAAAGAATCTTGACAATAAATATATAGTCTTCATGTGTATTTTTCTCACCTAAATCCGTTGACCCAACCTCTGTTTTAAGACAAAAAGAAAGAGAAAAATCAAATATGAAATTCACATCCATGACCCAGTAAAAGTCTCTACCAGCAAGTATAAATTATCTATTGTTGTCTTTTTAGAACATTTCATTGCTAGAGAAAAAGCAAAACAGAGGAGGCGAGAGCCCTACAAGGCAAAAGGCAGCAAAAGCAAAGCAATAGGTGAAACATAGTGCAAAACCACAAGAACAACAAAGAATCGGCCCCCAAAAACCACCCAGAAACCCCAAAAACCCAGAAACTTATTTATTGTTGTTGCTGCGATTATTGAAAAGAGACTTGCTTTTTCAAGTCTAATATGAAGATCGAAGAACATTTGAGGCAATCATTAGATTGAAAATATACATCTGAGACTAATTTATTAAAATGAAAGTGACGAAGAAGAAGATCTTGATGGGATTAAAATGAATCCCACCATTTTTGTTTGGACTAATTTATCCCACGTCACTGGGATAAAAATATTAGATGGGATAAATTAGTCCAATCCTACTGCTCAACCAAACGTGGGGAAGGGATTCAAAATAAACCTATCCTATCCGATTCCCATCTGCCAAACGGGTCCTTAGAGAATTTAACTGAGATGTCCATTCGCACGTAACAAATATGCTATTAGAGAACTATTTTCTTAAAAAACAAAACAGAAGTGTGAGATCCTGCACATATTAATTTAAACATATATATATAAGTTAGTAAATTTATTTCATAATGCTATTTTTATAAGAAAAGTGGGGCATAAGAATAATAAAAGTTAAGACAAATGCTTTGGATTCATTCAGGTCATAAAAAATTATTGTATTATTATTATTATATATATATATATATATATATATATATATAAAGCTTTCTCTTATTAAAGCTTTAACGAGCTATTAAGCTCCAAAGATTTTTCTCTCTCCACAATACATATTATTTTCTCAAACCAAATATGCAAAGCTAAAGATAGAAAAATAAATAAGAATGTCTATGTTAAAAAACCAAAACAATGTTGAATAACTTTGATTGATATTTGGTCATTTCCTACCCATGATTGAAGGTTGAATACTTTATGTCTTTATTTGATTTGATAACTTGGAGACAACATTTCATGTTATGTTTAACTTTAGAGTAATGCTAGACGTTCCAATTTTTTTCCTCAAATAATATGGCACATGAGGTGTCAACATTACATCATTCACTGTATAATTTTATGATCCATAAGATGTTGACACCTTAACTCACATACTAAATCATTTGGGATAGAATTTGGAAAAAAAAAATTAGGACGTCTAGTATTACTCTTAACTTTATATTTGTTATGAGATAAATTTGCAAATATGTTTTTGAGCTTTTATATTTTAGATAATATTGTTTTTCATGTTGTACTTTTCAAGTACATGTTTAAAGTTTAAACAATAATAATGTCTTTTATTAATGATATATCGTTACATGTTCAAAATTTCAAATATTTTTTATGGCAATAAATTTGACAACCGTATTTCCACAATTATTTGATAATAAATTATTTCCTACCGCAACACCCTTGACAATTCCTCGTATTCGACAACAATCTCCCTTCGGTAAAATATTAATATTCTTTGTATTATTAAAATATCAATTATTTCCTACATCTAAGGAATCATCTACCTGCATCTTTGAATATGAGATCCACGTACTCTCAACAAATCTCCTACTTGGATTAATTACCTATTAGTGTACATAAATAGGTTAAGTCTTTCTTCACTATCACTATCGATCGATCTACGGTTGTTTATCACGTTACGTTGCTGAAAATATATAACTAAAGATCGATATATATGATTTCAATGCATTGCTTCAAAATATAACACTACATACTACAAGTAGTACTCGATCCAGCCAACAATCAATGAACATTACAACATGATAAAAATAAATAAATAAATAAAATCCCAATCTAATTATAAAGATACTAAAAACAACTTCACGTACACATGAGGCATTATTTTTGCTGTTTTAAATTGCTTTGGTTAAATCATCACGAGCTCTTGCATATCTTGGACAAATTTATCAATGTAACCAGTCATGAAGCCTGGACTCACCAGTGTCTCCTTGGACTTTGCATGGTTTTTGCGTATGATATTACCCACTTCACTGTCTTTTTCCATGGCAGATTTGATGGCTTTACACAAACTCTCTTTCGAAAACCAACCATTCTCTTCTCTCTCAACCTCCACAGCCACCTTAAGCTCATCAGCCATCAGCCTTGTGTTCAAGATTTGATCACCTAAATGTGGAACCAAAACTATCTGACAATCACTCATCAAAGACTCCCACATCGAACCAAACCCACAATGGTTCACAAAACACCCAACTGATGGATGTTCCAAAATCAATAGCTGTTGCACCCACCTTCCCCACACCACTCCTCTCCCTTTGATCCTCTCTTCGAACCCCTCCGGGAACGCTTCCTCAACCGTTGATCCACCGCCATTGGGTGGCTTTAGGGCTATAAAGAATGGCAAACCTGTTAACTCAAACCCTAACAAAAGCTCTTGAAACTGATCCTTTTCAAGAATGTATTGACTCCCAAATGAACAAAAAACCACCGAATGAGGTGGGAATTGTCCGAGCCAATTAGCCCACCTCTCCTCCAAAGAAATCTTTGTAGGTTCAGGCAGAACCGGTCCGGTCAAAAGAACCTTTTTGTTATACTGACCAGCAATGTAATCACAAAATGTACCCTCTATCTCTCGGCAAGTTCTTATCGCTAGACCATCAGATTCATTCATGGATGTCGTGATTCGCTCAAAGAAATTAATCCCTTCACCAAATGGCAACGATATGAACGACAAAGCTCGCGCTTCGTGGGAACGTAACACCACAGTATTTGATGGGTAACCTTCTGGTGGCACAGCCAATTCAGCTTCTGTAAGAGGCTTTTCCTTGTCGAAACTACGTGCCGGAACGAGGGCAATTGCAATCCCAGCAGCACAAACAGCACTGTAATGTATAGTTTTGATGCCGAGAGGTCTTGTTATTTGTGGCAGCCAATGAGCCATATCATTGAAAACAATCTTTGGTCGTTTGGCCTTTATGATAGCCTCGACTTGGTCTCTGGTTCGGTCAAGGGCGATAACAAGGAGGTGGTTGAGGGAGATTGGTACGTCGGAGGCGGTCTCAGCTCCGTCGGGGAGGCCGTCGACATGGGGGATGGTGAGAGGGTGGAAGGTGATGAGATGAGGGTGGAGATTGAAATGTTGAAGCTGTTTTTGAGCTTTATTGGGAAGCAAGAAAGTGATTGAATAGCCTTTCTCTGCAAGTTTGTTAGAAAAATGGAGGAATGGAGTCATATGACCAACAGCAAACCATGGAAACATTACAATCTGGAAATTTGAGGCCATTTTTACACCTTTTTTCTTCGGATCTCCAAACTTGTTTGCTTTACATTTTTTTGGGAATGTTTTTTAATATGTAAATGGGTCAACAACTACACTACATTAATTCCACTCATTTAGGAGACCAGTTGTATAATATTCTGTCAGGACTGCCAAACTTTTTATCTATAATATTTGATTTTGAGTGGTCCATATTTATCAGAATAATAAATAAATAAAATTAATATATATATTCTTTGTTAGGCATACTGGACGAGATATTTAACGAGAATCATTTGCAGCTGAATCACAATAATTGTGGCAGATTTGGCAAAGTTCAAGTTAAAAATTTAAAATCTATTATTTTTTTTTAGATAAAAAATCCAATATTCATATAGTAAAAATATGTTAAAAGATTTATTCTTTTCTAATAATCATTGTTTGTTTGAATATTAATATTTATTATATTAAATTAATAATAGATAACTTGAGGATTCAAATTAAGAGGAGATTAATAAGTAAACTAATCTATATCGGAACAAATCTTTGACCTAGACTCTTATCTAATTCACCTATAGATATGCTCAATTGGACTAAAAACCAAAAATTTAAGTTATTATTTGTGTATAGATGGGGAATCCCCATTTTATCTTTCGGTAAATTGCACAAGTTTACCCTGTGTGTAGACCTGGCAATGGGTAGTGTTATTGCGAATTTGTGTCATTTCTTGTTGGAGTCGTGTTAAAATTGCTCCACTCGAACCCGACCCATTAGCTTAATGGGTTGAAATATACAAACCCGAAACCATTTATTAAATTAATGGGTAACCCGACCCGACCCGTTACAAAATTTTATATTTGAGGTTTATTAAAAAGTTGAAAATAAATAGTACTGAAGCATGATCAAACTCATGCAATCAAGTTCACTAGTTACTTTTAGAGTTTTAATTTAGGGTTAGGGTTAGGGTTATAATATTGTGAAATAATTGATTTATAGTTTTAGAGTTTTTAATTTAGAAAATTTTCCTCTTTCAAAAAATGAAAAAAAAAATTAGAAATTAAAAAAAAATTAATTAGTAAAATATATTCTTACCATAATTATATAGATTTTTTATATATATATATATAAATTCCATAAAGTGACTATACAAAGATTTTTTTTTAATGTGATTTTTTTAATAACTTTCATAAACACATTAAAAAAAAATCTTTATATTAAGGACAATGATAGACATCCAACCATTTTTGTCCAACTTTTTGTCCAACCCCTGATGTGTCAGTTGGTGAGTGGATATATGGATAAATCATTATTAATGTGCATCCACTCACCAACTGACACATCAGGGGTTGGACAAAAAGGTTGGATGTGTAACATTATCCTTATATTAATGGGTTATCGAATTAACGGTTTTTTTAAGGGTGAACCCAAAACCGACCCATTATATTTCGTATCTTAATGGGTTGACTCATTAACAACCCAATCTGATAATCTTGACCCACCAACCACTATTTTCGAATGAGTTTGGGTCGTGTTAATGGGTCGTGTAAAATTTTGCCAGGTCTACCTGTGTGTCTAGGCAAAATATGTTAGGAATATCCTTAATTAAAGCATCAAATTTTTAATCCATATCCATGAAATTAAAAAATAAATAAACATGTATAAAATAAAATAAAATAAAAAATGTTCTAGTGGAGATCCGATCCATATCCAACTCTGGATCTCCATCTCCATCTCCATCAAATTTCCAAGACACCCTAATCTGTGAAAACAACTAAAAACAAATAATAAGCTATTGAATAAATTGAATAAAGCAATTTCAAGTCCACAATCTGTATTTGTTGATGCAATTAACTCCAGGCAAACAGCAAGTAATTGAAACAAAAGAAATTATTGATATATTTACAAGAAAAAAAGAGAGTTAATATTGTTTTTCATGTTGTACTTTTCAAGTACATGTTTAATTAAACAATAATAATGTCTTTTAAAGATTGGGTGCATTGATGCACCCAAGAATTTCTCTTTACATATTCAAACATTCTTTAAAAGACATTATTATTGCTTGAATATGTATTAATTTCTCTATACATATTCAAACACTCTTGGGGCATTGAATTCGGTTCCACGCTCACCAAGAGTGTGACAATTGCATTCCACTGGTGCAACTAAACCATTGCCTGACTTTTTGCAATGACATGTATTAATGATCCTAGAATCTAGACAACTCTCCAAGATTTTTTTTTTTTTTTGACAATATCTATTAATTCGGGATCAAGTATTTTTTTTTTAAAAAACTTTCGCTATTGGTAGGATTCGAACCGTTGACCTGAGAGTCATTTGTCTAAACCCCAAGCTCGTCCATCTACCAGCTGAGCTACTCCTCTGTTGGCAACTGTCCAAGATTTTCAAGTGTCAGATTTTCGTCAAAAAAACTTGAAACTTAGAGTGTGACAATTGTCAATTGCATTCCACTGGTGTCTTTGAGCTTTCTTGGAAAGCAAGAAAGTGATTGAATGGCCTTTATGTGCAAGCTTGTTAGAAAAATGGAGGAATGGAGTCATATGACCAATAGCAAACCATAGAAATATCACAATCTGGAAATTTGATGCCATTTTTACACTTTCTTTTGGATCATTAAACTTGTTTGCTTCACCTATTTAATACAGTCTAACCTCTCTAAATTATTACCCCAATAATTAATAACCTCTGACATTTTATAAAATTTCATGAAACCGACCGCGTTCTGTGGGCATAATTTAATATTTCTACTATCTAATAATTAATACAAAATATCAACAAACAAAAAAAATTAATTAGCAAAATAACGTTCCATAGAGAACCATTTATCTAAAGTAGCATGTTTCTTCTTGGTTGTCCCTATCTTGAACTGTATACCTCAGAGTATCTTATGAGCTACAACATAAGTGGGATTTGAAAGTTCAAGAAGAGAAATACATGAGTGAAAGGCACCTAATTTATCTTTGTTAAACAATGGGGGGTCATCATCCATATCTTCTTCGACTTCCTCTTCATGATGGTCTTGTGACGATGCAATTGCTATGAGATCTTCATCCTGTATTTCCTCATGGGCAATTTAACTTTTTCTTGATGTTGATCTTCTCATATTCCTTGCATTTGGAGATATGTACCATCCTTGCATTTAATTTTTTATTGGAGATAGTATACCAAGCTCATTGGTAACTTACAAACAATAAATATATAAGACTAAATTAGTGAAGACTTTCTAACGTCATTGTGGGCGATTGCCTTGTTTTGCTTTAATTTTCTTTGTTTTGCTTTGTTTGTTTCTCTGTCAAAAAAAAAAATAAAAAAAAATAGTGACATTAGCAAATATACATGAAATAATTTATTTATTTTAAGTAGATGTTCTATAAATTAATAACCTCTGTTAATTAATAAATTACTGTACAACGGTTCGTATTAATTTAGAGAGGTTAGACTGTATATATAAATGGACATCACTTTAATTGTATCACTCATGTGGGAACTGGTTGTATAATCACTAAGCACTACCAAACTTTTATGTATTTTTTTTTTTTTTTAATGTAAAAGGTTCGGTCATTTGAGTGGTCTATATTTATTAATTATAATAATAGAAGAAAATTATATATATAGTCTTTTTATTCTCAGTTCTTCCTGACAATAAATATATCAGGACGAAGAATGTGGACCACAGATTATGGAGAAGTTTTGACAAGTGCATACACTTTGAGTCAAAGTATGTAAATCTAGTGGTCCACATTCTTCGTCCTGATATATTTATTGTCAGGACGAACTGATAATAGAAAATATATATATATATATATATATATAAATTTTTAGCTAAACCCCAATTTATATAGTAAGAACATCTTAAAGGGTCTCTTTTGGAGACTTCGTTATTTAAGGGTGGATGTTGTTGTAAGAGGTCATTAAAGAGTATGTGTTCCAAGAATACTCTCTTAAATGACTCATTTAATAATTTATTATTATTATCTTATGTTTTACTTTATAATTATTATTTATAGTGAAAAAAAAAACGGTTGTCGGTAATTCAAAAAATCAAATTATCCATTAGACAATAAAAGAGCTGTTGGGATTTAAAACTTAAATATATGCTACTTTTAAAAAAAAATAAAATAAATTTAAATATGTGTAGGCTATGTAGCTCGGGGCTAAAGCCTCCCTTTAATTAAGGGAATGAACTCCACCAAAACTCATTTAAAGGGGCCTTTTGGAGCTGAAAAAAATACAACTCCTCTCTTCATCAAGTTAAAAGGGGTCTCCAAGAGAGATTCTAAGAGATGTACTCTAATGCAGTTACTAATTTGATGTGTGGAAATAGCGCCCTTCATCACTATACCGGGCAGTGGTAAAGAATTTTGTAATTAAGAGATAAAATTTTGTGTAGACTAATAATTTGAATTATATTAAATTAATAATTTAGATAACTAGATAATTCTAATTAAGAGGAGATTAATAAGTAAACTAACAAATATCGAACAAAACTTTGACCTAGACTCTTAACTAATTCGCCGATAATGTTCATTTGGAGTAAAACCTAAAATTTAAGTTGTGTATATATTTGTGTATGGAGGGGAGTCGG
Organism: Acer yangbiense; assembly: GCA_008009225.1. NCBI lineage: Eukaryota > Viridiplantae > Streptophyta > Magnoliopsida > Sapindales > Sapindaceae > Acer > Acer yangbiense. The sequence continues at coordinate 43,105,279 of CM017763.1, read as the reverse complement.
GGACAATTCTAATTTTTTTAAGACCGGATTTGACACACTTTTTATACGGAGAAAGCTGGGACAACTTTATTTATTTATTTATTTATTTATTTATTTATATTTTTTAATTTTTATTTGGAACAAAAAATTACAAAGTAGGAATAACAGAAAAGGGGTTGGGATCCAACCACAAATGCTCCCTGACTGAGGAGAAGGCTACAGAAGCTAGTTTACGTGCCAAGGAGTTCCCCTTGCTAGAGGAGGCTTGACACTTACAGATACCAACTTCGGAAAACAGAGCCTTGATGTCATTGACAATAAAGAAAGTGTCCCCTAGACTAGGAATAGGGCTACACAGCGAAGACACAACACCAGTGGAAGAACATTCAACTATTGAGACTTGGATATTGTAAAACCTAGCAAGTTCCAGGCCCTCACAAAGAGCCAGTAGGTGACCAATTTCCACAGAAAAAGAGCCCAGTAGTGTAGTTGAAAGGGTTGCAATCACTTTCCCTTTAAAATCCCTGATAGCTGCCTCGACCCCGATACTAGAGGAATGCCTACGGAAAGCGACATATGTGTTGATTTTGAGATGACCAGGAGGGAGGACTATCCATTCTGCCGGGAGGCCATAAGGAGAGGTAGGAGGGGTAGAAGAGAGGGCTTGCTTGGAATTCACGAACTCATCCAACAGCTGAATCGCCCCATTAGCCACCAAGTCAGGGGATTTAACTCTGCCACCATTAATCCGAGCATTCTGATTCTCCCACATTGCCCACACAATCATACAAAACTGGTTGAAATCATCAGGGTCAAACTGGTCAGCCAAAGATTGGAACACCTCCAACTTTGTGCGAAATCTCAGGGATGCAATACTGCTACCAAACCGAGTTTCTACCCATGTTTTCCTAGCCACTTTACACCCAAAAAGAGCGTGAAAAGAGGATTCCACGTTCACGCCACAACTGTTGTAGCTAGGATTAGCAACAATCTTTTCTAATCCACAGGTTCTCCACTGAGGGGATGACATTTAGACACGCTCGCCAAACAAAAATCTTGACTTTGGGTGGAAGATGAAACTTCCACAGGGAGGACCACCATTTGCTTCTAACTGAGGAAAGGGAGGCATCAACCAGTAAACTATCCTGCAAAGCACAATTATAACCACTTTTAACAGTATACACACCATTTTTCTCAAAGTGCCACAATAGAAAAGCATGCCCACCTTTCCAGCTAATAAGGATCTTAAGAACAACAACCTTATCAATGGGAAGCAGAATTTGGTCTAACAAACCGAGATTTCAACCTCGCCTATTCCTATCCATCAGATCGGAAACACTAATATTCGAGCCCGGATCAAAGGTAACCAACTTGAAAGAGCTCAAGTTGGTTACCAATGGGAAGTAGAATTTGGTCTAACAAACCGAGATTCCAACCTCGCCTATTCCTATTCATCAAATCGGAAACACTAATGTTCGAGCCTGGATCAAAGGTAACCAACTTGAAAGAGCTCAGACGAGAGATCCACTTGTCTTTAAAAGCAATTATGTTATTATCGTCTCCCACTGACCATCTAAGACCTTTGGTAAGCAACTCTCTACCCCAAATCAAGCTTCTCCAAAGATGAGAACACCCAGTTTTTACGGGAGCCGAAAGGAAATCGCCATCACTGAAATATTTGGCTTTTAGAAATCGAACTGCCAAAGCCTCCACGCTTGTTTTGCCAAGAGGGCATAATTAAACAGGGATAGGTCTTTGAACCCCAGACCACCATAGCTTTTCGGGAGGCACATCTTCTTCCAGCTAACCCAACTAATTTTCCTCTTCCCACCTTTGGAATCCCACCAGAATTTTGAGGTCATCGAACTAAGCTCGTTACATAACCTAGAAGGGATTCTAAACATACTCATCGAATAAGTGGGGATAGCTTGGGTCACTACCTTTACCAGGACTTCCTTGCCACCAAACGAAAACATATTACCACACCAACTCATCAACTTGTTCTCCACACTCTCTTTAATATTGTTGAAGAGCTTACGTTTGTTTCTTCCCACCATTGTAAGCAGCCTAAGATACTTATCATGGGAATTACTAACTTCAATCTCGAGGATCCTTTGAACATCTTGCCTAATTTGGACCGCGACTTTAAGACTGAAATTAATGACCGACTTGTTAAGGTTTATACGTTGGCCCCAGCCCTTTTCATAGACATCCAAAATCAACCGAATGCGCTCACTACTATCTTTGGAGGCCTTACAGAACAACATACTGTCGTCGGTGAAGAAAAGGTGGCTGATTAGGGGACTTTCTCTGCAACTACGGATACCTAGCACCCGACCATTCCTCTCGGCCTTCGAAATCATACTAAAGAAAACCTCAGAGTAAAGGAGAAACAAGTAAGGGGAGAGTGGACACCCTTATCTCAACCCTCTCGAAGGGGTCACCGTGCACACAACCTTGCTGTTCAAAAGGAGACAAAACGTGGAAGAAGTGATGCAATCCATTACCAAGCTAATCCATCGGTTCGGGAAATTCATCTTCCTCATAACTTCCGCCAAGAAAGACCACTCGACCCTATCATAGGCTTTGCTCATGTCAAGCTTTAGAGCCATGTGACCATTCATCGAATGCAAAATCTCAAAAGCTACCAGAACGTTATCAAAAATCTGGCGACTAGGGACAAAAGCATATTGGAACGGAGAAATTACGTGCGGCAAATAACTTTTTAGTCTGGAAGCCATCGCTTTTATGACTATCTTGTAGATCACACTACACAAAGAGATAGGCCTAAAATCCTGGATATACGTGGGGAACTTCACTTTAGGGATAAGAGTCACATTAGTTTCATTAAAAACTTTGATCGAATTTTCTCCGTTCAGGATATTTAGGCAAACTTTGGTAACCTCCCCTCCAATCACACCCCAAGCCTTTTGAAAGAAAATAGCCTCAGGTCCGGGAGCTTTTGTGGGGCTCAAACCGAAGACAGTTGCTTTCACTTCATCTGGTGTATAAACTGCACCTAAACCCTCACACATTATTGCTGACAATCTAGACTTGATATTTCTTGAGGCATTCTGAGTGTCCAAGGCAGAAGGATTAGACGAGCTAAAAAGAGAGGAAAAAAATTCACTTACAACCTTGGTTAGGCCCTTCTTGGATTCCTGAAGAATCCCTTTCGCAACCATTAGACCAATAATACTATTTTTCTTTTTTCTGGCAGTATCTTTTGCGTGGAAAAATTTTGAATTTCGGTCCCCCAATTAAAGCCATTCCACCCTTGATCTCTATCTCTAGAATATCTCTTGATGCTCCAGCAGCCCTTCGACTGATTTCTCTTACTGTTTGATATTGCTCATAATTCCCAGTTTCCCACAAGACTTGTAGAGCCTCTCTATCTCTTTGTTCTTCTCTTTAACCTGCTTCCTAAAGTTACCAAATCTTGCTTTACTCAACTCATCCAGCTTAGCCGCACACCTACTGATCTTCAACTTCAAATTCCCAACAGGTTCATTAGTGCCTGCTTCATTCCACACTTCTTTTACGACATTATTGTAATCTTCCTCTTTTAGCCAAAACGGCTCAAAGCGGAACAGCCCCCCTTTAATTCTCATGAAAGGAGCCTCTTGATAATTATTGAGAAGAATAAGCCAATGATCAGAGGAATTGAAACCCAAGTGATCGACTTTCACTACCTTGAAATTATCTCGACACTAGTCATTAGCGAGGAACCTATTGAGCCTCTCTTGAATATTACTCTTTCCTTCCCTCTTGTTATTCCAAGTGTGTCTAGGCCTTGTGAATCTTAAATCTGTGAGGTTACAATCTTCTACCACTTGCCTGAATTGATTCATACCTGTAAAGACTTTGTCGAACCCCCCACTTTTTCTTGCACACTTAACAACTCATTGAAATCGCCCCCGCAAACCCACGGGAGGTTATCGACATCCTTCAACCGATGTAAAAGATTCCAGGAGATCGACCGATTGCTTGGATTCGGCTCTCCATAGAAACCCGTAAATCACCAACGGAACCCATCCTCCATGCACACACGCACATCTATGTGCCTAGAAGAATAAGAAAGGACAGAAACAACACAAAAATCCTTCCATAATAACAACAAACCACCACTATTACCCATACTATCAACACAAAAGCAACTATTGTAACCAGACAATTGTCTACAATTTCCAGTTTTGGTACCATTGAACTTTGTCTCCAAAAGGAAGACGATGTCCAGAGAATGCTTTTTGAGCAGCCTTGACAAGGCCGCGAACGCCCGGGGATTCCCAACCCTCGGACGTTCCAACTGAGACCTATCATTGTTCCTGACAAGCCTGTATTTCAGGCTCCGCCAATATAGGGGTTTTTGAATTAAGGGTCAAAATCTTCCCTTTTTTAGGTTCCCTGTTCTTTTCTTCCGGGAGGTCAAAAGCCACTTTCCTCTTGCATGCTTGTCCATCCTCCATTGTTTGAAACATCGACGCATCACACTGCTTACTGGGAAAGGTTTGTGAATTAGGGGAAACTTTAATGGGGCTTTTCCCTTTTTTGGAATGCTTGCCATTCTTACTAACTGACATGGGGGTTTTATTACCTTTGGGGGATCTCCTTATGGGCAGGCTAACTTCGAGCATTTTTTGAAGGGGACTGGATATAATACCAATTACTTGTTTCTGTTTCGAGTCACAGGCAGCTCTCTTCCATTTTTTGGTGGTTTTCATTGAAGGAGGTGACAGGGATTTGGGGATATATGTTTCCATAGGTTGCACCGGAGGTGCTTCAACACTAGTTTAGGGCACATCAGTAGGATGGACCATTGTTTTATGCGGGATTTGGGTTGGGTTATCTAGGCTTTTTATTTTAGGTGGGGGACTGGATGTTAAAACATTAAAAGGGCGGCCCAATTCAGTTGATGATGCCTCCACTCCTGGGCCCAAACCATCAATACACATTTCATTTATTCTAGGTGGCCCAATACCCTCTACAGTAGCTAGGTTAACTTTACTTTTTACCCTCACCAACGACTGTGTCGCCGCCGCAGATCTGCTAATGCTTCTTTCTGTGAAGACCTTGAACTAGATTTCAGGCTGACCAACCCATCTCCTTCAATTTCATGAGAATTTTTGAGCCAAAACAGCTATAATCTTGTTTGGTTGGTCAAAGATTTCATGTTTATTATTATTATTTTCTCCTTCATTTAATATTTGGGTGCAGACACCCTATGAAAATGAATTCCTAAAATTGTTGTTGATTGGATTAATGATAACAAATAGATGTGTAACAGACTATCTGAAAGTAAACGTTCGTGTTAACAATGTGTCAATGTCTAATATTTTTTTTTGTCGCATCAGCGAGAGATTGAATATGCACAACTGCATTGGAGATGAAAATTTTAATAGACTGTCTATTTATCCTATATGCCATTTTTTTTTTTTTTTTTTACAAACCACTCTTGTATTGGAGATACTCTTATATTGTCACTGTCGTACTTAATTTCTTTCTTTTCGTCATGGTCAAGAGAAATGGAAATATTTTATTCCCTAATTTGTAATAAGTCTTTCATGAGCTGGCAGCTTCCACCATCATAATTCATTTCTTTTTAAAACTTGGGCTATAAAGGACAACGGGTTATAGTCATTTAAACGAATTAAATCCAATAATATTTAACAATGGCTTGTATAGTTTATTTTTTATGTTGTCAATTTAAAAGCATAAGTACCCTTATGTGTTCATGTTGTACTTGATTTTGTTGCAGTATGGTTCATGCACACTAAGATCAAATTTATGAGATTAAAATGGTTCGCAGTCAGTGAAAATTGGATGTTTTATTGTGGTGGACGACAACACAATAAATTTCTGTATAGCTCATTAAAGCGAGAGGCATCATTCTGGATTTAATGAGTTGGTGAATTTTGAGATAAATATATCGAAACGGACTAAACTCAAAAACTTCTATAAAACTTATTACTTATTGCCACACAGAAAATGAGTATAGTAAAGGTTAGGGTGATAATGTATCTTAATCTAAAGAGGGTAGTGGACTCATATTGGTATACAGGGATAATCGGATAACAATTTTACCCGAACCGTGGGCACTCACCGAACCCGAATTGTCTAGGTCGGGTTTTGGTTTTGCTATTCAAGTCACAAGTTGGGTTTGGTTATGTAAAAGTAAATCCGAATTGGGTTCGGGTTTAGGTCAGTGGGCTAAAACCTGAACCCGATCCGCGAACTCAATTAATTAAAAATCTTTGTTCAAAATGACGTAGTTTTGAGCAAATTAAAATTCTAAACTCAATTAATTAAAAATCTTTGTTCAAAATAACATCGTTTTGAGCAAATTAAAAATCTTTGTTCAAAATGATGTCGTTATTTAATGATTTGCTCTCTTAACGAGTGAGAATTACTAGGCGGTCATTAGCTTGATAACTTGGTTAACTAATTATATATGGTACGGAGGACATGCACACTTTAAAATTTTCAGTCGATCTCATTAATTTAAGAATAAAAATATTCATCATTTAGATTTTTGAGAGCTGATTATGTGTATGTATGATCATAAATTAATCGAATAGTTATTATGATCGACATATTAGAATATAAAAATGCTATATATATATAATAATTTATCATTATAGATAATCGAGATATCAATATTCTGTAAACAGAAGTAACACATATCATTATCTTGTCCACACGGTCCACCTAACCCACCAAGAAACCTAGCTTAGGCATCATTTGCTCGATAAAATCTCATTCCATGTGGTCATATGACTTCGACATATCAAACTTTAAAGCCATCAAATCATCCTTCTGCTTCTTCCGTTTTAGACTATGTAAGCACTCAAAACCTACAATTGCATTGTGGCAGAGGCTAATGCTGCAATTGTTGTTGGTTGGATTAATGCTGACAATGGATTTTTTTTCCTGATGTGAGTTTGATTGTTGGTGGTATTATGTCTTCCTTCTGCTTTTGTGATTTATCCTGCAAGGCAAACAATGTGGCTCACAACTTAACTAAGATGGCTTTGTTGAGTAATGAAGATCAAGTTTGGTTGGAGGACTATTCTTCTGTATTGGGCATTACTTATTGGCCGATAGGGATGGGGAGATCAATATCTATCCTCATTTCCCCAACAACCCTAACCATGAGGTTGTGGGTTTGAGTTTGTCCCACTCCACTAAAATTTTGAATTATTGTAATATTTCAAAAAAAATAAAATTACAATTTAATATAAAATATAAACACTATCAATCCATCTTATTTAATTAATTAACAATTTAGACAATTTAGCACAGTAGGAGAACCACCACACCATGAATGATTATGAGATACCTGAACTTTGAACTTAGCCAAATGAAACCCAAACAAAAACAAAATATGAAGATGGGTTTCATTAATTTATAGTGCCTTGAATTAAGGAACTTTTTAACTTGATATGTGCAAGATAAGGTCTAGGGTTTGGTTTGGTTTGGTTTGGTTAAACAACATTTGAACAAAAACCCCTTTTGTCTATTTTGCCAATATTTTAACACCTCTAACCACATAGTTGTCTGCTGTCACATAATGGATAAGACAAGAACATTTTTTCCTGTTTTGTCATAAACAAATATGACCCTCACATGGTCTGTGTTCTGTCATGACAGGATCATTATGCATTTCTTAGTAGTTACAATTAAATTCTGGAAATCTAGCTTACCGGCTCACCCCCACATTAAATATTCATTGAAACAAACATACTAATCAAATTATTAAGATTATTCGATGAAACAGACATACCACGTTTCTATATTAATATTATTTATATATATATATTCGGTAAATTAAATACTTTTGCTTATATTCTTTGAAAGAAAAATCAACTTTGGTGATAATTTTGTATATTTACAAAAGAAATTAGAAATTTAATATGTATCTAATAGATTTGGATAATACCACTCAATCCCAAAATTGTATTCCAAAACTTATTTCAAATGATTTGTTAACCATCTTACTCATGTCTCTATGAATATCTCACAATCCACATAACCAAGTACTTAGAATGAGTGGTTAGCCAAAAATTTGGACTATAAAGTATTACTTGATAGAAATTCTATTGAATGGACGTAGTGATGCCATTCAGATCGGATTTGGATAATCCAAATCTGATTTTTTTATCGGACATGATCTGAAAAAAATTCTTGATTAGATTTTTCTGAAAAACAAAAAGTCTCCTAATCGTATAATTCGTACCAGATTGGATTTGGAAATTTTTGGATTCAGATTTGAATATAGGCATTTTCATATTGGATTTTTTAAAAAAAATTTAGATCCCCTCATCACCTCATCATGTTCTCACAAAAATCAATGGTCTGAATTAATTTTATTTTTTTGTAGTGTAAATACATAAAAATAATATAAATAATCCAGACCATTGATTTACAATATTAGACACGTGACAATAGATTATGAAGATGATGACACTCAGATTGAAGAGACGATCCACATACTTTTAAAATGAATATTAAAAAAAAAAAAAATTTCATTTAAGATATCAGATTTAGAATTCAGATTATCTAAATCTGAACATTAATTTCATTTCATTTCTGAAAATCCGATATGGATTTCTTCGGATTCGGACTTTTACATCTCTAGATGGAAGTAAAAATAACTCGATACACCTGTCCTAATGATTAATTTTCCCTTGCTCCACTCTCCAACCATACATTAAAAAAAAAAATTAAAAAAAAAAATAAAACAATCATTCATGAAGTCTCCTCCTTACATAAAATATTCAATGGTATGAGCTTAAAGCACATGGTTTCAAGCAAATCCAGGATACATCTTTCAATAAATAACAGAACAAAAAGATCATACACTGATACACACATGAATCCACATGTGAGTCGTTTTCAGTTTTCAGAAGCCATGGAGCCTAATTTTGGAGACCCTTTTGAGTCATCATCATCATCATCATCATCATCATCTTCACCTAGTGGAGATGAAGAAGCTGTGAATGATCTTTTGGAAGAGTGTTGGTTCTTTGACAACTTGTTCCAAAGAAAAACAAGGATGTTAAGATGCTATTCTGATCCTTGTTGTCCTTCCTCAAAAGAAATTTTTACCAAGAATTCAGATAGCCAAAACATTACAAAGAACAAGATCACAGCAGGAGATGGAGATGGTGTTGTCCAAAGAAATCTTATTCGAGCACCATCTTTGCTGCCTTGTGTAGGAAGGAAAACGGAAGAAAATCATCAAGAGAAAGAAAGCAATAAATTATTGACAAGGCAATCATCACTACCAAAACCAGCTTCTGGAGGGAAAAAAGAAGCAACTAAAGAAAAGGAAAGTACAGCGATAAGGAGCAAATCGAATAATGGACAATTTCCACGGTCTAACTTGCACAGAACACCTTCTTTGCCATCATATTTTGGTAGGGAAGAAGATAAAGAAAGTGATGCTAGAATGAGCAATTTGATCCACCAGGCTTTTTCTGCTTCTTCAGATATCTTGCCAAAGTCACAAACTTCAAAGGTACTAATTCAATTGTTGTTGCTTGTTATTATATATCAGGTTTCATGTGCCAAAACATTTGTCTCTAGATAGTTTTGTTTTCTGCCAATTTTATCTTACAGGGCCTTACAAGAAGTTGCAGCATTTCGAGGTACCGGCCACCAAGAAGCTCAGAGGTGGAAAGACATTATAATTATAACATGAATGGCAGCATCAAGGATATGAATCGTCGATGCCTGATTAATCAGAATAAGTCCAGAAAGAAGAGCACAAGTGACCTTGAGTCTGAAGAAGTTCAAGGTTTCAAGGACTTGGGATTCATATTTGAGAAACAAGAGTTGAGTCCAAGTGTGGTCAACATTCTTCCTGGTTTGCAAGAAAAGAACAACAGCAGCAGCAGAGAAGTAAAACTGAGGAGACCTTACTTGTCTGAGGCATGGCTTTCAAACAACTTTGCTCCTCCTCCTCCTCCTCCTCCTCCTCCACCGGTACCAAATTGGGCAACAAAGAATTCTGCACAAGACATGAAGGCACAAATCAAGTTTTGGGCTAGAGCTGTGGCATCCAATGTCCACCAAGAATGCTAATACACCACACCATACACTAAACAATCTCACATAAAATGAACATGTTACTGTTGTTATATGATGATCAAATTTACAAACCATCATGTTTTGTTCTCTCTTCTAATCCATTTTTTTTTTTTTTTTGTACTTTTGCAATTCCCGGAATTCTCGATGATTTTCGCGTTAGTTATAACTCATTTGTCACGTCAGTCAATGGGGGTATGATTTCGGACCGTCTATCATTACTGTTATAGTTTTATTGGCAAGTGTTTTCGGGAATTGTTGAAAGGAAGTATGAAATAAGTTTCAGCTCTTGTGTACTTGAATTTTTCTGTCCCATTTTTTTTTATTCTTGGTCTGGTTTCTCTATGTAATTGTACTGGGTACAAATTTGAGTTTGAATTTTTTTTTTTTTTTTAATGATTATATATTTTATTGAGAAATTAACTTGTAAAGTCAAAATAAATTGATTTACTGCTCTGTTCTAAAGTTGAAAAAAATTCGAAATTTCAACTAAAGAATCAAAAACAACAATTTACTATTATATTTTTAATAAAAACAACTTATCCACTATAAAAATCTGAAAATAAAAACAAAGACAACCATAGAAAACCAAAAAAAAAAACATAAAAAACATAAAAACATGTTGCAAGCTCATCGTCTCCTCTCCTCCACCACCATCCAATTCTCACAGCATCCTCTCCACAAACCCAAATTTCTCAACAAACCCACCATTTCTCTTCCAGTCCTCTCTCGAACCAGACCCTCCATCCACCCATCATGGCTCTCTCGAGTCCAAGAACCCACCACAAGTGCTACACCCGAAGAAGAGGGTCCCATGGAGCTGACACAGTCCATATTTGCAACCACAGACGACCCAACTTCTCTTCAAGTGGCCACCAGTGTTCTCCTCACTGGAGCTATCTCTGTTTTCCTCTTTCGCTCTCTTAGACGCCGAGCTAAACGCTCTAAAGAACTGGTATTGTTTACTTCTTGTTCCTTCATTTTTCAAGTATCTATGTTGTTGTTCAAATTTCATATACAATGTGATGTAATTGGTTTATTGAACTATTAAAATGTGATGTAATTTTAATTTAGTGATTAAGTTTGCTAATTTATGTGGTATAAGCAATGAAATGGTTAAGCTTTTATTCTGAATTCTGGATAAGTTGTAGTTCAATATAGTTTATCAGTTCATTTCTACTTTTCAATGTTGGATATTTTGTGGTATTATAAAATTTAAATTATTAATATAATTCTATTGATAAATTGATGAATTTAATTGATTTTCTTTTTATGATAAAGAAACTTATTGTCTTCCCTTCACTTCACTTCCAATTTTTGCATTTCTATGTGTTATTAAGCTTCTCACTTCTGTTTGGATTTTTCTAGGACTGGTTTCTAGTTGGTTTCCATTAAGTTTAGTTTTCATCTTCCTTCAATATGAACTTTTGAGGAACTTGGTTTTGGTTGGTTTCAATTAACAGCAATTTTTGTTTTTGATATTTGTAATTTTATTAAAATTTGGAGCTTGATGAATTGATATTTTTGCTTTCTAATTATGTCAAATTCTGCATCTGCCTCTCTTGTCATATCTTGATTATAGTTCGAAAAACACGGTTTAATTGCCCTTATATCTGCTTATGTGTTAGTAAAATTTAATATGGATTTTGAAATAATGGGTTTGCTGTGTCTAGAAATTTAGGTCTTCAGGGGCAGAGAAATCGTTGAAGGACGAGGCATTGGATAGCTTGAAAGCAATGGGATCAGCGTCAATCGAAGCTAAGGCCCCTCCTTCACCTCTTCAGGCATTGTTGGGTGGATTAACAGCAGGTGTGATTGCTCTCATTCTTTATAAGTTCACCACCACTATTGAAGCAGCTCTCAACCGACAGACAATTTCAGATAGTTTCTCGGTTTGTTCTTCAATCTTCATTTTACTTATTTGTGTTCAATGATTTCTTTAACATTGATTTTCAATTCAGATAGTGTATTTACATTATGTTGTCATCATCCATTCCTCATACTAATTTTATATTCCTGCTTCTCAGGTTCGTCAGATAACAGTAACCGTAAGGTATCTCTCGATACTACTTCCCTCTAGCACACCTAACTGTAAATTCTTGTTTGAAGGCCATGATTCATTGTTGTATAGATGGTGTTAGTAATTGGTATTTGCTCTTTCAGGACTATTATTAATGGAATTTGCTACCTCGCGACATTTGTTTTTGGCATCAACTCTATCGGATTGCTCCTTTATTCTGGCCAGCTTACTATTAATTCCTTCATGGAAGATTTTAGTGATAACGAAACAGAGAATAAAGGTGAACAGCAATCGAGCTTGCTGAATTCAAATGCTGAGAGTCCCATGGATAGTTCTGAATTGAATAGCGACAAGAACGATCAAAGTTCAGATAATGTGCAATAGAGGAAGAGGAAATGAAATTAATGTCGGAGAAATAGATTTCTGTAATTCATATGTACAAAAAAAAAATGAAACATTTTTTTTTTCAGCTTTAGCTGTGCTCTTGCCAATTTATGAACGTTTCTATCGATCTCTCTACACTAAAACCTCTATGCTACTGTTAGCTTATAGTTTTAGAAAAAATTTCAAATTCCTATTGTTTTCATCCTTGTCGTTCTTGCAGGCGATGATCATGACCGAGCACATCTGAAGCATTGCTTCTACTCTCATGGGATCTTTCATGGTGATCAATAACCCTTGTAACCGCAGTTATTTCCTGACCAATCTTCCTGAACAGGTTATGATGATTAGCTGATCCAAACTGATGCAACGGGGTGGAATTTGAGTCGAGAATGTGCAGAACCATCACCATAATAACTGAAGCAGCAAACATCGGTATGGGACCAAAAATCCAGAATAGCAAAGTAGTTGCAAAGTAGATTGCTCTTAATCCAACTGACCAGAAAAGGCTTCCTCTTAGCACTGATTTCTGCACATAGCTTACCGGAACATCTGTGTTTGGCATGCTAATGAGGAAATTGGCATGTACATAGCATCTCACACATTGAACAAAAGAACCATAAGCCAGTAGGAAGCAGATAAGAAGACTTATATATTTGATAGAGACAACAGATGTGCTCGTATCGCCGTAGATAAGAATATTTGTGAAGATGTTATGTGAAGAGCTACCAATCCATGCTCCAATCAGAGAGCTTAAAGCTAGAGATGTTGTAGCTAAGAAAGTTGATGCTGAAACTGTGCCATTGATCACTGTTAAAGCTAAGCTTCTGTCTTTTGCCTCAAGCTGCAACATTTTTTCAACCCAAGCTTTTTTGTTGTGGTTCTCATAGCCAATGACTGTTGTATGTGGGAATTTTAGGCATCTATAGAGAAGATAGAGATGGTAACCAAACATTATCAGTAACCCACTTGGGACCAACACTATATCCAAGTATTCCTTCCTCCAAACCATTCTCTCTCTCTCTCTCTTAATTACATAACTATGATACTATTAGGGTTCTGTTTAATCTCTGGAAGATTGAATAATTAATTGAATTTTTATCAAAAAGAGTGAACTTTAAGGTGGATTTGGTGGAACAGAAAGGGCTTTGGCATTTTGTCTCACATGGGATTAGTTGATGATGAGAAGTTGACAACCTAGAATATGCAATTTGCAATTTCATGCTCATCTTTGTAAAGCAAGAGGCACTTAAATCTGACTAACATTCTTTAAGATGAGAATTGCTTTACCGGGATCGTCATATACGTCCAACCCAATAAAATCATATCATGAGATATAAATAACTAGTTACATGCGAAACAATATAGCTGGTAATGGTTTGAGCGTATACGTAAGTATTTCTTCTTTAAGACGTCTTGTCTTCAATAATAATGGAAAGAATTTAAATAATAATAGCAAGTGACAAGAGAAATCAATATAATGAACAGTATATAGAATAATATATGAAAGCTTTGGAAGATTGATTGGCTACTACATTTTACAATTATAAATAAATCCACAACCACATCACCATATGCATTAATGCATAGCTGTCATGAAGTGTATGTATCATGTATGCATGCTTTGCAAGGCTACTGTCATACATAGATTGAGGAGCTTGCAATAAATTTCAATTTGGATTTTAGAAGCAATGCATGGGGAGGAGGAGTCAGAAGATCGGCACTAAAGATAAGACAGTTGTACTATTTGTTTTTTATTTTTTATTTTTTTTAATAATATCTATTAATTCGGGATCAGATATATATATATTTTTTTAAGTTTTCGCTATTGGTAGGATTCGAACTGTTGACCTGAGAGTCATTTACCCAAGCTCCAAGCTCCAAGCTCCAAGCTCGTCCATCTACCAGCTGAGCTACGTCCATTTACCAGCTGAACTACGCCTCTGTTAGCTTACTAACTTGTTTTTACCATCTACGGTCTACACACATTCTGATGTTTGAACTTTACAATTTACAAATATATGAATAGTTAGCAAAATGTACTCAAATGCTTGAAACAAATATGTCAAATATTTGATGGTTTTCAATCTTTTGATTTTGTTGTACCTAATTCCCGTCTATATGCCATGTTACATTCAAATGTAACATGGACCTCATTTGGTTGGCACCAAGGGTTAGATTTCTTTGAGTATTACTCGGTGTCCGATCCCAATATGGGATATACCTCGGTCACCTCGATTCATAAACCGAAATATACAGATTTAAGTTTAACCAATAATTGACTAACGGAATGAGTTAAATGAGAAATTTTTACAAATTTAAGGACAGATTTAATAAATAAAAAATAATAATAATAAAACATTTAGCAAAACCGTGACGTTTCCCAATTACGTAGGGACTAAATTGTAAATCCCACTTTAATTAAATTTATTATATTAAAAAAATAAAAAAATCAGATCACCACTTTCTCTATTTTCTATTTTCTTCCTCTTCCATATCTCCATCTTTTTTTTTTCTCTTTCCATCTCTCTACTCCAAAATGGAGAAGAGCTCCATTGGAGATCGAGAGATGGAGCTATTCTCCATTGAGCTCCATCTAATAGAGTGATCAGTTGCATTGTACTTTTGTGTTAAATTTCGCAAATGTGAAATATCCTTGACATATTGCACAATGTCAAGGGGCACCCTAGTCCAATTATCCCAATATTTAAAAATGGATCACTCTTGTATAGCTTAGTAAGTACCAAAACTAAAACAAATCATAATAATTTTCACTTTGAATCATTGAAAAGTGAAAAGTGCATCTCTTTCTTTCTTTGGTTTTGTTGACAATAAATGTTGATGAATTGAAAACTAATGCTTCTTTTATTTTGTGTTTCCATGTCTGATGGGAATGGTCTAGGTGGCAACACTTTTGAGTCTAGTCTCATATTCTCAAAAAAAAAAAAAAAAAAAAAGCCCCCATATCTTCATTTTATAAGGCCTTTCAAGTTTTCTTAATTTACATCCAAACCACAAATTCTTGTAAACAAGTCCATTCAATACTCAAAATTTAGGTATCAATATGGGTTCACATTCTAATAATTTATAGGGATCATGTGGAAACAATTGAATCCTTATATTGTTGTTTTCCATAATTTCACTTTTGTTTTTTTAATCTGAAAAGGAAAAAGAAAATAATTGAGAAACTTTTGGTTTCCAAGATTTTTTTTCCCTTCAAGTGGTGGTATGATTAGGGTACCCTATCAATTATCATATGCACAAACAAGGACAAAGACAAGTGCCCAAAAGTCTTTCAAACTCAAACCCCACCTCTCTGTTTTGGTACACACTTAGCACCAAATCAATAGTGTTTTAGCTTTTGTTTCTTTGTGGTTTTCACCTTCCATCTTTTTGCAGTTTTGCTTGTCCCTACTTGAAAAAGATACATAGAATGTACAAATTGTGCAAGAAAATCTTGTCCTTGAAAGCCTGTGAAAAGCATCATCTTGACCTTCAAAATTTTGTGAGTGCTCCCAATGACTAAATACAAAATACCACTATTCTTCTTCTATAACATGAAATGAACCAATCTCTTTACAAATCATCAATTCAATTCCATCAGTCCAATCTAAATTGACCTAATTTTAATCAAGAGTCAAATCAAAGCATCTAAACAAATCCATCAAGATTTACGTACTAATCAATAAGTTAGTTATCAACTTTGACCTTCATAATTTTATCCTTATAAGGGTTCTCGTAAAGTTAAAACTAGTCTATGCTTATTTATACCTTACACGGACTATTTCTGATTTCAGCCGTTAGAAAAAATAAACCCTAATAACAAGATGGATTAAAATAGACAAACTTTCAAAATCTAATTTCACCAAATCAGTAGATAAATTTTCACAAGAAAGTTTGTTGTACCATATCTATCTAAGATACCCTTCCTCTTCTTTTTTTTAGCTTATAAATGTATATGAATTTACTTGTTTACATCACATAAGTTACTTCAAACTCAATTAAATTAAAATTAAAATCACTAATAAATATCATTGAGAATTTAAACAAAATTCATCAGTTTTCTAACCTACCAACACCTATTGATTAGAAAAATTATTACATAAGAAAATGTCCCAAATAGAAATTTAATTGATATACAAGAACCAAAACTATAATGGTGGGTCATTGAATGAAAAGAACAGGATCATCAATCACCATCCTAACCAAAATTATTTTTGAAGACACAACACAACAACCTTAACCATCCATCATCACCTTTAATAATTGCACTATCAAATCACTTTCCAACTAACGGCCCTGATTCATCCTTGATGGGCTCCATGTCCATCACTAAAGTGCTATTTTCCATCAACTTTCTTCCAAAAATTATAACAAAATTAATTATAAAAAAAAAAAAAAAATTTCTTAAAAAAATTACTAAATAGGAAAAAAAAAAAAAAAGGATGTACAAGCAAAGCCAACTAGAGTTTCTAGAGCAGTAAAATCCTACAAATTTAACTCATACACAGTACAAACTTACCCGTAATTTGTTTTTTGAATAAATTTATTAACCCGGCTCAACACCCGACTCCAGCTGCGCCGACCCCAAGTGTGGCGGCGGGGCGATGAGGCTCGAGCTTCCTATTCTTCCAAAAACAAGCCTCAGGCGCGAGCTTAGCCGACGACCTTAATGGCTCGGACTTGCAGCGCGTGAGAGAAAACGGCTCGTAAGAGTGCTTGGCTCCTACCAGCTTCTGCTCGACCATTGTATTCATCGACTGCGCGCCGTGAGCCCGAACAAAAGGAGGAGCCGCCGGGAAGGAGCATGAAGACCTAGGCGGCTGCATTATCTGGTGCTTCGGCGCAGGTGGTAGGTCAATGCTGACCCGTTTCTTGGGCTCATCACAGCCGTCCGTTTTGTTTACTATTTGCTGCGGCGGCGCTGGTGGTTTTTTCTCCGACGGATGCCATCTGATGAAGTCCGTACTACAAACCCAGGTCTCTTTGGATACCTCCATCGACAATTTGGGTTCACACATCATCATTAGTAAACAATCTGGTAGCAAATTCTGACTTTGTCTCTCCTTTGACTGTTGACCCGTTTCTGGTTCTGGGATCGTTTCCGATTCTTCGGGTTCGGATCTTTCATGGGTCGTCGTCGTCGTCGTCACCGTCTCTTCTTCTTGTTGTTGTTCTTCTTTCTCTTCATGCAATATCTTCTCTGTGGTCTCTATTGACTGCTCTGCAACTATAGCTTCCAGTTCTTGCTCATCTTCGCCAGATTCTTCATCGAAAGCTTCTTCATTTACTTGTTCTGGAGCTAACTCGGGTTCATTTTCAAGTACATGTTCATTTTCTGAGAGTGATTTGGTTACATTGTCTTGGTCTTCTAGATCTGCAAATGTTTCTGTTGAAGAAGCACTTTGAACTGTTTCTTCTTCCAACATTGACTGGTTAAGTACTTCTTCTTCTTCTTCATCATCTTCTTCTTCTTCTTCTTCATCTTCTTGGTCTTGTTTCTGCGAATCTCCTTGTACTTGTACTTGTACTTGTTGGTTGTCACTTTCTTCTTCTTTTTCTTCACTATCCAAAAGCACATCAGCTTCTGCTTCTACTTCTGCTTCTGGGATTTGATGCTCTTCTTCAACAATTTGAGAAAAAGAATCCAACTTTTCACAAAACACATCCTCTGTTTGTAGTTGCTCTGTTTCTTGACCAAGGTGACTCTCTTCTTTTACCGAACCTCCATTTTCATTATCGTTTTCTTGATTATCTTCGTCAGCTTCATCAGGCGGAGGAGGACACTCCCAAAATCGATTAGCAAGAGCGGCCATTTTAACAGGATCAGATCTGCATCTCATCAACAACAAAGCGTTCTTCGGAGGTACACAAATACTCACTCTGCTTTCTTCTTCTTTCTCATCATCAACCTCCAAGATCTCATTTTTCGACTCTGCTTCTTCAATCACAATGTCATCAAACACATGCCTCCTCTGACTCCTCCTCGGCATCATATCATCGTCTTCGTCGTCATCGTCATCTTCCTTATCTCTCTCCTCAGCATCTCCCACCACCAACTCTATCTTCTCCGCCAACAACCACCGCGCGAACACCGCCCCACAAGAAGTACTAGTCCCACCACTTTCACCACCACCACCACCAGCATTACTGGCTCTCTCTTCCTTGTTATTATTATCACTGGCCATACAAGAAGATCTACAAGGCAAGAAGCAGTTAAATTCAGCTCCAAAAGCTCTTAAAGCCTCACATATCGTGACGGGCAAGTGAACCCATCTCTGGTTTCTGTGATGAGGCAAGCACTCCTGCTGCTGAAACTGATGAAAATGGTTCCCATTCGCATTCGCATTCGCATCCGATGTTTGCTCTGTTTTTCTGAAACTGACTTCTCTTCTACTACTTTTCGATCTGGCTCTCATTTTCTTCCCCTGTTTCTTGGTCTTGACTCTCACTTGACCGATACAGGTCACTTTAGGAGAAGATGGTTCTGGGTTTTCAAAGGAATTGCAACCTCTCTTCTTTCCATTGGTTGCCGGAAACATAGGTGAAGCTTGACCACCTTTAATGCTGCCACTGTTTCTCAGTCTTCTACTGAGAGAAGTAGACAGAGAGATTTGTGAAGAGTCTCTGGCACGGCCGGGGCTGAGAATGGATTTGGAGGAGATTTTCATGGAGGAAGAAGAAGAGAGACGAGAAGTGAAACAAATGAAGAGCTCGCTTGTTGTGCTACTGCTACCACCACCACTACCACCACTACTTGTGCAGCGATGTGGGGGTCTGTCTGTGTCCATTTCCTCTGTTTGTTTTTTTTGTCTTCTTTCTTTCTTTCGATCTTTTTTACTGGGTTGTTTTTTTGGCCATTAACAGAGAGATTATTTTTATGTTTTTGGTAAAGAAAAGAACCTGAGAGAAATAATGAATGGTGTTATGGTGGGCTTTGTTGTATTTGCAGAGGTACAGTAGCAGCAGGCAGGTGGATTGATGAAGAGAGAGAGAGTGAGAGTGAGAGTGAGAAAAAGGGTTTTTAATGGAACATGACGATATGCCGTTTGTCTTTAACTATGTGCAACTATGTGCTCTGCTTCTGGTTCTATAGAGTGTTAATACCTTAGGTCTGAAATGACTATTATGCCCCTCACCTTTTTGCCCTAATTAGTAGATACTTGTTTTGCAGCTAATTACAACATTGTTACAACTTTGGTATATACCGTGTGATATTATAGGATAAAAACGTTTATTCAGTCCAATAATATTAAGAAAAAAAACTAATTAATTCGTACAAATTAATTTCACTTACTTCATTTCAATTGAATTACATCCACATCTCACGAATAAGGATTATAAATATTGATAATATTTTCAATATATTTTATTTTCTCCAAAGTATGTGTAATATGTTAAAATATTTCGATAATATAAATTTTTAACGATTTATTTATCTAATCTCAAATTATTTATTTTAATTATAATAATTTATTTATTTATTTTCAAACAATTTAAACAAATAATAACCATTAATTTATCTTATCTCAAACAATTTATTTATTTATTTTAAAAAAAATTATTTATATCATTATTTTGACAAGTAGGATTATGGCAAGATATCGAATATTATAATTTATAAGAAATGTCGAGGAGGAGAGTTGTTTGGTATTTGGGAATCGGGACCACATTACATTAGTAACTACAAGTAGTGACAAAGAGGTGATGCTCACTTTTGAACTAAAAAAAAAAAAGATTGTGGTATACACAAACATGTAGGTTAGGGTTATCAATTATTTTTTATTTTTTATTTTTTTATTTTTTTGATAAAAGTGGGTAAAGTCAAAGAAAAAAGAGACATTTTCTTTCACTAGAAGAAAATGGGAAGGGAACTCATCAAAATATGTTTTTGCTCATATGGGTTAAATGATAAAGATCGATTAAATTTCTATTTTCATATGTGATTTAATTATGTTAATCATGTGATCTTAAATTTTGTTTAAAATGTCTATAATATTTTTATGATTTTTATTTTACAGTTCTTTTCTAAAATTTGTTTGAAACTCTTAAAATAATGCAAATTTTGTATTGATTCATTATTTATCTCTTGTGAGGTCACAATTTTAAGAATTAATAATGTTCATATGTAAAAATAAAATTCATTATGTGATTTTAAGAAAGATTGGTCTTTTATTTTGATCAATCTAGACCCTTCAATCAATAAAAATATGTTTTCTTATTGATTGAAGTTCATACACTTTCTTAGAAATTTTAAGATTCTATTCAAACACATAAAAAATCAAAAAACAAAAAACCTTATCCAACCATTTTCAAAATGTCTTATCAATTATTTTGAATAATATTTTTAATGAGCATGTCAAAGTCAATTAACTCCTTTTGTTTTCTGTTGTAAATTGTAAGAATAAATAAAGAAATTCGATCCAAATGGTTATTAAACAATTAAATAAAAGTATTTATATATATATATATATACTATTCGCTGTGATGACGATTTATAAAACTGAACTTTCTTATCATCAAACTATATTGAACGATAATCACTAAATGAAAATATCTTGAAAATGAAATGTCTACTCTTAATAAAATGATTGTATATTTTCTCGTTCACTTCTACGATAAGAATTTGAATGTCATATTTACTCGTTAAATCATAAAACATGGAAAGAAGTTAGTTGTCCATTCTTGACTAGGGACATGATAATAATCCAATGAAACTAGTGGAGGATAATATGATGATCAACGTGGCCAGATCACAAAGAGAAGCAAGAAAGCAATCGAACACAAAAGATGATGGATGGGTTGTGTGAGTGTGAGTGTTGAGTGTCTTGGAAATATCAATCACCATCCGTGTGGCATTTTCTTCTTTCTGCCCACTTTATTATACACATAACACAGTAACACACTCACACTCTCTCTCACGCACACAACCAAAAAAAAAAAATTAAAAAGAAGAAAAGAAGTAGCCGTTTTTTATTTATTTATTTTTTTGTCGTATAAAGAGTAAAAAAAAAAAAACTAGTAAACGACGAAGAGGAGGGCAGTGTGGTAATTAAATGTGAAAAGGATGGGAATATTGAAAGTGAGATCACATGGGAGGTCGGAAGTCGGAACAGAGAAGAATCCAAAGGTGGTGCACGTGACCGGACTCCCAGGGAAGGGAGGGATAGGGTTATGATGTTTTTTTTGAACTAAATCCCCCCCTTCTCACACCCACGCGCCCTTCCTTTTTACGTGCTTATCACTCTCCCTCCAATTCCAACTCCAATTCATCATGCTTTCCACCTTGTTATTTATCCATTCATGTGATTTTGATTTTCTTATTTTTGATTTTTGATTTTTGATTTTTGATTTTTTTGAAAGAGAACATTACAACAGAAACTAAACTGATAAGTCCACCAGCACCTCTCTGGCTACACAACACGGGTACTCTTCCATCCAAAACCTATCCTCCTAAAGAAGAAGAGCGTTTTTGGCTAGCTTGTGAGCAACCTGATTGCCCTGTCTGGGGACAAAACTGAAACTGACCTCAGTCAACTCAGAAGAAAGGACACTAATGTCCAACAGAATCGGACCACACACAGACTCCCGATGGCTGTTATCTATAATCCACCTAATCACAACTTCCGCATCAGATTCAAAATTGCAAGGATTTAGTCCACAGTCAATGCTGAACTTGATGCCCCTAAGGATTGCTAATGCCTCTGCGGCTTGAGCATTGAAATTCCCTAGCATTACTTGAGAACTGGCAGCCATTACAAACCCTGTAAAGTCTCTGATTACAAGACCAAAGCCAATTCGACCTCTCTCACCATCTATAGCTGCATCACAATTAACCTTGTAGAGGCCTTGAGCTGGCTTTGGCCACACCACCCTATTACGCCTTGCCACACTTCTCACAAAAGCCACATTAGAGTTGCACTTCTTATATTCTACCAAGAAATCTTTCGCCCAAACAACCATATTACAACCAACTGAATCAAGTCCTCCATGGATTTTTGCATTACGAACAGCCCAAACCTTCCACACCACTGTACAAAAAAACTCTAGTTCTTCCTCACTCAAGGTAGTTGAAATGTCCAAAACAAAATCAAAAAAATTCATGTACATACCTTTCAGCGGGACTTTGAAAGGAAGCCACTGTTTTCTAGCCATCTTCAGAGAACAACAATCCCACAGGCAAGGTTTGTAAAATCGACATATCCACCGATATATCCATATTTTGGAGGGACTGATATCGAAACAGGGGTAATATCCAATGTCTAGCAAATATCCGGTCGATTTCGAAATATCTATAAAAATCTCCCAATATTCCCGACATATCCCGATATTCTCGAAATATTGTGAATTTCATCCCGAAATCTAGGGATATTTTGCAAAAAAATTAAAAAAAAAAAAAATATTAAACACTTAAATTATTGTTCAAATAATCTATATTGAAAATTATTTTAAAAGAAGCATTAACGAATTTATAAAATTTTCAAACACAATAGTCAATAATATAATTACTGAAGTAGAATTTGGCAATCAATTTTATAATTCCAATATTATAACTTCTATGCATGAGAGTATTGTGTCATATACTCATATTTATATATATTATTTACATACTGATCTCATGAGTCATGAATGTAGCTCATATACTTTAAGGATGGAAAGAAAAGTTTTAGTAAACGAGCAGCCATAGCAGCTAGAAGCAAAATGCAACCAGGTATATAAGTTTTATTACAAAAATCTATGTAATAATAATAAATAATAATATCATTGAAATGGTATTCATACTTATATATAATACTTAATAATTTTTATTACAACTGATTGGTGGGTAATGTATGAAGATTGTGCTACATCATTGCGTGCAATAGCAGTTCGTGTATTGTCACAAACAGCATCATCTTCTGCATACGAAAGAAATTGGTCTACATTTGTTTTAATCCACACAAAACAAAGAAACCGTCTTGCCTATTCTAAGCTTGAACAACTTGTTTATTGTTATTATAATATGAAGTTGAAATTTAGTGATATGGCAGCTGAAAAAGATAAAGTAGATGAAACTGATTTTATGGATCTACTTCAAGTAGTTGCTGAAGCACAAGACGACAATGAGAATCCTTTTTTTGACTGGGTTAAACCTGCCTATTTGGATTATGATGAGGGAAATCCCGATCCACAAATTGCTTCTCATGCTCGAGACATGGGAATAAATGTTGAACAAGTGATTAGAGAAGAAGTTGTTGTAGATCATGGAGTTATTGTTAGTAGCTCTTCCGATGACCAACATACCTTTGATGGAAATAGTGGAGGAAAAGATGATGGAGATGATGGAGATGATGGAGGAGGTTGGGATTCTAGTGCAAGAGGTTGGGATGCTGGTGTAACAAGTTGGGATGTTCGTGCCAGAGGTTGGGATGCTAGTGCAACAGGTTGAAATGCTGATGCAACAGGTTGGAATGCTAGTGCAACAGGTTGGGATGCTCATGCAGGTAATTTTGATCAAAATCGTGGTAGACAACATGGAGGAACAAGTCAAATTGATGAAGATTCTTTGAATATGTCTCTTTCCTCAATGAATATGGACATAGAAAATAGTTCTTTGAGTGATTCGCAGACAAGGTCAGGTTCTCATGTACCATATTATGGTAATTATAGTGGCTGCAATATATTTGATTATCCTTCTCCACAAATGCCATATGCAATACATATGCATGCAGATCAACAATATCCACCAAGTTGGGTAAATCCAAACTACCCAATTCATAGATCAGTTGGAAGAGATCAAGCAACATACGTATGACATATTAATAACTACCTTGAAAACTATGCTAGCACGTTTTCCTGGGAAAATTATTGTTCAAATCAAAATAGAAATGTATCTTATGTATTTGAATCAGCAAGGAATTCATTTTGGTTTTAAATTTCAGACATGCAATATATTATTATGTATGAATTATGATTTATGATAGAATTTTGGAAGTATGGAACTATGTATATATTTTAATGATAACTTTGTTTATTAAATATTTAATCTCTTTATATTGTATATAATATTGTAAAAGTGAAATAAAATATTATTCTATTAAATACTCAATTTTAAAAATTATATACAGACTCTATCTATGTTATAATTTATAATAAACTCATAACTATGCTAATTTATTGTTGAAATATGATTCATTTGATGTATAATTATTTGTTTAAGTTTGTCCTAAAGTTTCACAAAAAAATTCTAAACTTTAAATGTAAATATCCATTATTTTTTTAATTTTTTACCGAATATCCATCGATATCGATAATATCCCCGATATATCCATAAATTTATAAGCCCGATATGGATATCGATACCGATACCGATATTTTATTCCTTGCCCACAGGGCATGCATTGTAGATTCACCATTCTTGTTACACATAGGACATACATCCTTGACAGGAACTCTGCGGAGGTAGAGATTGGACATTGTAAGGAGCCAATCATAACACCCCTTCCATATGAAGATTTTAATTTTCATAGGAATTTTTAAATTCCACATTTTCTTCCACCAAGAGCTACTCCCATTGTAATCCGAATTTGAGGAACTTGCCTGAGAAACCATATTCCTAGCAGTCCAGTACCCACTTTTAAAATTATAGTTTCCAATTTCATCAAAATGCCACACTAACAAATCATCACCACTACTAGAGCCAATAAGGATGCTCTGGATTGCCACCATATCTTCAGCACTGAAGGACTGCTCTAGAAGGTGGTCGACAGTAGTAGCAGTATTGAACGAAGGCCGAGAAAGGATCTTGAAAGTGGACAGTCTAGGAATCCACTTATCTTTATAAATACTAATGGATTTGCCATTTCCCACTCTCCACCTAAGCCCCTTCTCAATCACCTCCTTACCCCAGCATAGACTCCTCCAAATAAAGGAAGCAACCGACTTGTTTCTAGCCTCCAAAAAATCACGGTTCTTGAAATAACAGCCTTTGAGGACCTTTGCTGCAAGAGAATTGGGACTCTTGAGAATTCTCCAACATTGATTAGCAAGGAGAGCTCTATTGAACGCCTCCATGTCTCGAAACCCCAACCCGCCTTCCATTTTCAACTTCAACTTGAAATTTCTATAATTTAATGACTTTGAGTTTGATTATTATAAAACTTTTGCTTTTTTTTTTTTACGATTGTGGGTCAATAATTTATCAAGACCCGACAAAATTAGACTCTACAAACATAACCTGATCATAGTGGTGAAACTTCATTTTGAAGTCTCCGATCATCAAGTCAATAAACCCTTTTTTTAAAAGCTTTGATTTTATAATAGACAAAAACTCATGGAAATATTATCACATAAATTACCATCATAGTAACTTTATTGGGACTATCCAAGTAATTTTTTTTTTAAGGGATCATTTTGAATGCATTTAAGAATTTTTCTATTGTAGTTAAACGATATAAATAACATTGAAGGGACTACTATGACCTAGATCAAACATTATATATACGATCGGAATATCTATTATTATTATACAAGAGAAAAACCCATTATACATATTTATAAAATACGTATAATAAGACTCAAACCTCTTTCATTAACGTATAAGTGTAAAAATGAATGCACAAAAGAGAGATTTAAAAAAATATATATATATTACCATAATTTAATATTTTGAGAAGTTAATAGATTTGAATCTACAACTGTTTGATACAAATGTGAGGGGTAAACCATGGAATAAACCCCAACTAATCAAAAGAGAGATTCTATTTATTTATTTATTTATTTATTTATTTATTTTGTGAATTCTTGATTAAAATCCAAAGTACTAAATAGTATCATGAGGCTGCATTTGACCACACTACTACCATACAATCCAATGATTACCCATCTTAATCGAGGAATAGGTTAAGGCATAATAATATCAAAAGAACCTGATTAGACTCCTATTTACATGAAAACAATTAAGGCGAATGATGACGACACGCGCTTGAAGGCGTGATGTTGTGGAAAAGCATTCAAAGAACCAGAAGCCTAGTTGGGAGAGAGAGCTGTGCACACTACTATGCTGTATGCTCCCACGCATCACATTGAGAACCGCACTCAAAAAGAGCGCGTGAGTTGGACAAAAGATTATTTATAGAAACTCCCACCCCATCTGTTAACCAATCCCTAAACGCCACGTCACTGTAGTGTGGCAAACAACTATTGGGATGGTGTCAGCAGACTGACTGACTGACTATACATGAAAGTAATTTTAGCTTAATTTAATTCCAGCAGAGATTGCCTCCCAAAGCCAAAAAGAGATCCTAACTTCAAAGATGGCAATCATGAAGAAAAAAAAACAAGAAAAAAAAACAACTAAATTAATAAGAAATAAATTGGGTCAAGCTTACTTCAAAAGGAGGGATTTGACCAAAACATTTACAGCAGAAGCAGACAAATCAAAGCTACTACTATTAAAAGCAGCTTATTATTGCTTAAACAATTCAAAATTAAGCAGCACAAGCCAACTGTGATTTAAAAAAATAAAAAAGTGGGGTTTGAGGCTTTTGATTATCAAAATATTGATTTTGATATTACAGTTATCAATTTTGTTAGGTGGCTAGTCATCACCCACCTTTAATTTTTCCGGTCTTGGTCACAAGAATTTGACCCATACATTGGACCTAGGCCTTGTGGGCTTGTCAGGCTGGACCACATATCAGAATGAGAACACAGAGTTGGGACTTCCCTTCTCACACTAATCACTTGGTGAAATTCTCGGGATTTATCGAGATCAAGTACTATATAAGCAGTTCAGATATCTACTTCCATAACATTATTATCATAAACAATCCCCTCTCACACTAACACTTATGAACTAATGACATTCATTTGACACAAATCACCTACTAAGATCAAACACTATATACATGGTCGGTATATCTACTCTCACAACAGCAGAAAAGGATACATACACACCACTCAATCAAGATAAGTAAAGAAGGAAGTATTTTAATTATCTAAATTAATTTCAAAGTGAAATAATTGAATTGCATTTGATAGGTTCCTGATACCACATCAATGGTAACATGTGCCTATATACTGTGTAAGAGCTGGTTATCTGACATATCATTTTCAATATGACATGATCCACCCCACTTCCCCCAATTTTATCCATTTAAGATCTAATTAATATGACTCCCTCTTTACAGGACTCAATCTGTTAAAAGTACTGTAACTTATGTAATGTTTTATGTGTATCTCACTCACTAGAGAACCCCCCTTTATTTTTTCTTTTATTATTTAAGAGACAAACTTCTATAAAACTAACAATTTATTCACAAATAAAACTTGTAATGCCTAGCTCCTCCAGTCCAGATGGACAAAATGAGGAGGCCACATGAGGGGCAACAGGCATGTTCCCTCTCCCAGTAATCAATAATGTGATTCATATGACATGATCCCCCACTTATAATTGGAAAACTTCCAAGGCCTCAATAGTGCAAAACATAATAATAATTATGTCAACATGAAAATCATATACCCATTTTAGATTATATAATTAGATACAGTATCTTCTACACTACAAATGATTGATTATTCAATGCCCAAAATAAATATTTATTTGATTCATGATGTCTATATAAACTCGAATAAAACTTATGTCAATCTACCGGTAGAGAGCAAAAAACAACACTTGCATTACTTTGGTGAATACAAGGTTCCAAAAAATTATTACTCCAATATGTTATTACTTCACTAAAGCTTTCACAAAGGTAGAAATAATTACTACCTATTTCCCCATCTAACTTCCAATTTCTGATAATTTCAGGACAGGAAAACTATACAGGAAAGAACACTTTTCAAATGCTTTATTTTTTTTTTCCCTCTCTCCTTTTACTAGGTGAGTTCTGAACAGAAGATCTATCCAAAACCACCTTCTCAAAAAGATTTACAGGTTGTCGACCAAACAGATATTGATAGTTATTCACAAAATTGTCTATGCTATACAAAAAGCCAGTAGAATTGGTTGTGAAGAGGACCTAAAGTGAAGTAATTATCTTCCAAATAGAAGTTGAAAGAACCATTGGGAGGAGTGGAAGGGCATTAAGGTGTTGATAATTCCAATGATAGATGGTTACCTTCAGCAAAGATTGTGGAAACTACATCAGTCAAATTCCAGCACTACTTTGCCAGGAATTAGCCTCTTGTCTTTCGCCTCATGAGCCTCTTTCACTTGTGTTATAGGAAACGTTTTGTCAACAGGTATTTTCAGCTTTCCTGCTTCAGACAATCTGCGAATCTCATCTAAACCTTCTGCATCGGCCCGCATATATGTGTATGAATATTCTGGACCATCAAAAGAAAGAAAAAAATGGAATTGGTTCACTGACCTAGAAGTGTGATGATATTAACATTGTATGGGATAACCATATGAAATTTATACTCAATATCCCCTGTATCTTAGCTACAGAATAAGTTCAAATCTTCATACTTTGAAGCACACCAGAAAAGGGTAAAAACAAAATTATTTTTTATCAAGATAAATTGTTATTATCTGCTCAGTGAATTACGTGACACATAAATTGTTATACCTATTCCATGAGAATACCAGTATTGAATCCGTTTCTTCATTAAACCAGCAGTAGCTACAGGAAGTCCAACTGCTAATCCATACCGATCTGCCAATGATGCCGCCTCACCCTAGGTACAGAAGAGAATAGCAACATTAAATGAAGCATTTGAGAATGAAGCATCTGAATTTTTCTTAGAAGAAAGAGAATAACAAACAAGTTTTCATTTCTTACATGAAGTGTCATATAATGTCCACCACGCTTCAAAAAATTGATGCCCAACCTTTCTGTCTCTGGTCCACCAATGGTGTCCAAAACAGCATCAAACCTCCCCCTTATTGCCAATTCAATGTTCTGTGAATCAAATATGTTTGTTCAGCGATGATATTATGTTGCGAATCTCCATCCACAAAAACAATCAAGAAAAAGTATTTGGATACAGAATTTGCAATGTCAAACAGAGTGCAATACAGAGTGAAGCAAATGATTAACTGTTCATGTCACCACCTCAGCAGTGTAGTCAACAGCTTGCTCAGCACCAGCCGCCAGTAATCTATCTATACTTTTGCTTCCACAGGTAGTTGTAACATGACACCCCACAACTACAGAAAACTGAATTGCAGCAAAGCCTACAGCTCCACCACCGCCCAAAACTAACAACCTTTGCCTGGGGATATGAGAAAGAGATCAATAATGAATAGACAACGAAAACTTACCACTTGAACATTCAGAAACTATACAGTAAAGATTATTTTTCATCTTCTAAGAAACTGATATGGAGAGCAATAACTCTAAATCAGACAGAAATGAGATGATGCATTCACACATCCATGGCAGTGCAAATGCCAATTAAAGATAAGCATATCATATACCTATCACAAAGGTCCTGAAAAGTTTGCTCAATATTTTTATTCTTTTAATAATGAACTATTCTTATAAGGTTAATTAGTTAGCAGATACCAGAGGCATTCACGTGAATTTTACAATGGAAAAAGATACAGACAGAGAACTGTTAATCATGACGCTTTTAGAGACAAGCATGAAGGAAAGGGTCAAAGGGAGATGTTGAAAAATATTGATACCTGTCAAATAATGCAGTCCATATTGTTAGAAGATAAACACCCGAAAAATGCAAAAAACAACTTATTGTTGAAACTACTTCATTGTAGCAGTAACTAGAAATTAGAATACATGGCAATAGATTGTCATAATTTATTATAGAAAAGAAAAAAGCACAATTTATCCAGAAAAATAGTTAATATTGGTGATGTCAACATACCCCTCAGATATCCTAGCAGTACTTTTGAGAGCACGCCATGCAGTCAGTGCAGCAAAAGGAATCGCACTTGCCTCCTATAGGAACACATGAAACTACTTAAAGTCATGTTCTACAGTCAAGAGGAAATAAACAGAAGATAGATGACATTTTTAACCATTCAACTTATTGAATGAAATCGTAAATGTTCATACTACTCAAATTGTTAGAAGGACAACCAAGCGACCACAATTGGGGCTGAATATTACAAACTCACAAGAAACTACTTAAAGTCATGTTCTACAGTCAAGAGGAAATAGACAGAAGATAAATGACATTTTTAACCATTCAACTGATTGAATGAAATCGTAAATGTTCATACTACTCAAATTGTCAGAAGGACAACCATGCGACCACAATTGGGGCTGAATATTACAAACACACGTCATGTTCTACAGTCAAGAGGAAATAAACAAAAGATAAATGACATTTTTAACCATTCAACTGATTGAATGAAATAATAAATGTTCATACTACTCAAATTGTCAAAAGGACAACCAAGCGACCACAATTGAGGCTGAATATTACAAACTCACATGAGGCTATGACAAAAGGCAATGAGAAATAACTGATCAAATAAAGAATATATGCAAAACACTGGCCCATAAACAGTAATATGAAGTATTTATACAGCCAAAATCACTGAATAAATTAACACTTACCACATGAGATACCGATACTGGCTTTGGAGTGAGTTCATCTTCTGAAAGAATAGCATAGTCAGCATAAGTACCCCTAATGGCAGTAGGGTGTAATGCACCAAAAACTTCTTGCCCTACAGTCAGAAACCGCACTGAAGCCCCAACTGCTGCTACTTCACCACTAATATCACGACCCAAAATCAGAGGTAAAAGAGGTTCAAATAGGGAACGGCCATAACCTGATCGCATCTGAAAAAATTAAAATTTATAACATTTTAATATATTGTGATTCCAGGACCTGACTAAATGTGTTTGGACATAAATAATCTACGATACACACAATCAACACAGTAAACAAATTTCACACTGAAACAATTAGGAGTGTCCTGCAGGTGTAAATTTGTATTAGACTACAACTGACAAGGTTCAACAACCATTTTCAGAATTAATTATAGATGATATTTGCAATGTTCTAGAGCTGCTTTATGTCAAGCAATTTAACCCAGTATACAGTTTTTATTGAACTAAGAACACAGTTCATAATTCAATTATCCATGATAAACTTTGCCCTCCCAGCATGCCTGAGAAAACCTTTCTTATTCTTTTATAATGACAACGGCAAATTGCAACAGTAAATGAAGCCGTGAATCCAGCAGCACATGTATTGGACGCGGCTTACCTTACAAACTTCAAGGACCGAACAATGAAAGATTGGACCATGCTCCAATTTTCTTCGTTTTTTGTATATCACTATTTCTATCTTTTCTTTTAGGACTCGATGAAAAAAAAAAAAAGGATTTAGAAAAGTCCTTGGCTTCCAGGCCAATGAATACCTCATTCTACTATCAAAATTCAGCAATTAGTTAAAATATTCAATGTATATCAAAAGAAAAAAAAGTTTAAATATCCGTTGAATGTGCTTATGACAAAGCAAAATTCCTCACAATCATCTATTTTTTTTTTTATTTTTTTTTTTATCTGAATAAGTTGAAAAAAGCAGGGGAAGTACTGGCATTGACAATCAAGTCGCCCTACCCTAACAACTTATGATCCAAGTTTCCATTAGAGAAATCCAAAAATGGCTAAATGCTATGCCATTTCTCTCTTCCCCCCTTCTTGTTAAACCAAAATGAAAGCCCCCACACCTCTCAATGTCACATCAAGCTTTATAAAGTAAATGATAATAAATTAAAAACACAAGAAAAAATACAAGAAAAACAAAATGTAAGAAGTTCGGTAAGCAGATTTGTTGACAGAGAATGAATGGAATCTCACAACAACCGGCCAGTTAACTTCTCACGGTTTGATCTAGCTACAGCCGCTTTGGCAAATTCAAGATCAAGGGTACATATTATAGTTCACACCCTTCTCTTGGTACATGTAGCCTTACCCGAAAATCTAATGATCTCACTTTAGGCTTTTTCAACCATTAAATTCAATAAACAATCAGACAATTTCAATATCAATCGTTTAAAATTTTCAAACTCAAACAGCTTCACTTAACAACTAACTAATGGTCCTAAAAATATTCAATTCAAAATTCCATAAGATTCAGATTAATTTTAAAGAACGGAAACCACAATCATTCGTTTCGTTGTTTTTCATTCTCCTATACATATTCTCAGCAACCAAACAAAAAAAAAAAAGTACAAAGAAAAACTGACTCTGGTATCGAGTGGATTGATGGAGACAGCTCGAGTCCTAACAAGAAGCTCGTTGGGCTTGAGATCCGGAACCTGGACATTGGAGCGGAGCTGCAGCACCTCCGGGCCGCCGAAGCGAGGGAGCACGACGGCCCTGCAAGTGGTGACCATGAAGCGGACGAAGCGTAGAGAAGAAACTGGATCATTTAAAGTCTTGCGAGATTTTAGAATCTGCATTGCTTGATTGTTTGTTTTGTTGTGCGAGTCTGGTTAGGGTTTTTGAAGACGAAGAAATGAGAGTGAGAGTGGACGTGTAACTGATTTGTCCGCAGACAAGGTAGTTGTCCTACGTGTTCGTTTACGAGAGTTTTCATTCAATTCCAAATTTAATTTTGTTTTTTAAAAACAAAAAAAAATTATATCAAAAAATTAAATCGAGATGGTTTATTTGTTTACTAGCTAAACCTTTAAAGAAAACAAATTATCACTTGACACTGAACCACTTACTAGTATTTTAAATATTTTCTTCTATGATTATCTTTCTAAAATTAATATAATTTCAATTTTAATCTTTATATACGACTAATAAATTGGTTGTTTTGTACAATTATTTTAATCATGTATTTTTATAAATTTAAAGGAATATATATTTTTGAATTATATGAAGTTGATGTTTTTCTTAAATATTATTAAATAAATTATATTTTACTTATTATTATTAATCAAAAAAACATCTAATTGAACAATTTTGATTCGGATTTTTGAAAAAAAAAAAAATATATATATATAGTTTTTGCATGTGGACCATTGGATTTAAAAGATGCTTTGACAAGGGCATACAACCAAATCAAAGTATTTAAATCAAATAACCCACATGCAAGGAACTGATATATCTTTGATATATTTTTTGTCGGTTCGAACCGACAATAGAAAAATTATATATACATATATAGAAAAGTAGCGGCAACCCATGAGACAACAAAAAAATTAAAGCTACTTGGATCTCATCATAATTTGGGCTGCAATCATTAAAATTAAAAATTTACCTCCTCTATTGAATTGACTTCCAAGTTCCTACAGTGAAAATGATACATTGATCAATGAAGAAAGAAAATCCATGTGGTTCTGGACCTCATATGAACTTTCAAGAAAAGAAAATGATACAACTGGAACATTAACCTACTAGTTACATTCCTTGCATGTTTCCGGTTCCGACAGAGGCAGCACGGATGACACTTGTTGCCACAGCACCGGTGGGAGGATCAGCCGGATTGTTTGGGTTGATAGCATTGCTAGCTCCAGCAATTTTGGTTTCCGGGGTTGTTACAGTGCGAGGGACTATAGGTACATGAGCCTGAGACACTGGGGCTGCTGGGCCTATATTTGCATTGCCTGGCTTCTGCATTATTTCAGCTGATGAACTGATAACCCTAGGAGGAGCATTGGCTGTGGAAATATCAACGCTAGTTTTCTGCTGGTCCATGGACACAGAATCATTCATAGCATGAAGTTGGTGCAACCTGTAATCAGTTTCAGGACGACGACAGACCTTTCTCAGAGGCACAATCTCCTGTAGAATAAATTAAGAATCAAACTTTTATATCAAAGATCATATAGCTAATGAAACAATTTGGTAACAATCGATGGTCACAATGCACCTTAAACACTTGATAAATGGACTAATAAAATTCTTTCCCAAAAATTAAAAAATAATCTATATAGAAAGAAGAAAAGTGAACAAAAAGTCCCACTAAGGGGACCTTACAACACAAAAACAGGAGCAACCTATGACTATATAACCATGTACGGCCCTCTGCCAAAATTATATAAAATAAATCCTACGGGCCAAAGCCATCAAAGAGATAATTAACATAGGGAAAACAAAAAACAAAAGACGTATACCATCTATAGACATAAGACAACGACCACAGTGACATATTACCACCAATCTGACAAATTAAGCAACCGATGATTGCTGTTACCACATGTTTGCATTAAATTTTCATTGAATAGGCATCAAACCGCCAAAATGAATAATAGGATTAATGTGAAAAAAGATTTTTTTTTTTAAAAACACTTATACCTCAGACTGATCATGATCATAGCGCACCAGAAACCTGCAGCGACAACCTCTTACATCATGCCTTCGTCGCTGTGCATCGAGGACATGAGCATCGAAGTAAAGAGCCTGATCTTTACCTTCCTAGAATTTGATGATCATTGGAAAGCGGATATCGTAAGCAGATCAAGACATCAAGTTATATAAAAAAAATATCTCTAGAAGATTGACCGCAAATATTCTTTTCACGAGAAACTCCCACCTGAAAACAGAGTATGAGATCTCCAGGAAGAACTGCAACACATTCTGATGCTTCACATGGGAGAGAACGCTGCCTCACATGCCTTTTTACATTAACCCACTCATCCTCCTCTGGTCCAAAACCAGCAAACCTAACCTGTACTTCCTGAAATGACCAGAAATATAAGAACATATCAAAAAAGTAGATAGGCGGACAGAAAAATAATGCAACTCAAAACTGAGATCACCTACTAAAAAAATTTAGTATACACTTAGAGCAGCAATAGAGGAATTACCAAGCACATCTGAAGGGTGACATAAATTATTCTAACTACAGACTTCCACAGAAAATTCACTGTATCAATTTTACTGTTATTTCTAAGTCACGCAATCGACTTTAAACCAAGCAATATATTTTTCTCACATACAAAAGGGATCTACAATTGGATGAGAGATCTTCAAAAATGTGAAGTCATGCAAACTACAAACAAATAAAAAAAAACTTCACTAAGAGAAAGAAGTAAAATATTAGATAACATATAACTTCAAGAACAAGTACTCAATCACTTTCCATTCAGTAACTAAGAAAGGGAGAGAGGGAGAGAGAGAGAGAGAGAGAGCAGGGGTGCATAGACAAATGAGAAAGAGTATAATTATTATTATATGTATGGAAATAATACTTGGGTTTAATAACAGTATCGACATATGAAAATTCACAAGCTCAAAAGTTTACCGCATCACCCGTCTCTAAAATTCTATGGCCTAGAAATGCAGCAACATCATACCTGAGTACAGAAGACAAATTTATTAGACTGATTAAAAGGATCTGATTCATATATAGGAATGATAATTATCAAATAGGACAGAAAGAGGCACAAAAAAAGCCACCACAATCTCTAACCTGATGGCTGGGAAGACTTACCATGCACCATCCCTGGCAGATTTAGCTTCAAATTCCATAAAAGTAGTTTCTGATGCAACCCTCCCTGCAGTTGAAACCGCGAAAAGAAAATGAGGGAAAAATGAATCACAAATATTATAACAGGAAAAAGCATAATTAAAATAGAAGGCATAGTAGTTCTTCAGCTTGCTTTAAAATCCCATTTAAGCAGTTCACTTAATGATTTTTCAGGACTTCAAATGACATTAATAAAGGAGAGCTTTTGGATACATGACTTGCTTTACAGGAAAACCATTACCCAAAATTGGATTCTCGGAAAATAAAAATAAAGGATGGCAAGAAGCTTTTAATACAAAAAATAATAATAATAATCGTATGAAGCTGTTTTTTAAC
Source organism: Acer yangbiense (assembly GCA_008009225.1). Classification (NCBI taxonomy): domain Eukaryota; kingdom Viridiplantae; phylum Streptophyta; class Magnoliopsida; order Sapindales; family Sapindaceae; genus Acer; species Acer yangbiense. The sequence goes on along the minus strand of CM017763.1, from coordinate 43,069,089 downwards.
ATTTGCATTTCCCTTGCCCTGTATTTCCTGAGTACTAAACAGGTCGATTTAAGATATCCCAAAAAGAATAAAGGGAAAAAAGTCAAAGATATGTGGGAGAGCTTTTTAAAGTGAGACAGAGTATTGCAAATCTATATTTGGTAAAAAACATCAAGATACAGTGAGGTCCTTGAATACAGCTAATGATGCATTCTTTCTCAAGAAACGGTAGACCTACAATATCTAACCAAAAGTGTGCTTTTGGAGTAGATAACATTCTGATACATAAGCTAATTGTAAACTTCTGCACCATGTTGTATAGCAAAACAAAAGACACCTGAGTCCAAACACAGTTAAAGACACAAACAATGAGTCAGATGGCTCAGACTTGTATAGTTAAGTTGAAAATAAACGCAGGATGCATACAATTATTACAACTGATATTCCATAATATTCTTATATGGGACAAAAATATATAACCTTTTTTCTATCCTATAAAGATATGAAATAAAAACCAATCATGTGTTGGTGTGAGTGGTTCGGCGCTCTCATCCCTTAAGCAAGGTCGTGGGTTCAACTCCCCTTGTGAACGGAGCTACACATATTGGGAGCACTTTACCCCTTAGTGGGCCGACCCGGTGCGAGTCCGGATTAGTCGGGGTGTGGTCTGGGCTGATTGCACCGTATGGTGGATCCGCCCCACCCGGAAACCAGATGGTGTAAACCAAAAAAAGATATGAAATAAAACATGAATGGGTCAACGTCTCTTATGGTTCAAATTCCAGATAACAAACTGCAAATTTGCAAAATTTCAACTAAAAACTAATTTCTCAACATGCACCAAGTATACAACAAAAGGCAATGATTAAAAAGAACTAGATTCCACGCATCATTCGGAGGTATTTTATTTATTTATTGGAAAATTACAAGTTTATGCCTCTCATGTTGATGTGCTTTTCAACATAAAGCTGTAAAAAATTTAGATTAAAAATAACTTCCTTATTGTATGAGTTGTATTATACATAGATGAAATGCCATCATTACCCTTAACAAGTAATTCTAATTTGTCAACACCAGCAAAAATTACAATATGATTGCAATTCACAGTTTTCTGTGCCTTCTCTTTTTGAAGACTCTACTTGCTACTGCACACTCTTACCATAACTAACTCCACCTCTTTTTCGGATCTTTTCTTGTGATTTAATAAAAAGTTTTCACAGAAACAACTATTTTTTTTTATCAGATTACAGAAACAACTATAATTCTATAAATACAAGGAAATCAATTAATCTATTCATGTTGTCTATAATTTCTTTACCAGAAAACAAACTCAAAACTTCTTGTTTGGAGCCAGATTCTTAATCCTTATATCCCAATTTAAAGGTTGAAGTGATTTTTTATTGTTTTATTTATTTATTTTATTTTAAGAGAATCAAGCCTTTAGGTGGGGATAATCCCACAATCAGGAAGTAATGAACTTATGGTCAACATCTGAATTAAGGATTTGGCTTCTTAAAAAGCCAAAGAAAGCATGTTATGTAAAGAGAAAGTTTCTCAAGCTGATACAGATTGGTGTTGGCTGTGAGAGCATTTGTTTTGGTGAAAATAAATTACGCACCATCAAGTCATTGTAACTAATCCATTTTTACTTTTAATGGAAATAACAGTCAAAATCAAAGCAGCTAATGATAATTGTCAAGGATATAAAGCAAACTTATGTAAAACAAATCGAATGAGGCAGCTACTTTAATTCTACACTTCATTTATTTTAGAGAAACTAAAAGAGGAAAAAGATAAGAGCAGAGGTAGAGAGAGGGCATCTAAATGTCTTACTTCTTAATTCCTAAAGTAACTCTTGAAATTCTACCAATTACTACAAGAAAGAATTAAACGGGCAATAATTATTTGAAAAACACATACGATCTCTTTGGGCTTGTTTGGCACGCGGGATTAGATTAGACATTTAGACTATTTTTATGAGATAGGATTGGATTGGACATGACTAAATTAGTATTGTGATGTATTTGGTGTAGACGTGTAGTATAGGATTTGACTAAAAATAGTATTGTCTATGGGATTGGATAAAAACTAATTGTGTCTTACGTTTGATATAGTGATTAATTGGGATAAGATTAAATTAAATTAACTTTGAATAATATAAAATCATTTTAAATTAATTTCAAGAAAAGTAAAATTATTAACTATTTTAAATTAAATTAAATTATTTTAAATCATTATTGTAAATTTGTAATATAACATTATTTTAGATTACTTTTGAATAAAATAAAATATTAAAATAAATAAAACTATTTAAAATTAATTTTAAACGAAATAATATTATTTTTTTTGCTGAAATTGAAAAATATTAATTTTTTACAATGTTTTAATAAGATATATTAAATAAATTAAAAAATTTACATATAAATAAAATAAGTAGAAAAAGAAAGGAAAGGGAAAAAAAGTAAAAACAAGGGGACTATTGCCACTCAACCAGGGACAAATAGTCCTGCCACAACAGATTTATTTGGATACATGGGATTGGATTTCTCCAATTCCATGTAGCCAACAAACAGGGGATGGCATTGGACTAAATTGAGTCCAATCCCCGACAACAAACACACCCAATTTAGTGTACTATATTATTAACTTTTAGTCAGAAAACTGTATTACAGATACCATCTGACATACCTAGGGGATGCCCAAAATCCCCATGGGCCCCATCCCCGCAGGGATCCATAGCCTCCAAAAATGGGGATGGGTGAATTTTACCCCATTTCTAAACGAGGATAGGGGGTGGGGATTCCCATCCCCATTTCCCCCACCCCTAAAATGTATTTCTTTTGATTGAATTAATATTTACTTATATTTGGATTAATATTTACTTTTAAATTTTAAGTCAAACAGGGTCCAACGTCCAACAGAAGATTGGGAAACAAGGTGAAACGGAGGTCAAATGGGGCATTGGAGAATCAGGGACTGGGGGAAATGGGTGGGGGCACTGGGGCAGGGACATCTCCCCCCAAACTCCACCACCCTCATTTCCCCTAAACGGGGATGAGGTAAGGGGTTAGAGAACGGGGGTGGGGGTGAGGGAACCTCCCCCGTCTCCGTTTGCCCCATTGACATCCCTACATGGGAACAATCTTGCTTCAATACACAGAGTGGTATTAAATTCATTTCTTTGTTTTTCAGAGAGTAACATCAAGTTTCTGTTTTTATAGCATACACTAGGTATGTCTATGGATGTCAATGAGCCAAATGAGGATGGGGTAGGTTCCCTAGCCTTCACCCCCAAGTTCCTAACGCAGGGGATAATCCCCGCTCTGACTGTTTCCCCAAATCCCCCATTTGACCCTTGTTTGACCCCGTTCCCCCATCCCCATTTAACCATGTTTGACTTGAAATTTAAAATTAATCAGATAAATAAAAGTTTTTTTTTTCTCCTTTTAATAATATAGTATAATTTAATCATTCACAAAATAATCCAAAAATAATAATAATAATAATCCAATCAAAAGTAAATATTAATTCATCATTCAAATGTTCACAAAATAAAACACTCAAATAGCAATCTCCTATTGGATGATAAAACTTAAAAGTTCAAACAAAATTTAAAGTTCCAAGTTCAACTTCGACAACATGCCAAGATTTGAAGGCAAACATAATCTAGGTAATATATGACAAGATTGGAAGGTGAAGCAAGAGGCGGCTACATCCCCACCCCCATTTAACCTGTCCCCATCCCCGTAGTTTGAGGACTTTTTACCCTCAATGGGGATGGGGCCGTGGGGATTTTGGGCATCCCTATTCCCATGTGAGGCAATTAGTCATCGTATAAAAGGAGCAAGTAGTCTATGGCATATTTTGTTTGCTGCAACATAAAGAAAAATTAACAGTACATGGTTAATTAGAAAAGTTCCCATTTCATGGCATTGTATAGAATACTTCTGTCCAGTTTAACTTGGTGGAGACAATTAGACTAAGGTATTAGGTCAATAGGCCTCACAGTTTCAAACAAACAGACCCCGAAGTAGCAGTTTGTCGGGGACTGGTGTTTTGAATCCTTTTCCATGAAAATGAAAGAAAAGATATATGACAAACTTAAGGATTTAAAAAAAAAAACGTAAGAACAACAAAAACTAGAAAAAAGGAAAGATTATTAAAAAAATTGATTTTTTTTGTTCATAGTTTGGAGAAATTAACTTATTATGAGCATAAAATATATGTTTGCAGTATAGCAGTTTGCAACAGAAAACACTAGTAAAGCAGATGCAGAAAAGTGAATAGATGATAAGAGGGTATTACAGGCGTACAAAGCAATAAATGTATAATTGAAGACATGTACAATCATGTGTAAATTGTAATGTATATTTGGTTATCAGCAAAGCCTTACCCCAAAAAAATGAACTCAAACTCAAGCAACCATTTAATTAAACATATAGACACCAACTTTGCGCTAACTCATCAACTTTAGGCATTTAAAGAATATGAAATCACATTAGTCAATTGGGAAAACATATTCCACCATGTGTGAATTTAGTCTAGGCCACAATGGTCAATTCGAAATGACTATTTAGGAACGGGAGATAATAAAGCCAAGTTGATAAACAAACGGAAAAAGGGAAAAGGAGAAAAAAGGCTAATAGAGATAAGCACGGAGTGATTCAAAACTTAGAAAATAGAATTGAGCCCATTCTACCTGAAGAAGCTGAGACAGAAGCAGGCACTGCAGCAGGCACAGGAGCAAGAATTGGATTAGCTACAGGTTGAGGAACACTTCTCATTAAAGCTACATCATCTCGAGGCATGGGCATTACATTTAACTTCCCAGGGGACTTACTTGATTTTGCTCTTATTGCATACCGCCTATTTTGGAACCAATTCCAAACCTATGACAAAATCTCTACAATAAGAAATTGTTTCAAAATGACTGTTAATTATCCGGAAGTGCAATAAAATAAACTTACTTGCTTCATTTGCACCTGAATCTTCCCTTTTCGATCCGGGGACTCACTAAAATGAAACCTTACAATTTTAGTCCCAATATAATAAGAAAGAAAATAAATATATGATATATTAAAAATATAGATAGAAATACGGCACACCTGAACTTATCTGCAAGAGCTATAAGAATTTCCCGCGATGGCATTGCATTTTGGTGCTCTAGCAATATAGCCTCCATCTCTGCAACCTTAATAAAGAGGCAATTGTACAACTTGTCACAGAGAGAAATACTATCAAAAAGCAAGCAACAAATTTGTTTTTCTAATCTTTATTGCTGAACTTATACAAAGAAAAGTTCCATTAGCATGTGTTTGTATTATTCAATGACGACAACATCAGGTAATTTGTAACGAAATCATTAGATGCGAGCCACTGAGATTCTAAATAAACTTCCAAAGATACTGTGTAACAAATGGGAATTGATGAAATTAGTTATTATATGGTATAGGCAATTGAACCAACAAGAGCTCTAAATGCATGGAAATTCACATTAACCACAGATTCACAACATAGACCATATGTGACAAATTATGCAGACAGCTAAGTAACTAACAAAAGTCAGGAATCTTCCGGTACTAAGATTATTAGAAAAAAAAAAAAAAAAAAGGAACTAAAAGCTACAGCTATAACTGAATTGATCAAAATATTAAAACAATTACCAACATAAAAGGTGTAAACTCTAACACGAATCCCAGCAATAAAGGGAGTGAAATTGGTGCAAGAACTTCATCCAAAAAAATTCCTGATAACTATTCCTTAAAGCCCATACCCGCCTTCTAATTTCTAACAAGCCAGGATCATAAAAAGAACTACTTCTAGTTTTCACTTTTAAGAATTAAGTTCACAAAAGAAAAAGGCAACAAAAAATGCACGTTCTCAACAAAACAAAAAAAAAAACAAAAACAAAAAAAAAATCCCACTTTCATCAGCAATCTACAAACCTCTAAAAGCAAAAAATATAGAATTTAAACCCAACGAAAGCAGCACAATCTAGAAATCCAAAGTTGATATTTTTATCTCCAAAGTCAGTCACCACCCTATATACAATTGCATGCATCAAATATTTAAAACGAAGACATATAAACAAAATCCCAGAAACACAAACAGAAAAAAACCTAATATCTAATTGACCCAATTGATATTTTCAACTCTACACTCAAAATTTGAAGTAGTTGCATGCATTAATACAATATTCAATAAACATTGAGAAATGACAAAAACAAAAAAAACCAAAAACCCAGAAACACAAACACAAAAAACCTAATATCAAATCGACCAAATTAATATTTTCAAGTCTACATTCAAAATTTGAAGTGCTTACATACATTGATACAAGTACAAAAAAAAAAAAAAAAAAATCGAAGAAGAAAAAAAAATACCTCAGTCTGAATGAAACGGAAGGCAGGGCCTCCATTACTGGGAGGACGGCCCATGTGACTTCTCGCTCTCTTCTCTGCCTCTGTGCGCGTCTTCTCTCGTGTAAAGCAATGCAAAAGCGAAGAGAGAAGCACTCATAAAGAAAAAATTAAAAAATTAAAAGAAAAAGAAAGAGAGAAAGAGAATCAGATAGTAAATAATTATAATTAAAATATATATATAATGTTTTACGGTTGGCAAGTTGCGCTGTGACTGTGAAGAAGCGAAGTGGGTTATTGGGTGTGGGAGTTGGAGACGGTTTTGCTTCACAGAGACGAATCGGAGACGGACACAGAGTCAGTTCTGGTTAATCCCGTGCGGTTTTTTCTTTTTTTTTTTTGGTTGCTGTAATGGTTTTGAAACTTTTGATCTCGAAAACAATCAACAAAAACCCTTGTCCAATTTTTCATATTAAACCACCAACACATATATATATATATATATATATATATATATATTTTATATGATTCGGTTGCTGTATGGTACCTGTATAGTTACCGGATAGTTATACAAAGGATGTATGGTACCTGTATAATTGCCGAATAGTTATACGAGGGATAGTTTCTTTTAGTTTTAATTTAATTTAATTTTTAATTTTAAAATTTTTTATTTTTGTAAACCCTTTGAGTAAAATCCAATTATTAAAAACTAATCCAGTAACTATACAGTATCCGTGCAGTAGTATAGTTCTGAACCTTATATTCAATTTTGTATATGATTTAATTATTTTTTGAAAGTTATATCATTTATTTCATTAATAAATAAATAAAAATAAATATTTTTTTTGAAATAATATAAATACATTTCAATGTAAGATTTTTTAACTGCTAATTAAAGTGAAGAAGTAAAAACAAAAATCAATCAAACAAATGATTAGATATATGATTCGACAAATATTTTGGTAAATAATTATCCAAAGTTAGAATTATGATTGAGAAAATTGTACAAAATTTTATATAATTTGATGGGTTTAGCTAGTATACATGAACTTTAATGAGCACTGCCCTTTCGACCAACTAAAAGATTATAATGGCTTTCCAATTAAACGATAATAACTGTTTTTCCAATTAAATGATATTAACTCTAAAATATATATATATATATATTCCTTATAGGATTTAGGAATTTGGATCTGTGGTAGCCAAAAATGGCTCGTTGGCCCAATATGTCAAAAGTCCAGACTTTGCAACATAAAAATCTTATCCAAGCCCACCACGTTGGGTCGACCCAACCCGTGTAACAACATCAACACAACTTGGTCTTTGAATGACCAAGTCAAAGCATTAGTTGAAGTTGGTGGATAAATGGAAGAGAGAATATCTCCTAATATCGCACCTGATCCTCCGAAAATCTCGCCCACTATCTCCATGAAATCGGGCCACTATCGAAACTAACAGAAGGTGGACGTTGGAGCTACATCTTCCACTATAAATGAAAGAGCTCCCTCATTTAAAAGGTCTCTGAATTCTCTCTCAAGAAAAAGCTCATAAAAGGCGTATTGAAACTCTGCCTCTGAAAGGATAGACCAGTCACCAGAAATCAACATCGCTCAGCACAAGCGCACATAAGGTTATAATATCCAGCCACCACCATCCTGTTATTTCTTTTATATTTCTATTTTAAGTTCTTCTGCAGGTACATCGAAGTTCGTTCGGACGACCATTTACATACAACAGTCGACGTCGACCAGACAAATTCCAGCCTAGTTGCTTTGGGCCTGACACAACCCGACCCATTTGACGTACCAAATCAAACGACCACTTACATGATCCTTTGCTGAGCTAATTTTTGTCCTGTCCTATATAGATCTGTTGACATGTGTAATCAATGGTTGTCATTTATTTCTTTTATTTATTTCATTTTCATTATTTTTAAATACAAAGTCCTATTCTCAAGTGTTTTAGATCAGAAAAAAGATCAGAATAGTAGAGGATCTTGATCCAGTATTTAGAGGGAAAAAAGAGGGAATAATTTGCACACCCCTTTTGCGACTCGCCTCCCTTTTTACGGCAGTGACGTGACCACGTGAATTCAAGTCTCACCATACATATTTTATAAGTATATATATAAAGTTTTCTTCTCAGTGTTGTAAGAGTAGATATACATACTGCATATGTAGTGCATGTCTTGGATCCCATATTTGATGTCAGATTTAGAAAAAAAAAAAAAAAACAAGTATTTTCACATTAGGCCCTCAAATGTTCTTGAGCCGGTTCCGGCAACAAAAAAAAACTTATATATAATTGTTGTGACTTTTTTGGCAAATTTTATTGTAAAAATTAAATTACATAGAAAAATTACTATATATATTTTTAAAGGTTTAAGAATATATCTCTCTTCTCTTTCAAGAAAAAAATTCTCTCATCGGAATTTAAATAAACAAAATTTCTCAATTCTTGCCTGAGATCATTAGCTTTCAGGGATGTCAATGGTACAGGTCAGAGACGGGTTTTTCATTACCATCCACAATCTTAATTTGTATGAGAAATACAGTCCTAGTGAATACCCGTCTTAAAATAAACGGTGCGGGTACAAGGATTCCCCATTAGGGGATCGGTTCCTTGCCTCATACCCTCCTCAATTCCTCATCCCATTAATGTATTATTATTTTTTTTAATGATTTTTGAATAGAGATCATATCAAAATTATTAAATAATATGAAAATTATAATACAAAATCGGTAACAATTAACAAACTTTAAATCAATTATAGCATAACACAACTCATTATCAATCTCATAACATAGCTCATTAACAAACTCTAAAAGAGAGGGAAAAGTAAACTGAAAGTTGCAATTTTATATCTACTTTTTTTAAGGGCGCGGAGTAGATATATATATATATACACACACACACATATATAATGGGTATGGAGAAGGGTCAGGGCGGGGATTGAAAATCCAAAAACCATCCCAAAATTAAATCGGGGATCGAAAAATACCAAACCTATACCACAACATAAATTGTAGGCACTAAACTCACTCCTAACGGAACAGGTCCCCGGACTAATGGGTAATTTTGACATCTCTATTAGCTTTGAGGGTGCAAGTTAACATTTTCTTTATTTAAAATATGGATGAGTACTTAAACTAGTAAACATTCATTCGAATCCGATTTAAAGTAGTGTTTTATAATAATAATAAGTCTCCATCTAGGTAGGGCCGGCCTTAGGGGGCAGCAAACCCAACATTTTGTTGGGGTCCCCAACTGGCCTAATCCTTTTTTCTTTTTTTTTAATAATTATTTTTTGTTGTTGTTTTGCTTATGGTCTAATCTTTTGTATTACTTTTGGTCCAGATTGAATTGAATTGTGATTTGTTAAAGTGTGAAACTACCCATAATCTTTTGAACCCATTTTAGATTGAATTGAAAGTGTGAAATTCCCACAATCTTTTGGGCCAATTTTTATGTTAATGGTAATAATTTTTTTAGGGGCCTCGATTTTTGTTAATATCATTAAATCGATTGAGCCTCAAAATTTCTGAAGATGGCTCTGCATCTAGGTGTGGTTAGGCCAAACCTCAAGAGATCTCAATGCAATTTCCCCAAATATACATAACAATTAGAGTTCAAAAATTAAATAGAACCTTTAGGAGAGTGCTTTAGGGGATTAGCACCACATTAATAAGTCTGGTTTAGATAGCACCAAAGATTGAATTGGGATAAAGATACCTCCATTTTTCTACCATTTTCTTTTACCAATTTTTTTTTTTTTTTTCAAAACCCTCCAAAATCAATGAAGTTCGAACAGACTAGCCAACGCAAAACCCTCTAATGAGATGGTGAAGCTCGAAAACCAAGTTGACGGCCACTATCTCGACGTTGGGTTGGATATCGAGTATTTCAGGTTCGAGATCCGCCAAGCTATTCACGACGAACCCTTGAAACTTGAACTCGACGTCAATAGATATTTGAAAAGAAAAAATATATATATAGAGGTATGGAGGTCTGTTATGGAGACCTCCATGATGACCAAGACGATTAGAATAAAATTCTTATTTTGTTTATTAAGTTTCGAATTTGTAAAAATACCCCATAAGTATCGAATTTTCCCAATAATTATCGAACTTGCAAAATAAGTTTCGAATTTGTAAAATAAGTCTCGAATTTATACAAAAAAATATAATAATAAAAAAATACAAAGGCAATAACAAAGTGAGCGCATTTTTTTGTCTCAAATCATACTTTGGTGTCATTTAATCTTAAGTTATTAAGTTGATGCTAGTTCTAGAAGCAGAACGGTAAAGAGTGCTATTTTCACCCCTTTTCTCTAACAATTATATGCTTGAAAATGATAGGATTTTTCTAAAAGAAAAAAAAAAATGTTTATTTATTATGTCACGAAAGTAATTCAAAGTTAAAATAGATACCCAACACTTATAACAATTTCAACAACAATTATTAATTTCTAAAAACAAATATGTATTTTATGAGGTGTGTTGATTACAATTCACTCATGTATAATGTCATTTTGGCATGAATATAGACAACCTTTTGAGACATCTTATCGTTTTTTTTACAAGAAGAAAAATGTAAGAGCAAATTACACTATACTTTCCTAGGGTTTTTCCTTTACACATAAAATCAACTTGGTCAAAAATTAACACACTCATCTCCCATACCGTTAGTCAAATTCCGTTAAAACTAATCTTTGACTGTGTCAGACCGTGTAAAAGTCTAAAATACCCCTGTCCCTAAATTAAATAAATAATTATTTCAAAATTTTGAAAATCTTAAAAAAAAAAAAAGGGATAAAGCATGTATATATATAACACTCAAAACACATCACAATCTTATCAAATGACATCATTAACTTCACATAATCCATAATTTGTAAGATAAAGCATGTATCCAACTGGAGTTGCAGCCTAATTTGCTACTTTACATTCAACAACAGTCAACACATCCTTGGGTAGATTTCAGAACTATAACCAACTCAGTCGATAATGACTCTCTTGATTGGGATATTGAAGAACCTAAGCACCATCATCATCATCTTCAACATTGTTGACCCGTTCACATTCGTCAATCCATTCACTATATCTGCAAATCAATCCATCCTTATTCAGATATACAGACAGACATCGTAATAGTCTAATAGATGATTCTCTTCACAAAAAAGTCATGAATTTCAACTTACATGTCAATGGGTTCAGTTAAAGCTGCAAAACAGTAAAAGAAGAAAATTAGTTCAACTCTGGTCATAAATGTAGAAATAATTCCCAAAAACAAAAGCGAAGTCAAAACAAATAAAGATGAAAGAAGGTTTATTCCCCAGAATTTGGCTATTGTAGAAGGGAAAATGATACAATATGTCTATACATTTTAAACACAAGTGATCAAGATAACTATTGTGTGTGTGTGTGTGTGAGAAACAGAGAGACATTAAACTCAGTGAGCAACTCCGACTTCTCAGTTTAAGGTATCATCTATTAATCAAAACTTCTCATAGAGAAGCATATCTGGTGATGCTGCCAAACAGCTCAGTAGTCTAATTGCTGATTTGCTGGAACTTCTGGCAAAGAATGGAAGCACTCAACACTCTCCTATCCAATCAACATTTGATAAATGATCTCAGTTCAACTCTGAAACTTAAAAGTGTGGCATGTCTTTTCATGGTCAGACCTTAATCACATCTCACAAGGTCTATTTACCTTGAGTCCTAGACAATACAATGTCATCATATCCTATCCTTATTTTTCCTCTTCTTACCATAGATAATATAATGTCATCATGTCCTATACCTTTTTTAACTCTTGTAGTACCAAAAAAATAATAATCAAATAATAATCAAATAAAAATCATTCCAACATTACTAAGACATCACAAACAAAACGCCCAGGCATGATATATGATATCACATTCACAACCATGACTAAAGAAGCAAATCTGAATATGAAACATGCTAAGGCAGTTTCAAGTTCATTTTCTTCTGGCCTACATATGAGATTACTAAAGCAGGCCCTTTCTTTAATCAATTTGATATGTACATGTTTTTTTTTTTTTTTTTTTTTTTAAGAAAAAAAAAACCTGAATTCCTATTGAGAGTCAAATCCGCTGTTTCAAGCTAGTTCAAATATAGCATTTCTTTAAGTTCCATGATCTAAAGGCTGCGATGATGCTTTATATGAATTATGAAAAGCTGTTACCTTCCACCCAACTTTTGCAAAATATCATGGAAACACACACACACCCATACAATTTGTATCTATGATATAATAAAAAGGTTTAGGGGGAAGCCATTACAAGCTAGGAATCTTGATTATCTAGCATTTTAGACCATTCACAGCTAAAAGCCTAAAAGTCCAAAGCAACAAACTACATAACCAATACCTGTAATGGTTGTGCTAAAGCTCTCCTGGCAAATGCTACATACAGCCTCACCAATCAAGTTCTTCATGTCACTGTTACAAAATGTTTCTTTGATTAGTTCAGATGTAACCACATAAAAGCAATGTAGAAACACACACCCAATAATCCTAGCTAAGACCTTATACAAAAGGATCAATCTATAATCTAGATGCACAAGGTTTGGAAAGCATACATTGAAAATGGAACTAAAAGTATAGTTAATCTTGCTATCCTCAATAGCATCAAACACACGTCTAATTATGTGAACACAATCGAGGTTAGGACAGTTCTTTACTTCATTTATTTTGAGAAGAACATATCCTATTAAGCAGTGCATTGCATGATACCATTTTCAAAATTTTTAACCCCATAACTTAAATTTGTAACAGGAAACCAAATCAGAAACTTACATTACATAAGTCGTTATATATAGCAAAAATTGCACAAGGATAAGTGAGCCATTAACATTAATTTATAATTGCCCCTTAACTTGAGCATGCACACGAAATACATGCACGGCAAAAATTGTGGAGTTATAAAGTGGCAGCAGGGATAAACATTTGAGTGCAGTTGAAGACGTGCAATCTTAACTAAATCATATGTTTCATCACAGCATATAAATATATTGAGAACAAATAAGATTGAATGAACCACTTACATACGACATTCAACGCCGGTTCCATGGTTGCAGAATGGACAACTAAAAACAGTATCAAGCTTGTCCATTCTCTTCTTTGGAGGCGGCTTTGCCCTTGACTTCCTCTTCCCCATGTGTAAAACTCAAGCCTGTGCCTGTCTCACTTCAATATTTCAAATTAATTAGTTCATATTGCCAATAAGTGGGTAAAACAAGCCATATGAAAAAAGACTATTCAACTGAAAATCCATACACATGTTCCTGGCTTCATACAACAACTAGCAAATAATAAGCATTCCTTGCTCTTTGAAAAAAAAGAAGTTAAAAACTAAATCATCTAATAATAATAAAAACGAATCAGTGACAAAAACAGCATATTAGTAGTTGGTAGGATGCCGAGATAAGTTTAACTAATATAACAAACTAGAAATCCTAACTATGCTTGATAGGAGGGAAGGAAAAGGGCAAGAAAGGGTAACATGAACGAAAAAGAAATAAAGGGAAGAGTCATCATCCTTCCTCTAATCTGTCAGTTGAAAAGATAGAAAAGAAAAGGAAAGAATTGCCACCTTCCGGTATCACCTATGGAGGAAAGCATAATATCTTAATTTGACCATTATACTCTTATATCGATTTGTTTTTTAGTAAATTAGTCTTCTTAATGGAATTAATTCTTTTTTATTTTCAATCCAGTTACGGAAAGACTTAGTCTTGTGGATTTAGTAGGAAATACACTCTTCCTGGTTTCCCCTCTTCTCCCCTCACATTATTTCTTTCCAACCAAACCGGAAAATAGTCTCCACTCAACCCTTTTTCCTCCCTTCCATCTTCCTTCCCTCTTATATCATAAAAAACAGTGCAAAACATCAATAACAGTATCAAATGGGTAAATTTCTTCCAATAACAAAGAAACAAAAAGGGTAAAAACCGACACCAAAATCAAAGGAGTAAAGTACTTGTTGCAAAATCAGAAAACACATTTATCAACAAAGAAGCCCATAAAATATTATCATACGCTAATTTGAGTACGTCTTTGACTTTGAAAAAAAATATAAAAAATCTAAGATGAAACCATTAGGTTGAACAAATAATTTTACAAAAGCAAAAAAAAAAACAAAAGAAACTAACCGAATATAAGAAACACCAAACCCTAAAAATAAAATCCCCAAATCTTGATCCGTGTACTAGAAATTTGACAAAAATTAAGGGGAAAAAAGATTAACAAATCATATAAAGAATCTAAACTATTCCTGAATCGAAAAAAAAAAACCCAAAACATTAAACGATAAGATTCACGCGAAATCCAGATTTTTTTTTACATATAAAGGACAAGCATTTCATTAAAAAGCAAATAATCAACACCAACCTAAAACGAACCCTAAATCAAGAAAACAAGATTAAGAATAACAATAAAATCATAATAATCGTAAAAGAATCCAAAAATTTACCGGAATCAGAGGCAGTTTAAGACGAATTCGCGAGAGAGATTGAATTTTCGCTCAAGATTTTGAAGAAGCTATCAGTTTTGGGGTTTGGTCATTGAGCGCTCCAAGTCGCGATTTTTTTGTACGCTACAATCCGCACGTGGCATGCCGTTGCACGTATACGACCCGCAGCGAAGGCCCAAGAATAAACGGAATCCACATTGACATTACATTCAATTTTTATGAAAAAAAAAATCACATTTATTAATTATGGGTTTTTAAAAAAAATAAAAAATAAAAAATTCTCACACCAAATAGGGTTTGCCGGCGAACGATCACTACATATCATGATTTCTAACTTTAGAAACTCTTCTAGAAATTTTAGTCAATATTTCTAACTATTTCCACCAATAATTATAGCTCGAAGAGGGTGTGAGAGTCTGAAACAAATGTTTTATGATGATTAGTGATAAAATTGATGCATATTTAATTTTAGATAATTACATTAGGGATGAGAACATATATTTTCCCTAATTATTATTATAAAATAGATCCGTTTGTAGGAGTGAACGGGTAAAAGGGTGATATATTTTCTTTAAGTTTTTAATTTTTAAAAATTTTAATATTTTTTAATTTTAATTTTTATGGACTCGTCCCGTTATAATATTATGAAATTAAAAACTAAAACTTAAAAAAGGAAAAAGGAAAAAAAAAAATATACAACTATGCAATCCATGTATATTACTACTTTGTTAGTATGGGCTTATTACCATTTCACCGTTGATTAAAGAAAAGTCACTAAAATCCCGAACTTAATAATAATAAACAGAAAAAGAGAAATTGTTTTATATTTTAAGGTTAATATTATTAATAAGTTAACTAAAGAATTGGTCAAATAATGTTCAAGTCAGTACACACTGATATAACTTCATCAGTGCGTTGGATGACTTCATCAGTGCGTTGGATGAGGACCATTAAATTTACATACTTTAACTCAAAGTGTATGCACTTATTAAAACTTCTCCAGAATCAGTGGTTCACATACATTGATACTGATATAGTTATATCAGTGTACACTGATGTAAATCAGACCGTGTATATAAATATATATATGACTTCATAGAAAATAAAACAAAAATCATTAAATAAATAAACAATATAATTCTCTAATACATGTTTTGGTTCCTCAAAAACTCAGTGAGATCAATTTGCTCAACACTTTCAATCCATTTTGGATCCTCTCACAGTGTGAGCTCTCTCATGTTTGGAAAATTTTCTTTGGTTCAAACATCATTACATATGGATTGATACAACGGCAGAAGAAACACAAAAATATAAAATCATTGTACAAATCCTCTTCATTGGTATATGATCAGTTTCTCTAAATGAATGGGAAAATGTAAAGTACAGTTCAATCCAATACCAAAACCTTTGAGCATCTTATACCGGATTGCTGGAAGAATCCGGTTGGTTTGTTCATCAACGAAAAAGTAGGAATCAACATCAGTTAAGCATTACTTTCTTCGGCTCATTATACAGTAACTTTTCTACCCGATTTGTCTGATATATTTGTTAGCTTCCAAAACTTTGACAGAAGAAACAAGGGTAAATTTTCTACTATGATGCAGCTGAGGCACGGTTAAGATTCAGAGCATCTTTCTCCTTTGGTTTCTTTTTTGGTTTTCGTTTCTTCTGTTTCAGTTCACGCCTTATTTGATCCTTAACACTCTTCTCCCATTGTTTACTGTTTCTCATATAAAGCAGCATCGCAGCACGAGAATCTTGTATCTGAAACCAATTATAACAGTTAGAGAAGGTCCCCTGAGCAATGCAAACGAATTCTAAAGAGATGAACCATGAATAACAACAGCTAAACAAAGATCGTGCAGGGGTGGCCAGGAACGTGAATTGAAATTTCAAAAAATATATTTGACTTCTAATAATGATCAAGGGGAGAGAGAGAAGAGAGAGCAACTCTGTCCCATATTAGTTTCTTAACTATCCAATGATTATGAAGCTTTGCATTTAATCAACAGCCAAGAAAAATACTGTTGAAATAATTTATAGAGTCCGTCATGACACCAATAGCTTAGTCATCCTATGCAGATAAGATGATAATTCGAATTTAAATTACAAGCGCATAAAGTAGTCAAGCAACAAAGTAAAAACTTACAGGGCAGTGCTCCCCGTTTTGGATCTCAACACCAAGAAATTCAGCCGCTAGATGCTGAAGCGATTTTCGACGATTTTCCCTGCTTCCCCCACTAAACAAGTTATTAAAATATAATATGATAGACGATCAATGAACTGCAAAAAAATATGTCCACACATAGCCAGAGGGCAAACTCAGTACTTTAGGAAGGGTTGATATTCTGATGTATCCCGCAAGTCCTTCTTTTGATGAGTTAGTAGTAATACCTGTCAAGAAGAAAACTCGCATTCAAATCTCAGATACATACTTCATGCAACCAACCAAGGTAAAAAGCTACATATGCAAACCTTAAGATCATTGTGTAAGGCATGGCCAACAAGAATCCTTCCATCAATCAACTCTGCTACTTTCTTCTGCACAACCCGAAAATCCTTTGCTGTAGATACATGAAAGCATGCATATCTCTAACAGTCAATATACTTCAAATGATGATGTTCTAATGAGTAATATCTACTTAGCAAACTGCAACTATTACGTAACAAATTCAACTGGCCTACTGCAAACAAAATGCTTTGAAGTAAGAAAGAAATTTAAAGAGAAACAACAAAAGCAAAGACAAAGTCGACCTTTCCTCAAGTCGCGGGGTCGAATTCCACTAATATTTGTTCGGAAGTCGACAACGTGTTCTACTGGGCGGACAAACTCATCATATATGACATTTCCCCATTTATTCACCTGCCATAAAATGATAATATGTGAGTAACAAAATGCAAGTGATTAAAAGATATTCAGAGAGGAATTAATGAGTACCAGTGTAACTCTTCCCAGAGCGCTTTTATTTCCCTGGCCGACGCCAACCATTTCACAATCCATAGCTACCACATCAGTTAAGCTGTCAATGACATCGATGATTCAGGCTTCATTGCACTCAAAGCGGTGAAAACAATAATAGATATCAACAACAATGGCAACTTAACAATCACAAAACAGACACTTCAACGGTGTTCCAATTGCACACAAAAAAAATCTCATTTCCCATAAACACACTATACAATAAAACAAATTCCTTCTGATACCTGTATATAATAATTTAATTACTTCATAGTTCCTCCTGAATCCTGATAGCTTTGCATAAGGCTTGTAGATTGAAGAAAATTTTGGTTTTATCTAAGAAAAAAAGCTTGAACAGGATGGAGCCCTTGAATTCACTGTTCAGAATTCCACAAACTTTAAATGTTACAACAAGTCATTTACTGAATGGGTTCAATTGATTTTGCTTCAGTGAGAATCAAGTTAATTTTAAACCCCCGCAAAGGTTAAATTTCATCTTTAAATAATTTTCCTCTTATGCTAAAATTCAGATGCATATACTTTGAATTAATCACGTCTTTAATTCATGTCGGAGTTATAAGCTTCCTAGAAAGGAAAGACTTTATTTACTCAGGTTAATCCATTCACTTCTAAACCACACATGCCATTTCTTAAATGAAATAAAAATTAAAATGCAAATAATTTTTTCATAATTTCACAGGAAGATCTGTGGAAACCAAAAGCATGCTTCATATAATAGCTGAAAGGCTGTATACAACAAAAGTCAAAAGAAATGAAAAATCATAATCGGTCTCCACTAACTTCTTGTGTTACTTTTCTACAGGATGAACTACATAACACGGACATTATTCTCCATTGGGTTGGACACAAATGATGAAAAACCAATAAGGCTATAATTAAAGGCCCTCCGCAAAAAAAAAAAAAAAAAAAACCATCTAAGTAAAGAATTAAAATGTTGACTCAAAAGGAGTACCTGCAGTCATCATTGGTCGGAATCAGAGGATTAAGCTTAGAATCATCAGACTCTGCATCAGGTCTCTCTTTTCGTTTCCCTGTATGTAAAAAGAAAATTCTCTCTCAAGATCAGTCAATGCTACAAGGTAAAAAAAAAATCAAGAAAAAGAAACCCAAATCATATTATTTAAATTTTTTTATGAGAAAACAAAAGCATATAATTTGAATAACATATACAAATTATTTCTCTTTCTACAACCCAAAAATGTTCAACCATAGCACTATAGAAACAAATCCAAGGCATAAGTAACTCCATTTTATAAAAAATTACAGCCCAAAGTAGAGAATGTGAGAATATGAACAGAAAACACAACAAAAAAAATTGCATTATTTTTAGTTTAAACGATGAAAGCAATTCCAAATTCCAAATTCCAACAAAAAATAAAAAATAAAACAAGCAAAAACAAACATTTACCCTTGAACTAAAAAGTTGTCACAAAATGGTAAGCAACAAGAGCAAACCGTTACCTAAAATGGAGTTATTATTGGTTTCTGCAACTAGGTCTTTTTTGAATTTCGAAGACTTGTTAAAGCCATTGCTTTTCAGCTGCTGCAAAACCAACAAAATAAAAGATATAATGTGAAAAGCGAACCAAAAATAATAGAGAAAAAACATAATTGGACTGAGAAAGAGAGTTACAAGTTGAAGTTGAGCCCAGTTAGGGTTGAGTTGCAATGGCTTTGTAGGATTTTTCTTCTTCTGTTCACTTTTCATTTTTTTTTTTTTTACCCTCAACTTCGATTTCGAAGAGGTTTTGTGGTGCGTGAAATTGATCTGGAAGACGTCGTTTACTATTGTGCGGTTGATTACTTGATTTGATGACGCTAGGTTAAAAATTAATAATAATAATAATAATTGCAAATCATATAAGACATGTAAATGAGACAGATTGCTTTCATAGGCAGCCCACATGACCCAAGATAAATTCGGACCCTATTGGGCTGACCTGTGGGTCAGTACATGGACCACAGCTCACCTCTTTTATTTTAAAAAGAGGCAAATAAAAACAATCGTAGTCTAGGTTTGCCATTTACACGTTGAAACAATTTTAACAAACACTAACACTCACATCCATTGTCGTTAGTCAAAGTTGGTCAAACTTAATGGTTGACCAAGTTTGATTGTCAAAAATACCAAATTACCCTTGATATGGGAAATTTTTGATTGCCTTCTGTAAGCTTTCTACAGTTCACTTGTTTAATTATCCCTATAATTAATAAGAAGGTTGCACTTTCTTTAAAGTTTCCATACAGAAACAAACTTGGATAAAAAAAAATTTAACTTAAAAGTCTTTTAACATCTGAGTCGTGTTAAAATCATGATGCAATTTATGATTAATAAGAAGGTTATGTGACTCGCATGATGGAATTATCCACACAAAACCACCTGATGGTCCTGAGTGTACCATATATATTAAAACTTTATTGATGTCAAAGTTCTTCCTTGTCATTTATCGATAATGATTGTTGCATGGTTTAATTATCATAAGGACAATGGTAAACATCCAACACTTTTGTCCAACTTTTGTATCCAACTTGACGTGGCAGCTGACATGACACTTCCTTGTCAGCTGCCACATCATCACATTGCCACATCATCACAACTATTAATTTTTTCAAAACCCTAATTTTTAAATCCATTCAATTTGTTCCTAATTTTATATAACCAAAAAAAAAAAAAAAAAAAAAAGTCTCTCCAGGAAGCTCAAGAAGTTGAAACGAACAGGTGCCATTCTTTGGCAAGACAAGGGTTGGGTTTTGAGGGAGATGCTTTGAGTTGGGATTTCCCGTAGCTTGGTTTTGCTTTTGCTTTTCTTGCTTCACTGTTGTGTTTTTTTTTTTTTTTTTTTTTTTTCTGTTTCCCTGGTATGTTTCGGGCTTTAGTCTGGTTGTGCTGTTGCCCTGTTTCCTTTGGGTATGTTTCCTTGAAGTCCATCCTTTGCAGCTTCGCTTGTCCCATTCCCTAGCACCTTGAAGACCATCCTCTGCAGCTTCGCTTGCTTCTCTCTCTTAACACCGGTTACAGTGAGTTTCTTGTTTTCCATCTCAACATTTTTGTTTTCGTTAAATAGTAGTTTCTTGTAGCTCTACATTTATGTGCATCGTTAATTATTGTACGCTTCTTTTTCAGTTTCTTTTAATGTTTTGAATGAATACCCATGAAGTTAATCATCATTGTTGAGTAGGGTTGATCTTGGTTTGGTTTATTGAGAAATTGAATGGGTTTGCTATTGTCCTCTGTTTTTCATTACTTCTTAAAATATCCATTTGTTTTAGTGTAAATGATATCCAAGTTATAATGTGTTGATAGATTTTGAAGGTAGTCTTAACTGGCATACTAAGTGGGAATAATTGAAATGTGTTTCTCTCATTTTTTTTTAGCTGTATTGGTACTTTAATTCTTTTTTTATTCTTTTCTTTTTTTTTTTTGACAATAATTGGTACTTTAGTTCTTGCAAAGTCCATATGCAACATTTGTTATGGTTTTCCCTATGACCCGTAGAAGGACCACTTTCGTAATCTAGGCCTATTTGGGGTGACAAAATAGAAGTAATAACAAGTATATAGCTTGAACCAAGTTCAGTCTATTTACGAGATTCATGGTATGCTAAAGTCGGTTGGTTGCATTAAGGTGGTGTTCAATTCAAAAATCTTCAATTCTTTTGTTGATAGTTTAGCAAAAACGGGTTCGAGCTCGTCTGGGGACTTCATGGAGTGGGGGGGTGTTTGATTGCTTTGTGTTCTGCTGTTTTTACTCTGTTTTTTCTTCTTCTTCTTGTCTGTTGCTTGGGTCGCTGCTGCGTTGTTGTTCTCTTGTGGCCCTTTTGCGCTTGTTTGGGTTGTTGAGGTGTCTTTGCTGCTAGCTTGCAGCTTGTTGCTGCGTTGGCTTCCTTTAATAAAATACTTATTTTCAAAAAAAAAAAAAAAAAGGTATAGAGCTTGAACATAAGGATTCTCAGAATTGAAATATATGAATATATTTAGACTCATGAGAGTCCAGAGATAAGTTTTTGTTAACACAAGGTTAAAGGGCCACCTTCGTGGCTTTTTGTTTTGTTCTTGCCTTCTTCCCCATCTTCTTTGTGTTTTGGTGCCGTTTTGGTGGTGTGCTTGTTTGTCCTCCTTGTTTGAGGCGTTGTGCTCTGTTTTGTTTGAATAAAGTTTGTTTCTAAAAATATATATAAATGAATATCAACAGGGAGTTACTGTTTTCCAAGTGCAACGGAATAGGATGGAGGAGTTTGAAATAGAAAAAGAAGATGAATGTTTTGAAGACATTTTTACGGTAAATTATTCAGACTTTATTTTAATGGATATGCTATTATTTTTTTTTTTATATTGTAGTTTGATATGTTGATTTTATTTAGGTAAATAATGAGAAAGAGATAGACATGTCAACAGATTTAAAAGATAAGATAGAAGAGCCTAAACCTGGAATGATTTTTGATTCGATGGAAGAGTTGTATGAATACTACAAGATGTATGGAAATAAAACGGGATTTCAAGTCATTAAAAGAACAGCAAGAAAGGGATACGATGGGGAGTTGGAGTACATATGTTTGACATGTGCTTGTGAGGGTCAAAGAAAATCAAAATCTGAAAAAGCCTTTACCACACGTCCAATAACAAAGATAGGTTGTAAAGCTAAACTTTCTGCCTCTTTACACAATGATGGAAAGTGGAAGTTGATTTCGGTGGTTTTAGAACACAACCATACACTTAATACTCCAAGCCAAACTCGATACTATAGGAAAAACAAAAAAATAAACGCATTTGTAAGGAGGCAATTGGATGTGAATGATATAGCTGGGATTAGAACAAATAAGAGTTTTAATTCTTGTGTGGTTGCAGCTGGTGGGCATGAGAATTTATCTTTTACAGAGCAAGATTATAGGAATCTTGTAAAAAAAAGAAGACAATTGAGACTTGGGGATGGGGATGCTGCAGCACTTCAGAAATATTTTTTGAAAATGCACTGTGACAATTCGAACTTCTTTTACACTATAGACATAGATGAAGAAGGTCGATTGAAGAATGTTTTGTGGGTAGATGCAAGGAGTAGAGCTGCATTTAAAGAGTTCGGAGATGTTGTGACATTTGACACAACATATTTAACTAATAGGTATGATATGCCCTTTGCTCCATTTGTTGGAGTTAATCATCATGGGCAATCAACTTTATTAGGTTTTGGATTGATCTCTAATGAAGATACAGAGACATTTATATGGCTTTTTAAAAATTGGAAGACATGTATGTTTGATTGTGCTCTAAAAGCTATAATCACAGACCAAGATAAGGCCATGCAAAAGGGTATTGAGGTTGTATTTCCAGAAGCTCGACATAGATGGTGCCTATGGCATATTTTGAAGAAGTTACCAGAAAAATTGAGGGGCTACAAACAGTATGAATCTATTAAGTTTGCTATGTTAAATGCAGTAAATGACTCATTGTCAAGGGATAATTTTGAAGAAAATTGGAAGAATTTCATAAAAAAATATAATCTTTCTGACAATAAATGGTTACATGGGTTGTATAATGAGAGACAACGTTGGGTCCCGGCTTTTGTGAAGGATGTGTTTTGGGCTGGAATGTCTACTACACAACGTAGCGAAGGTATAAATGCATTTTTTGATGGATATGTGAATTCAAAGACTACATTGAAGCAGTTTGTAGAGCAATATGAGAATGCATTGAGAGACAAGGTGGAGAAAGAGCGTCAAGCTGATTTTGCTTCTTGTAATTCACATATCCCATGCATTTCTCATTACTCAATGGAGAAGCAATTTCAAAATGCTTATACTATTGCAAAATTCAAAGAATTTCAAGAAGAGATGAAGGCTCGAATACATTGTGGAATATCTTTGAATAAAAAGAGTGGTTCAAATCTAGAGTTTGAAGTAAAAGAAGATGTAAAGCTTGTAGAGACTTGTCATTGTGTTACTTTCATGGTTTATTTGGATGTGGCGACTTGCGAAGTTAATTGTAGTTGTCGTCTATTCGAGTTTAAGGGAGTTTTATGTCGGCATACAATTATGGCATTAATTGATCAAGAAATATTTTGTGTTCCAGAAAAGTACATTTTCAAGCGTTGGAGGAAAGATGTGAAAAGATGTCATACAAAAGTGAAAATTAGTTATGTGGACTCGAGCAACAAATCTGAAGGGCATAGATTCGATAAAATGTGCACTTATTTTTATGATGTGGCAGATTTGGCAGTGGATAGTGATGAAAATTGCAATGAGGTGATGAAGGTGCTAATAGAATTGAAAACAAAATTGCAAGGAAAAAGCAATGTTGCTTGTTGCAGTGAAGACAATGGCATTTCAACTAATTTTATGACAAATGGTAAGGAGCTTGGTGGTTTTGCCGAAGAAGAGAATCGTAACATTCTTTCACCGCAACAAGTGCGAAGTAAAGGTCGTCCCCCGTGCAAAAGAAAGACATCAAAGATTGAGAAAATTTGTCGAAACAAGAAAGAAAAGAGTGGAAAGAAAAAATTAGATTATCGACAAACAATGAAGGTAAAACTAAAATATGAATCAACGTTATATATTATTATGTTATTGTTTTGAAAAATTCTTAACAAATTTCTATTATCTTTCTGTAGGATTCTGGAGTTGTAGAAAGTGTAGAAATGGTTGATGCTGACAATGAACCTGTGCTTAAGGTACCTACCCGATATAAGCAACATATATTATTTTCTAAGTTTTCATCATATAACATTAGTATCCTATTATTTTATAGGATTCTGAAACCCAACAAGTTTGTCATGAGGATGTATCCTCCTTTAATGTGTTCCATGGAGGACTTAAAAGTCCATTCTTTTCGGTTTATGGCCAACAATATGGAATGCATCAAGCTACTAGTTCAATTCCCACTTTGCAAAATAATTTATAGGTTTTTTTTTTTTTTTTCCCTTATTGTAAGTGTGACTTGATAAAGTCTTAAATTTATTTAAATAACTTATATTGTAATTATAATTTTCACTAGCACTAACTTCCAACATGGGGTGCATATGATGCTACACATGCTCCATTGCAAACGTAAAATTCTGAATTACAAGTCAGAATGGCACATGGTTGGGTATGTTTTTTTTTATCTTATATTGTTATTGAATTTATTTTTTTTACATTTGAAAAGGAGCTTATTTATCTCTCTTCATTGTTTAAATGCACATAAATGCAGGCCAATACAAATTTGCAGAATATTTCTACATGTGAGGAACATAGAAGCCCAATATGAAAGAGGAGGATTTGGTAGGCGGGGCAGAGTAAAGAACCAAAATTTATGGCTTTTAGCGTTTTTGATGTGTTTTGGTTTTTTGTTTTCATTGTTTTCATTCTATGATGTAAAACAAAATTAAATTCTATTTTTGTTGACAACATTGTATGATCTTCTTGTTTCTTTTGTCAAACATTGATGTATGATTTTCAATTTAATATATTGTCGTTGGTGAATATGATGGTTTTATCTTCCAAGCTGGTTCAAATAGGTCACTCAACAGGCCATTTTACATTCCCGTTTATGCTTACATTCACCTGACCATTGTTCTACCAGTCATCTTCATCGCAGTCAATTTTTATTTTTTTTTTTAAGAATTCCATCTTGAATGAATCATACAATTGTACATGTACAAGTAAATTGATGTTTGTGTATAAAGAATGAGATACAAAATACAGACATACATGTATAATGATCTAAGAAACTTCATCATCTATGTACTCTTTCCTATATGATATCTACTTCTCTAATGTTCTATACCAGAAAACAAAAAGGTTGAGAAAATTCTCCATTACTGTTAGGTCATGCTATTCCAAACCCATTTTCCCTCGCTCAACTTCTGCTGAATCTCAGTCTTTGCAACACAAATCAAGAGTAATGCTACTAAAAAAATGGAAACAATAAGCATGAGGAAGACACTGTTCCATCCCCGGGTGGATATATACCCAGCTAAAAGTGGGCCTAGAGCTGCCCCAACAGAACCGGTACCATCTATAATGGCAGTCACCGTTGCTAGCGCACGAGAATTCCCTTTGTTTGAGTCCTGAGTGCCAAGATCAGCTGCAACAGAACTTGTCAAGATCAGTATCCCAGCAGTTTTGTGTGACAACTGCTTACCTGCAACACCTGTAACTTGTCATTTATGATGAATAAAGCTCAAGCATTGCCACAACTAATTGTGTAAAATTAGTTTTGTTGTTTGTGATGATTTTTACTATGGCCTTATTCAAGATGAATAATTTTCACACTAATTCATACATTTGTTTTTAAAGAAAAAGTATTATTGAAAAAATGGCTCAATAAGAGCAGAGTACAGGGAGCTAGATTGTACAAAATCGAGGCTAGCAGTGGACAAGGAACCACAGAAACCACACCACTAGGGCACAAACCAAACGCACCACATTAAAGGAAAATACAAATAAAGAAACCAGAAAAGCAAACCAAAAACACCAGGCAACACAAAAACCAACAGCTGACAGTACTCAAACATAAAACACAACAAACCAATTTGTCTCAATTTATATCATCAAGTAACTGTCAAATTCAGTCTCATAAACATGCCATAAAGTATTTAATCTACAAATGCATCATCTATGATGAATCAAACAAAGAAAGCTCCAAAACAGCAGATGCCACAACAGACCTAACAATGTTGCCAACAGATGTAGGCGAATTCCATAGTCCCATTATCAACCCTCTCTTCTCTTTCCCAAACCAATTCCCCACCACTAACACCACACAAGGCCACCCAATTGACTGAAGCAAACCACATAAAATCTGCACAGCTATATAGTATACTAACAAGTTCACACTAAACCAATAACCGAATCTGAAAACTACAGTAAGAAGACCACTACCCACCATCCCAAATACAAGAAACAACCTCAAATCAATCCTATCACCTACATGTACAGCAAAATACATGCCTGGAGCATATGAAGTTAGAAATGCCAAATCAAGCTCACCGAGTCTGCGGGTCCCGTTCGGGTCATTGAATGGTGCCCACCCAGTTTCTTCCAAGCTCCATTTTGCTGATTTTGAAGGTTCAAGAACGCTCTTGACGATGCTTGACAGTTTGTGGGAGCCGTGAAAGGAAGCGTAAGCGAAGAAGGTGATGACCAGATTATAGATTCGGTGAAAGGATAGGATTTTGTTTGGGGGTTTTAAGGTTGAGAAGAAATTAAGACCTGGAGCCAAAATTTGGGTTTCTTGAGGCTGCAACATTTTCTTCTGGTTGATCTTCTTCAGAATCCAAGAAAACAAATTAAAAAAAGCTTCGATGTACTGCTATCTTGTCTTGCCAAAGAATGGAGAGACTTAAATTAGGAACAAATTGAATGGATTTAAAAATTAGGGTTTTGAAAAAATTAATAGTTGTAATGACGTGGCAATGTGATGATGTGGCAGCTGACAAGGAAGTGCCATGTCAGCTGCCACGTCAAGTTGGATACAAAAGTTGGACAAGAGTGTCTACCATTTTCCTTATCATAATGACTTGTTAAACTGTCACTATAACATAGTTAGCTTTGTAATTTTGATAGACATCCATTAACTAAGTTTTCCCATCTCGATCTCTTGGTCAAGAAGTTCTTACTTCCAACAAGTTTTAATAGTTATTCACAATTCACTCTCTTTATCATCCCT
The DNA here is from genome assembly GCA_008009225.1 of Acer yangbiense. NCBI lineage: Eukaryota > Viridiplantae > Streptophyta > Magnoliopsida > Sapindales > Sapindaceae > Acer > Acer yangbiense. Next base: position 43,041,636 of record CM017763.1, on the reverse strand, counting down.
ATTGAAAAATTCACTAAATTCACTTTCCAACAGAAAGTATATGATTCCATTCTATGTGGTGCACCATCAACATATCATGAAAATTATCGGAAAATAAATAGCTCAAAAATAAACTCCTTAATCGTTTTTTGATATATCCTCAAAATAATTTGTATTTACTTGAATGGAATTAATTGAATATTATATATCGTTTTACTCGTCACATAATTTAATTTAATTTTTTTTAAGTATTATATAATTTGAGTTAATTTTTGTTTATGAGGTTGTAATTCACTCTTGGTGTAGACGATTAGACGTATAGTATATATTAATATATATCAAATCAGAGAGAAAATAAATTAAGCAGAATGGGCTGTAATGAATATATGGTTTCCATGTTAGTGCAATTTTGGGTAAAAGTTTGGTACGAGTAAAAATAATGTCTAATGTCAGGGGTATATTTACAATTTGCCCCAAATTCTAATAAGGAGTGCAAAATTGCTAAGAAGAATGCATGAAACGGTGCGTTTGCACCACCATGTGCTTGTGGACTGTGGTCCTCGAGTACTCCTTGTCGTTTTAACTGATAGTTTTCATTATTTATACATGTGAAGAAGACTTTGAAGAGTAGAGTCAACCAACCTCATCATCTCTCACCACTTTCAAAACTCCATTGAAGCAATTATCTGGTTCTGAGGTGAGCTTTAAATTGTTTCCTTGCTATATATTATATATACATATATTTTTATATAATGTGTTCATATATATATATATATATTGGGATCTCGCACGAATTTTTCGTGTGGGATCCCGGTTTATCACATGCGATAAACCATGTAATTATTTTTACAAGGTTTATCAAATGGTTCCCGCACATAATAATTCCTATATATATATGATAATTATTGCTGTACATTTTGCTTGTTAATTATATTATTAGTAGCTGCTTTTGTTGTTAATTAGTAGTAGTTTTTGAACGGTTTAAGTTTTAAGAACATCTCCAAAGGGTTTGAAAAACCAGAACCTTTAGCATAATTAAGGGAGGAGTTGCATTTTTGCAACTCCAATGGATCCCTTAATGATAACCCCTTTTAATGGGACTCATGTGGAGCTCACTCCCTTAATTACCTTAATTTGGGGGTTTATGGGTGACTTCAGCCTCCCTTAATTAAGTGGACTCCACATATAAAGGAGGAATATAGTTTAGGAAATAGGAACACATAAATAATAATAATAATAAATAAGTGGAAGCCACATAAAACAATAATCTACAACAACATTCACCCTTATATGTACAAATCCAACCAAAGTCTAATACATGAAAGAAACTTCATTGCCTAAGCTTGGCGAACTTCTCTTGATCAGGGTACAATTCCTATGAAATCTGAGATTCTGAGTTGATGAGTGGAAGTTCAAGATTTGAAGTAGACTCTGATGAGTGTGTCATACCAGCAGAATCAGTGTGTGAACCTCTGATTCTGAGACACCAATACTTGAACAAAGTGGATATGCTCTTTGCAGCGAAATCGGAGAGCAATGAGAGCATTCCAATTAGGACACAGATGCCCCACTGTTCACAATTCAATTGTGCATTACCTACCAGTTTATGTGCAATCTCTATGAATGCGAGTTGTAGCAGCAATATCACATCCACAGCCACCCGAAACCATAAGTTCCGGTAGATGCCCTCCAACAAGTTTGGCTTTCTTATTGTTTTGAATAAGTTGAAAACCTGGAAAAGCACAAAAATGTTGAAGATCATGGTTTTGCAAACCTTGCGGTTGATTCCTAGGATAGCCTGGCTTATTAATTGAAAAGTCACCAAAATGGTAGCTTGAAATAAAGCTTGGGTTATTATGTTTCTCCACATAGATTTGGTGATTAATGGATCAGTTTTTTTGATCAGTGGTGGCTTGTCCATCAGTGGTTGCTCTGTCAATAAGACAAGGCCACTTGGAATGGAAACAATCAGGTTTACCCAGAACCATTGAATTGTTGTAACTGGGGCATCTCCAAAGGCAGCTGTTGTGATGGTGGTAACCAATAACCAAGCAACCAACATGGTGATCTCAAATCGGATATACTTGTTGATGTTGTTATAAGCACATCTTCCACAGCTGAGAATGGTGACCAATGAATTGAAATCTTCGACAGAAATGATAATGTCAGAGCACTCCTTGGCCAATTCACTGCTCCCACTTCCCATAGCAATCCCCAAATTAGCTTCTTTGAGTGCTGGAATGTCATTTGTTCTAGTTCCAACCATTGCTACCATTTGGCCATTTTGTTTCAAGCACTGCACTAGAAGGAGCTTGTCACAAGGGAGACAGTTTCCAATCACAGAGATATTCTCAACCATGACCCTCCGCTCTTCATCGCAGAGGTTTCGAAATTCCTCACCATCAACCACTTGTCTTTCTTGCCCATTAAGCAATCCAAATTCAAGTCCTATGTCTTTTAGCTCTGAAACATCATCTTCTGAAATCAATATCATGTTAACATCAGCATCTATGAAAGCTTTCACTGCTTTTCTTGTCTCCACCGGACAAATATGCTTCAGACCTATCAATCCAATCAGAATTAAGCTGTTGTCACCTTCAAAGTTTGGATAATTATCAACCATCTTGTGAGCAAATGCCACCATTTTTAGATCTTTAGACCGCATATGCTGAATATTTTGGTGGAAAGCAGACCTTTTATTCTCATCCAAAATATTCACTGTCCCTTTACAATCGTAGTAGTGGGAGGACTTGGCTATTATTGTTTTTGCAGATCCACTCCGATGCAAGCACACATGACTTTCCTCGTCTCCGTTCCTCCTCATCAATACTCGGCTTCCTTCTTTCCAGGAACCAATTTCTTTGGAATCAATAATGGTGAAACTTTCCTTCAAAATCTCCGGTTCTAAACCCAACTTCGATATAGCCCAAGGAAGGAATGGATTCCCAATTGAGCTACCTTGTGCACTGATTCCATTGCACAAAGCTTCAACAACACTTGTATCTATTACAGTCTCTTCACTAATGACTTCCTCATCAATCCAGAGCACCTCAACTACCTCTGAGCTCAATGTCAGGCCACCAGTTTTTCCAGTGCAAATGGTTGTGACTGAGCCCATACCAACACAAGCCAGTGGCTCTTTAACATAGCCTTTGTCACACAGTGCCTTCTTGTTCCAATAAACGATGGCAAGAGTAACAATGAAAGGTACACCTTCCGCAAATCCTACCACCAACAAGGTAAGTGAAGTAGTCAAGACATTGACACACCCGCTTTGTTTCGAACTAATTCTACTGATAAAATCCGCAAAGAATTGGATAGAAATTGATTTTCCTTTGATATCTGGGGCTCCAGAATCATGATGATCATGTTCATTTCCAAACTTAAATCGTAGGAACAACACTACCGGGATGAGGATTGAGATTGACAGCCCAATGATTTGCGTTGTAATGCTGAGCTTCTCAATTTTAGCTGGTAAAAATGTGATCTTGCCTGCAGTTTCATTGGTAACCTGGCTCATCATCTCACCCAATGCTGTGTTCATCCCCACAGATGTCACGAGCATGCGACCATCCCCATTAATCACCTTTGAACCATAGTAGATAAAAGGGTTGCGGTCATCACTTCTTGTTGTTGTTAACCCATCATCTAACTTCAAGAATCCACCAGAAATGAACAAACCGTCACCAGGGACCTCATATCCCCTTCTCAAGCCCACAATGTCCCCCAATAGAACATCAGAAATCGATATTTTCTGCCAATTCCCTCCTCTTAGAACATCAATCCTCACCTGTGAATGTGACCTCTTTTGCTTCTTATTCTGTTTTTCGTTCAAGAATTCACGTATCGAAGAGAGGACCACAAGCACGATGATTCCAAGAGTTATGATACACCCTTCATGCCAACCAGTCCTTAGGCCTTTTTCATCAATCCCAAAGCCAATAGACAACACTGCAGACACTGAGAGGAAAAAAATGACTGAGCAGTTACAACACCTTAATAGTACCATGAGGAAGCCCTGTGCTGCAGGAGCATTTCCTTGGAAGAGTATATGGTTGTTGTCGATGTGTCGTCGAGAACATAAATCTTTCTCATCACCAGGAATTCCCTTGTGTAAATCAGTACGAAGAGCTTGTGCAGTACCATTGACACCTCCAAATCTCTGTAGGGAATTGAAGTCTCGAGACTTGACAATTTTGGCAACTCTTTCATGTTGGAGTTCGAGATTTTCATTGACATCATCATTTGAGGCATCAAATGAGATATCAATTGAAACCTGAGAATGATCAGTTGAAGTGGGAAGCACTTGCACAATCTCTGTGGGTTCCTGCACTCACACATGCATGCAAAATGTAATTAATTATCCACACCAGTTATATTCTTATAGCTGTCATGATATATATATATATATATATATATATATATATATAAACAACTAACCGCAGTAATGCCCTCTTCACGGCCAACATTTTTGTGGGGGGCTTTCTGATCTTTTGATGAAGAAACAATAATTTGACTTGCACGGTGTATAACCAGAAACATCCGCCATTTGTTCTTGTGACTGGTAGAAGAGCTCTTGTTACCGGTTGGCTGAGTCTGAGACTCCAAATCTCCATGATCAAGACTACTGGAGCTGCTCTTGCTTGTCACCTCTGGTAATTCTTTGATTTTCTGCCAAAATTTTCACGTAAACAGAACAACTAATTATAAATAATAATAATAACAATAAATTAGCAACATTAGTGTTTTGCTCCTCTTCTCTTATTTTTGTTGTAAGGATTGAATTTGATTATTTTGAAAGAAGGTATCATCCACCGTATACAGAGCATGCATGCATGAAAGAAACTTTAATTTGATAACATTTTGGACGGGCGAAATTGGGGTGGTGTGGGGTGGGGTGGGGTGGGGTGGGGGTTGGGGGGAGGGATAGCCCCCAACCAATGAAATTGCTACATGTATTTATTATACATAAATTTTGATATTATAGTATGAAGGAAATAAATTATGATATTATTAGTAAACATGCCATTAGGAATCCTTCATAGGAAAGGGAATTAAATTACTGGTTTTTGAATTCATGTCTTTACTAAATTTGTAGGGAATTAAGTTCCGTGGACCCTATACATATATCAGGAAATAAGTTTCTGAATGAAAGGGAATTTGATTCCTAATTCCCCCCACCAACCTAGGAATCAAATTCCCTTTCCTAATTGAAAAGGGAATTCATGTATTGTTTACTAAAATATCCTCATCTAACAGTAATAAATAAATAAATAACAACTATATTTTTATTTTGTTATTTTCTTTCGGGATTGTTCTCTATTATTCTCTTTTGTACATTTTTTTCTCTGTATCTTTTTCGTCTCATATAAAATTATGTTTTAAAGGATTATATATATAAATATATATGAACAGTGAATTATTGAAAAAAAAAAAAAAACCGAATTGCGACTTTGATTTGGTACATATGAACCATAATAATAATAATAATAATAATAATAATAATAAGGGTAAATTACATTGCACCCCTTGAGGTTTGGCTTTAAGACACTTAGATGGAAAAGTTTTGTTATTATACACTAACACCCCTGTTTTACCATGGTAAGGTCCAAAATGCCCTTGGGTGTTAGTGTAAAAAAACTTTTATTTTTATTATTATACAAGGGCATTTTCGACAATACAGGGGTGTTAGTGTAGAATAACGAAATTTTTCCATCTTAATGTCTTAAGGCCAAACCTCAAGGGGTGCAGTGTAATTTACCCTAATAATAATAATAACTTTGAATTCACGCTGCCTTGAATTTCATGCTTTTGGTTTGAATTTATTTCTTTTTATTTCTTTTCTTTTAAACTTATATATATACTGTGAATTAGAGGTAATAGCATAAAATTAATTATGTTTTCAAATGTGCACAATTTCTCAATTTTTAATTACTATTAAACTAATTAGTTAAAATATTATAATATAAATATGTTAATTATTTTTATTACAGTGTTATGAGTAATATAAAATATATATTTTGATATTAAAAAAAAAAAAAATCAACATGCTATATATACAGGGGTATTTTTGTAATCAACTTTGTATCATCCTCATTCATTTTTTATTCTTAAAAGGTTGGTAAACGCTACAATGAAATTTAGTAACTTAATTCTGATTCTTTTCATTCCTAATTAGTAAACATGCCCTAAATAGTTTGTTTATTAATAATTAGGGTAAATTACACTCACACCCTTAAGGTTTGTGGCAAAGACATTTAGATGGAAATATTTAGTTATTCTACACTAACACCCCTGTATTGTCGAAAATGCCCTTGTATAATAATAAAAATAAAAGTTTTTTTTACACTAACACCCAAGGGCATTTTGGACCTTACCATGGTCAAATAGGGGTGTGAGTGTAGAATAACTAAATTTTTCTATCTAAGTGTCTTTGTCTCAAACCTTAAGGATGTGAGTGTAATTTACCCTAATAATTATTCAGTTTGACCTTTCACATTTTCTTTATCACTCTTCAAGATTTTAGGGTGAGAATTGTAAATTATTAAAAAATTTATGTTTTTCATTAAGCAATTTTATTCATACCGTTGTAACTAAATTCTTCTTATTCTTTATCCGAATAATTTCAGGTACTAGATTACAAAATAATAAATATTATAGGTCATTAATATGATTTTGCAACATTTATTATATAGTTTGTTATTTAAAAGTCTTCAACTACAACTACTTAGATGTCGTTTCTAGTTATGCGTATTGTCAAGATTAGATTTCGTAACAAGATGGAAGATGAATTTCTTACAAACTTTTTTGATCATGTATATTGAAAGGGAAATCACATAGCAACTTAGTATATATTCGATTATAGACGATTTTATAAATTTAAATGAGTTTCGGGTTCCATTTTGATTCATAAAGTTATGTCTATTTTATTTATTAATTTATTTGTTGTACTATTACAATTTACATATGATACTATACATTATTAAATTTGATTTTTTTTAAATATTAGTATATTCTTCTTCCGTCAACTTGAATATTTGTCTTGGCCTCTTTAAAGCCAAAATCCTAGCTTTGCCCTTGATTTTGGAATTGAATAATTAATTATTTATGTACTTTTTTTCCTCTCTCTCAACGGTCCCTCGAGTTTAGATATAATGAAATTCATTTTTTAAGGTGTAAAATTTTCCTCTCTCAACAGTCCCCGAGAATCTGATCGGACGGTTATGAAATATTCGGATTTGAGGGCATGGTTTTGTTGCATCGGAGCAAAAAAAAAAAAAAAAAATAGAGTTGGGTTTTTTGTGATTTATTGAAGTTGAAGAAGAAGATGATGACCCATCTCTGTTTTTGTATATATATATATATATTTGTTTTGATTGAATAATATAGATTATTTTTGGTGGATGTGATTTCAGTGTTCTTTTTTTATTGGAGTTTTGGTTTTGGTTATATGTGGTGCAGACCATGGTGAGAAAAATTAATTGATACGAAAGAATCACATCTTTGGTGGACGTGATTCAATTTTTCATTTTTTTTTTCCAGATTTTCCGATTTTTTTTTTTTTTTTAAACTTTTTTTTTTTTGTGGGTCTTTGTGTTGACGATGGAGAGAAGAAGATCCACATGGCCAATAGATAAACATTGAAGAGCACACCGATAGATTTTCCATTTTTTTTTTCCATTTTTTCCAGATTTCTAGATTTTTCAGATTTTTCAGAATTTTGAAAAATATGGATTATTGGATGAGATTTGTGGTTTTTCTTTTTGTTGATTTAATTTATTTTTCTTGTTTGTGGAATTTAATTTGGTGGAGGAGTGATGATGGTGGATGGAGGATCGGGAGAGATGAGATTGAGGGAGATGATCTGGTTTGGTGATGAACTGGTGATGGTGGATGATTGAGGTTTGGTTTGATGATCCTGGTTTGGAAAGGGAAGGGAATCAATTAAAAATGAGAGAGAGGAGGGAGCTTGACGCATGAGGTGTATATATATGATGGAGAAGATGGGTACGAGTGCATCTCTACCATCCAACTCATCATAATCCGGTGGTCCATAATTGTGTAATGTTTTGGGGCTCCTTCCTCTATATATTTATAGTCCTGATCTGATCAAGACGTCATGATATAACTTCATCCGAATATTGAATATGAACCATTCATTATGGAGAAGTTTTGATAAATGCATGAATCACTAGTTTTACGTGCTTTGATTCAAGTGTGTGGGTTGGAGAAAAATAATGTAAAAATAAATTTTAAAAATAAAAAGTTGTTTTGAAAAAAAATTAAAAAAGCGCAATCGAGAATCTTTCCCATTCGCTCTCCTCCATCTCTCTCTTTTTTTCCATGTTACCACGTTCTTGAAAAGAAAAACAATCTCTTTATCTCTCCTCCTCTCATCTCTTTCTCTCACCAAAAGTAATCATCAAATTCATTCAAAATATATATATAAAATAAAAAACTATGTTTATGTTGAATCAAAACTCATCCATCCATCTTTCATCCAAGTCCAATAGCAATCACCAAACAAAACAAAAAAAAAACCACAGCCAAACCCAGACCCAAATCCAAACAAAATCCAAACCAAACACCCACCTCAGATCCCCACCAGAAGCCACCACAACAGGATCGACGTGCAATCTTGTCGGCAGTCATTTAAAAGTTAAAACCCAAACCAGCGAAAGAAGAGTGAGAGAACACAACCAACGCCGATCTCAGATCTGCTTTGTGGTCTTTGTTCATCTCATATTTCTTTTTCTTTATTTATTGTAATAATTTTTTGTTATGGTGAGAAACAAATGTTAATATGACCAATAAAAAAATCGATTATTTTTTTTGAAACAGATTGAAGATTGATGAATGTGCGTCTGGATCTCGGAGTTTTTTTTTAATTTATTGAAGAAGTTTTTTCTGGTTTTTTTTTTTTTTTTTTTAATTGATGGAAGAACGGTCAAAATTGGATGGGATCCCATCGTTCTGGTTGGGACTAATTTATCCCACATCAATGGATAAAAAAATTCAGATGGGACTAATTTATCATTGAAATGGGATTATATATATATTTTTCTTGAGAGTACCTCGAGGAAGCCCTGTGCAGGAGCCTGTTCTTCTTTGTCGATGCGTCGAGGATATAGATGTTTCTCATCGTCAGGAATTCCATTTGAGGCATCAAATGAGACATCAATTGAAACCTGAGAATGATCAGTTGAAGTGGGTAGCACTTGCACAATCTCTTTGGGTTCCTGCATTCAAAATGTAATTAAATATACACATCAGTTCCAGTTATATTCTTACAAAAAAATAAAAATAAAAAGGAACAGCTGCTAGCTATATTTATAAAAGAAGATGCCTTATTATGATCAGCTTTGTCTGCTTTTGATGAAGAAACAATAATTTGACTTGCTCGGTGTACAACCAGTAACAGTCGCCATTTGTTCTTGGTAGAAGAGCTCTTGTTACCGCCCTCCATGAGTACTGCTTTCTGAGACTGACACTCTAAATCAACACTACCCGGGCAGCTGCTCATGCTTGACACCGTTGATTTTCTGCCAAAAATAACAAAATTTAGAGTAAAAATATTACCTGAATGATTATGAGAGTCGAATGATTATGTGAGTTTGATGAAAGACAATTTGATTGGGGTCGTTAACTTATTTATAGACGATATGAAACTGCTGAGTATTTTCCTTTTAAAATTTTATTCCATTTCGAATAAGCATTAAAAAAATTTTTTATTTTTATTTTTTTCCGATCAAATATGCTTTAGTTTTCAAGAATATTCAACGCGGCAATAATCACTTTTCATTTACAAGTCACAATCACCACCGCGTGTTACTGTGTTTTACGTTTTCGAAATAATAATTATTATTTTTTATATAATTTTAAACCACTTTTATTGTTTAATAACCACTACCTTATATGTCCACCTATTTGGTTGGCCAGTATCAAAATGATCATTAGATGGAAATTTCGATTTTAAATAGTTATTTTTACAAAAACATGTGACACTAATGTTCATTCCGTTAACTTTCTCTAGAATTAATTACTCTAGTAACCATTCATTTAATCGATTATCATTTTTTTTATATAATATTTATTAATTTAGGACTAGGTATTTTTTTGAAAGCTTTCGTCATTGGTAGGATTCGAGCCGTTGATCTGAGAGTTATTTACCTAAGTCCCAAGCTCTATCTACCAGTTGAGCTACGCCCCTATTGACCCAATTATCAAAATGGCCATCGTTTCAAATCTCTGCACCAGTTGTGGAAACCTAATTTCAAGGCCAATAAACATTCAATCTCTTGCACATATCCGAAAATAATTAGCCAATTAGGCAAGTTTCAATTATGTAGATTCTGAAAATAATTGGGCATTACAAGTTTGTACACGAAGACAATTTATAATGTAATACTCTTTTCACTAAACTTAAATAATTCAAGTTAATTTACTTTCTATTTTAAGTACAAAAAAGTAAATAAAACATGAAAACACATTTATGAAACTCCAAAAAAAAAATTAAAAAAATCAAGAGTAGTCATTTCCAGAAATGCATACATAAATAAATTAGAGTAGTGATTTCCATTGAGGGCTTGGTTAAATCCCAATCTAGATGCATTTATAGCATGTTCAAAAAATAATCAAATGTGAGATTATATTATATTCAACTGCAATGTCTTGTTCATCATTTTTTTTTTAAATAATAAAAAAAAAATTCTAATGTTTTTCTGTGAGATGTTACTGTCTTCTGCTTGCATATTAGATATTGGTTTTAGTTAGAAACTTAGAATGGTTAGATTTGTACAAAGTCAAGGAAATATTACATCAAATAATGTCAAAACATTTTGGTAAAGAGACCTTTTTTTGATAATCCAATTTTTTCTATTTACATTTCTTTTCTAAAGATATTTTATTCTCAAAATTTAAATTTTAAAAAATTATATAGACACTTTATTTTGTTCCATTATTACCCTTTCTATCGTTTGGCACTCTTATTCTAAAGACACTCAATTTTAAAAAATAAATTTCTAAAGACACTTCATTTTATTTTAATAAAAGTTAGAATGAACCGTCGTAGCTTTTTGATTCATTCGATGAGTAATCTTTTTTGAATTAATTTATTAAAAAAAAAAAAATTTCTCATAAATTATTAAATTAAATATTACATATTAAGCACTCTCTTCTGAATTTTTAATTATCATATTAAACTCTCTCTCCTCCAATACATATCTCTAATTTTCTATCTCAAGACTAAAAAAAAAAAAAAAAAAAAAAAAAAAACCCTTATGAATAAGCTTAATTTTTAGGAATCGTATAAATGTATATATTAAAAAAAAAACTCAAAAAAAAAGTACCCTGCTTTTCAAATATATATATATATATAGAAATTCTATTATCAGTTCGAACTGACAAAAGTTATATCAATTCCTTGTATGTGGGCCACTGGATTTAAATACTTTGATTTGGCTGTATGCACTTGTCAGTCAAAGTATTTAAATCCAGTGGCCCACATACAAGGAACTGATATAACTTTTGTCAGTTCGAACTAATAATAGAAAGACTATATATATATATATATATATATATATATATATATATATATATATATATAATCTTTCTATTATCAGTTCGAACTGACAAAAGATATATCAGTTCCTTGTATGTAGGCCATTGGATTTAAAAAATGATTTGACAAGTGCATGCAACCTAATCAAAGTACTTAAATTCAATGGCCCACATATAAGAAACTGATATATCTTTTATCAGTTTAAATTGATAATAGAAAAACTATATGTATGTATATATATATATATATTTAAACAAGATATTTGTATTGACTCGCGTGGCGGCGTTGCCATTCTCAAAAAAAATTAAATGTTACTACAAAATTGCCATTGTACTTGTATTGTACTTTGCGGCTTTGCCCTCCATTTTAAATTCATATTTCCAATATCCTCTCACGCGTATCCCACCAACTTTTTTCTATTTCCTTGTCTTTTTATTGTTTTTTTTATTATTTATATATATATTATTATTATTGTTTCTTTCATACTCCGTGTGGCTCTGATTTCCCCACTTACTTTCATAAATATAAAATTATTTATTGTTTTTTTCTTTATTTACTTTTTTTTTTTGTTAGAGTTTGTTAATTTATTGTAGTCAAATTGATTTAGGATTAGTTTGATTTAATTAAATTAATTTGTTTGTAGAATGGTTTAGTTAAATTATTGGATTATAATCATCTGTCGAGCTCTTTAGGATATGACGACACGTGTAAATTAAAGCTTTTGTATGGTCTAGAATAATTTTAAAAAAATTTCCTCTGTTATTTACACTTTTCAATGCCACCAAAACGTCATTGTTTTCCTGTGATTTTTTTGTTTTTTCCATCTACATTGCAAAGGAAATTACACTTCAATCAAATGACTATTGGGTTTAAGATTTGAATAATGAAATTGATAATGATTTTTTGTGGTAGGAAAATAATTTGATACCCATTACAGGTGGGTTTTCATTTGGATGGAATTTACTTTTCCATTTTTTAGATTTACTTGTTTCCATATATCAATCGAATTTGTGGGTCAAATTTTTTAGATGAGTTGAGAGAGGTGGTGTATTAGAAAAATGATGCCGTTTTAAGTTACTTAATTGATAGGGTACGGTGAATCAAAATGAAAATAGAATTTGTTAACAGACACACACTGAGTTACAGAAGAGATGATCTACTGGTTTTAGTAGTGAGAGAGAAAACGGTGTTTTAGCGTTAAAGAGAGAAACAAAATTAAAATTAATCTAGACCGTACAATGCTTTAATTTACATGTGTCGTCGGATCCTAAGAGCTCAGCACAGCTCAGGAGAGAAAGAGCTTAGCATAGGATCCTAGTCCTAAATTATTATTGTGTCAACTTGTTAGATTTAATTTAATTATTTTCGAGTGAATTTGGTGATTATGTTTTTTTTTTAACCAAATGAATAATTTTTGCTTTTCTTGTCTCCATCAGACAAATATGCTTCAGACCAATCAGTCCAATTAAGCTGTTGTCACCTTCAAAGTTTGGATAATTATCAGCCATCTTGTGAGCAAATGCCACACTTTTCAGATCTGCAGACCTTTTATTCTCATCCAAAATCTTCACTGTCCCTTTACAATCGTAGTAGCTGGAGGACATGGCTAATATTGTTTTTGCAGATCCACTCCAATGCAAGCAGTACATATGACTTTCCTCATCCATACTCGGCTTCCTTCTTTCCAGGAGCCAATTTCTTTGGAATCAATAATGTTGCAACTTTTCTTCAAAATCTCCAGTTCTAAACCCAACTTCGATGTAGCCCACGGAAGGAATGGATTCCCAATTGAGCTACCTAGTGCACTGATTCCATTGCACAAAGCTTCAACAACACTTGTATCTATTACAGTCTCTTCACTATTGACTTGCTCATCAATCCGGAACACATCAACTACCTCTGAGCTCAATGTGAAGCCACAAGTTTTTCCAGTGCAAATGGTTTTGACTTGCGACTGAGCCCAGACCAACACAAGCCAGTGACTAAGCTGTTAAAGCACCATAATAGTACCTTGAGGAAGCCCTGTGCAGCAGGAGCATTTCCTTGGAAGAGTATATGGTTGTTGTCGATGTGTCGTCGAGAACATAAATCTTTCTCATCACCAGGAATTCCCTTGTGTAAACCAGTACGAAGAGCTTGTGCAGTACCATTGACACCTCCAAATCTCTGTAGGGAACTCAAGTCCCGAGACTTGACAATTTTGGCAACTCTTTCATGTTGGAGTTTGAGATTTTCATTGACATCATCATTTGAGGCATCAAGTGAGATATCAATTGAAACCTGAGAATGATCAGTTGAAGTGGGAAGCACTTGCACAATCTCTGTGGGTTCCTGCACTCATGCATGCATGCAAAATGTAATTAAAAATCCACACCAGTTATATTCTTATAGCTGTCATGATATGTTATATATATATAAAACAAGTACCCCAGTAATGTCCTCTGCACAGCCAACATTTTCGTGGTAGAAGAGCTCTTGTTACCGCCCTCCATGAGTACTGCTTTCTGAGACTGGCACTCTAAATCAACACTACCCGGGCCTCTGTAATTCTTTGATTTTCTGCCAGATTTTTCATGTATAGTGTAAACAGAAGCCAAAAATAACAAAATTTAGGTGCTTTTTTTTTTTAGTGTCTTATTTCATCTTATAACTTAAATCAAGATGAATAGGTTTGTTTGTTTTTTCAATTCATATCTTATTTTAATATATATCTATATATTTATATATATATATGATTGAAAAAGTAAAAAAAAAAATTGATTTTTCAGTTATGAAATAAGTTGTAATTAACACCTTCACAGTTAACCTTGTAAAATTAATCAATTACCAAAAAAAAACCTTGAACATAAAAAATCCCCAATTTCCTAAACAACCATAACCCTAACCCTAACCCTAACCTAACCTAACCTAACCTAAAATTGACCAAGGAGGAGGCGGCGGCCGGCGCCGCCTCCCTGGGATTTGATCGGAGAAGGCCGGCCTTGCCGGATTATGGGTTTAAATCTATCCATCAGCCCTAAATCCCGGATTATTGTAATATATATATATATATTTTAAAGGATTAGTATACTAAAACACCAAATGTTGGAAACTACACATTTTAACAAATGTTGAGATCTCAAGTTCAAATCTTTCTCCAAGAATTCAAATAGCAAATATATGAGGAAATTTAGAATGCCAACTTTTGTATTATTGTCAATAAAGTTGTTGACCAATCTAATAAGAACAAATTAGTGATTATATACCGACATGAATTCCTTGATTATTTGGAATATTCATTTTTATAATGAACAAAATAATTACATATTATAACATGTGGGTTTTACCACTTGTGTATATACACAGTATATTCCCACTGCCATATACACTTGATCACAACCGTCTAACTACCTGCACAAAACTATATATATAGTCTTTATATTGTCAGTTCATCCTGATAATAAATATATCAGGACAAAAATTGTGGACTATTTATTATTGAGAAGTTTTGACAAGTACATATACTTTGAGTCAAAGTATGTAAATCTAATGGTCCACATTCTTCGTCCTGATATATTTATTGTCAGAACGACAGTAGAAAATCTGTATATATATATATATATACTCGATTTGTAAAGCTGTTAGCAAAAGTTCTCTCAGATCGTCAGATATCAACACAAAATCAATATGTTCTCTCTCTCTTGTCTCTGTTTTTTTTGTTTGTTATTCATCTCTCTCTCTCATCTCACTTTATGTATTTATTTCATATGGCCTTTGATTGTTCTTCATTTTTTTAAACAATACCATAATTATCTAAAACATTCAACACCGCGTGAAAAATCACTTTTCACTGACAAGTATCCAGAACCCCACCACTGTGTTTTCGACGCGTGCAATCGTATGTATCTAATGTATGAAGCCAATTTGAAATCTATCAATTGTATTTGTTTAGGTGACAAGATGATCATAGCGTTCTGCATGGTCAAATCTTTCATTTTTCGCTCTCATGGTCGCACATCCACTCGTAGCTTGGAAATAGTTTTATTATTATTAATATTTATATTAATTTTAAAAATCATTTTTTATTGAATGAAAAAATTATTGGTGAAATGTTGTAACTTTTCTATTGTATACTTTCTTAAAAGTCATGTCTTTTCTTTAAGGAAATGTATGTTAGAAAAAGAATACGTGTCCCTTCGAATGGGTACGAGAATATCTATAAATATGGATGCCCTCTATCCATTTAAAATCAATTTTTTTACATTCTTGTTCTCTTTGTATGAAATAAATATGGGATACTATAAAAAAAAAAAAAAAAAACTCCTCTAGTTTGGGTTTTTTTAGTCAAAAACCATCCTATTTTTTTAATTTATTAATCAAAAACCACCCTACCATTAACATTTCTAACCAAAAATACCATTTTACCCCTATATTCAAACAATATTAAATAATATTAATTTAAATAAAACAATTATTTGATA
This sequence comes from Acer yangbiense, assembly GCA_008009225.1. Lineage (NCBI taxonomy): Eukaryota > Viridiplantae > Streptophyta > Magnoliopsida > Sapindales > Sapindaceae > Acer > Acer yangbiense. The sequence continues at coordinate 43,025,637 of CM017763.1, read as the reverse complement.
AGAAACTAATATTAAATAATAAAAAAATCAAATACATTATTTTGTCCACAATATATTAATTAAAAAATAAAAATAATTTTCTCTCTTTCTCCATTCTCTCTCAATCCCCAATCTCTCTTTCTCTCTCTCTCTCTCTCTCTCTCTCAAGCCATGGATCCCTCGCTCTCTGTCTCCCTCAACACTGTTTCTCTCCAAACAAAGATTGATGGTGATTGGTTTTTGTGGTGCTTTGCCAGATCTATCACTACCCAATCAAACACCATCAACAACCACACCACCAAATCCTTACACCTCTTTCTGCTTCGAAATTCTAATCAACAGCAACGCCAACCCAACGACCACCCCGGACCACAACAAAACACCCAACCACCATCCCACATGCAAGAAACGAGAGAGAGAGAGAGAGAGAGAGAGAGAGAGAGAGAGAGAGAGAGAGAGAGAGAGAGAGAGAGAGAGAGAGAGAGAGAGAGAGAGAACTACAGTGAGAATGAGGGAGGAGAGAGAAAGGAATATTTTTATATATTCTTGTTAATTAATATTTTTTTAATTGATTATTATTTTATTTATTTATTTATTTATTTATTGTTTAAATTTGAATATATGGGTAAATGGTATATTTGGGTAGTGACAGATCTGGCAATGCACCACAAAAACTCAGCCACCATCAATCTTTGTTTGGATAGAAATAGTGTTAAGAGAACAGAGAGCGAGAGATCCATGGATTGAGAGAGAGAGAGAGAGAGAGAGAGAGAGAGAGAGAGAGATTAAGATAGAATGGAGAAAGAAAGGAAATTATTATTTATTTATTAATTAATATATCGTGGATAAAATAATGTATTTGATTTTTTTTATTTAATATTAGTTTCTTATCAAATAATTGTTTTAATTAAATTAATATTATTTAGAATTGTTTGAATATAGGGGTAAAATGGTATTTTTGGTTAGAAATGTTAATGTTAGGGTGGTTTTTGGCCATTAAAAACTGGAGGGTGGTTTTTGGCCAAAAACGAAACTAGAGGGTGGTTTTTGACCAAAAACCCAAATTAGATAGGAGTTTTTGATAGTATCCCAAATAAATAGTGTCCAAATTTTCGAGTACAAAACACCGAATTGCGTTTGACAATTCTTTAAGTTTGAAGTTATGCTACTTGAAGAACGAAATCCGTTCTATCATGTGAGACAATTGTTCACAACCTTAAGCACCATTCATGGAGGGAACAAAATTTTCTTAAGAAAATTGTGAGTATCGCAAGGCTCGGATATTGAATCTTTCAGATTTTTTTAGTTATAATTTCTTTTTCACATGTTGTACAAAGTTTAAATTTCTTGAAATATATAATCTCTTTTTCATTGTGCTGTAGTACTTTATTTGATTTTCTTACAATATTTAAATATAAGTTATATATATATATATTTATAATATACAAAACTAATATCCTCGGTGCGCATCGATAAATATATATTAGTGTCTTACTGTAAAGGATAACGTAGTTTAGTTATATTAGTTCTCTTTGTACTTATCTTATCTTTGTATTTTCCTATCTAGAGTAGGTGTTGTTATACTTCTAGTTTAGGTCTCTCAGTTTCGGTTCTCCATTTAACTTAGATTTCCTTTGTTCTATTAGTTACAGACTTCTTCAAGTCCCTCTTGTATATATATTGTTGCCGTTTCTTCAATAAAGAGATATACACAATATTACAACTTAATAGTCTTTATATGGTATCAGAGCAAATTTTTAACTCCAACGAGTCCATCGATCAAATATGACCAACACTTCTGCAGCCTCCTCTTCCTCAAACGCAGTAACAGTCATCTCTTCCTCTTCCTCGTCCCACGACATGTCATCTTCCGCTAACATGATTATCTCCATCAATATCGCTGCTCAAGCACCGCTGAAGCTCACAGCTACCAACTATCGCTCCTGGAAACTTCAATTCCACACTCTCCTTATAGGGTTTGATCTCATGGGTTTCGTTGACGGACAACGTCTATGCCCTCCGGCCACCATTACCACCGGCGAAATTACCACCCCAAATCTGGCCTATACCTTGTGGATTCGACAAGATCAATTGTTGTTAAACGCCATACTTGGATCTATATCCCCATCCATCATCCCGTTTATCGCTTCCGCCAAAACTTCTTCTGATGCATTGACCGCACTTGCCAATACCTATGCAAAACCCTCCAGGGGCCATATCATGCATCTCAAAGGTGTTCTCACTAACATCACCAAAGGAACTCAATCCATCACTGAATATATGCAACATGCAAAGAGTATCGCTGATGAACTAGCCATGCTCGACGCACCAGAGAATTCTGAAGACCTAACAGTAAAAATCCTAAATGGCCTGGGTGATGAATTCAGAGACATATCATCCGCAGTTCGTGCCCATGACTCACCAATTACGTTTGAAGAACTCCATGAAAAACTCATAAATTCTGAGGCCGTTCTGAAACAAGAGATCACAAGGAATCAGAAACTCCCCATCACTGCCAATTATGTTGCCAAACCTTACTCAGGTGGTCACCAACCCTCCTACAATCGCAACAACACCAACGGTAAGCCTTTCCGGTCTGCTGATTTTGGCTCAAACAACCTCAACAGGTTAACCGATTCTTTCTCTGTGAATTCAAGAAACTCTTCTCGAAACCAACCAACTGGACCTCGCCCGTATCGCGGCTTCTGTCAACTCTGTGGGGAACAAGGACACACCGCCAAGTGCTGTTCCACGTACACATTTACATCAGCTGCCACACACCAGTCCGCTCAGCCTCCCTCGCTGCACCAGCTCAATCAGCCGCCAAGACAATGGCAGCCGTAAGTCCATTTCGCCGCTCCGTCGACCACCACTCCTGAGTGGCTTCTCGACTCCGGTGCATCCCATCACGTCACAACAGACCTACAAAATCTCTCCATGCATTATCCGTAAAATGGGTCCGATAATATCGTAATTGGTGACGGCTCAGGTTTGAATATCACTCATACAGGATCTCTCAAATTACCTTCCAAATCTTCATCTTTTTTACTAAATGATGTTCTATGTGTACCTATAATGACTCAAAATCTAATTTCGGTCTCGAAATTTTGTGTCACGAATCAAGTTGCTATTGAATTTTTACCATTCTCTTTTGTTGTGAAGGATCTTCGTACGGGGGCGCGGCTCATGCAAAGACGGACTAGGAATGGAGTCTACGAATGGCCATCTCATGCTCGACCAGAAATTTCCCCAATCATCGCTTTCTACAGTGTCAAAGCCACAATCCCCGATTGGCATCACCGTCTAGGTCACCCGTCATCAAAAATTATAGCTACGTTAGTGTCTTCCCAAGCTTTGTCTGTTTTGTCGTCCAATAAGTCTAGCTATCCATGCCCTTTTCAACTTCAACTGTTATGAGCTCCAAACCGCTTGAAGTCATCTATTCAGATGTTTGGACCTCTCCAATTATCTCTAGAGATGGCTACAAGTATTATGTGTTGTTTGTTGATCACTTTACAAAATATATGTGGTTATATCCTTTAAAAAATAAATCTGATGTCCATGCAACCTTTATTCGTTTTAAATCCCTAGTCGAAATTTTTTTCAAAAACTCCATCGTTTCACTGTATAGTGACAATGGTGGTGAGTATATTGCACTAAGACATACCCTTGCACATCATGGCATCTGTGCATCTCCCACTTCACTACGCCACCTCACACGCCGGAACACAATGGTGTCTCCGAGCGACGTCACAGACACATAGTTGAGACAGGACTGTCACTCCTCACACATGCTTCACTACCACTCACATTCTGGTCCTACTCATTCACAACTGCTGTGTATCTAATTAATAGGATGCCCACACCCCTACTACACATGATCTCCCCTTTTGAAAAGATTTTTAATACAAGTCCATCATATTCCAAGCTACGTGTCTTTGGGTGTTTGTGTTTTCCTTGGATTAAACCCTACAATAATCACAAGCTAGAGTCTAGGTCAAAATCATGTGTCTTCATAGGATATTCACTGTCATAAAGCGCGTACCATTGTCTAGACCCTGAGACAGATCGAGTGTTTGTGTCGCGTCATGTCAACTTCGTTGAGTCAGTTTTCCCATACCACACACTACAAAAGAGTCTTCCTAGGCCTGATCCCACTACTAGTAATGTCTGGTTGTCCCTCATCCCCCCCATCACCTCCATTCCCGTCTCCCATGCCAACCCTTCCATGAGACCGGTGGTGCATGAGATGCCTCGTTAGACACCTTTTCGTGACTCTTGAGCAGAAGCCGCGGCTCCGAGACCTTCACAGCAGCATGTTGTGGCCTCCTGTCCGCCAATCACCACCACCTCTGACCATTGCCGCAGCTCGCCTACTGCATCTGACATCAGTCGTGCCTCTCTTGCCGCAGCTGACAGCTCCCCGACAGCCATCGTTACCCCATCTGACAGCGATTCTGCAGCTTTTTTTGCTACGCATGACAGTGAACCAGCAGCCCCTCTGCCACAGTCCACGGTAGCTCAGCCTCCATCACAAATCGCCACTCATCCTATGGTAACTAGGTCGAAGAATAACATTCACAAGCCACTCACCAAATTGTCTCTCACAAGTGTCCTTTCCCCTCATGAAACCGAGCCCTCATGTGTGTCTCAAGCTTTAAAATTCCTGGAATAGAGACGTGCCATGTCTGAAGAATTTGATGCTCTCATCCGGAATGAAACTTGGGACTTGGTTCCCTCACACTTGTCTTATAATACCATGGGATGCAAATGGGTATTTCGCATAAAACGTTCTCCAGATGGCTCGGTCTCCAAGTACAAAGCTCGTCTAGTGGCCAAGGGGTTTCACCAGCGGCCTGGCATAGATTACACTAAAACATTTAGTCCTGTAGTCAAGACTACCACAATCCGGGTCCTTCTAAGCATTGCGGTATTGCGAGGATGGTCTCTTCATCAACTGGATGTGAATAATGCATTTCTTCAGGGACATTTAGCTGAGAATGTGTTTATGGCACAGCCGCCAGGGTTCACTGATCCCGCACAACCACTACATGTTTGTCACCTCAAGAAAGCCATCTATGGCTTAAAACAAGCCCCTCGGGCATGGTACAATGAGCTTCGGCAGTTTCTCCTCCACAATGGGTTTGTTAACTCTCAATCTGACACCTCATTATTCATCTCCAATACTAACAGCTGTGTGATTTTTTTATTAGTGTATGTTGATGATATCATAGTCACTGGCAGTAATGATACTCTTGTTGACAAATTTGTTGAAATACTTGCTCAACGGTTCTCCATTAAGGACCTAGGTGCCCTATCCTACTTTCTTGGAGTCGAGGTGACTAAATGCTCAACTGGCCTATTTCTCTCTCAACAAAAGTACGTAACTGATCTCCTCCATCGTACCAAAATGTTTGACTGCAAAACCGTGACTACTCCTCTCCGTACTGATCAATCTATCACACTTCTTGATAGTACCTCTCTCACGGATGCCACTGAGTTTCGTCAGGTAATTGGTGCTTTACAGTATCTGTTCTTCACTCGTCCTGACATTGCATTCGCTGTGAACAAACTTGCTCAATTCATGCATCGCCCAACATCGGGCCACTGGTCTCTCACAAAACGCCTCATGCGCTATCTGCGTGGGACACTTGGTCACGGATTAGTGATGCGCCGAGATTCCCCGTTGTCACTTCATGCGTTTTCTGACGTAGACTGAGTAGGTAATCAAGATGACCACACATTAACCAGTGCCTACATCGTCTTTCTTGGGTCAAATGCTATATCCTGGTGCTCTCGTAAACAGCGCTCAGTAGCCAGGTCCTCCACTGAAGCTGAATATAGAGCCGTTGCAACCACTACATCTGAGGTAATCTCGATCTCGTCTCTCCTGCGTGAATTACTTGTCCCAAGCCTCAGTCCTCCAACAATATACTGTGACAACATTGGTGCAACCTACTTATGCTCAAACCCAGTTTTTCACTCACGAATGAAGCACATTGCCATTGATTTCCATTTTGTTAGAGAAAAGGTTCAGAGTAATCAACTTCGCATCTCACATGTGTCCTCTGCTGATCAATTGGCAGATTCTCTTACCAAACCGCTCTCCAGGACAAGGTTCTGTTTCTTACGGTCCAAGATCAGTGTTTCTGAAATGCTCACTGTCTTGCGGGGGCGTGTAAAGGATAACGTAGTTTAGTTATATTAGTTCTCTTTGTACTTATCTTATCTTTGTATTTTCCTATCTAGAGTAGGTGTTGTTATACTTCTAGTTTAGGTCTCTCAGTTTCGGTTCTCCATTTAACTTAGATTTCCTTTGTTCTATTAGTTACAGACTTCTTCAAGTCCCTCTTGTATATATACTGTTGCCGTTTCTTCAATAAAGAGATATACACAATATTACAACTTAATAGTCTTTATACTTACAACAATTAGATTCATATGCTTTGACTTGGTTTGCATACATTTGTCAGTGTTTATCCATAATCTATTTTATATCAGTGCGCACTGAGGAGTAAGGGACTATATATATATATGTTCAAGTCAGTGCGCATTGATATAACTTTATCAGTGTGTTGGATGTGGACCATTAGATTTACATACTTTGACTCAAAGTGTATGCACTTGTCAAAGTTTCTCCATAGCCAGTGGTCCACATACATTGATACTGATGTTGTGGGACCCGGTTGTATGTGTTGACCGTTGGAGATGGACGGATCGGATTTATTGACCACTAGAGATGGACGGATCAGATGTTGACCGTTGGAGATGAACGGTCTACAATTTTTTAGATATTAAAATTTGAAATATATTTATTTTTATCCAAAAACAAATACTAGAAAATCAACAAAAATCCAAAAAAAAAAAAATTATAGAAAAATTTATTTGTGATTTACATTTATGTTTGTACTTTTTATCAACAAAAATCCACTTGATCACAACCGTCTACCCACTTGCACAAAACTATATATATATATATATATATAGAGGGAAATAATCATTCTTCCCACCACCAGCCCGCACCCCCCCCCCCCCCCCCCCCCCCCCCCCCTGCCCCCTGCCCCCCTGTAGTTTGCCATATTAGATACTTTGCCCCATCTAGTTTCAGTAATGGCCATTTCCCCCACTGATAACCAAAATATTAGATGTTTTGCCTCCTCTAGGTTTAGCAATGGCCATTTTTCCCCCTGAAAACCAAAAATATTAGACATTTTGCCCCCTAACTGTTAGGTAGTCTGTTAGTCAACAATTTTGACCATCAAAAAATCAATTAAATGACCTTATTAGTTATGCCCCCTAATGACACCACTAATTGTTTTTAAAGAAAAAAAAAATCATAAATAAAATAATTAAAACCAATAAATTTATTTTAAAAAAACATAATTGAAATAAAAAAAACTATAAAATTTAATTAAACTTTAAAAAAAAAATTAGTATTTCAAAAAAAATATTAATGTTTCTTACGTTATTTTTTACATTAATTAAAAATTTTAATTATTTTTACATTTCATTCTTTATATTAATGTTTTTTAAATTAATTTTTTATTTGTAAATTTAATTCTTTATATTTATTTTGTTTAAATAATTTTTTTTTATTAAAGTTTAATTTAATTTTTTAATTTTTTTATTTTCAATTATGTTTTTTTTTAAATACTTTGATTAGTTTTAAATATTTTTCTGATTTTTTTCTTTAAAAAGAATTAGTGGTATCATTAGGGGGCATAACTAATGTGTTCAAGGGTAATAAGGTCATTTAATTGATTTTTTGACGGTCAAAGTTGTTAACTAACGGATTTCCTAATAGTTAGGGGGTGTAAGATCCTTAATTTGTGTTGGCTTGATTCCATTGCAAAATTAATGGTTAGTTGCTTAAGTGGTTCTTGGTGAAAAGGAGCTTCAAAGGAGAAAAGCAACTTCTCATGCAAATATCGTTTTCAAGAGGAAAAGCGCATACTTGGATACTAAGGTATCAAGATACTTCCTCTTTTTGCAAGGCGTAAGCGCACGCACACAATTCATTCATTTGTGTCCCTACATTGTTGTGCTACATTTGGTATAACACATTCACACACTTATTGAAGTATGCTCTTGCATTAATCTCATATTGACAAACATTGTAGAATTGCATGTTCTAGGACTATCTCTAAGAAATAGCATACTTGTGTGACTTTGTATTTATTTGTTTGTGTTTCTTTTGTTTTGGACTTGAACATGATCTCAAATGATTCCTTATTGAGTTCCAGTCATTTCAGTTACTCATTCATTAGGTTTCGAGTCCAAACTAGTAAGCTACACTACTTTACGTTTTCGTATGATATGTTGTCTTCGTCGTCATGCATCGAGTCAAATTCTTAACCTTTTGTCAAAGCTTCGTAGTCTTCCTTGTGCATGAGGGAGTCATAGTTTGTAATCCGAAAATGGATTCGAATTCAGAGTTCGGAGGCCAGAGAACGGTCGAAGAACGTGAGAGGAGCGCGAAAGAGTCAAATGGCCAAAGGCCATTTTAGGCCACCTTCCCATGAGGGCGCGTGAGGCTCACGAGAAGGCCACATCTCTACCCCGTGAGGCTCACGTGCCTCTTACGGGGAGTTGAGGTGGCAAGGACTCAATGGGTGGTCGAGTCTCTCTCTTCTTCATCTCATTTCCCTCCATCTAAATTGAAATCTCAAGTAGAAATTTTCGTAACTTTTGATTTCTTGTTTTGATCATATCTCTCTCAACTCTACTCCATATTGAGTGATCCAAAAGCCAAAATTGTTGGCCTTGAAGAGAGGAACAAGTCCCAAGAAATTGTAGAGTCAAAAGATGTCCAAGTTTAATGTAGTCATCTGATTTCAGTTCGTGGTTCATCTTTGTGTATGGTAATCATCTTCTCTACATTTTTCTTATGATCAACTTCATGGATCTACTTTATTGATTGATGAAAAATGTTTAGAATGTCTTTGATTCCAGTTTTAGACTTGTTTGATTGATTTTCAAGTTTATGCTTTGTGATCATATTTGAACATCTTTTAGCTAAACTTGAATAACATGAAATTGATTCTAGAAATCCTTTGTGTAATAAACTTGATTGTAGATTTCTAGTTTTAGTTACATGTTTAAGAACTAGAATATTTTGATTGTGATATTCTATAATCTAGTTCTTATTTGTTTCACATGCTTTGATTTCTAGATAATTTTGTGATTGATTGTTGAGAGCATATTCTAGATATCAAATTGTATGTTCATAGAGCTTGTGTGATCTACTTGTTCTATTTGATTGTGTTTGCATCATTTGCATCACTTAGATCATTTTTCCTTACAAAAGGTTGAAGTCTCTTTCAAAGTGAGTGAAGCTTTGTTTAGAGCAAGAAGACTTGGCTAGGAAAGTGTTCCGGATAGCCAAGCAAGAAGTCTTAGCTAGGAGTGTGATACTCCGGATGGTTGAGCTAGGGAAGCTTGACTAGGATCTTTGTGATCCAGATAGCTGAGTAAGAAATCTTCCTAGAGACATGAGCGTCTTGGATATGATCTTGCTTCCTAGAGGTGTAGGATACATCTTGGATAGGAAGTAGGCAAAGTGCTTTCACTTGACCTTGAGGGTAGACTAGGAGTTGATAGCTTGGGGAGTATATCATGTGTTGATTGCCTTGAGTGTGTATCTCATTTTTCATCATAGTGAATTGATTGCCGGTGGTTATGGTATCAACCTGTGGATGTTTCCTCTTAGGAGGTATTACCATTTAAAAATACTTGTGTCATATTTTGCTTTATGTTTCATTATCTTACATATCTTATATTAACTGCATCACTTATATATTGATTTATGTTTGTATTGATTAAAACAATTCATTTGTTAGACACACTAAGTGTGCACTTCATTGTTGTATTTGAGAAAAAGGATTTTGGAAGAAATTTGGCCTATATCTATTCACCCCCCCCGGTATGTATATATTACACTATATTGTTTAAGGGAATTTTAGGGGGAAAAATATCTAACATTTTGGTTTTTAAGGGGGAAAATGGCCATTACTGAAACTATAGGGGGTAAAATGTCTAATGTTTTAGTTTTCAAGGGGATAAATGGTCATTACTGAAAATAGAGGAGGCAAAGTGTCTAATATGGCAAACTATAGGGGGAAAATGATTAAATCCCTAAAATGTCTAATGTTTTAGTTTTCAAGGGGATAAATGGTCATTACTGAAACTAGAGGAGGCAAAGTGTCTAATATGGCAAACTATAGGGGGAAAATGATTAAATCCCTAAAATATATATATATACAGTCTTTCTATTATCAGTTCGAACTGACAAAAGTTATATCAGTTCCTTGTATGTGGACCACTGGATTTAAATACTTTGACTGACAAGTGCATACAGCCAAGTCAAAGTATTTAAATTCAGTGGCCCACATGCAAGGAACTGGTATAACTTTTGTCAGTTCGAATTGATAATAGAATTTATGTGTATATATATATATAAATGAAGAACCAACAAACATAACAGAATGCACAAGACAAAATGCAGAAAATAATAAACCATGAAATTGAAACGAATTCCAACTTGAACAATAGAAAATAAAATTAACATAAACTTACTGTAGTCAGTATTAGTCTGACAGCAATGTAGATATACACAAATAAGTCGCACTCTTTATTAATTCCAAACTTGTTTTTACAAAGGAAAGGGAGATTGGGAGAGGAAGATTACAAAGCAGAGAGGAAGGTTACAGAGTAGAAGATTACAGAGTAGGAAAAGAGTATGAAAATCAGAACCTGTCTTCTCAACCAGAGAAGAGTCCTTTAAATAGATAAATTACCATGGTGATGATAACCAAGGTTAAACTTGACCCTGGTTGAAACATAATGATGGTCTTTGAAGATCCTATAAGCTGGTCACATGGGTCTGAATTATTGCTGCTGGAGCAATGATGGTACTTGATGATTCCATAAGCTTGTCACATGGGTTTGAAGTGGGTAACTTTTAATTTGTTTGTTCTGCCGACACTCTTTTTTTTTTTTTTAATCTCGTTCTGCCGACAAAGGATTGATAGTGGACAATACATGATTATAATCGTTGAAAATGGTGATAAATGCTAATAATGGATCCCATGCTCTCTAAGAATAAGTCTGGTGAAATCTGTAGGGCTAAAGCCCTTGAAATTGTGATAAGTCATGGCCGAAAGTATTCCCACAATGCTGTTGAGAATAGCTGTGACCTTCGGTGGGGTCATCTTCACTAAGGAAATCATCATGGTCTTCTGAATCTGAGTCATTTTGGGAAATAGCTGACATAGTTTTTCTCATTTCATCAGCGATGGCTAAGAGTTCTTCAGGAGTTTTAGCAGCTGCAATTCTTGCTTGATTCTGGGATTTGGCTATTAAGAACTGGGATTGGTCTTTGCTTGAGTTGCAGAAACTTGGGTTTTCGTTAAACCATTTCACGACTCTATTTCTTCCATGGTCAGCCATGTTCATGCCACTCCACCATTTGATCTTCGTTTGTCTCCCAAAATAAGGAACATTGACATTGCCAATAAGTCGTTCTTGAATCTTATAATCAAGCATCAAAATCCAGGTAAGACTGAAAATCCTGAAAAAGAGTAATAAGTCAGGAATAAAATCTCAATCCTTGGGTTTATCAACATGTGTGACCCAGTACTGATAACCTTCTTTGATGATGGTTGGAAGGAAATCAATATTTGGCCCATATTTGTCCCACCATTCTACAAACCAGAATGGTATGTCAAGGGGAAAATCTTTGTCAAAGTAGATAAACCAGGATAAAGAGTTTCCTGGATTTTGGCCATACAAAACATATGTCCATGCATCAATATAATCCCAATAGGAAAACTCAGAAATGTGGAAAGGTCTTGAAAAACTCCTTTTCTTATTTGGATCATTTCCCCAATGCTCTAGGGTAATGATTTTGCAAGACTTTATTTTTCTAAAAATTAATTTTTTCGTGTCAATTTTGTCAAAAACATCTGAAATATAGATTGAATTGTATCAACAAGAATGAATTCATAAAAAATATGTCTTTTTAATATGTCTTCAGGAATCCTACAAAACAGTGGATCAATGATTGCATCCGCCAGTTTTTTAGGTTCCTTGAAATAAGTCTCGAGTAGTAGTGGGGTTTTTACTACAAAATATTTGTCAAAATATGTTTTTTCATGATAATGATAAGCAATATAGTATTTGTCTTTGTGACTGGGCTTTTTATCTGGGCTGGACTTTTGTTCATCATAAGTCATAATAGCAGCAGTATTGTTTCCATGATAAGTCACCAAAGCACTATGTCCACTTGATAGGTCATTTGATAAGTCAGGCCTGGATAAGGATGGGCTCATAGTGGGCCGGAGGCCATGTGTTGTCCTTTTGCTGCTACTCATGGGCTTCCCTGTAAAAATTCGCTGGTCAAAAAATCTGGTAAACTATTATCTGATCCTTTAATATGTTCAATATTGAAATCAAATGCAGATAATAAGGCTTGCCATCTAGCAAATATTTGTTTAGAAGCAAGATTCTTAACATCATTTTTTAAAATGAATTTTGCTGATTGACAATCAACTTTCAAAACAATTTTTGGTTGATTAAATCATCTTGGAATTTTTGGATTGTTAGAACAATAGCCAGGATTTCTTTTTTAACGGTGGAGTATTTTTGTTGGGTATCATTCCAAACACCTGAAACATATCTAACAAGACATTCTTGGTTATTGACGACTTGTTAAAATGCCACCATAACCAAGTTCAGAAGCATCTGTTTCAACTATTTTGGGGGCAGTGGGATGGCAGATAACAAGACATTGGAGGCTTTTGACTTGGGCTTTTATCTTTTGGACAGCTAAAGTATGCTCATCGGTCCAAGGTGCTGGATTTTTCTTTAGTCTTTGAAAAAGGGGTTTGCAGATGATACGTAGTTGCTGACAGAAGTTAGCTATATAATTGAGACATCCTAGAAATCGTTGTAACTGGGTTTTGTCTTTGATGACATCCGGAAATTTATCAGCAAACTCAAGACTTCTTTGGATGGGTAAAATAGTTCCTCTTTCGATGTTATGACCTAGGAATCGAATTTTTGTTTGATATAAAACAATCTTGGGTGCAGAGACAACTAGGCCTTGGTGTTTGGCTGTTTGGAGGAAAATATCTAAGTGTTTCCAGTGTTGGTCAATGTTATCAGAATAGATTAGGACATCATCTATATAGACAATAGAAAACTCAATATAAGGGTTGAAAATCTCATTCATGATAGCTTGGAATTCACTAGGGGCATTTTTGAGACCAAAAGGCATAACATTCCACTCATACTGGCCAAAAGGCACAGTAAAAGCAGTCTTATAGCGGTCCTTCTCATCAATCTGTATTTGCCAAAAACCTGATTTCATGTCAAACTTAGAAAAAATATTAGAGTTATAAAGTCTTTTCAATAAGTCAGATTTGTTAAGGATAGGATACCGAATCCATTGAAGAGCATCATTCAGAGATTTGTAGTTGATAACCAATCTGGGGACTCCTCTTTCGATTTCAGCATTTTTTTGTACATAGAAAGCTGGGCAACTCCAAGGGGATTTAGAAGGCCTAATCAGACCTTTTTGTAATAAGTCGGTTATTTCCTTTTTGCAGTGTTCCAGTAGGGATGAAGACATTTGGATAGGCCTGACTTTGGTGGGAATTCCTCTTTCGGAGAATTCTTTGTTGTAAGGAAGGGAGACGATATGTCTTTTTCTGTTCCAGAAAGCATTTGGAAAAGAGGCACAAACTTCACTTTCGAGTTTCTTTTTAAAGGTTTGGATTTTTTGTTGAAGTTTGGGGTCTTCTAAGTGTTTCTTCTGTCTTTCAAAATGTAGGTCATCTTTTAGAAAAGATAGATAGTCTTGCTTTATGTTGATATTGGCGATCTGTTGTTCTAGGAAGACTGATTTGTTTTTTAGGGCATTTAGGTCTCGAATGAGGACAGGGAAAGTGAAAGGGAAAAGTATTTCTTTTTCTAGGTATTCTGAAATAAGTCCTTCTGAGGTAACCTTAAAGGGAGATATAAGATGGATGAAAGGTAACCCGAGAATTACGTTTTGGGAAAGGTTTTTGACCATGAGAAAACTAGTGTTGTAGCAGACTCCGTCATTGCAAACTTTGGCATTGGTCAATTTGTATTGGATGCTAAGCTGCTGTTTGTTGGCACCATAAAGGGTTTCCGTGGTTTTCTCAAAATATTTGGTGGGAACAAGAGCTTCCCGCATGCAGTTGAGGTCAGCTCCTGTGTCGATCAACACATTGACTCTTAAATGGAAATTGGAGGAAATGCGTATGTCTACTTCAGTGTACCATTTCTGGATACTGATTTCTCTGGCAATAGTGGTTTCATGTTGTTGGATAAGGTTAGGATAGAGAAGGCTGGCCAATTCATGATTAGATTGATCTCCTCCTTGTGCTTCTTCTGCCGAATCATCAGAACTCTTGAAGCTGCTCTGTGTAGATGATTTTCTTTTTGCCTTTGGAGATTGTTCTAGTAATTGTGCTTGGAGCTTCTGTGTTGTGAGCTTTAAATCTTTTATTTCTTCTTTGACTTGTTTGATTTCTTGCTGTAGGTCAGGGATGGTCACTTTTCTTTGCTTAGGGGAAAATAGTTTCATGACATTTTCTTCAAAATCTGGGATTTTTTAGCTGGTTGATGGTTTATTGGTCTCTTGGGTGGATATTTTTTCTTGGATTTGTTTGATATAGGTTGCTTTAAGAATAGGGTCACTGATACTATCAACCATACTAATTAGCATGGAATAGTCGGATTGATCCAAGACATTAACTTGGTGGCAGAGGCATGCCTGAATGCGATCAGATTCTTGTTGAGTTGAAGCTTCTGTGCTGGACTGGCCAATGATTAGAAGCTCTTCCTCGGAACTCGATGAATCTTCATCCGAGGTATACTGTTGTTCGAAAATAACTTGGATAAGTCTGTCTTTGAATTCTTCTTCAATATTCAAAGACTTGATCTTATTTTTAAGCTCAGGGCATTTGTTAGCAAAATGTCCCCTTTTCCCACATCCATAACAGGTTTTATAGTTTCTGGTGAAGGGTCTTCGAAAAGGCTTCTTGTCTTTCTTTTCTGCGTTCTCCTTTTTGTGTGATCTATCGTTACTAGTGCGCTTCTTCCTATTGGAGGGTTGATAGTTGGATTTGTGGGACTTCTGGTGTTTCTGGTTTGGAAGCTTATCAAATCCAAACTGTTCACACCACGAGCCAAGTTCTCTTCTGGTAGTTAACTTTTGCTGTTTGAGCTGGCTCTTCAGTCTGATATCGTTGCATAGTTGTAGGGCTACAACGTTGATGGTTGCAATGATTTCCCCATAAGTCCATGTTTCTAAGTCGATCTGGGACCAATCTGAACTGGCCATCTGTTCTCTAATCTTGTCCCGGACTTTGTTGGCAAAGAGAGATGGTAGTCCTGATATGAACTTTTCTTTCCAGTATGCTTTGGCATTGTCTTCTCTTTGTAATACTCTGGTCAAGAATATGTCTTTGTACCATTTGAAGTCACTCAGCTTTTTGCACTTCAAGTTCTGAAGTTTGGAATAATCTTTATCTTGGAATCGGTTTGGGTTTCCGATAAAATGTAAAACGATGGTATAACAAAGCACATCTATACCATCAGGTTGAGAGGTAGTGGTAGTGGTAGTGGGCAGGAAAGAGCCAGGGGTGGTAGGTGTAGAGGGAACTGATATGGTTTTAGTGTGGTTAATAATGTTTACTCTGGCTGCCAGAGATAGGGTATGTGTCCACCATCCGAGCAATTGTCCTTCAAAACCACCAGTTAGTGCTGTGACAGCATCAGCATGTGTCATGCTTTGTTTCTTGATGTAAATGTAGCCAACGGTGTGAATTTGTCTGACGATAGTCATAATTTGGTATTCTGATAGACCATCAATGTTAAATTGATAACAAGCATTGCCACTGTATGCTCTGTAAGGAACAGTTTCCTCATATTGGAGGTCAGGTGGTGTAGGCTTTGGATAATAGGGTTTTGTGCCATGGTAAAATCGGGTATAGCTATTGTTGTCAGCTGTATTTTGGTTGGTTAATTTGTAGATCATTTGGTCAAATTCTTTGGTAGGCTCACTGTTGCTGGGTTCTGAGGTGTCAATATATGTGTCTAAGGTTTGGACTCCTGGTTGGTTTTCTGGTTTATGGATTTGAGGAATTTGTGATAACCTTTCTTCTAGGAGTTTCAAAAGTTCTTCTGTGTCAAGAAGATTGTGGTTATCAAAACATTTCTCAATTATTGTGGTATCAGGGAATAAAAGGACACCAGCTTGACAGAATTGAGATCAACCAATTCCAGTCTCTAACCAGATCTGTCCCTGAAAGCATGTCCCAAGATCCCCAGTCCATATATATATATATATATATATTGTGAAAATGGAAACTAGCCAAAAATTAAGGAGGTTTATTGTTTTTAGCCTGAATTAGTATTTTGATTGTTTTTGTCAAAAAATCCACTTTTCGGACAAAAATGCCCTTCATTCAGAAATTTTGCCTGGTGTGTTTAGTCGTTTTTGCCTAGTGTGTTTAGTCATTTTAGCCTGGTGTGTTTAGTCATTTTAGCCTGGTGTGTTAAGTCGTTTTTGTCTGGTATGTTTAGTCCTTTTTTTCCTGGTGTGTTTAGTCGTTTTTTGCCTAGTGTGTTTAGTCGTTTTTCCCTATATTTAGTCAAATCCAAACATTCACAATTACAACCACCCTTAAAATCAACTACATTCACAACCGCAACCACAACCACAACCATATTCACAATTTCAAATGCAAACCTTTTTTAAATCTGAAAAATTTTCAAAATTAAAAAAAAAAAAACTCAATTTTTTTAAATAATCTGGAAAAAAAAAATTTATTTGGAAATTTTTTTTAACAAACATAATCTGAAATATTTTGAAAAAATATGGAATTTTTTCAAAATAAAAAAACCTAATTTTTTTTTTAAAAATCTGGAAATAATTTTAAAGAAAAACAAAATCTGAAAAAAAATTCAAAATAAAAAAAAAAACTGAAATTTAAAAAACAAAATCTGGAAAAAACGTCAAAGAGAAAGAGAAGAGAGGAGAGAAAGAGAAGAAGAAGGAGGGAAGATCGGACGACCGACGATCGGATGCCGGTCGTCCGATCTAAAAATTTTTGCTTTTAATAAATCTGATTTTTTTTTTAAATCTGGAAAAAAAAAAGAGAAAGAGAAGAAGAAGAAGAAGAAGAAAAAGAAGGCATGAAAGAAGAAGGAAAGAGGAGGAGAGAGGAGGAGAGAAAGAGAGAAGAAAGAGAGAAAGAAGAAGGAGGCGTGAGATCAGAGAAAGAAGAGAGAGAGAAAGAGAAAAAAAAATCTGGTGAAAATGAGAGAGAAAAGGAGAGAAAAGAGGTTTTGAAAAAAAAATAGGGACAATTATGTCTCTACAATGGATTTTTTTTACAAATACAATCACTTTACTAATTCAGGCAAAAAACAATCAAGGCCCTTAATTTTTGGTTAAAAAAACCTATTTTCTCTTTCTCTATATATATATATATGGGAGAACTTTATCACTAGCCAAAAAATTAGTGGCTTTACTATTTTTGTCCAAGATTATTATTTTTATTGTTTTTATCAAAATTTCCACTTTTTAGACAAGATTGCCCTTATTTATATATATATTTTTCTCTCTCTCTCTCTCTCTTCTTTTCTCTGATCTCATACCTTCTTCTTCTTCTTTCTCTCCTCCTCTATCCTCCGTCTTCTCTCTTTCTCTCCTCCTCTTTTCTCCGTCTTCTCACTTTCTTCTTCTTCTTCTTCTTCTTCTTCTTCTTCTTCTTCTTCTCTTTCTCGATATTCTTTTTTCCAGATTTTTCTCAAACCTAGATTTTTTTTTTTAAATTCAGTTTTTTTTTTTTTTTGAAATTTCAAGATTTCATTTTGTTAAATTTTTTTTTCTTTGTGGTTGTGCTTAAGTTTGGGTTGTGGTTGTGTTTAATTGGATTTGGGTTTGGGTTGTGGTTGTGGTTGTGGTTGTTGTTGTGCTTAAAAAAAATTCAGATTTGTGGTTGTATTTAAGTTTGGGTTGTGGTTGTTTTTATGAATGGTGGGAGTTGGGTTTGGGTTTGGGTTTGGGTTTTGGTTTTGTTGAAAAAAATTTCAGATTTTTTTGGATTTGATCTTTTTCAAATAAATTTTCCAGATTTCATTTTGTTTAAACACACCAGGCAAATGAATTAAACACACCAATGCAAAAACAATTAAACACACCAGAGTAAAACGAATTAAACACACCGGACCATCAATTAAACACACTAGGCAAAACTCATTAAACACACTAGGCCAAAACGAATTAAACACATCATGGCAAAACGAATTAAACACACCAAGCAAAACAATTAAACACACCAAGGTAACAACAATTAAACACGTCAGGGTAAAATGAATTAAACACATCAGGCCACCAATTAAACACACCAGGCAAAAACATTTAAACACACTAGGGCAAAAACAATTAAACACCCCAGGGTAAAACGAATTAAACACACCAGGAAAAACGAAATTAAACACACATGGTGTGTTTAATTGGTGGCCTAGTGTGTTTAATTCGTTTTGCCCTGGTGTGTTTAATTCGTTTTTGCTTGGTGTGTTTAATTCGTTTTACCCTTGGGTGTTTAATTGTTTTTGCCTTAGTGTGTTTAAATGTTTTTGCCCGGTGTGTGTAATTGGTGGTCTGGTGTGTTTAATTCGTTTTACCCTGGTGTGTTTAATTGGTGGCCTGGTGTGTTTAAATAAAATGAAATCTGGAAATTTTATTTGAAAAAAATCAAATCTGAAAAACAACCACACCTAGAAAATTTCCAAATTTCATTTAAACAAAACATGAAATTTTTTAAACCTGAAATTTCTGGAAATTTTTTTGAACAAAACAAAATCTGAAATTTTTTTAAACAAACAATACTCAAACTTAACCACAACCACAACCACAACCACCCTTAAAATCAACAACTAACACTCAAATCCAAACATTTTTAAAATCTGGAAATTTTTCAACAAAAAAAAAAAAAAAACTATATATTTTTTTAAATCTGGGTTTGGGTCCCCCAATCTGGACCAAATCGTGGTCAAATCGGAAAACCCATCGCACAAAAAAAACCCATCATAAATCTGGAAATTTTTCAACAAAAAAAAAACTGAAGTTTTTTTTAAAAATCTGGAAAAAACGAGAAAGATAAGGAAAAGAGAGGAGAGAAAGAGAAGAAGAAGGAGAGAAGGCGTGGCTGAGAAAAGGAGAGAAAGAAGAAGAAGAAGAAGACATGAGAGAGAAAGAAGAAGAAGAAGAACGTGTAAGAGAGAAAAGGAGAGAGAGAAAGGAAAAAAAAAAGATATTCTAGTGAAAATGAGAGAGAAAAGGAGAGGGAAGAGATTAAGAAAAAAAATTAGGGCAATTTTGTCTTCACAACCACATTGTTGACAAAAATAGTAAAAATGATAATGTTGGACAAAAATAGTGAATGCTCTTAATTTTTGACTAAAAACCCTATTTCCTCTATACAGATTTTCTATTATCAGTTCGAACTGACAAAAGATATATCAGGATGAAGAATGTGAACCACTAGTTTTACATACTTTAACTCAAAGTATATGCACTTGTCAAGACTTATATAAAACTAGTGGTCCACATTCTTCGTCCTGATATATCTTTTGTCAGTTCGAACTGATAATAGAAAGACTGTTTATATATATATATATAGTTCTCAATTTGTAAAGCTGTTAGCAAAAGCTCTCTCTCAGGAGAAAATCTTCATTGCACCGGGTGCATGAGCTGAGTGTTGCACCCGGCCACTCAGATGTTGACACCTCGGCATGTGTCAGCTAAAATAATAATAATAATAATAAATTAAATAATGCTAAACATCCCACCTATAATCACACAATTTCCATCCCAACACACGTGGCAGCTGAGGTGTCACTTAATGAGTGGACACACATTAATTGATACTTATCTCTTTTACCCATGTGTTTACTCACCAATTAATGTTTGTCCACTCACCAGGTGACACTTCAGCTGCCACTTAGTGAGTGGACACATATTAATTGATATTTAGAGCATCTCCAATGCTAATGTGTGTTGTGAAAAAATTAGATGCCATGTAGGATAGACATCCATTTTGTTAAAAAAAATCCATGTCCAATGCAACATCTCTAGTACAACTTCAAGATGAGATGGCAACTTTTTTTTTAAAGGCTATCAACATGGCTCTCTGATTTTAGACGGTCTGTTGGACGGCCGTCTTGTTGGTCCAGTCAGCAACCACTCTTGTCTTTTACCTTATTTTATTCAACAATTCTAAAGTATATTTAAAGAGACCAATAATAAATTGACACGTCATTAAAAACATATATTTTACAAGTGAAGCATTGGAGACCACTTTTTTATTTTGGATGTCTATCAAGTTTAGTTACATGCCACATATGAAGCAATTGGCTTGACAATGTTGACATATCACCATTTTTTCAAATGCAAGCCACATTACCATTAGAGATGCTCTTAGAGCATCTCCAATGCAAGCGTGGCTTGTGAAAAAAAGATATGCCACGTAGGATAAATAGACGTTATGTTAACAATTGTGTCTCCAATGCAACCGTGCATATTCAACGTTAAGCTGACATGGCAAAAAAAATATTAGACATTGTCAACATGACCGTCCACTTTCAAACGGTCTGTTGCACAGCTATTTTTTAGGTTGACTCAGCAAATATTTAAAACTGACATTAATTTTTCATATATTTTTGGTAAGGAAATAAAATAAAATAAAAAATAAAACAGGAAAAAAAAATGGACACGTCATTAAAAAAAATGTGTTTTAGATGGAAGCATTGGAGACCAAATTTTGAGTTGATTGTCTATCAAGTCTATTTTTATGCCACATAGGAAGCAAGTCTCTTGACATTGTTGCCATGTCAACAATTATTGGTATGCAAGCCACTTTTGCATCGGAGATGCTCTTATCTCTTTTACCTATGTGTTCACTCACCAATTAATGTTTGTCCACTTACCAAGTAACACTTTAGCTGCTACATGTGATGTGATGAAAATAGTGGGATGAAAATGGTGGGATTTATAGCATTACTGTAATAAATTTGATGGGATGAAAGAGAAAGGAATAAAATAATAATTAAAAAATAAAAACCAAATAAAAAAGCTAACACATGCTGAGGTGTCACCATCTAAGTGGCCGGGTGCAACACTCAACTCATGCACCTAATGCACTGAAGATTTTCTCCTCTCTCATATATCAATACAAAATCGATATGTTCTCTCTCTCTTGTTTCTCTCAGCTATTGTCTCTGTTTCTTTGTTTGTTATTCGTCTCTCTCTCATCTCACTTTATTTATTTCATATGTTCTTCGATTGTTCTTCATTTATTTAAACAATACCATAATTATCTAAAAACATAATTAGTTTTCAAGAATATTCAACACTGCGTGAATAATCACTTTTCACTGACAAGTATCCAGAACCCCACCACTGTGTTTTCGACGCGTGCAATCGAATGTATCTAATGTGGAAGCCAATCGGAAATCTATCAATTGTATTTGTTTGGGTGACAAGATGATCACAGCGTACTGCACGGTCAAATCTTTCACTAACAAGCTTCAAAGGCACACGGTGTGATGTGCTCCAAATTTTGCTATTTTTTGGTGATTTACGGTGTAAATTGTGGTAGCACATGCATGATTTAAAGTTATGTGATTCTGCATTTGGTTCACTATGTTTTGCAATTTGTTTCACTCTGAGTGTGTCATACCACAATGTGTGAACCTGTGAGACACTAATACTTGAACAAAGTGGATATGCTCTTTGCAGCGAAATCGAAGAGAAATGAGAGCATTCCAATTAGGACACAGATGCCCCACTGTTCACCATTCAATTTTGCATTACCGACAAGTTTATGTGCAATCTCTATGAATGCAAGTTGTAGCAGCAATATCACATCCACCGCCACCCGAAACCATAAGTTCCGGTAGATTCCCTCAAACAAGTTTGGCTTTCTTATTGTGTTGAATAAGTTGAAAACCTGGAAAAGCACAAAAATGTTGAAGATCATGGTTTTGCAAACCTTGCTGTTGATTCCTAGGATAGCCTGGCCTTTTAATTGAAAAGTCACCAAAATGGTAGCTTGAAATAGAGCTTTGGTTGTTATGTTTCTCCACTTAGATTTGGTGATTAATGGATCAGTTTTTCTGATCAGTGGTGGCTTATTGTCCATCAGTGGTTGCTCTGTCAATAAGGCAAGGCCACATGGTATGGAAACAATCAGGTTTGCCCAGAACCATTGAATTGTTGTAACTGGGGCATCTCCAAAGGCAGCTGTTGTGGTGGTGGTAACCAATAACCAGGCAACAAACATGGTGATCTCAAATTGGATATACTTGTTGATGTTGTTATAAGCACATCTTCCGTAGCTGAGAATGGTGACCAATGAATTGAAATCTTCGACAGAAATGATAATGTCAGAGCACTCCTTGGCCAATTCACTGCTCCCACTTCCCATAGCAATCCCCAAATTGGCTTCTTTGAGTGCTGGAATGTCATTTGTTCTAGTTCCAACCATTGCTACCCTTTGGCCATTTTGTTTCAAGCACTGCACTAGAAGGAGCTTGTCACAAGGGAGACAGTTTCCAATCACACGGATATTCTCAACCATGACCTTCCGCTCTTCATCGCAGAGGTTTCGAAATTCCTCACCATCAACCACTTGTCTTTCTTGCCCATTAAGCAATCCAAATTCAAGTCCTATGTCTTTTAGCTCTGAAACATCATCTTCTGAAATCAGTATCATGTTAACATCAGCATCTATGAAAGCTTTCACTGCTTTTCTTGTCTCCACCGGACAAATATGCTTCAGACCTATCAGTCCAATCAGGATTAAGCTGTTGTCACCTTCAAAGTTTGGATAATTATCAACCATCTTGTAAGCAAATGCTACAGTTTTCAGATCTTTAGACCGCATATGCTGAATATTTTGGTGGAAAGCAGACCTTTTATTCTCATCCAAAATCTTCACTGTCCCTTTACAATCGTAGTAGTGGGAGGACATGGCTAATATTGTTTTTGCAGATCCACTCCAATGCAAGCAGTATATATGACTTTCCTCATCTATGTCCCTCCTCATCAATACTCGGCTTCCTTCTTTCCAGGAGCCAATATCTTTCGAATCAATAATGGTGCAAC
The DNA here is from genome assembly GCA_008009225.1 of Acer yangbiense. Classification (NCBI taxonomy): domain Eukaryota; kingdom Viridiplantae; phylum Streptophyta; class Magnoliopsida; order Sapindales; family Sapindaceae; genus Acer; species Acer yangbiense. The sequence continues at coordinate 43,002,449 of CM017763.1, read as the reverse complement.
TTTGCTTCAAAAGCTCCAGTTCTAAACCCAACTTCGATGTAGCCCACAGAAGGAATGGATTCCCAATTGAGCTACCTAGTGCACTGATTCCATTGCACAAAGCTTCAACAACACTTGTATCTATTACAGTCTCTTCACTAATGACTTGCTCATCAATCCAGAGCACCTCAACTGCCTCTGAGCTCAATGTGAGGCCACCAATTTTTCCTGTGCAAATGGTTGTGACTGAGCCCATACCAACACAAGCCAGTGACTCTTTAACATAGCCTTTGTCACACAGTGCCTTCTTATTCCAATAAATGATGGCAAGAGTAACAATGAAAGGTACACCTTCCACAAATCCTACCACCAACAAGGTAAGTGAAGTCGTAAAGACATTGACACTCCCGCTTTGTTTCAAACTAATAAAATGCCCAAAGACTTGGATAGAAATTGATTTTCCTTTGATTTCTGGGGCTTCAGAATCATGATGATCATGTTCATTTCCAAACTTAAATCGTAGGAACAACACTACCGGGATGAGGATTGAGATTGACAGCCCAATGATTTGCGTTGTAATGCTTAGCTTGTCAATTTTAGCCGGTAAAAATGTGATCTTGCCTGCAGGTTCATTGGTAACCTGGCTCGTCATCTCACCCAATGCTGTGTTCATCCCCACAGACGTCACGAGCATGCAACCATCCCCATTAATCACCTTTGAACCATAGTAGATAAAAGGGCTGCATTCATCAATTGTTGTTGTTGTTGACCCATCGTCTAACTTCAAGTTTCCACCAGAAATGAACAAACCGTCACCAGGGACCTCGTATCCCCTTCTCAAGCCCACAATGTCCCCCAATAGAACATCAGAAATCGATATTTTCTGCCAATTCCCTCCTCCTCTTAGAACATCAATCCCCACCTGTGAATATGACCTCTTTTGCTTCTTATTCTGTTTTTCGTTCAAGAATTCACGTATCGAAGAGAGGACCACGAGCACGATGATTCCAAGAGTTATGATACACCCTTCATACCAACCAGTTCTTAGGCCTTTTTCATCAATCCCAAAGCCGATAGACAACACTGCAGACACAGAGAGGAAAAAAATGACTGAGCTGTTACAACACCTTAATAGTACCTTGAGGATGCACTGTGCAGCAGGAGCATGGTTGTTGTCGATGTGTCGTCGAGAACATAAATCGTTCTCATCACCAGGAATTCCCTTGTGTAAATCAGTACCAAGAGCTTGTGCAATACCATTGACACCTCCAAATCTCTGCAGAGAATTCAAGTCCCGAGACTTGACAATTTTGGCAACCCTTTCATGTTGGAGTTTCAGATTTTCATTGACATCATCATTTGAGGCATCAAATGAGATATCAGTTGAAGCCTGAGAATGATCTGTTGAAGTAGGTAGCACTTGCACAATCTCTGTGGGTTCCTGCTGAGCATGCATGCAAAATGTAATTAAATATCCACACCAGTTCCAGTTATATTCTTACACAAAAAATAAAAATAAAAAAATGTAACAGCTGCTAGCTATATTTATAAAAGAAGATGCCTTATTATGATCAGCTTTGACTGCTTTTGATGAAGAAACAATAATTTGACTTGCACGGTGTACAACCAGTAACAGTCGCCATTTTTTCTGGGTAGAAGAGCTCTTGTTACCGACCTCCATGAGTACTGCTTTCTGAGACTGACACTCTAAATCAACACTACCCGGGCAGCTGCTCATGCCGCCTCTGTAAACAGAACCCAAAAATATTACCCGAATGATTACGAGAGAGTCGAATGATTATGAGAGTTTGATGAAAGAGGATTTGATTGGGAGGTGTTATTTATAGAGGATAGGAAACTGCAGCCAAATCGTTCCGATTAATCGGCCAAAAATCAGTCATATCCTAAAAAATTGCGGCAAATCGTTTTTGTCTAATTGCGGCCAGATGCCATCTAGTGTCGGTGACCGCCGAGACCCTTTTTTTTTTTTTTTTTTTTTTCCGTGTGGCCCTGATTTCCATAAACATAAAACTATTTATTATTTTTTTCTTTATTTACTTGTCTATTTTGTATTTTATTTTTTAGGGTTAGTTAATTTGTTGTATTAAAATTGATTTAGGATTAGTTTGATTTAATTAAATTAATTTGTTTGTAAAATAATTTAGTTAAAATTATTATTGTGTGAACTTGTTAGATTTAATTAAATTATTATCGAGTGAACTTGGAGATTTTTTATTTATTTTTTTTTTAATCAAATGAATAATTTTGCTTTTCTTGTTAGGATGGATCATGGATGAAATGAATAATTACTAAAGTTAGGATGGATCATGTCTTAATTAAATAGATTATAAATAAATAAAAAATGACACTCTTTATCTTAAAAAATGACACTCCCGGATTATTGTATATATTCCAAAAAAAAAAAAATGATTAGTATACTAAGAACTTGTTTGGTTGGGCTTTTGAAAAACCTATATTGGTAAAAAATCTATTTATAGTAGATTTATTAGAAATAAAGTTTTTGAAGAAAAAAAATTATAGATGTTTAGTTGGTAGACTTTTTTTTTTTTTTTTAAATGTCTATTTGGAGAAGCACATCTTCATAAGCTTTTGCTCAGTACAAGTTTAAACTCTATTAGCATCTACTCAATTTAAAATAGACAATCTCAAAAACCCAACCAAACAACTCAAAAAAACTCAGATAGACGTTGGTAGACATTTTGAGCCAATAGAAAGTTCAACCAAACAAGCACTAAAACAGTAAATGTTGGTAACCACATATTTTAACAAACGTTGAGATCTCAAGTTCAAATTCTCCCCCCACAAATCAAATAACAAATACTGTATATGAGGAAATTGAGAATGCCAATTTTTGTATTATTGTCAATAAAGCTGTAGACCAATCTAATAAGAACAAATGAGTGATTATATATCGACATGAATTTCATGATTATTTGGAATATCCATTTTTATAAAGAAGAAAATAAATACCTATTATAACACGTGGCTTTTACCACTTGTGTATACACACAAGATATATTCCCATTGCCATATACACTTAGGAGGGTGTATTCAATTAGGATTCTTGAGGACATTTAAAGACATTTTTTAAGTGACAGATTTTCATAGATTTCTACGGACTTTATAAATCCACATAGACTTTCATTGATTTGTTTAGACATTTATCTTAGACTTTAATGGATTTGTTTAGACATCTATCTCAGACTTTTATGGATTTATTTAGACATCCATGGACTTCCATGGATTTGTTATCTCTAATTTCTATTATAGATGAAGAATACTTTGCCAGTGTCATCTCTTCTTATGTGAAATATTGTGGCAAAGAGAGAATGATTGCTGATGTTAGCGCTTTGTAAGGCTGGTGAACTAATAATAAGAGAAACTTATAGGTGACGATGATTGCGATAATGTGATTCTTCATCCTCCTTATCCGTTTGTTTGTTTTCCAGTTCTTTAATCGTGCAAGTGGATATGTTTACCAAGTATTATGTTCCTCTCTAAATCTCTAATGGGCTAACATGAACCTTTTGCGATCAGCAATTTATTAAAATTTTCATAATGAAGAAAGAATTGTACAACTCCACTAATCTTTCAAGCTGTCATGAACCTTTTGATATAACTTTCTTTTGAATTATTACAATTGATTATGTGAATGTGAAAGATACTTTAATTCTCAAGGCCTGACTAAACGAAATCATGGTCAGGAACTTCAGTGATGTGGGAAATATTTGTACCTACATGAAAGTTGTGGCAAAAGTAGAAAGTATAAACCCTCTTATTTTTATCTGAATTCACACGCTATTTGATAAATCCATCCCTTATATACTGTCAGAAAATCGTTGTCAGAATAGCAACACGGATGATCAGCGAGTTTCTTTGCTACACAATTCAATAATTATATGAACCAAAAACTTCTCTGTTTATTTATTAATCCAAATATCAGTAGATGAGCATATGTTATAATCTACTCATATTTGGTTAGAAAAGTTATTTTATTTGTTATGTACAAGCCATACTTGACGAACGAGTACCGATGCTTACCATTATTTACATAGAATTATACGTGACATTTGCAATCCAAAGAACTGGACCCGTGCCACCTTCCTTGTCAGAATCAAGAATGCTGCATTTTTACTATATATATATATATATATCAAACTCATTATTCTCAAAGAACTTATTCATTAGATTGCAGTCGAAAAATCAACAAGGGAAGATCATCGATCAGGATTATTTGAGCAGAGAAAAAGTGAGAAGAAACAAAACGTTTCTGTTTTGAGAGAGAGAGAGCAAAGTCCACCAAAATCTTTGAGGAGAAGACCGGACATGTTATGGCATTTGATATTTATATCTCTCACCATCAAGTCCACCAAAATCCATCAAAATCCATGACCTAAGAAAATCCTTTAAAATCTAGTTCTAATTGAATACACCTTGATTCTTGTAGACATTTTTAAAGTCTCAATTCAATACACCTGGATTTGGAAGGATTCTTTAAAAGTCTATAGAAATCCTAATTGAATACCACTGGATTCATATGGACTCTTTTAAAGTCTTTAAATGTCCAAATTGAATACACCAGGATTTATAATGTCTTTAAATATCCTTAAGAATCCTAATTGAATACACCCCCCTTAATCACAACAGCCTACCCATTTGCACAAAACTCTAAATTTGTAAAGTTGTTAGCAAAAGCTCTCTCTCAGATATCAAAACGAAATCAATATGGCCTCTACTTCTCTCTCTCTTGTCCCTCTCAACTCTCGGCTATGTTTTTGTTTGTTATTCGTCTCTCTCTCATCTCTCTCTCATCTCACTTCATTTATTTACAACAATACCATAATTATCTAAAACATAATCAGTTTTCAAGAATATTCAACACCACGTGAATAATCACTTTTCGTTGACATGCATCCAGAACCCCACCACTGTGTTTTCCACGCGTGCAATCGAATGTATCTAATGTGTGAAGCCAATTTGAAATCTATCAATATGATCACAGCGTTCTGGATGATCCACCTGTAGCTTGGGAATGGTTTTATTATTATTAATATTTATATTAATTTTAAAAATCATTTCTTATTGAATGAAAAAATTATTGGTTAAATGCTGTGACTTTTCACAATAATTGTGTCATTTTATAAAAGTTGTATCCTTTTTTAAAAGTCATGTTTTTTCTTTAAGGATATATCTGTTAGAAAAGAGTATATGTCCTTTCTAATGGATATTCCCTCCACGAATGGTGCTCATAACCTTGAGCACCATTCGTGGAGGGAACAAAATTTTCTTAAGGAATTGTGAGTATCACAATCTTTACAATCTGCAAGTTTTTTCTAGTTAGAATTTCTTTTTCAATGTGTTGTACAGAGTTTAAGTTTCTTGCAATATATAATCTCTTTTTCACCGTGCTATAGTACTATATTTGATTTTCTTGCAATATTTAAATACAAATTATATATATATATATGGGACAATATATAGAACACTGGTTTACCTATACACCATGTAGAAAATATTGCGATTGAAGGTTGGATCACACATTTTCAAATTACGATCACAATATTTCATGCACAATGTATAGGTACACCGGTGTTCTATAGCCTGACCCTATTATATATATATATATATATATATATGTGTGTGTGTGTGTGTGTGTACATCATAACACATAGAATAACAACACTTACATGTACTCATAGCTTAATTAGTTGTGCATTTTTTTTTAAATTTATTTATTTATTTATTTTTACATTCGTAAAAGGATTTGAGTAATATAGTTCCACAATTTTTCTATAAAATCACAAAGTGTCGAACTCGGGAGCCCTTCCTTTGTAGTGAGGGTTACTTTTCAAATAGTGGTGACAAAATGGACAGCCCAGCCTGACCATGCTGGGCCCTTAACAGGTCAGGCTCAAAATAGCCTGAAGAGAAAATAGGTTAGGCCAGGCTGGGCCTGTTAAAAAATGTTGGGCCCTGGCCTGGCTTGGCAGGCCGGCCTGCGGGCTGTCCCTTTTTTTTTAAAATAAAATAATAAATTTTAATTTTTGTAAAAATGTTATTGTTGGGAATCGAACCATGGTGATGAAGTATTAAACAAAAAAAATTGCTATATGTGGGAATCGAACCAAGGTTGATGGGGAAAAGGGTTTGGGACTTTACCACTTCACTACAAGATTAACTTTGATTTTTTCTGCATATATTAATATATATTGTTTAATTAGTGTTTTTTTTTTAAAATATATATATTATATTGGCAGGCCGACTAGTTAGGCCGTGGGCTTCAGGTTTGGTGGCCGGGCCTGGACCTGCTTCGTAGCCGGGCCTTGGCCTGGTCTGCACAGCCTGGCCTGTCATAGGACCGGGCCGACCTAGGTCCATTTTGCCACCACACAATGCAATCAGGGACAGAGCCACTAAAGGTGCGTTTGGTACACGGGACGGGATAAGGTGGGACAACTTTCTCTTGTCCCGCGTTTGGCGCATCCTTAACATGGGACAGGACGGGACAAGGTGGGACAAAAAACATAAAAAATTGTCCCACCCAAATAGGTTGGCCAGACTTGTCCCATGCATAGGACAAGTCTCAAAAAGACGTTTTTGCCCTTAATATTTTCAAAAAAATACTAATCTCTCCTTCTCCTTCATCGAATCCCTCTCTCTGAATCCCATCTCTCTCTCTCTCTCTCTCTCTCTCTCTCTCTCCCCTCGTACATGCTCTGCAACTACTCATATAATGTATCAAAGATTCAAAGCATTCCAAAATAAATAAATAAATAAATAAATACATTTTCTCATTACAACCCATAAAAAATTATCATATGTTTCTTTGTCAAAATCCAAGTATTTCCACACAAATTTCACAAACTTGACAAGACAAATCTCACTGTCCCAGAACACCGAAACTACTGTTGTGAGTCATTTGGGATTGATTCAGATGGGTCTTTGAACCAGTGAAAGAAAACCAAATTTAGAGAAGGGGTGACCGTCGTCGAAAAGATCAGCGCCGATCAAGGTGGGTATTGTTTTTTGGTGTTGATCCATAACACTATCGAATTTTTTTGGTGTGGTTTTCAGAGATTTGGGGCAAGAAGATGAATAGTTCTTTGAAATTAATTAATTAATTTTGTGTTTGGTAACCAAGAAAACAAAAGAAAGTATAGAAGAAATGGAAAAAAAAAAAAAAAAAAAAAGAGATCAAGTGCGAGAGAGAGAGAGAGAGAGAGATGGAAGAGTAACCATCTCTGGAAATGCCCAAAAGAAAATGATGAACAAAGGCATTTTTTTGAGAAGATTTGTACTTTCATCTTTTTTTTCTTTTTTTTTGGGTTTTTACAATTTGGTCCCAATCTAATTGGGAAACATCACTTTTTTACTTATTAATTCAAAATACAACAAATTGGTCCTAATATAATTCAAAAAACATCAAATTGGTCCTAATGTTAGTCAAACTAACGGTCAGCCTTTATAATATTAGTGGAAAGACAATTTTACCCTCTAATTAAACTATCTCTCTCTCTCACGCGTTCAACATCTCACCAAACCCTAATAAATTTTTTTCTCTATCTCTCTCACTCCATCATCAACCAATCCTCACCACCACCGATCCACATCGATCCACACCAATATCTTCGTCTTCAGCCCAGTTCGTCTTGAGGTAGAGCGACGACTTGCCATGACGACGGCGTGCAACGACGAGGCCAAGAGGTGGAGCGATCGGAGTTTCTTGCCTTCAACGGTGGATCTTTAATCCCAATCGAGCCGATCTCCTCCTAGCAGCCGCTGTGTCTTCCCAATCAAACCTAGTTTTGCTTCGATTTCTTTTTTGGGTCGAACCCAGCTGTGTGTTTGTGTGTGAGAGTGATGATGGTGGTGATGTGTTGGTCCAATTCTGAGTTTTAGGTTTGGTAGGGATGATGATGGTGGTTAGGTTGTGCTTGGTGGTGGTTTGTGGGTTTTGTGTGATTAATTGGTTGAAGGTTCGATTGAAGGTTTAGTTGGGAAGGTGAAGAAGATGGTGGATTTGGTTCGGGTTTCTTTTGGGTTGGGGTTTCAGCACCGATTACAATTTTTTTTAGGTGATGGTGGTTTTGAAGATGATGGACGAAGATGGTGGTTTTGTTCAAATTTTTTTTTCCAGATCTAGTTTTGTTAAAAAATAATTTCTAGAACTTGTTTTATTAAAAACAAAATGATGGGAGATTTTTGGTTTAATTTCTGGGTATGGGGGTGATGGTGAGATCCAGTTCAATTTTTTTTTTTTCAGACTGGAACTGTTGTATTTGGCATTGATGATGTTGGGTGATGAGGTTTGGGTACTAGTGGGGTGGTAATGGTGGTGTTGTATGGGAGATGGTAGGGAGTTGGGTGAAGATGATGAACTGATCATTTTTCTGAGAATTTTTTTTGATTGATTTTGTTCTTTGTTCTTTGATGGAGAACCATATTGGATCTCCACCATCCATCTAATGAGATGGACGGTGGAGATCCAATCTGGATCTCCACCAAAATCGAAGTTTGAATTTAATTTTTTTTTTAAATATTATTATTATTTTATTTCTATTTTTTAATTGGAAACAGATGTAATGACTTTTCTACCCTCCTAAACGTTAGTTGACCGTTAGTTTGACTAACCTTAGGACCAATTTGATATATTTTGAATTATATTAGGACCAATTTGTTGTATTTTGATAACAAGTAAAAAAGTGATGTTTCCTAATTAGATTGGTACCAAATTGTAAAAACCCTTTTTTATTTTTTTATTTCTTTGACAACCGCAAATATAATAGCGAGAAACAACAAACCCATAGAAGGGACAAAACACAAGAAAAGTGGCAAATAAAAAGCAAGCTAGAATAGGCTAGGATCATCAGTCCAATTCCATTGAGCATTTCCAAAAATTACAAATCCCATTTAATTTTGGACATTTTTTTTTCCAGATCTTTGGGTCATTTAGGGCGCATTCGGTAATGTTTCCGGAACGCATTTTTTGTTTTTTGAGTTGTAAAAACACTGAGAACTTGTTCGGTGGAACATTTCCAAAAACAAAATTACAAAACAGGGAGAACGGTTTTCAATTTTAATAAACAAAAAAGTGAGAACAAAGAGAACAACAATTTGATGTTCTCAGTATTCTTGTTCTCATTATTCTTACCACAGAATGTTTCTCAAACAAAATCCATCTCTTGGATCTTCAAGGATCTATACTAAAAAAAATTAAGAAAAAAAGTACAAATCCAAAAACAAAAAAGAAAAAAATTATAAAAAAAAAATTAAAATCTTGTTGAGATCAAATCTGGATCCATACCAGATCCATCTCTTGGATCTTCATGAAGAACCCAACACTGCCACCATCCCCATCGCCGGCACCATCCCCTGTCGCTGTCGAACCCAGCACCGTCACCACCCACACTATCACCAAGACCCAAATCGAAACCATCATCTTCAAACATCATTCAACAAACAAACCCACATCAAAACCAAACCCAAATCTCGAAAACCATCGCAGCTAGCTGTCGGATGAAATAGAGATAGATGAGGAGAGAGATCGGCGGTGGGAGGAGCTGGTTTGGCTGGGTTCGATCTCCTTGACTGGAGAAGATCGCATCGTAGGGTGGTGGCATCGATTGAGAGATTTTCTTACCCAAAAAATGAGTGTTTGGACGGTGAGAAACTTCAAGAAGAGCAAAAGAAAAAACAAAGTAAAGTGGGTTCATTCAGTGTTCTTACAGCACTGATGGGTGCATTCATTAGTATTTAATATTAAATCTTTAAACTCCACCTCTCACTTTTTTCTCTTTTTTTATTTTTTTTGTTTTTTTTTAAATCTATTACTGGTGGAGATCTATTACAAAAGTTTTTTTTATTTATTATTTTATATAATTTTCTCAGTTTTTCAGTAAATTCAATTATTCCAAAAAAATATATAAAGAAAAATTGATTTTAAAGTATTCTACCAGACGCGTTTTTTATGTTTACATTCTCAAAATATTGTTTTCCATAATTACTACCGGACGCGTTTTCAAACTCGAAAAACAAGAAACAGAAACAGAAACAGAAACAGAAAACGAAAGTAGAAAACAAAAACAGAAAATAGAAAACGAAAACATTACCGAACGCGACCTTATTTTCCAGATCTTTTGATTTTTTGAGCAATTTTTTCCATATCTTAGAGCATTTTGTTTCCAGATCTTTTGACTTTGGAGTATTTTTGTTCCAGATTTTCTTCAAAATTAATAAAATTGTTATAAACATTAGATAGGACAAGATGGGTACTCTGGTCATTTGAACATCTTGTCCTGTCATATTCTGTCCCAGCTATACCAAACGTATAATAGCATAGTTACCAGTTATGTCCCAGACATTCTAAACACAATATGGAACAACTATCCCGTCCCGTCCCGTCCTGTCTTGTCCCTGTACGGCCGTACCAAGCGCACCCTAAAGGACAAGGGAGGGCCACTATTCCCCCTGAAGTTTTACAATTTTATAAATTTGCTTCTTTAGTTTTCTAAATTTCATGTTTTACCCTTATTTCACGTATAGATTTCTTAATTCTTTTTTAATACATTATTAATAATTTTCTCTTAATCATGTAGAGAATATATTTGATTCTAAATATATTATTTCTTTATTTATATCTCAAATATAAATCAAATCGAATCATAATATAAAGTAGAACCGCTATAAATTAATAAAAAAATTCTCGTTACTGACTCGGGCCAGTGTATACAATTAATAAATCCCTCTATCTTAATAATTAATAATTTCTTTTTGAAACCTAGTGTAAATTTTCGGTCCCGACTGTCACATAAATTAATAATTCCATAAAAGTATAAAATATATTACATAATAATCAAGAACTATAAAAGTACTTTAAGATGTTAGTTTGCACAAGGCCACTATATTTGATATTTTTGACTTCATCCTTTATATTTTGAATTGTCTGTTTGTTTTAACAAAGAAAATAGAAAATAGAGAGTTTTTAGGAGCTACTAGGAATAAATTTTTTAGGTATATCTTGAGACCCCTCTTGTGTGACTAAAAAAAAGGAACTTTTGTGTGAGTATAAAAAAAGGAACTTTTTCCGAAGAAGAAAACCAAATAAATAAGGAATTCTGAAAACGAACCTTCCCTAAACAAGAAAACCAACTTCCACACATTTTCTAAGAAAAAAAATAACACTTTACAAGGTAAAATCCTTCAAATTAATAACCCCTCTAAATTAATACTCAATGGTGGGTCCTAAGAATATTAATTTAGAGGGTTCTGTTGTATATATTTTCTTACTAATGTACACTTACTCAATTCTATCTTAATTAATTTTATTATACACTTAAAAATATTTTATCTCTCTCCAAATCTTACTTGTAGGTTATTTATTTATTTATATAGTTTTTGCTTATTTATTTTTAAAAACTAATAAAAATGTGTTGATTTATATAATTAAAACATGGTAAACATATACATATATTTACGTTTAATTAATAATAAATTTTATCAAACAAAGTTTTATAATTTTTAACAATTAAATTAGTTTTTGGATATTAGAAAAATATTAGGAGTACAATTTAAATTTGGACTAATTGCACAAACACCCTTGAGTTTAGGTATAATTACACTCATATAGAACTTTTACCTTTAATTGCACAAACATCTCTTGTCGTCTATTATCCTCCGTTAGAAGTTAACGGCACAAGGGTAAAAATGTCAATTTAAGTAAAAAATTATTTAAACAATAAATCATTAAAAATATATAAATGGATGGAGAAGATTAGATCACCCATCCAAATGGATATTTGGATGAAGGAGATCTATTCTCCTCCATCTAAAAAAAAAAAAAAAGTTTTTTAAAAGATTTATATAATAAATAAATTAAAATTAATTTAACAAAACCCATCATCATTATCATTAAACCCGGAACAAACCCAGAAATCCAGATTCAATCACCCATCATCATCATCATCAAACTTAGAACAAACCCAGAAATCCAGATACGATCACCACAATCTTGCTGCCACCCCGACAACCACTACCCCGATGAACCACCAACAACCTTGCCGCCACCCCGACAAACCACAAATCCACCCATCACCAACCCCAAATCCAGACCCAATCGTAGACACCCGTCACCATCCCCAAAATCCAACCACCACCACTACCACACAACAACCCACACCAAACCAAAACCTAAATCGAAATCAACCGTGGCCACCACCTCTAGTTTCATCTGTAAATGAATTTCCATCAAACACATGTCCATCTTCTACCATCTCAAACTCAAGCATGGAGCCATTTGCTTCAATTTTTTGTTAATCAAATCCCAAAATAAAAAAATGAAACGCCTTTTCTTCTTGAATCTAAATCAGATTCCCTACACAAAAAAAGAAAAAAAAATCCATGACAGAGGTTTATGGGTTGGTCGGCAGCGGAGCTAGGATGGTCGGCAATGTTGTGGTGATGAGATGGTCGTGATGCGGTGGCGGTGGGGGAGAAAAGATGAATCGGGTTTGGGGAAGAGGGTGGATTGGTGGCAGCGTGTTTGAGAAATAAGAAATTGGGGAGAGAGAAGAGAAGAGAGAGATAATTTTTAGTATATGGTAGATGAAGTTGGTTTTTGAAATCTGAAATGGTGTTTGGGAAATGAGAAAATCCATATAATGTAAGAAAGGAAAAATGAAAATGGAAGAAAGAAAGAAAACAAAAAAAAAAAAAAAACAAAAAAAAAAAAAAAGGAAAGGCATTTGGGAGGAAAAAAATGCATTGATTTTTTTTTTAAATTTTTTTAATATATTTAAATTAATATAATAATAAAATTAAAAAAAAAAAAAGTGATTATGGATATTGTGGTTATTTCGAATCAAAACCGTGGTCAAAGGTTAAAGTTGACGGAAGTCAACTAACAGCAGGGGATGTTTGTGCAATTAAAGGTAAAAGCTCCATATTAGTGCAATTATACCTAAACTCAAGGGATGTTTGTGCAAGTTCTTTAAATTTCAATTTATTGTCTAACTCATATATATATATATATATATATATATAATAAGCACACCCATATTTATAAGTACACGCATGTTTAAAATTTAAAATTAAATAATTACTATAAACATCCATCTAAATGCCAATAGTACCCTTATTTAAATAAATGTATTCATTTTAATACAATTTATTTATAAACCATCTTAAGTTATTAACACACCAAATTTTACAAATGATATCTACTGCTATCTTTAAAAAATAAAAATAATAATAAAATAAATAAATAATAAAAAATAAAAAAAACGTACCTTAGTATGATCATAGTCCTTTGAAAATTCTTTTTCTATATATATTTTTTTTTTCATCGTTTCAATTTTGACTAAATAAAGAGAACCATAGTTCAAAACTCTCTGATTCACTGGTGAAAAAAAAATCATGTTAATACAAATGCAAAGTTACAAATAAGACACTTCAACAGTATAGATATATAAGCATTGAAGTTAAGTACTAAATATTTAATATTGTAACATAAGTATAGATACATAAGCATTGATGTCAAGTACTAAATAATAAATATTTAATGTTGTGCGTGTGTTTTGTTGGTTTTTCCAGTGGGGTGGAATTCGGCCTTGTTGTCTTTATAACATTAGCTGTTCAAAATAAAAATAAAAATTGTAACTTTTAATATGAGTTGTGATTCTAATCCTCTATTGTTTGGTACAAATTTTCAACCTCCGTCCTCAATTTCTGGGCGTTCCTGGTTCACCTTCTCCAACTCAGCCAGATTCCCTTTCAGGTCCTCGAGACGCTTACGGCATATTTTCCTGCTGCTTGAGGTCATAAGGTATAAGGATCAGCTCCGTAGGAATGCAGTTCCTTTACCAAGCTTTTGCATGTACTTGTCTTGATTTTCAGGTTCCTAACTGTTGCCATCGTAGCCTATTTGATGAAGACATCGAGAGAAAATGTTGATATAAATTTGCAATGTGCAGTTCTGTATGTTGAAAACTAAAAAGAGAACAAATAATTAACATTCTCTTGAGATTTTCTTCAATTTCTTTTTACATTACTTTGTTATATGATAATGGGAGATTTTGATATTTGAAATAGATTTAGGGTTTAGTTTTTTTTTATTTATTTATTATTTTTCAATAAAGAGATATAATTGAATATATGAGTGTAATTAATGGGTATACATAGTATTTATTTTATTTTTAATTAAACTAATTTGTCCTTATTGGTAAATTTCTATTGGAATATTTTTGTAATTAATATTTTTATTAAAATATGTGTATGTTTATCATATTTATGGGTGTCAATATCGGCACCCATGTATAAATGTTTTCAAACTCTTAAATACTATTATTGAATCTTGAATTAATGGCTATAAAAAATTATTTTAGAGTAATGCTAGACCTCTCGCTAATTTTATATTTCAAACTTATATTTAAACTAGTGATGTGTCAATTGATAAATGTATACATATTAATTCTGATTCATTTCACTTGTCTCGTTTATATGGAATAAATTGTCTAAGTAATTACAAGTTAGGATATGAATTCTTAAAAAAAATAAAAAAAATAAAAAAAGTTGGGATATGAGTTGGAATGTCTAACATTGTTTTTATTTTTATTTTTATTGTTTTTTCATCATTATTTAAGGATTATCTTAAATATTTTTCATAAATCCATAAATTAAAATAAATAATCTCAATAAAAAAATATTATTTTTTGAACAATGACTGAAAAAAAAAATTAATGTTTAAAATATGAACAACATTTTTTTTTTCAATTAATATTTTATATAAGTAGTCAGAGGTATTTGAAAATAATTATTGTAAAATAGTTATAAACAGTTAAATTTGAAACAAAATTAAAAACAAATTTTACATAATTTAGACGGCTATATTCATCAATTTTCACCTATATAAAACTTATGTTTCTAATGGTTCGGCACTCCTTCCTCTTAAGCAAGGTCTCGGGTTCAAGTCTTGTAAATAGAGAAAACCTGCGTTGGGAGAGTTTTACCCCTTAGTGGGCCGACCCGGCTCGACCCGGATTACTCAGGACTAGTGGGCTTCTGGATACCCGTGCTTAAAGCAAAAAAAAAAATCCTAGGCAGAGTATACAAAAATGGCGGAGCCACTCGCTTTGGTGTCACGTGAAGGTGACAATACACTGATACGTCGATGCTACAAAAAGGAACATGAACATAGCCATAGTGAGAGAGAGACAGACTAATATAAAATTATAAATCCAGAATCACTGAAAAGTGAAAATTTGAGGGGCAAAGAACAACAAGCCCCCAAAAATCTGATCGAATTTTATTATTCTTCTTCTTCGTTGTTGGTCTCTCTCTGCATAAAAAAAAAAAAAAAAAAAAAAAAGCAAAACAAAATGGGTAGAGGAAAGTTCAAGGGAAAGCCCACCGGTCACCGCCACTTCTCCACCCCAGAAGAGCTCCGTATTGTGGATTTATGTATATTTTTGGGTGAAAATGGAAACTAGCCAAAAATTAAGGAGGTTTATTGTTTTTAGCCATATTATTTTGATTGTTTTTGCCAAAACATCCACTTTTCGGATAAAAAAGCCCTTCATTTAGAAATTTTGCCTGGTGTGTTTAATTCTTTTTTGCCTGGTGTGTTTAGTCATTTTTGCCTGGTGTGTTTAATTCCTTTTTGCCTGGTGTGTTTAGTCGTTTTTGCCCGGTGCGTTTAGTTGATTATAACTGGTGTGTTTAGTTAGTCCGGTGCGTTTAGTTGATTATTATTGGTGTGTTTAGTTAGTCCGGTGTGTTTAGTTGATTATAACTGGTATGTTTAGTCTGGAAAAAAAAAAATCAAATCTAGAAACTTAAACCCAAACTCAACCATA
Source organism: Acer yangbiense (assembly GCA_008009225.1). Taxonomy (NCBI): domain Eukaryota; kingdom Viridiplantae; phylum Streptophyta; class Magnoliopsida; order Sapindales; family Sapindaceae; genus Acer; species Acer yangbiense. The sequence goes on along the minus strand of CM017763.1, from coordinate 42,986,601 downwards.
ACCACAACCACAACCACAACCCATACTTTACATCCGAAAAATCAACCACAACCACAATCCAAACTCAAATCCAAACCTTTTTAAATCTGAAAATTTTTCAACAAAAAAAAACTGAAATTTTTAAAAAATCTGAAAATTTTTATTTAAAAAATCTAAAAATTTTTGTTTAAAAATACATGATTTTTTTTTTTTTTAAATCTGAAAATCAACCACAACCACAACTCATACTTGAAAACGAGTGAGAAGAAGGTGTGAAGAAGAAGATTTGAAAAAGATCTGAAAATTTTCAACCAAAAAAAAACTGATTTTTTTTTAAAAAAATCTGGAAAAAATGAGTGTTGAAGGCATGAAGAAGAAGAAGGCGTGAAGTGTGAAGAAGAAGAAGAAGGCGTGAAGAAGAAGAAGAAGGCGTGAAGGAGAGAGAGAAAGGCTGCAGAAATAATGAGAGAGACAAGGAGAGAGAAGAGGTTTTGAAAACTAATGAGGGGCGTTTTTGTCCAAAAGGTGGATTCCTTGACAAATACAATCAGTTTACTAATTTGGGCTAAAAACAATCAACTCCCTTAATTTTTGGTTAAAAAGGGCTATTTCCTCTATATTTTTTTGTATTAAATTCAATTTGATTTGGATTGCAATATAGGTGTTGTGTTCATTATCTTTTGATGATTACTTCGATTATTTTGTTTTAAAACTTTGGTTGCTGTTATTTTTTTGCAATAATATTCATATGAAAATTTGAAATTCTATTTTTGGAGAAACACTGTCAAAAAGTTGTAAACTTTATTTTATAATTTAATTTACAATTCTTTATTTATTTATTTTATATAAAAAAAATTACAATAAAACGTAATTAGAATCAGTTACCAAATGTATTTTTTTCTTAAACTATCACCAATTTTTTTTTAGGTAAATATATTTTTTGCATCAATGTAAATAACATTTTTTTTTTTGACAAAATGTAAATAACATATTTTAAAATATCCTTTTATCATAATTGTGTTTGGTTGAGTTTTTGAAAAACCTTTATTGGTAAAAGATCTACTTGCAGTGGATCTATTAGAAATAGAGTTTTTGAAAAGAAAAAAAATTATAGTTGTTTGATTGGTAGACTTTTTTTATTTTTATTTTATTTTTTTAAAGGTCTATTTAGAGAAGCACCTTCCCATGAACTTTTGTCTAGTAGAGGTCTAAACTCAACTAGCCTCTACTCCATTTAAAATATACAATCTCAAAAACCCAATCAAACAACTCAAAAAAACTCAAACAGACATTGATAGACCTTTTGAGGCAATAGAAAGCTCAACCAAACAAGCACTAAGCTTACTCGTAAACTCTACTAGTTCTCTGGTTACAAAATAAAAATGAGTGCGATATCAACTTGAAGTTAGTTCTCTCTTTTAATTTTTAACTATAATAATTTTTTCTTTGTCGAATGCAATTTTTATTACAATAATTACTTAGTAATACAAGCCAAGTATAACTCATTTTTCACATCTTGATCTATAAAAGATTTTATAGTTAATATAGTTGAAACGAATGTTAGTTTTAAAATGACAAAAGTGATAAGTAAACTTTTATACTTTACGTCAATAAGGAGGACGTAGTTTCCTCAAAACTCAAATAATTAAGTACTTCAAAAACTGATTTATTTAATAAACATATGTAAACATTTGAATCATTAGGGATTGATATAGACTGTATAGTAGTAGTATGATCCTAATAATAATATTTGAAGTTATAAGAATCCAGATATAGTATTCAAATTAAAGAATTACAGCTAAAGCTTTTGTGTGGCTCTCCCTGTATTGCTCTCCGAGTGTGGTGGTGGAAGAACCAGAAACATAATCACCATCAATGACCGCTGGATCCGGTTTCTGCTGCATGCCCACCGATACTATTTACCACAAGTTAAGAGAAAAGGCCGTCCCAACAAATTATATATAAGAAACTAGTTTTCTTTAGGGTTGAAAGCATTGTCGCCCCACAAGAACAAAGGTGGCAATCATAATCAAACATGAATGCCACCCCATAGTTTATACCTAACAACCCCAGCTCCAAATTAACATCTATATTATTTATTTATTTAGAAATATAAAACAAAAGGCCACGTACTCCTCCAATTCTGCAATTACAATCAAATTAATCATGTTGAACGTGCAACAACATCTGCAAATGTGTACATTATTCCATTCCACAATTGCCATTACTCTTCTTGTGCTGCTGCTCCTCTCAAGCACTAGCAATGCAACCATAAATCCACAAAGCAGCCTGAGCCAGGTGAACCAGTTTCTGGCTCCACAGAATGCGGCTCGTAAAGCTGTGGGGATGAAGCCATTGATATGGGATGAAAAGATGGCCAATTATGCGAAATGGTACGCGAACCAGAGGCGGTTTGATTGTGATTTGAGGCATTCTAATGGACCTTATGGGGAGAACATCTTCTGGGGGAGTGGGGACGAGTGGACGCCAGAGCAGGCTGTGATGGAGTGGGTATTGGAGAAGAAATGGTACAGTTATGGGTCGAATTCGTGCGCAGAAGGGGAGCAGTGTGGCCATTATACACAGGTTGTGTGGGGTAATACAGAGAGAGTTGGGTGTGCTAGAGTGGTTTGTTATGGTGGTAAAGGTGTTTTCATGACTTGCAATTATGATCCACCTGGTAATTATGTTGGGCTAAAGCCTTATTGAATAATCAATATTATTATTAATTAATTAATTCATAATGTATTATGAATTCGTGGAAATATAACTTGTCTTTCCTTTAATTATGATTTCAGTAAGTTAATATTGTGAAATTAATAATGCTAAACAAGCTGAGTTTATGATTTCATCGATCATCTCTCAATGGGTCCATGACTCTGTGCCACCAACCAAATTTAGCCCCTGATAAACCGGCGCGGGTGGTCCAATCATTAAAACAACAACTTTTTCATTATATGCTCACACATTAATTCATTTCTTATTTTGCCATTAATTCTTGGTTACTTTAACTTATTTTTCCTCTTTTAACTGTTTTGGTTACTTCTTGAGTTTTTCTCTGGTAATCCGTCCGGTTTTTATTTATTTATTTATTTGTTTATATTAATAAAAGGGATAATTACCCCTGTGGTCATCGAATTGATGACACACTATCAAAATGGCCACTGGATTGGAAAGTTGTTCCAAAATAGCCATTTTTGGCGAACTTTGTGACACCAATGGCCATTCCATCCAATTCCATTTAATTCCATCCAATTCCATCCAATGAGTGACATTTTGGTAAATAAGGGGATACCATTAATTTAGGGGGGTGTATTCAATTAGGATTCTTGAGGACATTTAAAGACATTATAAATCCTGGTGTATTCAATTTGGACATTTAAAGACTTTAAAAGAGTCCATATAAATCCAGTGGTATTCAATTAGGATTTATATGGACTTTTAAAGAATCCTTCCAAATCCAGGTGTATTGAATTGGGTTAAAGAATCCTTCCAAATCCAGGTGTATTGAATTGGGACTTTAAAAATGTCTACAAGAATCAAGGTGTATTCAATTAGGACTGGATTTTAAAGGATTTTCTTAGGTCATGGATTTTGATGGATTTTGGTGGACTTAATGGTGAGAGATATAAATATTAAATGTCATAACATGTCCGGTCTTCTCCCCAAAGATTTTTGTGGATTTTGGTTTCCCTCTCTCTCTCAAAATAGAAACGAAAAGCACTAATATGTAAAAATTAAAAAAACCGATACATATGAGAATAATAAGCTTCCATCCCCAGCGTGTTCTGTGAATTAAAAAGAAAAAAAAAACTGCACATAATTATATATGTGAGAATATGTTGCAGACTTGCAGTCACATAATTATATATAACAAGTAAAAAAAAACTTGCAGTCACATGATGGTTCGTTTTTTGCATTTATTCAGCTGTTCTAAGCTTGGCCTTTGTTTCATATGATTAGTGTTGTTATGTGGCGGGTGTTGCTTGGGGTTGTTCAGGGGGTGATGTTTGGTGTGTTGTTTGGTCAGTGTTGTGAGGGTCTGTTATTGCTTGGTGTATGCTTCTTTTTGGGTTATTTTTGGCTCTCCTGCTGCTCTTTGAGACCGCTAACTGTTATCTCTGTTCTCGGGTTGTTTAGTTTTTGTTTTGTATGGTTGTATGACCTCTCTTTTATATTAATAATACTTATGCAGTTTCAAAAAAAAAAAGGTACAAAACTCACTACGTGCCAAAACTGCACAAAACAACACCAAATTAATCTGTAGAGTCTTCAATCAAACACCAAAATGCCCACTCTTTATTAGCATTTTTTTTTTTTTGAAAAACTCTTTATTAGCATTTTATTTTAAAGAAAAATAATTCATCTGCACTTCATGCAAGCAGTGCCTTTACGCAGATAAGTCTTTGTCAATTTTGGGTTCAATTCAATCGCTTTGTTTGCATCAGCAACAACCTCAGACTATATATATACGCAAATATAGATTGACTGGTGTATTAAATTTTGCTCATTCCAACTTCAAAGGTTTTTTTTGATAATTAGCTATAATTAGCTTACTATTGATAAGTCAGAGATAACAAATCCATAAAAATCCTTGGATGTCTAAACAAATCCTTAAATGTCTGAGATAGATGTCTAAACAAATCCATAAAAGTCTGAGATGGATGTCTAAACAAATCAATGAAAGTCCATGTGGATTTATAAAAGTCTGTAGAAATCCATGAAAATCTGTCACTTAAAAAATATCTTTAAATGTTTTCAAAAATCTTAATTCCCCCCCCCCCCTAGAGATTTTCTCCTTACAATCCAAGTTTTTTCTTTTCACAGTTTTTTTCTAAATAAACTTCATTATAAAAACTTAAATTTAAAAAAAATAATCTAAATACACTTCATTTTTTTCCAAAATTATCCTTTTTATCTTTTGACACTCTTTAAAAAAAAAATCATCATAAAAACCTAAATTTTTATTAAAATCAATTTGTTTCAAAATTATTATTATTATTGTTTAATTGAATATTTCAATGATCATGATTTGAGGGAGAAAGTCATTCATTCATTGTCTTGTCAAAAAAAAAAAAAAAAAAAAAAAAGAGGCAAATAAAAGGGCTGTTAAGTTTTTGAATTTTTTTTCTTCATTTTACTTTTTTTTTTCAAAATTTTTAAGAGTCAACAACACTTGAAAAAAAAAAATCTGCAATTTTTTTTGTTCTTGTTGTCTGTGTATGTAAACAAAAAATCAACAAAAGTCACACTTTAAAAAGATTTGTTTGTTTCTTGTTTTAAATCATTCTCATTGCTTCAAAATCAAATAAAACTTTAATGGTATTGAAAAAAAAAAATGTTTTAGGGTTTGAGAAACACAATAAGATTAAAAAAAAAAAAAAAAAAGGAACTCTAGCAAAATTGTTCTGTGGTGTATTTAGAATTTCTTTGTGTTGTTAGTAATTTTAATTAGGATTAATTTGTCATATAATAAAAATAATTTAAAATGGAGTGTAATATGGATTGTCAATATCATCACTCTTAATTTATTTTAAATATTTTTTGGAAATCAATTTTTTCAATGAGTGACATTTTGGTAAATAAGTAGATGATATTAGTTTATTTTATATGTCTTTTGGAAATCAATTTTTTCTTTTTTAAAAAGAATAATTATATTTATTCCCTAAATATAATTATTCTTTTCAAAAAACAAAAGAACTGGTTTAGATCAATACACGTGTCTCTTCTTTGTTTTTTAGATTTTTTAGATTATATATATATATATATATATATTTACACACACTAAATATAATTATTCTTTTAAAAAGAAAAAGAAAAAATTGATTTCTCAAAAACATCTAAAATAAATTAATGTTACTCATTGAAAAAATTAATTTCTAAAAAACATCTAAAATAAATTAATGGCATCCCCTTATTTACCAAAACGCCACTCATTGGATGGAATTGGATGGAATGGTCATTAGTGTCACAAAGTTCGCCAAAAATGGCCATTTTGGAACAACTTTCCAATCCAATGACCATTTTGATAGTGTGTCATCAATTCGATGGCCACCGGGGTAATTATCCCTTAATAAAATAATAAATTATAAGTTTTGTAAAAATGTTATTGTTGGGAATCGAACCATGGTGGTGAAGTTTTGTGACTTACCATTTCACTGCAAGAAATAAGATTTTTTTTATTTTTTATTTTTTTTTGTAAAATTGCTATATGTGAGAATTGAATCAGGGTTGATGGGGGAAAAAGTTTATGACTTTACACTTCACTACAAGATTAACTTTAATATTTTAAGCATATATTAATATATATTGTTTAATTAGTGTTGTTTTTAATATATTGGCAAGCCTACCAGGCCGGCTTGTCAGGCCACGGGCTTCAGGTTTGGTGATCGGGCCTGGGCCTGCACAGCCCGGCCTGGCACTAGATCGGGCCGGCCTGGCCTGCCAGCCTAGGTCCATTTTACCACTATTATTACAATCAAATACAGAGCCACTTAAGGATAAGGGAGGGCCACTACTCACCCTGAAGCTTTACAATTTTATAAATTTGCTTCTTTAGTTTTCTAAATTTAATGTTTTACCCTTATTTCACTTTTAGATTTCTTAATTCTTTTTAAATACATTATTAATAATTTTCTCTTAATTATGTAGAGAATATGTTTGATTCTAAATATATTATTTCTTTCTTTATATCTCAAATATAAATCAAATCGAATCACAATATACAGTAGAACCGCTATAAATTAATCTCTTATAAATTAATAAAAAATTCTTGGGCCAGTGTAAAAAATTAATAAATCTCTCTATCTTAATAATTATTAATTTCTTTTTGAAACCTAATGTAAATTTTTGGTCCCGATTGTTGCATAAATTAATAATTCCATAAAAGTATAAAATATATTACATAATAATCAATAACTATAAAAGTACTTCAAGATGCTAATTTGCACAATGCCACTATGTTTGTTATTTTTGACTTCATCATTCATATTTTGAATTGTCCGCTTGTTTTAACAAAGAAAATAGATAATAGATAATTTTTAGGAGCTGTTAGGAATAAAATTTTTAGGTATATCTTGAGACCTCTCTTGTGTGAGTATGAAAAAAATGAACTTTTCATGAAGAAGAAAATGGACTAAATAAGGAATTCTGAAAATGAATCTTCTCTAAACAAGAAAACCGACTTCCACACGTTTTCTAAGACAAAATAACACTTTACAAGGTAAAACCCTTCAAATTAATAACCCCTCTAAATTAATACTCAATGGCGGGTCCCAAGAATATTAATTTAGAGGGGTTCTATTGTATATGTTTTCTTACTACTGTACGCTTAACTCAATTCTATCTTAATTAATTGTATTATACACTTAAAAATATGTTATCTCTCTCCAAATCTTACTTATAGGTTATTTATTTATTTATATAGTTTTTGCTTATTTATTTTTAAAAATTAATAAAAATATGTTGATTTATATAATTAAAACAAGGTAACCATATACTGATATACATATATTTACGTTTAATTATTAATAAATTTTATCAAACAAACTTTTATAATTTTTAACAATTAAATTAGTTTTTGGATATTAGAAAAATATTGGGAGTACAATTTAAATTTCAATTTGTTGTCGAACTCATATATATATAAATGTTTTCAAACTCTTAAACACTATTATTAAATCTTGAAATAATGGCTATAAAAATTTATTTTAGAGTAATGCTAGACCTCTCGCCAATATTATATTTCAACTTATATTTAAACTAGTGATGTGTTAATTGACAAATGTATACATATTAATTATGATTCATTTCACTTGTCTCATTTATATGGAATAAATTGTCTAAATAATTACAAGTTAGGATATTAATTCTTAAAAAAAAAAAGTTGGGATATGAGTTGGAATGTCTAATATTGTTTTTATTTTTATTTTTATTGTTTTTTTCATCATTATTTAAGGATTATCTTAAATATTTTTCATAAATCCAGAAATTAAGATAAATAATCTCAATAAAAAATTATTATTTTTTGAACAATGACTGAAAAAAAATTTAATGTTTAAAATATGAACAACATTTTTTTTTTCAATTAATATTTTAAATAAGTGGTCAGAGGTATTTGAAAATAATTATTGTAAAATAGTTATAAACGGTTAAATTTGAAACAAAATTAAAAACAATTTTTACATAATTTAGACGGCTATATGTTTATACTTGAGACAAAAATCCTAGGCAGAGTATACAAAAATGGCGGAGCCACTCGCTTTGGTGTCGCGTGAAGGTGACAACACACTGATACGTCGATGCTACAAAAAGGAACACGAACATAGCCACAGTGAGAGACAGAATAATATAAAATTATAAATCCAGAATCACTGAAAAGTGAAAATTTGAGTGGCAAAGAACAACAAGCCCCCAAAAATCTGATCGAATTTTATTCTTCTTCTTCTTCGACTCTTCGTTGTTGGTCTCTCTCTGCATCAACAAAAAAAAAAGAAAAAAAAAAAGCAAAACAAAATGGGTAGAGGAAAGTTCAAGGGAAAGCCCACCGGTCACCGCCACTTCTCCACCCCAGAAGAGCTCCGTAATGATTTTTTTTTTATCAAATCTAAAGAAAATTTTGGATCGTGGGTGTTTTCATTTTTTTGTCTGAATTTTGTTGTTGGAATCGGTTTTTTGTTAGATCTTGAAGTGAGTGATTTTCCTTGCATATGTATGCATGTATGTATTTGTAATTTTGTATGTGTGGATTTATGTATATTTTTGTATTAAATTCAATTTGATTTGGATTGCAATATAGGTGTTGTGTTCATTTTCTATTGATGATTACTTCGATTATTTTGCTGCAAAACTTTGGTTTTTTTTGCAATAATATTCATATGAAAATTTGAAATTCTATTTTTGGAGAAATTAAACGCTGTCAAAAAGTTGTAAACTTTAGTTGCTATGGTGGCTTTTCATTATTATTATTATTATTTTCATTTTGAACAAACAATTTTAGCTAACAAATGAGAGAATTCCTTTAGTAATTGGTTTAATAAAAAAACATAAAAACTTTGGGTTTGTTATGTGTGATACAGTCTGAGGAAACTTTTGGGGTCAAAAACTCCTATATTAGTGTTCATTTTTATTGGGAATTAGGCAATCTTGCTTTTAGAAAGCAAGCTTTTGTTAGATGAGTTTGCTTCATGTCTGTCTTTTGAATAATTGCAGTTGCTGGTAGTTCTAATCGCCCCCGAACTTTTCGACAGGTTGGCTTCTTATTTATTCATCTATCTTATGCAGTTAGTATTATTGTCCTACAATGTCTAATCTTTCCAGGGTTGTGATTTCACGGTTCACTTGCATATTAATGTTACATTAATTTAGATGATATCTCTTTGATCAGCTTACCTTTTTCATTGTATAATCTTTGTTTGTAACTGACTGTTTCCCTCATCATATGCCTGTCACGTTGGGTCTTAGTATTTTCTTCTATGTTTTTGTGGTTCGATTTTAGATACACATAAGGGAAACTATGACTGCATTGTAAATTGATTTTACTCCCTCCTTGTTTCACAACATAACCAAAATCAAAGTGTGGATAGTAAACCTTATGCAAATTTTGGAAGGAAACTATCCATATGGTATTGGAAACTGTAGATTTTCAATTGAAGTTGGCGTGTTTTGGAATTGAATAGCTCTCATCAATGGATAAAGTTGTGGATTTACATTAGCTTGTATAAGATAAGGACGAAGGATAATATTTTGGTTGACTCTCTATGCTGAATTTAGC